>OY992527.1:15429846-16629846 GCA_963921215.1 Scoparia ambigualis
GTTCACTGGCTCTTTCCCAAGACAGTAGGGAGATGACATATTGATGGAATAATTAAAAACAAAACAACACCACGAAGTACCTACTCTGAGCTATTTTGCTTTAGTTAATTAATATGTTTAATATTATAATACTTAAAAGCACATCGTTATAATTAAACATTATCTTCGTCAATCAAATTGTTAAAAGCAGTACGTAATCGATAATTATAAAGAACAATAAACACCTACATTTTAGTTCACACTCAACTTAATCTACACTTAACACTATAGTTGTTTATTTATCAGTCGGGCGTACCGTGTGATGCCAATTCGTAGGAATGAAATATGGTCAGTTTAGAAATTATTGTTTTTCTAAATTGTCTTGGGTCTGGGTGTTTTCTATGCATAACAAGTATGTATTTAAGTATTTTAAGTATGTTTAACAACGGATAACATACACTAGACAACGGTCTAGTAACCATTTAACAAGTTTCTTTCGAAGCTTCTCTTGGGCTAGATAATTGATGGTTAAACAAACTTACCTGAAGTGAAGTTTGACCGTAATTGTACGAGACGTTGCATCCGAAGAGATTTATATTCACAAGGTAGTCCACTCTTCAACGTACCAGGCATCCAACACATATTAAGAGCTATCTAAAAGAAATTTTATTAAAAAAAAACATTAAAACGTTACCCATAGTATAGACACAGGCGCCATCTAGTGAATACCAACCGAGTGCACGAGTTTGTTACCCGCGCTGTCATTGGGCATTCACTTTTAGAGCTTTTTTGCAAAATTAATTTATATGGGGCCAGTATGTAAGGGAAGGGGGGGATCTTTATATAAATCTCTTCGGATGCAACGTCTCGTACAATTACGGTCAAACTTCACTTCAGGTAAGTTTGTTTAACCATCAATTGTACTTCGACGTTGCATCCTCGAGATTTATATTCACAAGGTAGATGTTTAGAACACAAATGCGAAATAATTTAAGTACCTATATGATTTAAATTCAACTATTATAATTGAGTATTTAGGAGTATAACCGAATAAATATAATTAGGTACCATATTAGTACAAACCAGTATGATATATTATAATGAATGATAAGCTAGAAATTAATCAATGTAAATAGCCGCTGCAAAGGCATTATCGTCATTCTCAATGGTAAGGGGTCGATTGTAAAACCGTGCAAACACCAGAGAATTACCAGTCCATCCTGCAGTTATTGAAAGGCCTTTTCTGTTTGCTGCCGAGGTGGACGTGGACGCGTGTCTTACACGCGTGTGCTGAGAATAAAGAAGTGTCAATACCGCTGTTAAATAGGGTGTTTTTAAACTAACGACTTAATGTAGAACTAGTTGCATTATGAATAGGCTTCAGGTGAGCAATAACCTTTCCGTTCTAGGTTTATCTCTGTAAACTTTAGTCATATCTAAGTAGGACAGTAATGTTTCTGCAGGGCAGATCTCAATCTTATTTAGAAAAAATGGTATAAATAAACAAGGCGGTCGTCGCTCTGGAGCAGATGTTTTAATTAAATCATCCACAATGGTTTCTACATAGTTATTATTTATTTTTAAATTAGAAATTCGAAGATAACGTCTGTATTCGTTGCGCGGTTGACAATGCGAGCAGAGTTACTATTTTTTTTAGTAATAAACTCCAGAGCAAGTTCCTCATTTGGATATAAATTACTAAGGTGATCGATTACAATCTTTAGATCTCACGAATCTCCGAATATTTCAGATGTCTAGGTTTAGTCCTGTAAATACCTTAAAAAAATCGAACAACTAAATCAGCTTCACTATAACGTTTGCCCTAAATAGCTAGAGCAGAACGATACATATTTATTGAACTACAACCAATTTTTGCTGTTAACAGTTGACCGTAAGGAATTTTGATAGAAATGGAAGTGGGGAGTTATAGAAATCAACTTTATAAATATCACAATAACTCCACCATTTCGTAAAAGCGACATTGTATTGTTTTAGTGAGGATGTAGCCAATGAGAAAATCATCACCTCGATGGTTTCATTACATAACGATTGTCTTTGAAATGCTTTTCTGATAATTTGTATGCTACCAGGATAAGTTTCTTGCAAAGGGGGTGCTGGGTCCTGAAAGGTGATAATAACATATCGTCACATGGGCCGAAGTATATTGGTGGTGAGCTACTGAGCTAAGTAGGGGATACCATGGTTGACTCGGCAAATACGATACGACTAGTACACCAGTGGCTTCGTCGTTAATTATTTTTCTGAAGCATTTTAATATGAGCGAGAAAGGGGGAAAAACATAAAAATAAAATATATTCCAATTTAAGGTGAATGCATCTCTATGTCAAAGGCATAGGGGTCTCGTTGCCATGAGACGTATTTATTGCATTTATAATTTTGGTAAGTAGCAAAGAGATCTTTAAGAGGTGTCCCAAACGATTGAACAATTTTTTCGAACACAGGTGCCGACATTTGCCATTCTGTATCGATATTCATACGCCGTGACTCCTTATCCGCCTCGAAGTTATCTTTAGATTTTATGTAGGATGCAAAGACAAATATTTTGCGTTTCTCGCACCATTGCCATAGACGACAAGTGATATTATTTAAAGGAAGTTATTGTACTCCACCCATTCTATTGATATTTATTTGTTCAAGAATGCGTTTTCGTTTTCCTATTGGCAATTGCAAACACATATTTTCTGAATTTAATTCAAAACCGAGAAATTTTCTAGTCTTTTGTGGTTCCAAGCTACTCTTTTTGACGTTTTTATCATAAACAAACAGTTAAACAGTTTCGAGAACAAAACTTTTACATTCTTCATAAGAATGGCCAAGGCACAAGATCTAAATATATTAGAATTAAAAAACCTCTGTTTCTAAGATAAATCCGGTAGATAGACCGGTTTCATGAGTTTCGTAAAGACATAATAAGGTGCTGAACTAAGTCCAAACGGTAGGCACTAAAATTCATACGTATTACTTTTGTGTCCCAAAAATTTGCCTTAAATACTTTTTGTAGTTTTCATCAATAGGAACTAAAGAAAAAAATACGCGTCTTTGATATCAACATTGGCCATATCCAGTCTTACTGGACTACTGTCTTGGAACAATAATTTGCTTGCTGTCCGTATGTCCTCCATTTTAAAGTGGTATGAGGCGACAGCTTTATTCTATGATTTTAGGTTCAAGATAAATCTGGACGATCCATCACTTTTAGGTGTTAAGAATATGGGAGAAATAAATTGGTCTTTGACATCCTCTCATATGCATATTACTCCTGACTGGCACAAGTCAGATATATAGCTGTGATTAACTTACTTATTTCAGCCGAAGAAAAGTTAGGAGTGATCGGTTCAGTAGCTTGCTTTACAGTATTATTAAATGGTATTATGTAACCCGTAACGTACTGTCAGACTACCGGGTCATTTGCGATTGAACACCATGTGTCAAAAAAAAAAAAATTTATACGACCAGCGTGTAAGGTTACCTTGGTTGTTATTTACGCAACATCGGTCTGTATGACGGTCTCACTGCTGTCGTGGTGTGATAACGGGCGGACGTCGGTGCTTGCGCTGATCGCCTCGGAGGTGGATACGGGAATCTTTGCTTGCTCCCACCCGGCCTGGCAACCCATGACCTTGTTGCTTGGATGGGTCTTGCCACTTTCCCTGCCGGGCGGTCTTCGGCCTTTAGCCTTCGGTTCCGTCTCCGAACAGTTGTTCGGAGACGGGACCGAAGGGTTGTCTTAGCCGACCGGCCGAGTCAGGAAAGACACTAAAACCCGGGAGAAAACCCGCCAAACCAGTCGGCACCAACCGCCACCGACCGTCCTTAGGGTTACCTACGTATGAGGCCGCTGCGTAGGGTGACATATATTTGTCTCATGCTCGTGGGAATCAAAATCCAGATGCAAAATTTAAAAGACGCCACAATGGAGCCCTGTACTGGGTCTGCTGTGGGGAGGGCCAGCGACAGCTGGAAGAGGTCGTGGAGGAACATCTATGATGATTATTCAGGAGACGAGTCATCAACGTCTAACGCGCCGAAGGTCAACACGGCGCGCAGAGGCCGTGGCTTCTCGAGGGGACGTCCAGGATCCAAACCTGGGACGTCGTTTGAGGAGGCACGAAGGAAAGAGCTAACAAGGCTCGACGCCCTTACGGACGCCGAGCTCGCGGAGGAGACGCGGCGCGACGACGAGGTTCGTCGCGGTATCCGCGTGCGGGAAGAGGGGCCGACTGACGCTGAGCATAGGGCTCGCGGGTCGCCGTCGGAGGACGTCATCGGTGGGGATCCCATTCCGTGGAGCGCGGACGGGAACGGCCCCACAATGGACGAAGTGACGCGAAAAGCCGCCCTCTACATGAAGGCCATCCGCCAGGAGGTCTGGACACATCAAGGGTACCATGCAGAGGACGCTTAACATGGCCTGTGACAACCTGAAGCGAGCGGTTGCCAACCTCTCCTCCAGATGCCCGGATGATGAAGCGGATCGCCTGGAGCGCCAGAACCGTAATCTCCGGAAGGAAGTAGACTCCCTCAAGGCGGAGGTTGAGTCGCTTCGGAGGGAGATGGGCAAGAGGAGCGCGCTGCCTCAGAGGGAGGTTGCCCCCACTGCCCCCCCCCAACACACCGGATTTGACTGTGCTGACAGGCTACGTGCGGGAGATGCAGGCGGTCCTGGCCAGCACCAACGAGTCGGTGCATGATCGACTTGACGGAGTGGAGGCAAGGCTGACCACACGGCCCCAGAGGACGCGTCTGCCCTCGGTGTCAGAGCGAGGGAGTGTGAGAAGGGACGAATTCCCTCCTCTCCCGGCGCCAACGCCAGGGCCGACAACGCCTCGTGCCCACCGCACGCCGGCGTGGATGAACGGCAGCCCATTTGCCGGGTCACCACCCGCACCCGCCCGGCCGACCACCAGCCGGGCCCCGGCTCCCCCTGTCAGGGACGGAGGGACGACGCTAACCGCCGAAGGATGAGGCTGAAGAGACCCGGCTCGACAGCTGTGGTCATTCAGCTGACCCCGGAGGCGGTGGAATGGGGGTAACGTACCCCGACGTGATCAAGCGGGCGCGCGAGACGATCGCGCTCGAGGAAGTTGGGATAGGGTTCGGGTTCCGAACGCGCACGGCGCAGAGTGGAGCCCGGCTCTTCGAGGTCCCAGGAGCGAAAATCGCGGAGGCGGCTGATCGCCTTGCTGAGCGGTTGAGAGCCGAAGTGGGCGACGTGGTGACGGTCGTCAGGCCCGAGAAGTGCGCGGATATCCGCGTCTCGGGCTTCGACGACACCATCACGGCCCAGGACATAGTGGAGGCTGTGTCCAGGAGGGGAGGCTGCTCCCAAGAAAGGGTGAAGGTTGGGGCGCTGCGAGCTGGCCCCAATGGCTCGTTTTCGGCCCTGGTGAGTTGCCCCATTGTGGCCGCTAGGACCCTGGATCGACTGTGGAGGCTGCCACTATTGTGGACCACAGCCGCTGTGACCGTGCTTGACCGGCGCCCATTGCGCTGCTTCAGGTGCATGGGCGTAGGCCACACGCGCGCGAGATGCCAGTCGCGCGTGGACCGCAGCGGGATTTGTTTCCGCTGCGGCCTGCCCGGTCACAAGGCGGAGGCATGTGCGTCAGAGCCATTCTGCGCAGTTTGCGACGACGCGGGTAGAGCCCATGGCCACGTCATGGGGAGCAGGAGGTGTGATTCTCCCCTGAAGAGGGTTTGGGATCGCGCTCCCCATGATGTCCGGGCGGATACCGAAGCGCGGGAGCCGATACCAGCGGCCATCGTTGAGTAATAGATAAGATCGAGTAAGATTTTGTAGAAATTACTTGCACACAAAAAAACACTCCAATAAAAAGATTAGTAAAAAATAAAATAGAATGTAGGTACTGCCTCGCGCAAACGAAGCATCATTTGCAAAGAATGACCGAAGAATATAATTGCCGTAATTGCGTCACAGCATAGGGTAGGTACCCGTAATATCGATCGTAATCTCGTCACGATACTATATTTCATATTAGCACTGTCCGTAATCACGTCACGGTACTACATAAGGGTAGGTACCCGTAATATCGATCGTAATCGCGTCACGATACTAGATTTCATATTAGCACTGACCGTAATCACGTCACGGTACTACATAAGTGTGCAGTATGTAAGGCGGAACTGTAAGATTTTGTAGAAATCACTTGCACACAAAAAAACACTCCAATAAAAAGATTAGTAAAAAAAATAAAATAGACTGTAGGTAACTACTGCCTCGCGCAAACAAAGAGTCATTTGGAAGGAATGACCGAAGATAAAACTACCGTAATCGCGTCACAGCATAGGGTAGGTACCCCTAATATCGAGAAAAATCCTAAGATAAGATCGAGTAAGATTTTGTAGAAATTACTTGCACACAAAAAAACACTCCAATAAAAAGATTAGTAAAAAATAAAATAGAATGTAGGTACTGCCTCGCGCAAACGAAGCATCATTTGGAAAGAATGACCGAAGAATATAATTGCCGTAATTGCGTCACAGCATAGGGTAGGTACCCGTAATATCGATCGTAATCTCGTCACGATACTAGATTTCATACTAGCACTGACCGTAATCACTTCACGGTACTACTTATGTGTTTTTTACTTTTTATTATTATTTAAAAAAGCTAAACGTCTAATGTATTCTTGAAAATCGATAAATAGTGAAAAAGTCAAAAAATGTGGGTAACCACAAAGGCACTAGCGAAAGTATTAATCGAAATTAAGAAGGAAACGTACTATGAAATATATTTCAATAACGTTTCTACTTTGAATGTCTCACTAAGAGGTTCTGAGACGTATATTCGATAACGAATCACATAGTTTTTAAAAAATCGTTTGTCTTTGTAATTTAATCATAACATCGACAAAATGTAATATTTAAAACACTGACTGACCTGATTTACTTGGCGATCGTCGTTTACGCAGTTTTTCCACATGCGTATATAATGATTAAACCACATGACCGTTATTAGAAGCTTTATTATAATGAGATAGGCGTATCCGCTTCCGTTGCATTTTGCATCTCTTTTTATCCTATACTGCTATCCCTTTCGCACATCCTTCCTTTTTGCCAGCCGAGGTGGGAGTAGCGCTCTTGGTAGGCAGCGCACCCTTGTTCATCATTTGGCGTGAAATTTTCCGTTGAGCTAACTTGTGCTCTAAAAGTGCTGTTACTTTAATCTAGGTACAAGATACTACCTAATTGCTAAAAGTGGTACTTTTGAACATTGCTGTAACATCACGTAAGTTGCACAAATTGTAATTTTGCTTGTAACGGTGTTACCGTTCGTAGAATTTATTTCATTATTGGTGATTTAAATCTCTCTTTAAAGTTTTTTACTGCTACCGTCAGATAATTGCATTGCGATTTAGTGTTACGTAACTTCGAGTTTTAAAGGACTTAAAAGGTTTTATACTGTTCTTTCCTCGTAGGACAGTGAATATTTTCTTAGTTTCAATCTTATTAAGGATAAGGACAGCGAGGTTTTCGTAGAATTTATTTCATTTTTGGTGATTTAAATCTTTCTTTAAAACTTTTACTGCTACCATCAGATACCTAATGGCATTGTGATTTAGTGTTACGTAACTTCTATTTTGTATAGAACTTAAAACTGTTTTATATTGTTCTTTCCTCGTAGGACAGTGAAATTCCTTAGTTTCAATATTACTATGGATAAGGATAGCGAGGTTTTAATTGAACCCACTGCGACTACCTCCGGTGAAAAATCACGAAAACGTGATAAAGTGTTTTTAATGTTTAATTATGATATTTTCGGTTTTCATTTTGTTTGCTACTGTTGAATGTTATTCTAGGGAACTGTAGGTTTATTTTAATATTAATTTTAGAATACAATTATAAATTGTAAGTAACTGTTTGTTCCTGAATAAAGAGAAAAAAAAAAAAAAAAAAAAAAAATAAAGTTAAGTCGTCTGATAGCAATACTGATAGTACATCTTCATCATCCAGCTCTTCCGAATCTTCGCGAGATTCGAGAAAAAAGAAAAAGAGGTCATCTCGTCATCGTCGTTCTAAAAAGCAAAAGCGAGAGCGTCATCTTTTAGAGAAATTGATGAAAGAAGTGAGTGAATTACGAAAAAGTGTCGTTAGTAACGAGAATAAACGGTGTGATAATGATAATGAATCTTTTATATCTGATGCTAGTCGTGAACTTTACAATGATTACTATGCCCCTCAGGTTTCTATACCATCGTCTAACCCTAATCCAGATCTAGATGCTTTACCCATTAATTTAACTTTTAATTTTGAAACGAAAACTAAAGATCCTCCGGTACCCTCAACTCCTCAAGAATTTTTAAATGTGCTAGATGAAGTTCAACGTTTTGGAAACAGGTCATGGTCGGATGTTCGTTATTTTGAGACGCAAAAACTGTACAATGTTTCGCCTGGGTTTATAGAACTTGAAACTAACGAGGAGGTTAAGACATATGATAAAATTCGCCACTTATCACACTCTGATAAATCCTATGCTGCGATTACATTTGGCATCTTAAAGCAAAAATAAGTTTTCCTTAATAGTTGTCGAAACCTATTAGCTTGGTCAAAATCTTCTGACGCATCACTTAATAATCTTGATGAAAAGTTAGAGGACTCTTTCATAAAAGGCGATTTTCATAGAGTATCCACTGACCTTTTACAAATGACTTGTGGTCACAGAGCTGAAACTGTAGAGATGAGAAGGGATGGGATTCTCAAGTGTGTTCGCGACCCACTGATTAAATATAAATTAAATAAAATCCCCCCATCGAATACTCACCTTTTTGACCAAGAGGCTCTCACAGCTGCCTTAGAGAGTAAGCAGGAGGGTTAAGGAAAGTTTTTTGGCCTGTTAATCAGTCTAGCAGCGGAAATGCTTCGCGAGCAAAATCCACTAATGCTACACGGCTCCGCTCGCAGGGGCACGCCCGTCTAAAGGTACCACCGCATGGCACTTCCGAGCAATACTGTCATATGGCGCTCCGTGCATCTACTAGCTGCCACTATACCCAGCCCTCGCAGGGCGTTGGTCGATCACATAGCCCTACTAAAGGGCACATGCATTATAATACTGGTCATCAGCAGCCTAATCATAATGCCAATAATAGAGGCACGTCCTTTCGATCTCGCAGATCAGGTCCGAGACAAGCGGCACAAAGAGGCCAGAAGCGTTCCTATTCGCAATCAGGCAATAGGGGCGGTAAAAGACAAAGACAATGACTGGAATCCTTTCCAGGCCGGACGATTAGCACAGGTGGTAGATCATTGGATAAAAATGGGGGCGCCGGATCATATTCTGCGAATAATAATAGGGTATCGCATACCCTTTCTGCGAAAACCACCACTGAAAACACCAGACTTAAAAGGCTGTCTTCGTCGCACGTTAGTATCAAAAGAAATGACATTGGTTGTTCGGACAATTGAAACAGCAAGGTGTTCTAAGAGTGGCGAATCCCTCTCCGAGTTTTATTTCACCCCTGTTTCTGGTTCCAAAGAGCGACGGCTCGAGCCGTCCCGTTTTCAACTTGAAACTGCTAAATCGATACGTGCTAACATACCGTTTTCGGCTTATAAATATGTACCGTGTCCCGGACTTCCTCCAGCCCCACGACTGGATGTGCAAGGTGGACTTATCACAGGCATATTTCAATCTGCCAATAGCACAATCTCACAGGCGGTTCCTGCGTCTTGTTTACAAAGAAAAATTGCTCGAAATGACCTGTCTCCCTTTCGGTCTAAGTACAGCACCAAGGGTTTTCGCTTGTCTAACGAATTGGTTGCACAAACTCTTCGGGACAAAGGTGTGAGGATTATTGTTTACCTCGACGACTACCTCCTGGCATGTCAAGATCCGAACATTTTGCTCTGTCATGTAAATATGTTGTTGGAAACTCTAGAATATCTCGGATTCCAAGTGAATTACGAGAAATCTGTTCTTGTGCCACAAAAATGTATCACAAATCTCGGAATAGTCTGGGACCCCTGGGAAAATCAGAAATACCTAAGACCAGAAAAATCTGCGATTGTCGTCAAAAAAGTCGCTCAGACTTTAGATACCGGCAAGATATCGCTGAAGGAACTTCAAAGCCTAGTAGGTTTGTTGAATTTTGCGAGCTTTGCAGTTCCCAGGGGAAAGCTAAATCATCGAGCGTCTCTAAAGTTCCTAAATTCGATGCCCAAAAATCTAAGCAAGACAAAATACAGCCTCCCTTGTCAGGTTATAGAGGAAATGCGCTGGTGGTTTCAGAATTGTTACCAAACTACACGTATACACATGCCTCCACCAACACATTATCTGGCTACCGATGCTTCCGACATAGCGTGGGGGGCTCAATTGGACAATCTTGAAATATCTGGCACCTGGAGTCCAGCGGAAAGACTTCTGCATTGCAACCAGAAAGAAATGCTTGCAATTTACACAACTCTCGAGTTCCATGCGCAGAAAATGGCACAAAGCACAATATTAATTCAGTGCGACAACCGGACTACAGTAGCGTACCTTTGAAACGAAGGGGGGACCAAATCCCAAGCCCTCATGGACCTAACACGGGCAATTTTTTGCGTTCTAGACGATTATCAGATTCATCCAAAAATTTAGCACATTCCTGGCAAGTTCAACAGCCAGGCGGATTGCTTGTCCAGACACCGTCGTCAGCCGGAATGGCATTTACTTCCGAAATGTACAGAGATGGTTTTTGCAAAGATGGGTATCCCAGTGATCGACTTGTTTGCCTCCAGAACAGCTCGAGTTGTGACCAACTACGCAACTCTGGATCTCAACGATCACGAGGCAATCATTCAGTGTGAACTGGAATTTCCCGCTCGCATGGATATTTCCTCCACCTTTTCTCGTTCCCAAGGTACTGATGCATTTCAATCAGGCGACAGGACAGTATTTGGTTGTAGTCCCTCGTTGGTAGAAAGTATTTTGGAGAGCAGACTTGAAGTCTCGAGCCATAGCAGCCCCATTCACCCTGACGAATCTGAGTCGATTCCTGATCGATACGACAACGGGTCTACCACCTCCAAAAGTTCAAGACATGGTTCTAGAGATCTGGAAATGTGGGGGTGGACAGACACTATAAATTCATGGAATCCAAACCAAATAGAATTGCTCAGAGCTTCCTGGCGACCGTCTACATGGAAGACATATAATGTAGCTTGGAATCGTTGGAAATCTTGGGCAAATCAACTTATGGTAAATCCCATAAATCCAAAAGGGTCGGATCTAGCAAAATTCCTTGCAGACTTGTTTTTAAAATATTATCTATCTTATAATAACACAATTCTCCTTCATAAATCTGTGGTATAAACGCTCTGTAATACAGAGTTGTCTGGTAAATTAAGTGAAGACGTGTTAGTGAAACATATTTTAAAGTCTATATCCTTGAAGAAACCTAAAGCTTTGAAACCACCTATTTGGGACATTAACATACTAACGGCATACTTGAGTAATATGACTGTAAATGAAAATAATGTTTTCCAAACGGTTCGTCATACAGCGTCTCTGTTAGCTCTTTGCTCAGGTCGCAGAATTCACGACCTTACCATTTTGAGTGTGGATAAAGATAATTTAATTTTAAAAGACGATTTCATTATTTTTTGGCCCCAATTTGGTTCAAAGACAGATAGTAGTGAATATAGGAAATCTGGTTGGAAGCTGATGCGCAACACATAAAAACAAAACTTAGACCCTTTATATTGGATTCAAAGAACGATATCAGTCTTAAATGAAAGGCGTTGTAAATCTGGATCAGCTAACTTATTTGTAACCTTGCGTGGGTCACCATCACCTGCATACCGTACAGTAATAGCAGGGTGGATCAAATCGCTAATGGTTCAGGCTGGCATTACGGCGACACCAGAAAGTGTACGTTCCGCAGTCGCATCTAGTAACTGAATTAATAACTTTCCTATTGATGACATTTTGGCTAGGGGAAACTGGAAATCTGTAAAAACTTTCCAAAATTACTACCGGCGAGAAGTGTTGGTAACCAGAGCCGAACATCCTTCTATAACTTCCCTTTTTAACCCAGTATAAATAAGTAATGTATTTTAAATACATTATTCTAGTTTGTTCGATTTTTAGAATGCTCTAACATTAAATGATTCATTATCATTAAAGCTTTTTGTTTTTGGGATGATTTACAGTTCTAATGTATTGACCATTTAGCGCACATAAAACTATTTGTTATATTTGTTTTGTGATTAAAATTGATGAATATTATAAAGAAAATATTTGATTCTTAATAGTATTACCTGCAACATTTTCTTTCCAATTTGTTTATTTATTTATTTTTCGCACATTACCTTTACCTTGAATTTAGGTATTTAGCTTTTCACCAGGCTATAACAAACAGGTCTCATTATAATAAAGCTTCTAATAACGGTCAAGTGGTTTAATAGACGCGTTTTACCTGAAATAAAACGCATATTAAACTACTTACCTTATTAGAAGCTTAGTTCTTATTTCTGCCTGGTGATATTTCGACTCAATGATGAACAAGGGTGCGCTGCCTACCAAGAGCGCTACTCCCACCTCGGCTGGCGCAAAAGAAAGGATGTGAGAAAGGTATAGGATAAAAAGAGATGCAAAATGCAACGGAAGCGGATACGCCTATCTCATTATAATAAAGCTTCTAATAAGGTAAGTATTTTAATATGCGTTTTTTTTCAGGTAAAACGCGTCTATTATCCATGCTTCCTTTTGCACATAGTTTTTTGCTACACAAAACACTTTTAGGGTAACGATGTGCGGATGCCCGAACACGAAAAGCGAATGACGATGACAGCGCGGGTGACAAACTCGTGCACTCGGTTGGTATTCACTAGATGGCGCCTGTGTCTATACTATGGGTAACGTTATATGTTTTTTTAAATAAAATTTCTTTTAGATAGCTCTTAATATGTGTAGGATGGGTCTCTATCGGATCACATAATTTTTTGTACGCCTTATTTGCAATGGCACCCAAACGAAAAGCCTAAAATTTTTTCGCCTAATTTCGCTCTTCAGAATCGTGTTTGCCCTAATTTCACTTCGCCTAACTTTTTATCGCCATATTGTCATTTACCAAATGCGTCATTTGGCAGAACAATTCGTAATCCCTAAAGTTTACAATTCCTAAATATTAATTCGCACAAAATTAAAAATGCAAAACATGCAGCATAACATGAAGCATGCATGCAGACATGCAGCATGCAAGCAGAAACACAGCATGCGTGCAGCATGCATGCAGATATGCAGCATGCGTGCAGGCATGCAGCAAGTAAGTATGCAAGCACGCATACAGCATGCGTGCAGGCATGCAGCATGTAAGCGTGCAAGCAGGCATGCAGCATGCAAGCAGGCATGCAGCATGCATGTAGGCATGCAGCATGCATAGTTTCGGTCACGGCTTCGGCGCTGCGGGGCTCCGGCGGTCCCACGCGAGCTTTTCGTCGCAGATGGTTTTCGCTCACCACCGAGGCTTCAGCTTGCTGGCCGGCTTCGCCGGCCAGCCTCAACCCCGGCGGCGAGCTCAACCCACCTGCTCCTTAGCTCGCGGGCCGCCTCGCCCCTCCGCGCCTACGCGGGCTTATATTGCACTCTAGGGTAGGGCAGACAAGACTACGTGGAGTCGGGTTTGCAGCGATTCGCTTCTGTCAATTTATTTTCTCAATAAAATTCTATGCTTTTATTCCAATACATTATTGGCACATTTAATTTTAGATATGCTAAAATTAGAGCTTTTATAAATTTTGTGAAATAATCGTTATGCCAAAATAAAGTTATGCCAATATAAAGTTATGCCAATATAGTTTAGGCTATTTTACGTTAGACATTCTAAAATTAGGCCTTTCAATTCTTAGGCCAAACTATAATGGTGGCAAAACTATTTTTAGGCGAAACAATAATTGTACGTTTTAAGTTTAGGCCAAAACGGTTTGGCCAAACCATATTAGGACAAACCATTTTAGGCGAACCGAAGGGCACCCGTGTTGGATGCCTGGTACATTGAAGAGTGGACTACCTTGTGAATATAAATCTCGAGGATGCAACGTCGAAGTACAATTGGTGTGAGTGTAGGAAAGTTTTTTTTTTATACATCTATACCTAGATTCACTACTGTTATTCCCATAGGGTTATTTTATTTTTATTTATTTAAACTTTTGCAACATAACATTACGTGGCGGACTTAATGCCTGAGGCATTCTCTACCAGTCAACCATAGGGTGGTGCAGATATGACATGGTAGGTGCATTTAGGTGCGATAATAAAAGTGGAAGCGCAGGTATAGTTTTAAATATTTTTAACATACTAAATACAAAAACAAGTAAAATCTATAAACACACTATATTTTAAAAGTACATGTACATTACTTTAAATATATATCTATATAAATATAATATAAATATATAAATAAACGTACAATACATAATTTATAAATATGAAGTTATTGAGATGATTCTGCCATGGTTTTTTCAGGGAAGAGCAAGCGGACTTTCTTTTTAAATGCTTCGCGATTAGTGGTCATCCTGATTTCGAGAGGCAGCGCGTTCCAAAGAAGAATGGAATGGGTTAGTCAGAGGTCAGAGACTAGGCTGTGAGGACCGCAGATACAGTCCATTGCCATAGTTCCCATTTAACCAAATTACAACTGAAGATGTAAATACGCATATAATCACGACTATTATCCCCGAAGGCTTAGTCAGAGACTAGGCAATGAGGACCGCAAAAGCAGTCCTCTGCCATAGTTCACTTTTCACCAAATAGCGACTGCACATGTGCTCAGCGGGACAGGTGGTGATCCCATCGCTGCTTTAAGCTGCTGGTTGTATACAGTCTGTAGTCCGTTAGTCGCCTTTTACGATACGCAAGGGCAGAGAGGGGGTGTATTCTTTCACCGCTACGCGACGCGGTTAGGTTACTAAAGATATGTTCAGAGTAAAAGGGAGGCGCGCTCCACACATGAACTTAAATAACTAAAATATTTTTTAGAAATGTGTTTTATTACTTTCTAAACATACTGTTGACTAAGCTTCTGGCAAAAAAAGTTAATTAATAAAATATATGACATAGGTAATAATAACAAAGATAAAAATTATTACTTACAAAGCAAAGTTAATTAGAATAAAATAGAAAAAATACCCTGACCCTAAGCGCTAGATACAATAAATCACACGAACCACATAAATAGTGACACTGGCGGTAGAGCCACACTGCGTCGCAGCACGAATTAGGCCGGCTCGAAGTGTGCTTCAAGCTGTAATCCTCATATTTGAAATCTTAATGAAAACAAATTTTGACAACGCTAAAAATAGTCATAACATGTAAAAAAAATAGTCGCATTATAGTTTCGGAGTTATAGCTATAGGTTAGTGAGGATTATGGCTTGAACGTCAAGCTGTAATCCTCACTTCTGGTGCAAGCAAAAGGTAAAATCTTTCGGATTGGTTTAGGTTCCAAAAAATAGTCATGAAATAGTCGCAACGACATGTCAAATCTCAGAAATAGTCCTTAAAAGATTCCAGAGATATAAAGGTACCCTGATGAGGGTTATGGCTTGAACATTTGAAAACTTCAAATTTCTCCGTAACGCCTCCGATCTTCGGTTTAAAATTTATACCAGAAAATAGTCATGAAATAGTCGTATGAAGTGATAATAAATTTGAGCTGATTTAATTTCAAAATATATTTTTTTTACGTTCCCTACATTTCTATGGATGTACAGTCGTGTTCAAAATTTGTAACTTCATTTGATATGATTGTGACATATTCCGCTTATATAACATTACTTCCAATTAGGCGTTTTCCATGGCAGCTGTTATAATTAAACAAAAAAACAAACATTTACGTACATTTTTTTTATATAATAGAAGGTGGCAAACGAGCAGGCGGGTCACCTGGTGGAGAGTAATCTTTGTCGCCCATGGACACCCGCAACACCAGAGGAATCGCAGATGCGTTGCTTACCTTTAAGGAGGGAATAGGTTTTAGGAAGGAAAAATAATTGGGGGGGGGGGGGGGGGAAGAGCCTCCGGCCCTCACTGGCCGGACGAAACACAACTGCACCAAGTGCTATTATTTCACGCCGGATATTAGTGAGAGGGTGTTATTATGCCGGGCGAGCCGGCCCAATGCGTGCTGCAACGCAGCGTGGCTCTACTACTCACTCAGTGTGACTCATTTAGCACCACCCAGGGGTCACGTGAAGAGTCCTACGTCACATGTAAACCTACGGACGCAAGTAAATTTAACCCCCTTATCCTTATTTATTACAATCGAAAGCTTGCTTTACATAACTTCTTTAAATCTCAGTACATATACATATGTTTATATCACAGCAATTAATTTTGATCACATTTATCATAGTTAGTTCAATATCTGTTGGTGTTGGATTAGTTCATTCAGTTTATGTTTCTAGAAAATTTCAATAGATGGCGCTGGTAGGTTGAGTGCATATTCTAAAATCACAAATTAAAATTAGACACCAACAATATCAACAACTTTTAATTACTTACATCAAAATAAAAGTATAATACTATGTAGTAGTATGTTTAAGGTATCACTAATGTTAAAAAGTAACAGAACCTTCCACTCCAAGAGTAGCGTCTGTTGTATCCACAGACGTTATTATACGTCTGTGGTTGTATCAATCCGGGATCGACCAAACAGTGATATATCCTTGTCTCTATCGTTAACGGACGAAACCGGACGGGCGGCTTGTTAATTGTAATCTAAGTCGAAAGTACGTTTTATACTCACAATAACGTCAAAAACGACACCCCGTCTTCGTAAAAGTTCATAAATACATTCATACGATTTCTTTAGCACTTAAAATCCTTCACCAGAGTACCCATCACAAATTATTTCATGATTTCAATATCACTGGACCAAATAGCCATTTTTTTCAAAATTTTGCGAATGCAACAACCAACGCGACACGTGATCTATGACCTTGACTTACATTCAACTAAACTTGATAATAACATAACAAGCAAAACCAACTTCTGCCCATCGCACTGCGATCGATGCGTTTGAGTGGAGACAAGGATAGCGCTATTTGACCAATCCCGAGAAACAAAAGCGCGCCATGGACCCAGCTTTTTTGTATTTATAGGTACTTACTGGTTTTTGTTGGAATTATATTATGTTAACATAGTTATTTAATAACAACAAATGAGTGTTACATTAATGTTACAAAGAGACAAATAAACTTTTTTAAACTAAATGTTGTTTTTCTTCATAACATGCATCAGTACAGACGTTATTATGCGTCTGTTGTATCCACAGGGATATACCAGACGCTACTCTTGGAGTGGAAGGTTCTGTTACTTTTTAATATTAGTGATACCTTAAACATACTATTACATAGTATTATACTTTTAATCGATGTAAGTAATTAAAAGTTGTTGATATTGTTGGTGTCTGATTCGTTTATTGAATTTGTGATTTTAGAATATGCACTCAACCTACCAGCGCCATCTATTGAAATTTTCTTGAAACATAAACTGAATGAACTAATCCAACACCAACAGATATTGAACTAACTATGATAAATGTGATCAAAACTAATTGCTGTGATATAAACATATATGTACTGAGATTTAACCCATCTCTTTCCGTACTACCAGACACACTCACACTGAGTAAGTGGTAGAGCCACGCTGTGTTGCAGCACGCATTGGGCCGGCTCGCCCGGCGTAATACCACCCTCTCACTAATATACGGCGTGAAATAATAGTACTTAACGCTGTTGTGTTTCGTCCGGTCAGTGAGTTGGTGTTGCGGGTGTCCATGGGCGGCGAAGATTACTCTCCATCAGGTGACCCGCCTGCTCGTTTGCCACCTTCTATTATATAAAAAAATATACATAAATGTTTGTTTTTTGTTTAATTATAACAGCTGCCATGGAAAACGCCTAATTGGAAGTAATGTTATATATTAAGCGGAATATTTCACAATCATATCAAATGAAGTTACAAATTTTGAACACGACTGTACATCCATAGAAATGTAGGGAAAGTAAAAACTATTTATTTTGAAATTAAATCAGCTCAAATTTATTATCACTTCATACGACTATTTCATGACTATTTTTTGGTACAAATTTCAAACCGAAAATCGTAGGCGTTACGAAGAAATTTGAAGTTTTCAAATGTTCAAGCTATAATCCGCACCAGGGTACCTTAGTATCCCTGGAATCTTTTAAGGACTATTTCTGAGATTTGGCATGTCGTTGCGACTATTTCATGACTATTTTTGGAACCTAAACCAATCCGAAAGATTTTACCGTTTGCTTGCACCAGAAGTGAGGATTACAGCTTGACGTTCAAGCCATAATCCTCACTAACCTATAGCTATAACGCCGAAACTATAATGCGACTATTTTTTTTACATGTACGACTATTTATGACTATTTCATGACTATTTTTTTGCGTTGTCAGAATTCGTTTTCATTAACATTTCAAATATGAGGATTACAGCTTGAAGCACACGGCTCGCACGGCGGCGGCGCGCTGTAATACCACCCTCTCACGGAATATCGTCCTCGTGCTTCGTCCGGCAAATGAAATTATCGGAGGCTCATCTATCCCTCCTCCTTCCATTATAATGTTACTCCTTCCTCAATGTTCCTACCACATGAGTAAAGAAACGAAACAGAGACAAAGCTTCATACAACTGCGCCCCGTCGCGAGTCAACTACTACTAGAGATGTAAAGGATTGGTATTTAGAAATCATAACCATATGATCATATGTTTTTTTTTTATCACAGTGAAATCACCTGCTATTTTTCAATGAGAGTGATTTTCCTACTATTTATCATTGAAAATATTAAAATGAAATGACATAGTAATTGAATAATGATTATGATGTAACAGGACACGTTTGGCGAGGACGACCGCCCCCGCACAGGAGAAATGTTACTTCATTTCGTTAGTTTCGATAAAAATCATATGATTAAAAGTCATTCATACACGCACTAATGAGAAATCATAATCACTGTGATTGCAAATGACAATAGCGGGGATGTCACATGAAAAACTGAATCATATGATTATTCACTGCTATCAATGATTTGTTCCATCTTTAAACTACTACAAGCATACGGTGCATGTGTGCGTGTCCACTAGCCGCTGCGTCGCGTATGCACCGCCACTGGATAAGGCTGATTTCACAGTCACGCGTTTGACCTGCGTCGGCCACACGCGCGCGGTTACAATTACACTAGATAGTAGTTGCGTTTCATAGTCATCACGCAGTTCAAACGCGCAACTACTATGTAGTGTAGCGCGCGCGTGTGGCTGGCGCTGATCAAAAGCGTGACTGTGAAATCAGCCTAAAACCGGTTTACCACAGTATTTACGCTCGCTCGGCCAGTGGTGGTGGAAAGACTCGCGGCGGCGCTTTGTCTCTGTTCCGTTTCTTTACTCATGTGGTCCTACTCCTCAAGGCCGGCAACGCATCTGCGATTCTTTTGGTGTTGCGGGTGTCCATCAGGTGACCACCTGCTCGTTTGCTTCCTTTTCAAATAAAAAAAAAAACTCCCTATGTGCCGTGTCTACGACGATGAGACGTTTATAGTTTTAAAATTTGTAGTTCAGTATTTGTTCACACTGTTGTATTTTGTATGGATGGGTAGGAAGGGTTCTATTGAGAATGCGACTGTATGGCCTATTATACAAGGCATAGAGGAAAATAAAAAGAGGGCCTACTCTTCTTCTCTCTAACGAAATTTTCGGCCGATTTTCGTTTGCCATTTACAGCGGTTTTTATTATTTCCGAAGTTTCGTTCATACAAAATAGGTTTGGCATTTTGATTATTAATTTTTGGTTTTAAATTTCAAAAATAATGCAAAGCAAAAAATAGCAAAAAAAAGGCCGAAATTTCGTTTCGGTGAAAGAGAGTAAAGGATAGGCCCTCTGAAGAGAAGGGTCAGTAGCGCGTGAGTGAAACCTTTTTTATTACATGTAACATAGCAATAACATTTATCCTACAAAACTATTTGCATCGTTTGACTGTAGAGTCAGAACTTACGTACGTAACTACTGTGCGTAACATATGCTGTCAACTGCCAGCCACAACAAGCCAGAAACAATAGTAATTTAATTTAATTCAATGTAAGTATTTTTATTTTCTAACAATATTTGTGTTGTAATTGTAACTACTTTGTTTTAATTTCATTTTTTGTGAAGTCATTGAATTTTCGTCATATTTTACTATTTGCGTTAAAATATGCTCAAATAAACTCAAACAAACGAAACGTTGAAAAGAAAATATCTATTTCATTCGTCATACACGGAAAGTAGGTCTGAAGTTGCCTGAGGAGCGGGAGGAAAGTAGTACTTTTCCTCCCTAGGTAGAATCGTTTTTCTGACATGTGTAATTGTGACTAATTATTAAAATAATACTAACAACACATCTCTTCCCTTAAGTGTCGTAATAGGGGACTAACGGATCAAGGACTGCACATACATCCTACAGCATAGAGCGGCGATCGGCTCATCAAAATAATACTACCAATCCCTCTCTTCCCTTCGGTGTCGTAAAGGCGACTAGGGGACTAAAGACTGCAAGTACAACCAACAGCATAGAGCGGCGATGGGCTTATCAAAATAATATTATACCAACCCCACTCTTCTCTTTGGTGTCGTAAAAGGCGACTAACGGACCAAAGACTGCACATACGACCAACAGCATAGAGCGGCGATGGGCTCATCAAAATAATACTACCAACCCCTTTCTTCCCCTGGGTGTTGTAAAAGGCGACTAACGGACGAAAGACTGCATATACACCCAACAGCATAGAGCGGCGATGGGCTCATCAAAATAATACTACCAATCCCTCTCTTCCCTTCGGTGTCGTAAAAGGCGAGTAAGAGACTAAAGACTGCAAGTACAACCAACAGCATAGAGCGGAGATGGGCTTGTCAAAATAATATTATACCAACCCCACTCTTCTCTTTGGTGTCGTAAAAGACGACTAACGGACCAAAGACTGCACATACGACCAACAGCATAGAGCGGCAATGGGCTCATCAAAATAATACTACCAACCCCTCTCTTCTCTTCGGTGTCGTAAAAGGCGACTAACGGACTAAAGACTGCACATACAACCAACAGCATAGAGCGGCGATGGGCTCATCAAAATAATACTCCCAACCCCTCTCTTCCCTTCGGTGTCGTAAAAGGCGACTAACAGACTATAGACTGCACATGCATCCAACAGCATAGAGCGGCGATGAGCTCATCAAAATAATACTGCCAACCCCTCTCTTCCCTTGGGTGTCGTAAAATGCGACTAACGGCCTAAAGACATTCATATATTATGTTTTTGTTTTTACTTTCCTTATATTCGTAATGAAAAGCACAGTGTTTACCTCGGCTGAAAGACTTATTTATTCCCTCGAACTATTCTAAACTACTAAACTCCGTCTCGGGGGTAAATAGGCTACTTTCTCCTCTAGGGTAACAATGTACTATTCTACTATCTATGTACGCGGGTTCGATTCGCGCCTGAGGTAGACATTTTTTTCAAAGTTTCGTTATCATTAAATTTTGTGTACGCATTTCTTTGTTTACTTTTCCTGGCGGTAGGGTTTTGCCCAGAACCATTGATGTATTTGTACCTACCTCAATGCCCGGAACCCTAGTTGGTGGCGGTACAGTGGAGACGTTTTAGTCACTGTTACAAATATTTCTCTTAATATTTATACTAGCTAACACTGTCTTATGTGTTTCGATTTTTTCTATTCATATCATAATGATCACCAACCAACATTATAGGTATACTCACACAGAAATAGATCTAAATAGTAGCTGCGTGTTAGCTTCATTGTATGAAAACCAAGCATGTCACATTTCTCTGTGTCATTTTAATAACAAAATTATTTACCGAAAGCAAACTTATCGATTATCTCGGTTAACCATTCTTGTATACTTAGTTTTTACAATACGATACGACGCAAGTAAATTTTTGTAAACTCTTCTTATGTTCGGTTCTGACAACGGCTAATGAAACGTCGTCGAAAGATGGGATTTTACCATCATTTTGGCACTATTTTGACACGCAAAGTACGTACCACACAAGCGGCTTCTATTCAAATGTAATTCTGTGGCATACCTACCTACATTACCCGCCAAATAAACAGATGCGATGACTTTATTCTAACTATGAAGGCATTTGTCCAGCAGTGGGACATAGTCCCTATCCACTGACCCTAATAGATAGGATCGCAACTGGAACTACGGGTCCGGTTGTGTTTTGAGGGGGTACTACGGGGTTCCGGTTCAAGCCCCCCGCTGGTTGTGCCTGGCTCGTGGTTAGCTGTAGAGCTTGGGAATGTTCGTTTGTCCTGGTATTGTGTGCCAGGACTTCCAAACTCGCGCACAGCGAGCGGGGCCTAGTAGCGGTCTCTGAGGGGTCAGAAGCGAAAAGTCCTGCGGGGAACGTGAGTTTCCCTTATAGTTGGCAGCTTTGTCCGGTGGTTCTCATTGGACATTGGTGTTGACATCTCCGGTACTAGTCTGGATAACTAGTAGAGGCGGCCCCCTAGATGCCGTAGCCTCCGGTCCAGCCAGCCGCGTAGGACGTGGGAACTGGCTAGGCGCCTGGATGGGTTCCGAGAAGTGAGTGTGCTTACTACTCCGCTACCAAGGTGGACACTTGGGAGTCGACTTTAGAGTCGACGACCCTAGCAGTGGCAACTGCGAGTTGTGCCCTTCGTGCAACGAGAAGTGAGCGATCTCGACAGCTCCGGTTACCTATCTGGACAATAGGCAGTGAACTACACGTGTTCACGTGGAGACTCTCCGAGACACTAGCCTTATGAGTACCGAATGAAGAGCGCGCTTCGGCGGGCACTGATTTGGCGTCAAGACCTAACGCAGATGGTCTCCTGAGCGAGTATTTTGCTGGCGCAGGGAAATCTGGCACTTCTTTCATAACCTAACGGCTGGTCTCGAGGTGCCAGTACAAATAAAACTTAGTGATGTAAGGAGAGGGGATGTCCAGCAGTGGTACAGTATTAGACTGTTTTACTGTTTAGATAGATAGATAGATAATACTTTTATTGTCACATAACAATTTGGCAATCTTATCGCTTAAAGTGATTTCTGCCAGACAACCATTTGGATGGAGAGAACCAATAAGATCGGAGGTGCAAAACATTGGAAACACACTCAGTTATTTGGGTGGTGCTAAATGAGTGATACTGACTGAAGCAATAATAGTAGATAAATAATATCAATAAAAGCAATTCGCCAAATTCCTTCCAACTCATTTACGTAATTGTAACCGTGTCGCCTAGCGATGAAAGAAGTCCTCATTTCCTTGTCTCTGACTAACACTTCGGGGATAACAGCTTCGTGATTATATGTATATATGTCATATAATTTTCACATAACAAGAAAACATACATTATTTCATACATTATATTCATCACGCCCGTTTTCTGAGTGGTAGAGCCACGCTGCGTTGCAGCACGCATTGGGCCGGCTCGCCCGGCGTAATACCACCCTCTCACGAATATCCGGCGTGTAATAATGGCACTTGTGCTGTTGTGTTTCGTCCGGCCAGTGACAGTTCCGGAGGCTTCTCCCCCCCCCCCCCTACCCCTTTACAATTCCTATTCCTTCCTTAACCCTATTCCTTTCTTAAAGGTCAGCAACGCATCTGCGACTCCTCTGGTTTTGTGAGTGTCCATATGGGCGGCGGTGATTGCTCTCCATTAGGTGACCCGCCTGCTCGTTTGCCTCTTTCTTATAAAAAAAATAGTTACACAATTAAAAGCAAAAAAAACTGTTTACTGTATTACTTTATATCTAGTCCATGTCTTGTACGTTTACTATCGCTTGTGATCTTACATACTTATAAATTATCTATATAAGTACAGAACAATCGTTATTTCTATATCAGTTTATGTTTCCATTAACAGGAATCGATAATGGCAATCAACAATTAAATAAAATTAATTTGTTATTGTGGAACTTGTCGCAGATCAATAACTCACTTTGCAGAAGTCCTTTCGTTATCACTTTTATTTTTATTTATTTAAATATTTAAACATTTTTGATTTATGGCATTTCATCTTAATCTTGCCTGATGGTTAGACGATAAGTTCGATTCACCTGAATTAGTTACAACAGCTACCGAAGTTTTTATTCATTAATTGCGCTTATGCAATATATTTATTATCACTATAATACAATAAAATAAGTCAAAAATATATGAGGCCTTCTGCTATTTGATAACTAGTATTTTCATAATAATTGCTATCACGTTAAATGTAGTCCATCTATCCCTAGAATTAATGAAATTTATGAAAGGTGTGATGAAGAGATCATATCAAAATATTTTGTTTTTCAAAGATGGCCTAATCCTTATTTTTTATTAGGTCTTAACTCTATCGGACATACAACTTTAGTATTCCTTTTATTTAGGCCGACCCCGAATAATTGCTAAGACGCGTTATCAATAATTATCATACTAATTCGCTTGTATATACACACAAAGAACAGAAAGCCTATTCTCTTGCTCCAAAGCGAAATTTCGGCCGGTTTCGTTTTCTATTTACAGCGGCTTCCAATCCTTCCGAAACGTTCATACAAAATAGGTTTGGCATATTGTTTGAAATTTCAAAAATAATGGAAAGCGCTATAAAAAGCAAACGAAAGTCGGCCGAAATTTCGTTTCGGAGAAAGATAGTAGGCCCTCAGTACTTCCAGTCGTATCGTTGGCACGTGTAAGATAATTTATCTTAGATGTATTATATTTTATTCTATGTTTGTACATATTAACAACTATTATCCCCAAAGGGTTAGTTAAAGACTAGGCAAAAAAGACCGCAAAAGCAACCCACTGCCATAGCCCACGTTTCACCAAAATACAACTTTACATGTGCTCAGTGTGATAGGTAAGCCCATAGTCTTAGTACCTACCTTTTTCTACACCCAAGGGAACAGAGAGTAGTTTAATGTTTTATATTTTAGCGTTTTATTAACGCTTAAATATACATAAGTAAAATTTTAAACACTGAAAAAAGACGACAACCTCAGGCGGGAATCGAACCACGCACCTTCCGCATTCCGGGCGGCTGCCTTAACCACTTGGCTACCGAGGTCTGGCTTCGACGGTTGAAAGCGGTTGAACGGTTGAAAGCCAGACCTCGGTAGCCAAGTGGTTAAGGCAGCCGCCCGGAATGCGGAAGGTGCGTGGTTCGATTCCCGCCTGAGGTTGTCATCTTTTTTCAGTGTTTAAAAAATTTAACAGAGAGTAGTATTTTTTTTAGTGAGCTGCTTGCTATAATACCACACGGCAATGGGCTGGGCACACCGCCAGAACCGATGGCCGTTGGGGCAGAACGGTTCTCGAGTGGCGACCGCGCACCGGAACACGCAGTGTGGGCAGGCCTCCAACAAGGTGGTCCGACGATCTGGTGAAGGTCGCGGGTAGCCGCTGGATGCGAGCAGCATAAGACCGGTCGTGGTGGAGATCCTTGGGGGAGGCCTTTGTCCAGCAGTGGACGTCCTCTGGCGGACGATGATGATACCTCACGGCTCTTAATTAACATTTTCTTATTGTATTTCGATTTTTTTGAAGACATGACTTCATTACAGTTACTTCTTCATTATAATTACACATGCTGGTATTCTTACACACATGGCTCAGATTTTTCCCGGAACACTTTACGCTCACGCCAATTATTATTATTTGAACCAAGATAAGTATTCATTTGAAACTTGTTAATATGGTAAGATAACGGATAAATATACATAAACATCGTGATTATCCAATGTACTAGAGATTGTATAAATGTTGGTCCGAATGATAATTTCTTATTGACAGGCGACTTTAATTTATCCTGCATTTCATGGGATACCAACGGCCCAATTCTTTTACGAAAAGGCTCAGTCGAGGTTCAAAATGCAGCTGTGCGTTTACTCGAGGAGTTTGGGTATTTCGGACTGAGTCAATATAATTTATTACAAAATTTTGCTGGTAACACTTTAGACCTGACTTTTTCTAATCTGCCTATTACTATCAATAGATGTCAAGCGCCTCTTATCACAGAAGACCTCGCACATCCACCCTTTAGTTTCGATATCTTGGACCTTGATGTACGGCCTCTGAAGGAATCACCGAACCCCAAACGTAATTTTAGAAAGGGTGATTACGACAACATTAATGAAATGTGTTGTGATGTCGATTGGCATGCCCTATTAAGCTCGAATTCTGTTGATGAAGCTGTGGGCAAAATGTATGCGGTTATACTAGATTGTATTGATAAGTATGTTCCTTTGAGCCAAACATGTACAAAGCGCTCGTATCCTAAATGGTATTCCCCTGCTTTAATTAATATTATAAAAGCAAAGACTAAAGCACACATGCGGTGGAAAAAATATAGCAATCGTTTAGATTATGACGAGTTCGCTATGCTTAGGGCTAGAGAACGTCGTGTCCAAAAGGATTGTTTTAAACAATTTACTAGTAACTGCGAAAATAATATTAAATCACATCCTAAGCAATTTTGGTCTTACGTAAAAGCTTTGCGCGGCGGTTCTAATTATCCCAAAACCTTAAGTTTAGGCGACAAGAGTTATACGGTTGGAAAAGACATTTGTGAAGGGTTTAACACATTTTTTAAAAGCGTCTTTGGTGTCCCTAGTGATAGTTGCGTATTGTCGGGGAAGTGCTCATTGAATGTGAATGTAATTTCTAATGTAGATACTGACCCCGAGGCGGTAAAGATATTGCTTCAGAAACTGGACAAAAACAAAAATAAGGGCGCTGGTAGTGACGGGATCCCTCCTCTTTTTTGGTATAGATGTGCTGAAAGCCTAGCCCTTCCAATTTCTATTATATTTAATCACTCTTTAAAAGAAGGTATTTTTCCTCATATTTGGAAGGCAGCGCACATCATTCCTGTACACAAGAAGGGGTCGCGAATAAAGATTGAGAATTACAGAGGCATCTCCATACTAAATACTATTGCTAAGGTGTTTGAATGCATAGTGTACAAAGAAATTTATCCTGTAATTTCCCAGTCTATACCTCAGAAACAGCATGGTTTTTTGAAGAGGCGGTCTACCGTTACCAACCTGACGTGCTTCTCAAGCTTTATTTTGGAAAATATGGATGGAGGTGGTCAAGTCGACGTGGTCTACACGGACTTCGAAAAAGCTTTCGACCGTGTAGATCACTTGATACTTTTAAATAAGCTACAAGGGCTGGGAATACACGGGAACTTACTCCGATGGATAGAATCTTATCTTAAGAATCGTTCTCAGGCGGTTGTGGTGGGAGGTTATCGTTCGGATTTTATTGAAATACCTACTGGTGTGCCTCAAGGCTCACATTTAGGTCCGCTATTTTACAATGCATATCTGCACGATATAGGATCATGCTTCAAGTACTCGAACTACCTTATGTACGCTGACGATAAAAAAATATATTGCAAAATTAATGGTGAAGGTGACTGTACTCTAATGCAAAAGGACCTTGATAACCTATTCCAATATTATAACAAAAATATGATTACAATAAATATAGACAAATGCGAGTGTATAACATTTACCCGAAAAACTAAACCTATGACATTTGATTACCACTTCAATGGAGACGTAATTAAACGCACAAAAGTAATTAGAGACTTAGGAGTATATTTAGATCATAAAATGTTACTATCCGATCACATAAATTTAATTACCAGTAAAGCCTACAAAAATCTAGGTTTTGTTTTGCGTACATGTAAGACCTTCACAGATGTTACAGCTATTAAAATCGTTTACTTTGCCTACGTTAGAAGCATTTTAGAATACGCGAGTACTATATGGTCCCCTCAGTACATTATTTATAAAACAAGTATAGAACGCATTCAAAGAAAATTTGTAAGCTACCTTAATTATCGTTCTAAAACTAACAATAATGCCTATGAAGATAGTTGCGTTATACATGGTATTTTGACCCTAGAGCAAAGACGCATTATGTTGGATATGTCATTACTATATGACATTGTGCGTAGCCAGATAGACTGCTCCGAGCTGGTGTCCAGAGTATCGTACCGCACGCCCACGCGCCGCACGCGCCACACCGCCCTGCTGCATGTGCCTCACCATCGTACAAACTATGCTAAAAACTCCGTTCTTTCACGAATCGCACATGTCTACAATACCACCTTTAGCGATGTGGATATATTTAACTGTACAAAACAGCAGTTTAAGAAAGCTATAGTTAATGCCTTGGCAGAGGCTAAAGATGCATAAAATTACATAAAATTACTTTTTTACAATTGCAAGGAAAAAAAAAAATACAAAAAGAAGTGTAAGTATTTGTTTGTATTTATTTAATATTTTATTATTTTTTATTGTTATTATTTGTTTATTTATCTATTTTAACAGAAATTTTATTAATATCATAATGCAATATCTTCTTATGTATAATAATACCATTAGTTATTCGTAATATAATTTTTTTGCGAAATAAACTCGAGGATTCTGCATGTGTTGTCATTTTGAATGTTCTTAAGTACCTACCTTACCTGCCTAATGATGTGATTTCTAAATGGGTATATTGTTTTTAATTCTTGCAAGACTTATAAATTATTTAGAAAAAGTTCAATTCATCGCATAAGCAGTTTAATTAAAAGAGTCAGTCAACGATTACTTTTATTTAATTTATTATTAGTTTATGCTCAACAACTTACTTTTTGATACATTAGGAAAACCTGTAATTGGCCTTAATTTAAGTTTATACTATTTAAGATGAATTGTTTGTAAACGCTGTTGGTTTTCTGAATAAAATAAAATAAAATAAAAAATAAAAAACATAGATAAAACACTCAGACAATTTAGAAAAACAGTCTTTCTCTAAATTGACCCGACCGGGAATTGAACCCGGGACCTCAGAAATGGAACGGAGGTCGTCAGTCACTTTAAACAGCTAGTTAAATATATGAACAAAGATAGAGGTATCAATAAAAAAGCCAAAAAGGATTTATTCACGTTTAAATTTATTGCAACGATGAAAGTAGCACAGCAACGATGAGTGTTGCAGTGGGGAGATATAAAGAAACCGCTCTATTGCACAAGTCCGTCTTACACACAGTACAGTCGGCGGCATAACCGGAGTACTGGCATGTATTTTGTGTAGTGTTAAACTCGACACCGCAGCCCTTGTTAACGAGCTGGACACCGTTAACTGAAAAAAATACAAAAAATTGAAAAAAAAAAGAAAAAATCGTAACAGTACACAACCTGAGTGATTATTGGGAGGAGATTTACTGACTTCAGATTGTGGCTTGTATTTTTTAGGTTTGTATAAGAGAGTTTACCTTTAAAGTCCTATTTTGCCATCAAATGTTTATTTTCAACAATAGTGTAGTGTTAAATATTGAAGCCATAAACCTGATGATAAGAACTATTTCCCAAAGTCACCCACCATCATTCTCCACTCTCCAAATATGTACTTAATTAAACGTACCTGTATGCTGTTCTTTGACACATACGAAAGTTATATTATCTAATAAATATGCTCGTTCATCACAGTAACAAAGTCCCTGAAAACAAAAAGTGATATATTAATGATACAAATTTTCAAAACCATCCTATCCTATCCTACTAATATTATAACCGCGAAAGTTTGTATGTATGGATATTTGTTACTCTTTCACGTAAAAACTACTGAATGAATTTGGATTAAATTTGGCATTCAGATAGTTTATAACCTGGAATAACACATATGATACTTTTTATCCCGATATTCCCACGGGAACGTATGGATGGATGTTTGTTACTCTTTCACGTAAAAACTACTGAATGGATTTGGATGAAATTCGACATACAGATAGTTTATAACCTGGATTAACATATAGGATACTTTTTATCTCGATATTCCTACGGGAACGGGAACCACGCGGGTGAAACCGCGAGCGGCCGCTTGTTTAGAATATTTCTATTTGTAGTTATGGCGTACTGCTTTCTTGAAATGCCAATGTTAAAGCCGACCAATAAGACGATTCCACGACGACGCAACATTGATCGCGGCCAATCAGGGTCCACCGCCATCACGCGATAAACATGCAGCCAACGTCATTGTAACCGCCAAGTTTTTGATAAAGTAGTTGAATTAAATCTCTTCGCTTGTTTGTAATCAATCATCTGATGTTTCAATAACAGTAAATATTTTTACACCTGAAACTTATAATCAGGATTTACAATTACTCATTTTTTTACAACTATGCTTAACGTTCCGTGATTTATCAAACTTTGGTTCAGGTTGTTGTTGGAACATTGCAAATTAAACTAAAGAAAAAGTTTTTAATCAAGTAAAGTACTCACAAAGGCTGCTCAATCTATAGAGAAGGGCCTGGGGGCTAATTGGCCTAACTTCAACATCTATCGCAATCGCTTTTAAGTAGTATACAATTCCTTCGCTACTTTGATTATTTTATATATACAAACATCATCATCATCATCATCAGCCTATAAACGTCCCACTGCTGGGCACAGGCCTCCCACGTGGACAATAGCACGTGGGGATATTGGTATACAAACATATACATCATATATACATATAATCACGACTAATATCCATAAAGGGTTAGTCAGAGACTAGGCGATGAGGACAGCAAAATCAGTATTCTACAATAGTCCACTTTTCACCAAATAGCGACTGCACATTTACTTAGCATGACAAGTGGTGAACCCATCGCCGCTCTATGCTGTTGGATGTATGTGCAGTCTTTAGACCGTTAGTCGCCTTTTACTACACCTAATGGAGGGGGTGGTAGTATTCTTTCACGGTTATTTTAAAAATTTAAAAAGACAAAAAACATCACTTATTTTAAAAATATTTTTAAATAGGCACACTAGCCAAGCAATGTACTTCTACTTGAAAGCGATTGTGATAGATGTTTAAGTTAGACAATTAGCCCCCAGGTTACTAGTTAGATTATTCTATAAAAAATTTAAAAGTACAATTACAATTTACAAATAGAAACAGTGGTTGCAGCCGTTAAAATCTACCAACACGCATTGTCATGAGTTATGGTTTGATCACCCAAGACTTGAGAGACCAGAAACTGGGCTGACAGCTGATGATGGAGCATATTGAAAAAAACAATGACATACATCAGAACATTCACAGTTGTTGTATAACTCCTCCATGTCGTCTAAAGATCTCTCCACCCTGATTATTTCGAATGCATTCGGTGATGATGATGAATTAGTGGCTGGTGGCGCAAGTGTAGTGGTCGTGGTAGTTGTAGTATTTGTAGTAGATGTCGTTGTGGTAGGAGCCGTCGTGCTGGTCGTTATGTTTGGCAGCGCGCATGTCACGACTTCGACGTTACTGGCGTTGCAGTTTAGACAATGGTAGCAGTCAAGACCGCTCACTGGAATAGTATAAAAACATGGTTAAACAAAAGTCACATTCTTGTACCTATTTCTGTCGTTAAACAGCATTGACATTCCCCCTTTTACATTCTTGCGTTCCGGTTGGAAGGGAAGATGATCCAGTGAAATTACAAGGAACACAGGCAATAATATTAATAGATTTTCCCCACTTTTACAGCAATTTTATTACCTTGTCAAAGTAAGGCTTCTTTTGAGACATTTATTTTATTGGTTATAAGTATAACGGGTAAACATACTTCCTTAGAATACAAAGACATAATCCAGACCCGAAATCAGTTTAGAAAAACAGTAATATCTAAATTGACCCAACCGGGAATCGAACCCGTGACCTCAGAGGTCGTCAACTGTCAAAGTCGTCGCCAAATAAGAACTGAAGCTTCAGGGTCGGCTAAGACTTTAAATCATTTCATGTAGATACTTATACTTAAACATTTTTATAATAGGTTACACTTTGCTATCTGACTGTACTTTGGATAAAAATATTCAACCTTAATACATTTTACCGCACTAAAACGAAATCGGGAGCCTCCACCACGGGGGCTAGACAAAATTCAAAAATCAAAGTTATTTATTCAATTTAGGCTACAATAATTGAGCACTTATGAATGTCACTATGCCATCGGTTCGTAAGTCTAACTATGGGGCGGGAGCCTTGTACTGAGAAGAACCGGCAAGAAACTCAGCAAGGGTATTTCTTTTCTCCCTTTCTTTTACAGCGTCGAAACAAATTGGAAAATGCTCTCCCTATCATAGAAGGACATTTTTCATTACAACATAAAAAAAACATTTAGTACGATTACAAGACAACAACACAACAACATACAAAAGAACATCTAATAAAAAAAACAGGCATCCCTCAATTTAAAATAAACAAAACAACGTCCTACAGTAGCGTCTTTGAAAAAAAAGAGAAAGAAAGACTATTAAATACTATCAATAAAAATAAGATTGCAAGAGCAGACCAGCCTCCACAGGCGGCACCCGTTCACGAGTATGACATGTGAATCAGCCATCGCTTCGCTCAACCATGTTTTTCGATGTGTTCCAAGACACACCGGGGGCTTACCCACGAACTCGGCAGCGCGCGTCATGCCCTCGGCACAGTATAAATATAAGCTAAAGCAGTACGGAAGCTCGGCCCTTTTCTTGTTTTATATACCTACGGGCCAATTGAGCGTTAGGGTTGTCCTCTTATTTTTGTAAAACTGAAAAAGTTTTTGTTTAGTTAGCGCTGTATCTCAGCTAGTTAGCGCTTTTTTTGATATAACTAGCAAAGCATAAGGGTTGTCACTTTAATTTTTTTTAAATTAAAAACTAATAAGTTAAATATGGCGGCTAATTTCCTCATTCTATTATCAGATTTATTGTCGGAAACCCCACAGATCCCCTGATATCGATTTTTAAAGCAATCGGTCGAATAACTAAAAAGTTCAAGATGGAGGCTATTTTGTCTCATACTAATAACGGAGTCGTTGTCAGAAACCACACAGATCCCCAGATATCGATTTTCAAAGCAATCGGTTAAATAACTAAAAAGTTCAATTTGGCGGCTACTTTTTCTCATTCTAATTACGGGTTCATTGTCAGAAACTACACAAATCCTCAAATATCGATTTTAAAGCCAAGTTTATTAAAGATTGAGTTTCGTAGTATCAATTCTTATTACTTTTCACCATTAAAATAACGCGCGCTCAAAAAATCCTAAACAACCAAACGATTTATTTAAAAGAAAAAGCTTTTTTATTTAGTAATAATAAATCATTCTTACTTTTCAACATCAGCAGGAAGTTTAAAAAACGAAAGCTCCGGTTTTGAAGAAGCCGAGTTCAAGTATCCGAATACTACGCAATACACACACTCGTGGCATTTTTAAAAATCGCGCGCACAGCGCACGCAAAACACAACAGTGAACACTCGTTCTCGACGCGATACGCGCTACTGAGAGCACTGCGATGTCCGCTTAGGGGCCCTGTAAAGACGTGCGTCTGTGGGCGTGCGTCATTTCGAGCGTTTGTACGTAGCTTCCTTACTGCTTTAGCTCATATTTATACTGTGCCCTCGGTGTGCCCATGGGCTGTGATAGCCTCATCCACCACACGGGCCGTGTGCTCGTTTGCTGGCTCCGTATAATAAAAAAGAAATCTTACATACCTTCAGACAAAGTTAGTGTCAGCGAAAACGTTAAAATAACGAAATATGCTACTTTATTTAGCGCCATGATTGATTCACGTTTGCTGCAACAGTGCAATAAACAAATGAGATCCTCCATCCACTATTGTTTATATAGGTATGAAGAAATGTTTATATACATGGTGGTTTTAGTTTCGTACGTTAATTTTTTGCAGAACAAGGTTAATGTAATATTCAAAAGATTTTGCAGTGATTTTGCCATTTACGTCACCGACGCGCTGCACTTCTTCTAACATTAGCAGATATTCAATTCGGTAGTCATCCCTTTCTTCTCCGAATATCATTCTTCCGAAAATCAAAATCCCTAACGCGTTTGCTATAATCATCACTATCCATAATGTTCGTGTATACAAAACTTTATTTTCCCTAATCGTCTTTAATTCTAATGCTTTTGTGTCATAATTTCGGGTGCTATAAAGATTAGATATCCTAATTTTTCTTGCTATAAAGACACATATCCTAAGTGTTATATTGTATAATGTATGTTAGTTCGAATGATTAGTCCTAACAACATTATTATAAACCATAATTCAAATGATGGCTTATACTACTGTAGGTCATGTGTTGTTTACTGAGTGGTAGAGCCACGCTGCGTTGCAGCACGCATTGGGCCGGCTCGCCCGGCGTAATACCACCCTCTCACGAATATTCGGCATGAAATAATGGCCCTTGGTGCTGTTGTGTTTCGTCCGACCAGTGAGGGTTCCGGAGGCCCCTACCCCACCCCCCTCTTCCCAATTCCTATTCCTTCCTTAAAGGCCGACAACGCGTCTGTGATTCCTCTGGTTTTGCGGGTGTCCATGGGCGGCGGTGATTACTCTCCATCAGGTGAACCGCCTGCTCGTTTGCCTCCCTCTTTTATAAAAAAAAAAAAGGTCATGTGAAATATTAGAATTAGGGATGATTTATATTAGAGCGGGCCGTGCACGGGGCATGCGCCACTAATTTGAGACGTTGCGTACATTTTGTATGAAGCAGTTCATATTACACCGTGCATGATCCGTGTCCCAGCCTGGGCCCTTATTCTGTAACGATTCCTTGTTTCAAAACCACGTTAATTCCTTAAAAAGTTACGATATCTTCCCAAAAACGTATGCGTTTGACGTTTGTGCGCGGTAAGGTTTAGGTGTGGAATCTATAGATTGCGATACAGAATCAGGGCCCTGGACGGGACACCCCCCGTGCACGGCCCGCTCTAATATAAATCATCCCTAATTGTTGTTAGGTTATTTTTTTTGTTAGTTAATTATTATTATTAGGTGATTTTTTTTATTGGAGAAGCCACTTAAAGATATGCCAAACCTCAAAATTGGATCCTGTTTGAATCATCTTTTGTAGATGTAAAAGGTCTATGATGACGATGATGAGTCATAGTAACCGAATAATTGGTATCCGCTGGGGTAGACGTTCTATAATGGAACCCATGAATTGGAAAATGTGGTGTAAGACGCCTTCTGGATAGGTGTAGCATTGATATACTCAAAGTCGCTGCCAGCAGTTGGATGACAAGAGACGAAGATAAAGTCGAGAGAACCACATATTCTGCAGTGGACTGATACGTGCTAATTATGATGAGATGATGTAGGCCTAGACAAACTTTCCTCTTCCTACAGTTTACCACAATGCTGAAACAAAAGTCAGACACGCTGATGGCAACTGCTAAAGCATAACTGATGGAGAGCCTCAAAAGCCCACACCGTGATATCCGGAATTCCGTTAGGCAGATCCGTAGTTCGGAATGTTAACACAAAGAATGATGAGTCAAAATGGACGTACGTCCAACAGGGTAAGTTTTACTTAAAATATTACAAAATAATAGTATGACAATAAGTGAATTGAGATATAATTTTGTAATCGAAAATTTAGACGATTATTCAATGTTTTTTAAGTCTAAATAATGTAATATTTGAGGCATCCGTCGTCGGTAGTCGAGCAGATAAAGGCTCGGTTTGAATGCGATAAATCGTGGGTGGTTCAATTCCCATAGCTCCGTTAGACTACTGACGTGAAGCCACTCCTACGCAGTCACATTAGATTAACAGGATGGGTTAACAGCACTATTAATAATGTGTTAAACGCACATTAATAATATTGTTTATTAAAAAAAATATTTTATCATGCGGATAAAATGTATGGTTTTGTTTATCGACTAATTCACGTCAAGAACCATTAGCCAGGCAACACGTATTGGATGAAAACATTTCTGAGCCGTTGTGCGTTATTGTCACGTAAGTAATAAACCTAGATTTTTTTTATTTTGTTATTTATCTAACGGGACGAGCAGATTGTGAACCTGATGGTTGGTGCCACGTTTGCCCACGGACAACTACAGTGTCAAACAGTAACTAAGTATATTCTGTCTAGCTGCCCTGTGCCCGCTACAACGAGAGGTACCCACCTAGAGGGCCCAGTACAGGAACCTACTACCTGGTAGATATGATAATGACCTGTTTGCGACGCCTATTTCTGTTTTTTTTAAAGTAATATGATACAAGCAAGATGAATTCACTAAGGGAGTGTTGAGTTTTTAAAATATACCTATAGTAATAAATGTCTCCTTCTTTTCAGGTGTAATTTAGTTAGTTTGGTTTATTATTGGTCGTGCGCCCAAGTTTTATAGCAATTCTCTCTCTCTCTCTCTTATTATTATATGCCAATAAAACGTACTAACTTACGGATTTACATAAAATAATAAAACAAATTACTTATATACGTGTTTTAATATACCGTTTTTTTTTGCTTCGGTTCACCACAACCTCTGATGATACAGATGGTTTGTGAAGTTTCTCCCCCCAGCTCATCTCCAGCTCCAGGTCTGAAGGCCGCGACAGGGATTCGGGGGAAGGGAGGCAAACCGACTGCGAACGCTACCTACATAAGTGAAGTAGAAAGGGACAGCTCTCTTAGTTACATACACATATACATACGTCACGATTCACGCCTGATTCTTGGAAGGGAAGGAACAGACCAAAGCTTTCCATCTGCTACTATTCTGACACATTTCTTTTGTCTCAGTCACTGTGCCGTGTAGTATAGCAGTTTTCCTGCTTCGATCCTGACACATTTCTTTTGTCTCAGTCACTCTTGTGCCGTGTAGTATAGCAGCTTTCCTGCTTCGATCCTGACACATTTCTTTTGTCTCAGTCACTCTTGTCTTGAGCCGTGTAGTATAGCAGCTTTCCTGCTACGATCCTGACACATTTATTTTCTTTTGTCTCAGTCACTCTTGAGCCGCGTAGTATAGCAGCTTTCCTGCTTCGATCCTGACACATTTCTTTTGTCTCAGTCACTCTTGAGCCGTGTAGTATAGCAGCTTTCCTGCTTCGATCCTGACACATTATTTTCTTTTGTCTCAGTCACTCTTGAGCCGCGTAGTATAGCAGCTTTCCTGCTTCGATCCTGACACATTTCTTTTGTCTCAGTCACTCTTGAGCCGTGTAGTATAGCAGCTTTCCTGCTTCGATCCTGACACATTTCTTTTGTCTCAGTCACTCTTGAGCCGTGTAGTATAGCAGCTTTTCTGCTTCGATCCTGACACATTTCTTTTGTCTCAGTCACTCTTGAGCCGTGTAGTATAGCAGCTTTCCTGCTTCGATCCTGACACATTTCTTTTGTCTCAGTCACTCTTGAGCCGTGTAGTATAGCAGCTTTCCTGCTTCGATCCTGACACATTTCTTTTGTCTCAGTCACTCTTGAGCCGTGTAATATAGCAGCTTTCCTGCTTCGATCCTGACATATTTATTTTGTCTCAGTCACTCTTGAGCCGTGTAGTATAGCAGCTTTCCTGCTTCGATCCTGACACATTTCTTTTGTCTCAGTCACTCTTGAGCCGTGTAGTATAGCAGCTTTCCTGCTTCGATCCTGACACATTTCTTTTATCTCAGTCACTTTTGAGCCGTGTAGTATAGCAGCTTTCCTGCTTCGATCCTGACACATTTCTTTTGTCTCAGTCACTCTTGTGCCGTGTAGTATAGCATGAACCCCCCTTTTCCCTTGGGTGTCGTAAAAGGCGACTAAAGACTGCACATACATACACAACAGCATAGAGCGGCGTAGGCTCGCCACCTATCACGCTGAGCACATGTGCAGTTGTATTTTGGTGAAACGTGGACTATGGCAGTGGACTGTTTCTGACTACTCCTTTGGGGATAATAGTCCTAAATCTATGAATGTCATTCACTCTGAAGTAGACTGATGATTATGATGATGATCATGATGAATCTTGGTAACAGTCTATAAAGCAAAACATTTAATTAAACAACCTGTAGTTGAATAATGAGCGCATACAGTTACCTGCGTGATTTACTCTTGACCATTATCTACTGATAGCCACAATGGAAATTGCAGGGCCCTTCAGAGATAAGCATAAAATGAGAAAACAGGACATTTGATAAACGCTAGTATTTGCTACTTTCAAAGCATTATAAGTTTGTTTAAACGACTACTTTTTCCACTTATATTGAAATGTAGGACGTACTCTGCGAATTTATTTAGTTATTTCTTTCGTAACTTGTATATATGCGATCAAAGATTTGAACTCTATAATTTTGGTACTGTTAATATTTGTAAATACCTAACGAAAAAAATATTATAATTGACACAAATCTTGGAAATATTAACAACATTAGGTAACACGTTGACTGCCACAAAACCAGACACAATTGAAATTTAATTTTTACGATAACTTAACGATTCATAAAAAAAAACCTTCTTTTTAAAGGCTGTAAAAAATTAAGAGAAACATTTCTATGCATGCATTTATGTCACTCATTTTGAGGATAAATTTAGTTTTGACTATCTAATATCAATGTACAATATCTTTTCTCACATTATTAAAAAAATAATGCAAAAGGCTACAGAGACATTACTATACAACCCAACAAACAGTATGTTTTAATTCGTTTTCGACCTTAAATCAAAACAGTAAAGTTAAAATAAGAACAGAAAAATTAAAATCATGGTGTCCAACTGCAAACGAGTTCTGAAAAGGGTTAACACGGGTTAGCAGTAACAGTTTTACAAAAGAGTATCAGTTTGCACCGATAGTTAAGAATAATAAAGATAAAGAGTAGTTATAAAGATTACTCAAAGTATAGGTGCGCTAACTGAAAATGAGGTTAGTACCTAATTAAGGCACGTGAAGCCGTCGCCGTTAAAAATAGCTGATTAATACGCAAACGCAGCCTATCGACAAATTCGTAGAACATGCTGATAAATCCAACACTTAGATAACAGTGAAAAATGAAATATATTTTGGGGAGTCCCAATTTCATTTTAGATTGTGCCACTTTGGTTAATACATAATAGGTCTGCGATGGTGCATTTATAGTAATGCTGTGTTAGTAAATGAAGTTTGAAAAACAACTAATTGTCGTATAGGGTAGACAAATTTAAGACGACATTCAAATATTTTTATGAAAAAACGGGGTGTTTACTTTACGAACAAGAAAGAGGGTAGACCGTTTCGTCTGCTACTAACATCCACCCGTATTAGCTGCAGTTACTCCGTGACCATGGTGCATGCAACTGCGCCGAAATATCGGGGACTCAAAACCAACAGACATGGTAAAAATCCCGTTTTTCATAAAAATAATTGTAGTGACCATGAAAGTTCAAAATGACATTCAAATAATTTATATTTCGACGTATCGATTGGGTATGGGAGGGTGGGCTCTAATCTCTTCGGATGAAGCCTTGCAGGTTTCCACGAAGCGGTGGGAGACACAATAGCTCTGTCGGTGACGTCCCCTAAGCATTTGCGTCGGGTCGAAAGCTGGCTATCAGTTAACGCCGCGTCGCGTGATAAGGTATGAGAATATAGTTGTTCTGATTAATACAAAAATTAAGCTGTGTGGACTAACAAACCATCTCCTCCCTTGGGTGTCATAAAAGGCGATTAACAGACTAAAGACTGCACATACATAAAACATCATAGAGCGGCGAAAAGCTCACCACCTATCACGTTGAACACATGTGCAGTTGTTATTTAGTGGACGTGGACTATGGCTGAGGACTGATTTTACGGTCCTCATTGAATAGTCCCTGACTATCCCTTAGACTTCACGACGTCTATCTCAGACGTCGTGACCTAATGTTAAAAAAATATTTTTAAGCGCCTTGGCTTCACGGACAATGTTCAACTTCAGTGAACCAGCAGTTACTATCAAAACAGTAATAATACAATTTAACATCGTCTGATCAACGTAATTATTAGTATTCTCTATATCTGTGCCGATATCTGACCATATTAGCGTTCTACGTATGACCATCTCTGCAAAACTAAACTTCGGCCACTACATAGAGTCCATGGCAAAAACTGCAGTTAAAAAGCTTGGCATCCTTTCTAAGGTAAGGCGGTATTTTACATCGGGGCAGCTGCTTCAGCTTTACCAAGCACAAGTCCGATCCTGTATGGAATACTGCTGCCACCTCTGGGATGGATCTGCCAAGTATCAGTTAGCCGCTTTAGACTCTATTGAGAAGCGTGCTAAGAGGGTCATTGGCGACTCTAAACTCATAGAATCCAAGCTGCAGAGTCTTGAACATCGACGCAAGGTTGCCAACCTTTCGGTTTTTATCGATTGCACTTTGGCGAGTGGCTACACGAGCTGATTCTACCTTCCCCTTTCTATCTCCGGGGAACGAGACGCGGACTGAAATCTCACCTTTACACTGTCAACACACCTCCTATACGCACAAAGCGCTTCGTGTTATCATTTTTAATGCGGACAGGTAAGGAGTGGAATTCCCTTCCTGCGGATCTGTTTCCTGACACGTACAACCTGGACATTTTCAAGGCAAGGGTGAACAGGCATTATCTAGGCAAGTATGCTACATCCTAGGCCGCATCGTCACTTTACTCAGGTGAGATCGCGGTCAAATACTTGCCTATAAAGAATTAAAAAAAAAACATCATCACACAATAAAGGTCGCACTGCTGGACAGGTCTTGCTACGTGAACAACAGCTCATGGGAAGATCAGGACATAACCCACTACACTGTCCAAATGCGGGTAGTTGGGTTTTAACAACTGCCACCTTACGACAATAATTGGGAACAACGATGTTTTTAATTTTGTCTTCTTAAGCAGTCGTCTCACCCGACGACGACGTAGCGAAACATGCTTGACTGACCAGAACGCAATGCACCGCCGGCGCCGGCCGTCGAGCTCCTCGAGCTAGTGATGTACAAAACTTAAGACTCGAGGACTCCAGTCCTAATTTTGGAGACACGAGTCAGATTTGCAGGGCTCAATGACATAAGTAGGTTCAGAATCCCGAGTCTACGCGAGCGCGAGCGAGCGTGAACAACAATACGAGCCTTTATACGAAATCGATTTTTTTTACACTAAACTTGATGCTCAATGAAGACTCGAGGCGAGATTTCAGATGACTTGTAACTGTAATAACTAACACAACTTGACTTTGTAACATAAAAGATCTAGAGCGTAGAAAACGACTAGCGCAGAAAAAGACTCGGTCGCAGAAAAAGATTTGATCGCAGAAAAAGACTCGGTCGCAGAAAAAGACACGGGTGTAAAAAGTCTCGGGAGCAGATAAATACTTGAGATTTAATGTCAAACTCCGAGAATCTGTTGAAATGATTCGAGCCCTGTGAAATCAGTCTTAAGTGGAGACTCGGAGGACTCGATTTTTATATATCACTGCCTCGAGTTCCTCCAGTAACTTTCTACCAAAATATAAGGAATGATAGGAAACGCATTAGTTATCAGACTCCAAAGTGCGAGTTTAATTCACCAATTTCTTAAAATTATAATCATTTGGTCGTTACCTATGGTATTCAATAGTTAATAACTAGATTAGTAGTGTAGTTTTTGTCCTTTGATATCAACTTCTCTGGATGTTTTTTAACTAATTACTTTTAAATACCTATTATACTACTTTCATATTCGTACAAAATCAATACATAGAACATTTATTTATTTTTTCTAAAAATGGAGGGTAGGTGAATTTTTTTTCAAGAGCAGATAACCGAATGAATCAATCATTACTACATTGTAAGCGTTCATTTAATGCTGTGTTTGTTTTGCGATCTATTTTTAAGTGCAAATTGTATTTAATTTTGTGTACAAGTATGTCGATTAACAGTGTTCAAGCTTTTAAAACACAAAAAGGTAAAGACTTTTTTATTATCAGTAGCTACAAAATGGTACTTAAAAAAATCAATGAAAAATTGAAGCTGCATAAATAAAAGGCTAAATTATTGCAAAAGTACGCTTATCTGTAAATCAATGGAAGGAAATGGGATATGCACACAATGATAAAGCAAATGCAAATGCAATTTTTTGCCCTTCTATTTTTTTATACTTTGTACTTGTTTTTTCCACTTTTTGATTGCCTACAAAATAATTTTATTTTTCTAAATGATATTTGATTGTTTAATGTTCAATAGAAAATGAAAAAAAATATACTGATTTCAAAGAATAATTTGTATATTTTGTTACATATGTACATATTAATATACATACAGCTCACGCCCATAAATCCCAAAAATGTGGTCTGAGACATTTTAAATGCCAGCTCCTGGAATGTCCACAGTTCACCAAAAGAAACAAGCTACTGTGTCGTTTATTTTGATATTATCTATTTAAAGAGGTTTCGTGCTTATGAACGATCGGGATTTTAAGCATTAGCGCTAATGATTCCTCGGCGAATAGTGTTCGGGCATTCGTGTGTCGGCCTTTTGAGTTTTCGGGCTTATGAATCATCGAGATTTTAAGCGTTCGAGCAAGTTATTCTTCGGGCTTTAGTGTTCGGGCATTTGATATTCGGGCTTTTGTCATTCGGGATTAGGTACCAGACCCATTCCGATGGTGGAAGAGACCGGTGAAACCGGAATGTGTTGTGTTGTACCTACCCTTCTTCTAACGTGACATTATTGTATTTTGTTTACAAAACATTAATAGATACATACATATAATCACGACTATTATTCCCGAATTGTTAGTCAGAGACCAGTCAATGTGGACCGCAAAAGCAGTCCTCTTCCACTTTAGTCCACTTTTCACCAAAAGCGACAGCACATGTGTTCAGCGTGACAGGTGGAGAGCCCATCGCCGATCTATGCTGTTCGATATATGTGCAGAGTGTAGTCTGTTAGTCGCCCTTTGCTACCCACAAGGGAAGAGAGGGTGGTGGTAGTATTCTTTCACAACTACGCGACTTAGTTATACATACTTAGGTACTGCATTTTCATTAAAAATCTTATTTTTAAAATATTACATCCTTACATTTTTATGTAATTGGCGTTTTGTCGTACTGGCCACTTTGATGTTAAATATCTCCTCTTTGGTTAGGAACTCCAATTACAGCAGCAGTAGCAGTATTACAGCTATTTACTCATGCGTTTGTGTTTTAAAAACCGTAATTCATTTGTTTTTTCCTATTTTGGTTTTTTCTTTGCGTCACTCAGTTTACAAAATGAAAAACTTGAAATATCGCGTTATTTACGAGTGTTTCATCGTGGCACTAGAGCTGAAGAAACGGCTCGAAAGATTAATGATGTGTATGGCGCGGTTTCGCAAAAGGAACACAGTGCGTTTTGGTTCCTACGTTTTCGTTCTGGAAATTTCGACCTGCAGAACAAGCCCCGTGGACGGCCGGAGATCAAAGTTGATAACAAAGACTTTAAGGCTATTGTGGAAGCGGATCCATTGCAAACCACGTCCGAGTTAGCTGCAGGCTGCAGTGTTAGTGATAAAACTGTTTTAATCCACTTAAAGCAAATTGGGAAGGTAAAAAGCTTGAAACCTCATGAATTGAGTGCGGCAAACCGACAAACGCGCGTCGACTGCTGCGTTACTTTACTCAACCGGCACAATAATGAAGGGATTTTAAATCGAATCATTACGTTTGATGAAAAGTGGATACGTAGTATAATAATAATAATAATTAGGCTGCAGAGTGAGGAACCTCCTGACAATACGTGCCGTGTCAAGGAGTACTGCTTTCTGTATCTGACCCTTGACCCAACCTTTTAGCGAGAGCCTCTCTAGGTGTTGATCGAGGCTCTTAGCTAAAAGACCGTTTGCCGAAACGACTATCGGTACCATAATGGTTGAATCCACATCCCACATGGCGGTAACCTCGTGAGCCAAGTCAAGGTACTTACTGAGCTTGTCCTTCTCGGCTTTCACGAGGTTCTCATCATGAGGTACGGTGATATCAACCAATATTGCCCGGCGCTGAGATCGGTCGACCACCACGATATCAGGTTTATTGGCGACAATAGTCCTGTACGTGATGATAGAGCGATCCCAGTAGAGCGTTGCATGACCATTTTCGAGAACTGGCGCAGTTGCGTACTTATAGTACGGCACCTCTGATTCAACAAGGCCATATTGAAGAGCAAGTTGCTGGTGAATTATTCTGGCTACTTGGTTGTGTCTGTGCAAATACTCTCCGTTAGCAAGATAAGAACAACCGGAAATAATATGTCTGAGTGATTCTCCAGGACGGCGGCATGCCCGACAGATGTCGACCAATATATTAATCATTAATAATAATAAAAAGCTCTTGTCACTGTCACAACGTGTCATTTCATAAAGAAAAGATTTTTTTGGTTTTATTGGTACTAATGTTGTTTTCGTCGTACAAAATTTCCGTAAGCAGTCAAATAAAAGCAGTAAGATCAATATCAAAAATGCAAAACACTGATTTGGTTGTATTTAAATTACTTTTACAATAGAACACAATCCCGAACCTACTGACATGTTGACGTACAACGTCAACATGCAAACAACATTATTAAAATCACAAAGAAATGATAACGAGAAACAGAGCTCAACGAAGCGCACGCCCTCCACCATCGCCTACTCCGCCGACTTCAAGCTCCTCGTCCAATGATGACCTCAACAGGGTGTCAACCGACGAGTCGAGCAGCGCCAGTGGGCGATTGCCGTCTCCGCCGCCACAACGACCAGCGCGACGTGGACGACCACCGCTGCCGGCACGCTTGGGATCAGTGGGGCAACCTGCCCCGCGTACGACCCCCGCTACCGGTGGTGTAGTGCGCCGCATGCGATGGACTCAGCCTATAAATGAGAACTGCATGCGCGCCTACTATGGGGCAACAGAGGGAGGAACTAACCTTACTGCGTATCGTGTTCGGCTGCTGTCTTTGTTTCAGACCCTTGAACCGACCATCGACGTGTGTGCCCAACGATTGTCGGATCAAGTGCGGGTGATCCAGCGTAACAACTTGCTGGATCAGTCAGCACTTGATCGGCTACGCCAGGAGTCACTACGTTTGTACGGCTTCTTCTTCGGTGCAGGTTCGCCCTGCCCCACAACTACCAGCCGTGACGCCGGTTTTGGTGGCGTGAGTAGATCCGGTACCCGACGATGAAGACTACATAAATACGAATGTAAGTACACAGGCGAATGAGCAAATGAGGAGCGCTTTGAACGATGCTATTCTACAGTATCGTGACACGCGTAACACTAGGCCGCGTATACCTTGTTTGCCCACGAATAGGCATAATTTGGCGTTAATGAGTGCCTTGAACGATTTACTGGTTCCTTTTCTAGGAACCAGTGAAAATTTAATTGATACCCACTCGATTCTTTATTGTGGGGCCTTCGCGGTGTGTCGCGTTGCTCGTGTCAAATTCCAGGATTCTGACCGAGTACCGCGGCGAACCGGGACTGCCCCTGCTTGGCGATTGAGGATCGAGGGGCGTATCAATAGGTTCAGGACACTCATTGCAAAGCTAATTTGCTTCAGAAATGGCAATAATCGGCCTCGCGTCATGCGATTCGTCACACAAGCCTTTGTCGGGACTGATGTTCGACCGGAAAACTATATGGCTTGTGTGACGGAACGTATTGACTTTCTGAAGCAAAAAGTCTATGCATGGGCAAACCGTATACGTCGCTACAGAGTGCGTGTGGACCGATACCAACAAATTCGCCTCTTTCAAAGTGACCAAAGAAAAGTATACAGACGTTGGGAAGGAGCTGATCAACGTGTGAGCGACGGGCAGCTACCGGATGTTGATGCCATGACTAATTTCTGCCGCAACATTTGGTCGGTGCCCGTCGAGCACACGGAAGGTGAATGGATGAGTGTTGTCAGTGAGGCGTGTGAACCTATCGAGACCATGCAGCCTATTAATATTAGTACAGCTGACGTAAGTTGTGCAATCCGTACGGCCCAAAATTGGAAATGCCCAGGACCGGACGGATTGCACAACTTCTGCATGAAATGGTTTCGACGTTCACACGAGTTACTGGCAACGCAATTCCAAGAAGCCATAGAGCTCGGCTCACTCCCAAGTTTGTTGACTACTGGTGTCACTTTTCTGCTCCATAAATCGGGTAGTACCACGGAACCGAAAAATTATAGACCCATCACGTGCTTACCTACTTTATACAAGCTCCTTACATCCATTCTGAGAACAAAAATTAACTCGCACATTGTTGCAAACAATATTTTGGACGTGACTCAGAATGGATGTAGGGTTGGGTCCCATGGTACTAAGGAGCTTCTCCTCATTGACATGATCATATGCCAGAAGGTTCGGTGTGGCAGAGGGCCTCTCTCGACAGCCTGGATTGACTATAAGAAGGCCTATGATTCGGTGCCGCATACGTGGTTGGTGAGGATTTTGAGTTATATAAAATTGATATAACTTTAAAATCCTTTTTGATGTCATGTATGCGGCAGTGGACCACGGTCTTGCGTCAACCAGGATGTCGAAATAGTGTTTTTGCCACGCAGGATCTTATAAGGATAGAGCTTGGCATATTCCAGAGCGACAGTCTGAGTCCTTTATGGTTTTGCCTAGCTTTGAATTCTCTCAGTACTTTGTTGAGAAATTCAAGGTTAGGCTGCGGAGAGGGGGTGAAGTTATGTCGCATTTGTTGTACATAGATGACCTCAAGTTGTTCGCACCAAACCGCCAAGACTTGGTGAAACTGCTGAAAATTACTGAGACTTTCAGCAGTGCCATCAAGATGGAATTTGGTGTGGATAAGTGTGCCGTTATGCATGTACAGCGTAGGAGAGTAGTAAATTCAACCAATTTACAACTCTCTGAAACGATAAACTTCAGATCTCTCTCTGAAGTTGAAACCTAAGCCGCCGCCTGAGAAAAGTCCTTAACAGACTTTTATCGGGTGGCAATAAGTCGCGTGCTTTTAATGGCTGGGTTATGCCTCTGCTCACATACTCCCTTGGCATACTAAGATGGACTCAGACCGAATTGGACGCCTTGGATAGAAGAGTCCGTCAAATGCTCACGACTTCCAGAATGCTACACCCGCGCTCATCTGTTATGAGGCTGTACATCCCGCGGAGATGTGGGGGTCGCGGTTTTTTAAATGCCAAGGACCTACATAACCGTGAGGTGTGCAGTCTCAGGGATTATTTCCTTAACAGTGAGTGTGGGATGCATTTGGATGTCGTGGCAGTCGATAGAAACTTTACGCCGCTCTCCTTGGCAACAGAAAACTAGCGCAAACCAGTGGTGCTAAGCACTATCGATCGCAAGGACATATGGAAGAGCAAGGTGCTACACGGGCGCTACTATCGGGCTCTAACTGGGCCTGATGTAGATTTGCCTGCCTCGGTGAACTGGCTACGTTTCGGTGACCTCTTTGGGGAAACCGAAAGTTTTGTCTGTGCCATTGAAGATGAAGTTATCAAGACGAATAACTACCGGAAATATATTATGAAGGACGGTACGGTCGACATCTGTCGGGCATGCCGCCGTCCTGGAGAATCACTCCGACATATTTTTTCCGGTTGTTCTCATCTTGCTAACGGAGAGTATTTGCACAGACACAACCAAGTAGCCAGAATAATTCACCAGCAACTTGCTCTTCAATATGGCCTTGTTGAATCAGAGGTGCCGTACTATAAGTACGCACCTGCGCCAGTTCTCGAAAATGGTCATGCAACGCTCTACTGGGATCGCTCTATCATTACGGATAGGACTATTGTCGCCAATAAGCCTGATATCGTGGTGATCGACCGATCTCGGCGCCAAGCAATATTAGTTGATATCACCATACCTCATGACGAGAACCTCGTGAAAGCCGAGAAGGACAAGCTCAGTAAGTACCTTGACTTGGCTCACGAGGTTGCCGCCATGTGGGATGTGGATTCAACTATTATTGTTGTTAAGAAGAAGGTGCAATATGTTGTAATATTCTCTATTACCTTTGTACTTCATTATTTTTCGTTTCCTAGCAACTGTTGTTGATAGTTGACTCTTATACAGATTGTCATGAACAGAATATTGGTTATATTTGTATTACTCTAAAGTGGTAGCAGAGAACATGGAAGAAGCAATATTAAACGCGAGCAAAGTTCAAATCGGGAATTTAGATTCCAATAACTATAAAACATGGAGATTTAAAATACTAATTGTCTTAGAGGCAATGCCGGGAGGTATGAATATCCTAGAAGGTAAGAAGATCAAACCATCCTTGGCGCCGACGGCAAATGCTGATGAAACAGCAAAGTATGGCTTCAAGATTTCGAAAATTTTAACAGTGCCGTTATGATTTTGTTCACGACAAACATGTCCGATGATATTCTGCAAAAAGTTGTGCGCTTTGATTATGCGAAAGATATGTGGGACGAACAAGAGCGTATCTTTGAAGGTACGTATGTAGACAAGACCTACGACCTATGCCTGAGGTTTTTCAGCTTTAAAAAGGACCCAAATCATGACATAATTACGCATGTGTCGGCTTTAAAAAACATTTGGAGTGAAATGTGTACGGAGCTACAAAGTGAGGCAAAATTGCCGGAAATCCTCCTAATGTGTAAAATCCTAGACACCATACCTTCCGAATACCTAGGATTTAAGTCCAGTTGGCTGTTAATTTCAAAGAAGAAACGCTCTGTCGAAAATCTGACAAGTCAGTTATGCGCACACGAAAGAGTTCTACGTCAGAATAACACGCAAGTCACAGACGAAACAAATGCAGAAGCCCTATTCACGAAAATGAACAAAGGCAAGAAGAAAAACTATCCCAAAGAGCTTAAATGTAATTATTGTAAAGTAAAGGGCCATAGAGTCAGAAGTTGCAAGAAGTAGATTCAAGGCGGAAGACCGCCAAAGGAATCACAAACTGTGAATATGAATCTGACAGTAATGGCAGTACATTCGGCAGAAGGATTTGGCAAAACAAAAGATCTAGAAAATTGGTACGCGAACAATGGTGCGACCAGTTACGTGACTAATAGAGGAGACCTGTTTCAAAGCTTCAAGTACTTCAAAAGCCAGCATACTGTGACTGGCGCAAATGGCCAATGTATTGAAGCCCTAGGCATTGGAGATATTCTTGCAGAAGCTGATGTAAACGGCAAGCTAAAGACGATACTGTTGAAGGATGTTTGGTATGTACCCAGTATTAGCAGAAATTTATTCTCAGTACTTGCTACACATGATATATCGGACAGGAGTGTCTTTGAGTCTACTACATTATCATGTACTCTCAAAATGGATGGACAGACAAAACTGATTGGCACCCGCAGCTAGCGTGGGGGATTATTCAAACTGAAACTCAGATTTCTGAAACCAACTCTACAAGTAAATCAGCTGTCCACAACTTCAAATCTGTTACAGCTTTATCATGAAAGCTTTAGTCACCAAAATAAGAGTCACGTGAGGAAACTGATAGAAAGGGAGTTCAATATCAAAGTCCAAGCAACCAAGGAACTCTGTGAAGGATGCATTTATGGTAAATCTCACAGGTTAAAGTTTGGAACCAGGGAGAAAGCATCGCAACCCGGAGAATTGGTATATGCTGACATCTGTGGACCCTTTCCGTGTTCTATCACAAAGCTGAGGTATTTTGTCCTTTTCAAAGATTACACGAGGTACAGATTTGTGTACTTCATGAGAGAGAAAGCTGAAGTTCACGCAAAGCTGTTGCATAAGCTAGCTGAAGTGAAAGCAGCTGGAGTTGTCATAAAAGAACTGTTAAGCGACAATGGCGGAGAGTTTGTCAACATCAAAATAGAAGATACTCTTAAAAAGGAAGGCATTGCTCAGAGATTAACAATGCCCTACAAAGAGCAAAATCCGACAGAGACAGAAAACAGGACTGTTGTGGAGATGGCGCGAAGTCTGATGTATGCACATGCCAAGATTCCTACTGGACTTTGGGCTGAAATGGTATTAGCAGCGGTGTATATCTTGAATAGAACCGGCCCTACTTGCATAGATGGGAAGTCACCGTACGAGCTATGGCACCACAAGAAGCCTAGATTAAAATAAATAAATAAATCTTTCCTACAATCACACCAATTATATAGCCCAAGAGAAGCTTCGAAAAAACTCGTTAAATGGTTACTAGACAACGGATAAACATACTGTAAGCAGCCATCCCTACCACGTCACCCTCACCTCCTCGATCGGCTATAAAGCAAGAGCACTGGCACGCGCGGATCACTTTTGTTGGGGCGCGCGAGGCGATCACATCGGGCACAACGTCGCTGTCAGGACATCTCTATTTTTGGTGATATTCATTTCTGTTGTTATTTATTTTTGTGTCTTTTGATTATTAATTATTGTTTCGTCTTCCAAAAATCATTAAAAATCATAAAGAGTGTAAAATAGTTAAGATTGTGTTTTTTTTAAGAAAACGCCACTTGTGACCTAAAATCAGAAGTGGGATAAGGGACTTCACGACCCATTATTAGTGGAAAACGAAACAATTGATTTTCTTTGCAAGTTTTTTCCCGTTGGAGGGTACCTTGTTTGAAAAGCAGGTGAAATCAGTAAGTGTTAATCTTTTCGAGTTGAATGCGTGTTAAATAGTGCTTTCCGTTGTTAAATTATTTACTGTGTTTGTAGTAGGCACTTGCGAATCAATAATACTAACAGAATACCCTTTGAATTAGAGGTTACTCTTTGTAGTCGTTTCGTTTTGTGATTTTCATTTTTAAACCAAAGTCAATTAATTACATTTTTGAGTGAGTGTTAATCGTATCCAAGTGATACCTACATTTTGAATTAATAATTGGTTCATTGAAATGAGGTCTAACTCACGTAGTAACGAACGTGAACGTTCTAGTCGTCGGTCGCGTTATCGAGAAAGCCGTGTTGTTTCAAGTAAACATGACTCAAAGCATAGATCACGGACTCGGAGTAGTGATTATTCATCCGATGACTCGTATGAAAGGCGACGATTCCGATCTCGTGGCCGGGCTCGCCGTCATCGTCGTGTTAGGAACCGCACTCGTTCACGTAGCTCTCGCAGTCCGCGTACGCATAATAAGTCGCAGACTGTCTCACGCCCTCGAACACCGTCATTACCAGTTGAACACCATGGTTCTGTTAGATCAACTGTTCCTTGCTCTGAGGCGTCCACTCTCGCACAAGCATTAATGCAAGCAATTAAAACTATTCAACCTGTGAGATCACAGACATATTTTGTTTCTAATTTTGATCCCTCGATTAATAATATCGATGCATGGTGCGAAGAAGTGGATCGCGCCAGAGACGCAAATGGCTGGAACGATCATGAATGTCTGTCTCGAGTAGCTTCATGCCTTAAGGGTGATGCCAAGGTGTGGCTGGGAGAGTGGGTCACGAATGACCGTACTTGGTCGAATTTTAAACAAGAGTTCAAACCACTTTGTCCTCGTAAATTAGATTTCGCGAACATTTTGTTCGATGCCATGAACACTACGTCCGATAGATATCTTACTTACGCGGAATATGCCCGTCGCACCTTGTTGCGTTTAAAAGTAGTTCAGGGGCTCAGTGATGATTTAAGGTCTTTAATAGTTATACGTGGAATAGACAACCCTCAAATTCGTGCCGCTGCTGCAAACGCTGACTTAACCTGAAAACCTTGTTTCCTTTTTATCGATTTATACTAAGCCAAATCGACCAAAGCCTGATAATCGCTCCAACTTCGCACCTAAGAAACCACACTTCCAAAAATCCAACAACCGTACGGACATCAAGTGTTATAAATGTAACAGACGTGGACACTTAAATCGTGACTGTCCTCAAAAACACACACCAAGCGCAAAGATAGATACAGCCCCTCAACCTAGCACGAGTAATTTTTGTACGTTTTGTAAGAAGCAGGGACATGCCGAGGATGTTTGTTTTGCGAAAGCGCGGTCAGCGTCCCGAAATCCAAGTAGTGTTAACTTGTGCTCCCACCAACCCGAGATTCCGCAAAATAAAGACATCACCTCAGCTGTGATAGATGGCATACCTGTTGATGTGCTCATAGACAGCGGTGCACTCAATGTGTCCCTCATTTCTTCGGACGTTTTGAAGTATTTAAACTGTCAACCAAAGGCGAAACGTTGCGTACTCAAAGGTATTAGCGATAGAGAACTAGTAGCCACTACCTATGTCACGACCACTATAGAGTTTCGAGACATATCTATAGAGGTTGATTTGATAGTAGTGCCGTCATCTTATATGAATACCCCAGTCATAATTGGCACCGATGTCCTTAATCGCGATGGTATCACTTATGTGCGCACCAAAGACTTCCAATACCTTACGCATTCCAGTTCCTTAGCTGCTGCGATTAATACTGTTAAAGAGAGCACTCAAATGAATATTAAAGTTAACACGCCTCTTCAAGGTGACACACTGACTTTCCTTATGTCGGTTATTGGTGACTTTTCTGACTTCCTTATTTCCGGAACGGCCACAACTACGGTTAAAACGGGACAAATGGAAATAAAACTAATTAGTTCTACTCCAGTTGTGTATAGACCTTATAAGTTGTCTTACCAAGAAAAAATAAAGGTTAGGGAAATTACCAAGGATCTCTTAGACAAGGGTATAATCAGGAGATCGCAGTCAGAGTATGCTAGCCCGATCATACTAGTCAAAAAGCGGGATGGTTCGGATAGACTCTGCGTCGATTTTAGAGCCCTTAATCGCATAACGGTCAAAGATCGATACCCTCTTCCACTGATCGATGATCACATCGATAGGTTGGGTAGCTATGTGTTCTTCACCAGTTTAGACATGGCAACTGGTTTCCATCAGATCCCAATAAAAGAAGAATGCATACACCTAACAGGCTTCGTAACACCAGAGGAACACTTCGAATATGTCAAAATGCCATATGGCTTAGCCAACTCTCCTATCGTTTATCAGCGTATCATAAACGATACCCTTCGGCCCCTCATGGACGAAGGTCAGGTCTTGGTCTACGTAGACGATGTGCTCCTCATGAGCCATACTGTTGATGAAGGGATTGAGCTTCTTCGTAGGGTTTTGTGCGCTCTCACGATAGCTGGGTTTTCAATTAACATTCGTAAATGTTCATTCCTCGCGACAGAAGTCGAATACTTAGGCAGGGTGGTCAGTCAAGGTCAGGTTAGGCCGAGTCCACGTAAAATCGAAGCCCTTGTCTATACTCTGCCGCCCAAAAACGTAAAGCAAGTGCGCCAACTCCTTGGCTTGGCTGGATACTTCCGTCGCTACATAAAAGATTATGCTCTCAAAACGGCTCCAATAGCGCACTTAACGCGCAAAAACATCGAGTTCAGCTGGACCTCGGAACACGAAGGGATTCGACAGGACCTTATCAAATACTTAACTAGCGAACCAGTCCTAGTAATTTTTGACCCCAAGCTTCCGACCGAAGTACACACCGATGCAAGTAGCATTGGCTATGGAGCTGTTCTACTCCAAACGCATTTCGATGGTAAAAAACACGTCGTAGCGTACTTTAGTAAAGTAACTCAGGGAGCCGAAGGAAAATACCATTCCTACGAGCTTGAGACCCTAGCAGTGGTTAAGGCTCTTCAACATTTCCGCCATTATCTCGTTGGGTTGAAATTCATCGTTGTCACTGACTGCAACGCCCTGAAGTCAACGGAGCGCAAAAAAGATTTGTTACCAAGGGTGGCGCGCTGGTGGATCTACCTCCAGGACTTCGAGTTTTCTATCGAGTACCGAAAGGGAGTCATGATGCCCCACGCGGACTACTTGAGCCGCAATCCCGCCGCCCAAGTTAATCAAATTTCTAGGCCGCGTAACTGGGCGCAAATAGCCCAATTAGCTGATGACGAGACCCAAGAACTACTGCAAAAACATCGCGGTGGTGAGCTAGATCAGAGCAGGTACGTGGTCCAGGGAGACATTCTGTACTACAAATACACGCCGCCTGGTGAGGATTCACGTTTACTCTGTTACATACCCAAGGGACATCGACTTAGCCTGTTGAGGATATTTCACGATGAGCACGGTCATATTGGGGCGGATAAGACCCTAGATCTTATCTTGAAGTACTTCTGGTTTCCCGGAATAAGACATGTTCCCGCCAAAGCCGGGACGGACTCAGCGGTTGTTGACGACCGCGTCCGCCTGTCTGCCGCGGCGCCACCGCTGCGCGAGCCGCCGCCGCTAGCTTGGTGAGCCGCGCGCGCGACCAGTCTGTTTGCTAGCTAACGCGAGACGCCCACAAAATACGCGCGCTGCTATCTGCCTTATTATAGTGACTCCTGAACCTAAAGTGAAGAGCTCGACCTAAACGCCCTTAACCAGTGCCCCTAGTGAACTGTTTAGTGTAGTGACTGTGCGCCAGGAACCAACCTATCTCGCCGCCCGTGGTCAGCTCGCCCCCCGGGTTCCTGTGACTCATCATCCCTGTAAGTACTTCACTATCCATAACCTACCCAACCCACATCTCTTATTTCGCCGCTGTTACGAACGCCTTTCGCCGTAACATTCTGGTCCTTCGAACCGGTAATATTAATGCCGGCGACCTTCCCGTAACAAGTATTCTTTTACCATTTCACCATAACTTGGTCTCACGTTCCATCAGCTCCTTTAATTACAGTCCACTAAAAAATAATCGTTTCCGCCCATAATCTAATTTGTGCCATCATTTCGGAATTCATTTGTTCACATAACTTTACCCTGCCCCAATAAAAATTTGGTGAGGTAGGTATAATTTGTTTGTGGTAGGATTGCGACCACACAACATCCGAATTATCTTGACGCAATTATTTCTGCATGTTGTTTTTATGTTGCTTTCGTGTATGCATCCGGTATTCTGAACCAGGATCACAGATCTATGGTGTCATACAATGTTGTTGTGCCTAATTCGTGCTTGAAATAATAATTCAGCTCAGTTACTTTACCTTTGCCTTTTTCATGCTACGTTTGGCTACCGTTTGGCTACAGATTTAGTTAATTGTATGGTGCCTGGTATTACAACAGCTAAGCTAATTTAACACTGCATGGAGTGATTCGGCTCAGTTATTTGGCCTTTATTTTAATTTTTTCATGCTATGTTTATCGGCTGCAGGTGTATTTTTCTTACATAATAATACAACAAGATTTAATTTTTTTTTTTTGATTGTTAATTTTTAATTTTATTGTTTTGATTGTTGCCTTTGCGAACGGCTCATTTCTTGTGCGTGCTCACCACATGAGCTTAGTGTTTCATAATTTTGAATCAGTTTTTTTTTACAAATCGCTTACGGCTAATTGCGTGCGTCGCCTTCGCTTCTACACATGTTTGCCCACTTGTGGGACACACATACAAAGTGTCCCAATTTTTATTTTATTTTTTATTAAGTTTTAATTTTTTTTTATTTTTTTTGCGACGAAGTCCTTCTTCGCGCTCGTTTCCGCTACAGGTCTGCTCAACTGTGGGCTACGTACAACGTATCCCACACTTTATTTTTAATAGATTTTTTTTTTCCTTTCCTTTTCTTAACGCTTTCCCGGCTGATTGGATGCGCCGCCATCGACTACGCATGCGCTTGCCCACTAGTGGGCTACGGATGACGTGATTTTTTTGTTGTTTTTTTCCTTTTGCGGTCGGCTAATATTACGTACGCGCGTTCAATAAACACAGACATACACACACACGTGCGTTTGCCCACCCGTGGGCCATATACAAGGCGTCCCAACTTAGTTTTGCTTTCTTTATTGTTGCGTTAATTTTAGCCCATTTGCCCTTACCTTAGTAAACAAATACGTCCAGCCCAACTATAGAATATATACAGGGTGTTGTTCTTTTTACCGCCTTTAAATTTGTTTATTTTTTTAATTTTGTTTTTATTATTTTTTTGTCTACTTTCATTCATCGCGATGCCGACCAAGTCACAAGCCGCTATTTTTAGGGAGGCAGTTAAGGCCATACTTCAGCTCCTTGAGATAGGGTCACAAATTATTGCTGGCGGCACCACACATTCCATATTGGAGTTTAACGTGCGTTTCGCACAGATACAAGGCGTGAAAGACAGGATGGACGCAGTGTATTATAGCATTCTTGACGAGGAGGACCTGGACGAGAAGACCGAGAAGGCATACACTGAGAACCACACAAAGGCCTCCGGGGCGTACCTTGGGATTCTTGTGGCTAGGGAGGAAATCTTACCCTCTTCCACGTCATCCCCAACCCATAGCGCTCAGCCCAGTTTCGGCGTCAATACGCCCACAGCCGTCCTCCCCAAGATAGCGCTGCCCAGGTTCAGCTCAAAAGTGGAGGACTGGCCTTCCTTCATTGCGCTGTTTAGGAGTCTGACTGACGACATGGCGACCCTGTCGGACGCAGTCAAGCTCCACTACCTATTCTCAAGTCTCAGCGGTGAGGCGTTAAGTATGGTATCCCACTTAAAGGTCACCAATGAGAATTTTGCCGTGGCCATGGACATCCTCACGAAGCGGTACGAGAACCGCCGGGTTCTCATTGATAGTTTTGTGGACATCATCCTGGGGCTGCCAAGCATCCATACGCGCTCGAACATCCGCACACTGTTCCTTACGCCGCTCATATCGGCTCAGTGTGCCCTCAACAATTTAGATCTGCCCATAGGAGACGACTACGTGTTTGTGTCAATAGTGGTGCGGAAGCTCAAGGGCGAGCTCCGCACGCTATTTGAACGCAGGCACGGGTCTAGTAACACCCTGCCCACGTTAAGGGACCTTATCTCCTACCTCGAGGAGCACGCGCGCTGTGTGGAGACAGAGTTCTCCAACATAGCCCAGCCGCAGCCCATTCACGCCCTGCCCGGCCCTTCTCGTAGCCGCGCGCCTCCTCAGTTGCCCCATCGCACTTATGCTCAGGTGGCTCAGCAACAGCCCGACCATTACCGTGGCCGCTCCTCAGCTCCATCGCCTCACCGCGCCTATGATCAGCCTACTCACCAACCGTTCCGCCCAGCGCAGCAAATGCGTCACCGCCCATCCACCTCCCCGGCTCGCAGTCAGCCCTTCCCCGTATACTCGGCCTTCCAGCAAAGCTGCTCCTCATCATCGTCCTCGTCCTCTTCCTCACGCTCGACGTCCTACTGTCCCTATTGTGCCACTAGGGGACATACGCTCATGACGTGCAGATGGTACAATGCCCAGCCAACACAGGGCCGTTGGGACTTTGTACAGGCACGCGAGCGCTGCCAGCGTTGTCTCGGCCGTCACTACGAGAGCGAGTGCAGGTCAAGGGGGGCATGCAAGGACTGTGGGAGCACGAACCACCACACGTCCCTCCATCGACCAGACGGCCCAACGCACTCAGCTCATTCGTCGTCTGTACATGTACCCCCACCACAGCTGACAGAGCACTCGAGGGAGCGTCCCAGACACAGCAGGCGGCACGAACCCGCACATGCCAAACAGGCGCAACCCAGCTCTGCTCACAGAGCCAGCCCGCCCAGGTCCGGTTCGCCAGGTAGGCCCCGCGAACGCCGCCAGCAATTATGACTCCCAACTATCACGGAGCACCCTAGCGAAGAGGTAGATTTAGCCCATGCCCAGTCAACCCATGCCCACACAGCTGATACATACTCAGCTCATACAATTTCAGCTGATACTCAATCAGCTCACTCACCTTCTGTGCCCACTGGCACACCCATTTTGTTGCCAACCGTCTCACTAAGGGTCGCGGACGTATATGGCCATCTTCACACAGCCAGAGCTTTATTGGACTGTGGCAGTATGCTGACGTTAATAACGTCACGCATGGCACGACTTTTGAACCTGCCATCAAAACCCACTTCTTTAAAAATTACAGGAGTTGGGAATCAGCACAAACATGAGTCAAAGGCGGCAATAACAATAGTATGCCGACCCACTCACAATGATACTCCTACAATTACTGCCACAGCTCACATTTTAAAAAACGTCACTGGCTACCTTCCCTTAGAGAAGGTACCAAACATTTCCCACGTACTAGGCCAGCCACCCGTGCCATTGGCTGACCAGCTTTACCACACACCAGCCCCGATCGACCTCTTATTGGGGTCGGACGTTCTTGGCCAGGTGTTGGACGGGACTAAGGTCTCGTTGGGCCCGGGCAAGCCCATAGCCTTCGGCACGATTTTCGACTTCGCGTTGATAGGACCCATTGAGGACTTGTATGCGCAGCCGGCGCAGCAGGTTAACTCAGCTCACGTCGTCAGCTCACAACCAGACTCAGCTGAATCAGCCCAGGACATACGTCAGAGTCTGGAAAGGTTCTGGGAGTCTGAGGAGCCCCTCCCTCAATCTCACACTCATAATGATCCCCTGGAGGAACAATGCGAGGAAATCTTCCGCTCTACCACTACACGCGATCCCTCAGGCAGATATACGGTCGCTCTGCCCTTTCTAAAGAACGCCCCTCAACTAGGTAAAACTCACCCTATCGCATTACGCAGATTCCTCAATATTGAGAAGAAGCTAATGGCGAACCCGTCTCTGCGTTCTAAATACGTCGACTTTATGGCCGAATACATCGACTTAGGGCACATGACTCCCTGTCACCCAAATACATTCGCCCATAAACCTCACTTCTACATCCCTCACCATGGCGTATTCAAGTCAGGGTCGGACAAGCTGCGCATTGTTTTTGATGGTAGCTGCAAAAGCTCCAATGGTGTCAGCATAAATGAATGCCTACACACAGGCCCCGCCCTTCAACAGGACATTGTGGACATCATCATGTCCTTCAGAACGCATCCAGTCGTTTTCAGCACTGACATCCAGAGGATGTTCAGAAATGTGCTGGTTGCCCCAGACCAGAGACGGTATCAGCTGATACTATGGCGGTCCTCACCAGATCACCCTCTGCTCACCTACGCCCTCAATACAGTCACGTACGGCTTAAGATCAAGCCCATATCATGCAATCCGCACCCTGCTCCAGCTGGCTGATGATGAAGGCCATCGCTACCCTGGAGCCGCTCAGGTTCTTCGCAAGTCTATCTTCGTTGATGACATCTTGTGTGGCCATGACACGGTTGAATCCGCCCAAGCACTTCAGGACGAGTTGATAAATCTGCTAGACCTAGGCGGCTTTCAGCTCAGTAAGTGGACATCTAACTCGCCTAAGCTGCTCGAGAGATTTCCCGACAACCAATGCGACATGCCCAAGGACTTCGACATGAACCCAGAGTCCACGTCCATTAAGGTCTTGGGTATACAGTGGAGCCCTCAGTCAGACGAGTTCACCTACCGCATCTTTCTGCCCCCCATCACACATGTCACAAAGCGGTCTATTTTAAGCACCGTAGCCTCACTTTATGACCCAAACGGCTGGGTTTCGCCCGTTATCTTCCGCGCAAAGCTGCTGCTTCAGCAATTGTGGCTACTGAAGCTGGAATGGGATGAGCCCACTCCCTCTGAAGTACAAACGGAGTGGCACCACATCTCAGAGGATCTGCTGCTGTTGGCTAGCATTCGTTTCCCTCGGCACATTTGTGCAAACAAAGGCTCAGCTGCATACTCGCTTCACGGGTTTGCAGATGCCTCTGAAGCCGGGTTTGCCGCCGTTGTTTACCTCCATGAGCTCGATGCCTCCGGAGATACTTTGGTACACTTGATTGTCGCCAAGTCGCGAGTCGCACCAATCAAGAACCGCCTCACAATCCCCAAGTTAGAGTTGTCGGCCGCCACTCTACTCTCCCAGCTCATGATCCGTGTGTCGGTTCAGTTATCGGCCCATATCAGTATACAACAACACATATGTTGGTCAGACAGTACGATAGTCCTGGCCTGGCTCAATACACCGCCTCACCGTCTTCAACCCTTTGAAGCCAACAGGGTAGTCAAAATCAGCTCAGGCTCACCAGAATGTACCTGGCGACACGTACCTTCTGAGCTCAACCCGGCAGATTGCGCAAGCAGAGGAATGTCTGCGCAATCCCTGTCAGCCCACGACCTATGGTGGTCTCCCACGTGGCTTGGACAGCCTTGTGAGTCTTGGCCTGCGATGCCCTTAGCTCTGGGCCATCACGCCCTGCCCGGCCTTAAGCCCAAACACGTCCCGTCACTGGTCACAGTGCCCGGTCTTGACTTTGACCTGCTCACTCGGTTCAGTTCACTAGACAAGCTCGTCGGAGTGACAGCTTGTCTAAAACGCTTTCTGCACAACTGCAGACACCACCCAGATTCGCGACGCTCAGGCCCCTTGTACGTCAGTGAACGAAGAGAGGCCCTACTTTACTGGGTGCGCAGTGTCCAGCACAATGAGTTTGCGGAGGACATTCACCGCCTTCAAACTGGCAAAATCTGCTCCGTCAGACTCCAGCGGCTGTCACCTCTCATTAAAGATGAGCTCCTTAGAGTTGGTGGACGACTGTCCCATGCGTCTATCCGATATGACGCGCAGCACCCGCTCATACTTCCCAGCTCTAGCCCACTTGTAGACCTTATCATTGACCACTACCACAAAATACACTGCCATCCTGGCGCTGACACTTTACACGCTATCCTACGCCAACAATTTTGGATATTGTCCGCGCGCCGTATTATTAGACACCGAGTTTTTAAATGCATTAGATGCTTTCGATGCCGGGCCCAGCCGCAAGCGCCCTTCATGGCCGACCTGCCAGCCGATAGAGTTACGCCTCAGCCAGTATTTAGTCAAGTCACGACCGATTTTGGCGGACCATTCCTCGTTAAATCTAGTACCCTACGTAATGTTAAACTCTTAAAAGCGTACTTTTGTATATTCGTGTGCCTCTCGACTAAGGCGGTTCATTTAGAACCGGTCTCGGACCTCAGCACGGAAGCGTTCCTCGCGGCATTACAGCGTTTTATAGCACGCCGCGGTGCCCCGGTTCTCATCCGCTCGGACTGCGGTACAAATTATGTAGGCGCTAGAAATCAGCTCATCGAAGTACAAAACTTTCTTGCCTTGAACAATGATACGATTGCGCACAAGCTCGCTGGTCAGCACATTACTTGGTTGTTAAACGTCCCTAAGGGACCATGGTTCGGTGCGTTACATGAGATCAACGTAAAATCAACAAAGCAACTTTTATATCGCGTAATTGGCGAACAGCACCTCACATTCGAGGAATTCTCTACACTTTTGGCACGAATCGAAGCTGTCCTTAACTCTAGACCTCTCTGCCCACTTTCGTCTGATCCCTCAGACTTTGAGCCGCTTACAGCCGGACATTTCCTCATAGGCCGCCCACTAACGGCCCTTCCCGAACTATCCGTGGAAGATAGGCCGATCTCCACACGTAGGCGATTCCAAATGGTACAGGCCCTTTCCCAGCGCTTCTGGACGCTGTGGACCCAGTCCTACCTTCATACCCTCCAAACCCGCTCCAAATGGTTGTCCCCATCCTCCCCTCCCCGAGTTGGCGAGCTCGTCCTCATCAAGGAGGACAACCTGCCTGCCCTCCAATGGAGACTGGGGCGCATTGCTCGCACCCTGCCTGGGAAGGATGGCGTCGTGCGGGTGGTAGACCTGGACACCGCGAACGGACATCTTCGGAGGCCTGTATTCCGGATCGCCAGGCTCCCAGTGGATGAGCCCCCCCTGGCCCCCGGAGGATGTTCCCGCCAAAGCCGGGACGGACTCAGCGGTTGTTGACGACCGCGTCCGCCTGTCTGCCGCGGCGCCACCGCTGCGCGAGCCGCCGCCGCTAGCTTGGTGAGCCGCGCGCGCGACCAGTCTGTTTGCTAGCTAACGCGAGACGCCCACAAAATACGCGCGCTGCTATCTGCCTTATTATAGTGACTCCTGAACCTAAAGTGAAGAGCTCGACCTAAACGCCCTTAACCAGTGCCCCTAGTGAACTGTTTAGTGTAGTGACTGTGCGCCAGGAACCAACCTATCTCGCCGCCCGTGGTCAGCTCGCCCCCCGGGTTCCTGTGACTCATCATCCCTGTAAGTACTTCACTATCCATAACCTACCCAACCCACATCTCTTATTTCGCCGCTGTTACGAACGCCTTTCGCCGTAACAAGACAATTTGTTCGCAAGTATACTTCTCATTGTCTAGTGTGCATTTCAAAGAAGCGTGTCCCTCGTGCTCCACTTCAGAACATCACTTCATGGGAAAAACCAGATGAGCCGTTCCACACAGTTCATATGGACGCATTAGGCCCCCTACCATTGTCAGATGGATATAAGTTTATCCTGCTCATAGTAGACGCTTATACCAAATACTGTCTACTCTTTCCCATGTACCGACAGGAAGCGACTGAGCTGAAGCGAGTAGTTATGCAAGCCGTCTCTCTCTTCGGTGTACCTAAAATAATAATTACAGACAAGGGCCGAATGTTCGAGTCGAATGAATTCTCGTCGTGGATCAATGAGCAAGGGTGCGATCTACACTACATAACACCGGAGATGCACCATGCCAATGGGCAGGTCGAAAGGTATGTGAGAACAGTCCTAAACATGCTTCGTATTGAAACTAATCATAGAAATGCGTCGTGGTCTAATACACTGTGGAAGTTACAACTTATACTGAACGTCACGAAGCAAAAGACCACACAAACATCTCCTCTTAACCTGCTCATTGGTACAAGCGCCACCACCCCTGTCATTCGTGCACTAGTACGCGATATTGCAGCAGAAGACTCTACGCCCAACCGAGAGGCACTGCGAGAAATAACCAGAGACCGGGCTCGTCGGTTGCTCAGACGGAACCAAGTTGATCAAGATGAACGGGTGAATCGGCAGCGTCGCCCACCTCGAAAGTTTAACATTAACGACCTTGTTTTCGTGATCAAATTTTCACAGTCTACAGGGAAACTCGATCCTGGCATGCGCGGTCCATATAAGGTGACCAAAATTTTGCCAAGTGGACGCTATGAGCTGAGACTGCTCAGTGGCAGTTACGGCAAAACCACGCAGGCTGCAGCACAACACATGGTGCCGTGGCGAGGAGAGTGGTGCCCGGAGACATGCGCGGCGTTCTTCGAACGTGAGCATTGGTTCATACTCACTATCAGCAGTTCAGCAGCTTACGCCATTAGAAAAATTAGACAATTAACAGATGTTGAAACTGCTAGGACTGTTTACTTTAGTTATTTTCACAGTGTCATGTCGTATGGCGTCCTTTTGTGGGGAACAGCGGCTGATATTAAAACTATATTTATTTTACAGAAACGAGCAATAAGAACCATTTATAGACTGGGATCACAAACTTCTCTGAGAAATATTTTTAAGGAAGTTGGTGTTCTTACTGTTGCATCGCAATATATTTATAATTGTATAGTTTTTGTGCGGTGCAATATTAACTCTTTTTCTAAACACGGTGATGTACACAATTTCAATACTAGAAGTAAGTCAAAACTAGTAATGCCACTGTTTAGGTTACAAAAGGTTCTCGGCTCTTTCTTGGGGCAAGGTATACACTACTATAATAAAATACCAAGTACTGTACAAGATTTACCTTTAGATAAGTTTAAGAATCATGTAAAATCTTGTTTACATAAGAAAGGTTATTATACAGTCAAAGAATATTTAGAAGACAAAACAGCCTGGTTATAATAATATTTCCTTCCTGACTCTGCTATATTAAACTGCACGAGAATTGCTAGCATTAACAAGGATGGTAAGCGTCCTCGCACCGTTGTCGCAAAACTGTATAGCACACGTTGTCGCGATGAATTTATATCGGCTGTTGCTCGTTACAACAAGTCTCACCTAAAGAATAAGCTTTGCACATCTTTACTTGGAATAGCGGGTGAAAGTAAACCGATAATTGTATCCGAGCATCTTTCTCCAATTAACAAGTCGCTTCATGCTGCCACAAGGAAGAAGGCAAAAGAACAGGGCTACAAGTTTGTTTGGGTTCGTAATGGCCGTATCTTCATGCGTAAGGACGAAACTTCACGTTTTGTACATGTTAAAAATCAAGACACTCTGAACTGTTTTATCTGGTAGTTACATATTTTTTGTGTCTTTCTTAATTAATAGTTAAGTGGTACCATATGATGCATGTTTTGTTTGTTTTTAATGGATAAAGTACGATTGTCATTGTTTTACCAGAATGTGAGAGGTGTAAAATCCAAGGTTATGGATATATATAACAGTATTCTTTGTAATGACTATGATGTGGTCTGTCTATGTGAAACTTGGTTAGATGGCACAGTATATTCTAGCGAATTATTGGATGATAGGTATGTGGTGTATCGTAGGGATAGATCTAAGGAATTCAAAGAAAAATACAATAAGGCACATGGAGGAGGAGTACTCATTGCTGTAAAAAAAACTATAAAATCTTTACTTTTGCCTAACTATGCGACTTCTAATGAAGACATATGGGTACGAATATGCATGAAACATTCTTATATTAATATTTGTTTGGTGTATCTACCTTCGTATGTAGCCAAAACTGAATTTTGTGGTTTTTTGGAGGTCTGTGATGACAATATTGTAAATGCAGGAAACAATGATACCTTGATACTGGGTGATTTTAATTTGCCAGAGATTGATTGGAACAGTAAAGATTTTATTTCTACAAATAACCAAAAAATTACTGATTTGCAAGATTTTACTTCAAGAACAAGTCTATCACAGTGCAATCGGGTAAAAAATTTCAATTCTAGAATATTAGACCTGGTGTTAAGTAATCAACAGTTATCTTGTACCGTGTCAGAGGCACAGACTTTAAGCCGTCTCGATAGGCATCATCCTCCGCTGGATATAAACATTGCACTAACCAGTGAATCTATATTAAAAGAAAAAACTTCGTGTAGGCTTAATTATCGCAAGACTAACTTTGAAGCCTGCATTGCTGAATTAAATCAAATAAACTGGGATCAATATTGTGATTGCTCATGTAATGAATTTGTTGATATATTTTATAATCATCTGATTTCAGTAATAGAAAGAAATACTCCTAAAACTATATGTAATAAGTCTAGGTACCCATCCTGGTTTAGTAAAGAACTGATTAGTATCATCAGAGAAAAGGATAAATATCATCGAAAGTTTAAAAAGTTCGGTAATCCGAGAGATGAAGATACGTTCTCTCTTTTAAGGTGGAGAGCAAAGACAACTTTAAGCAAATGTTTTGTTTCTTATATAAATAATATTGAAATAAATCTTAGGACCGACGTTAAAGCATTTTGGAGGTACACTAAATCAAAAAAAACAACAAATACTATTCCAAAGCTGATGTGTTTGGATGGTGAGTCTGCTGATAATGGTGTAGATATTGCAAACTTATTTGCAAAGTTCTTTTCTTCGGTATATGGTGTGCCAGGGTCTTCTGCTAATAATTACATGCCGGAATTTCCGGAATCTAGTTACAGTCTGGCAAAAATAGTCCTCTCAGAAAAGGAAGTTGAAACCTCTTTAAAGAAACTGAACGTAAATAAAGGTGCAGGCCCCGATGGCATACCACCGTCATTTGTACGTATCTGTGCTGGAGCTCTAAAAACCCCTCTTGCAATGATTTTTAATTTAAGTCTCTCACAGGGCTGTTTTCCTAATAGATGGAAGATAGCTAAAATGGTACCCATTTACAAAGCAGGTAACAAAATGAAAGTATCAAATTATAGGGGGGTTTGCATAATTAGCTGCTTTGCAAAGGTTTTCGAAGGCTTGCTGTATTCGCGTATTTACTTTCACATAAAGCCCATGATCAGTTCTAGACAGCATGGTTTTGTCAAAAATCGATCAACGTCATCTAACTTGCTCACTTACGTTCATTATGTGGGAGCAGCACTGAACAGGGGTCTTCAGGTGGATGCATTGTATACAGACTTTGCGAAGGCGTTTGATAGGGTAGATCATAAGATACTCTGTCAAAAGATAAATCGCTTTGGAATCCACGGCAGTCTATTGAGGTGGTTAGAGTCGTACTTATTAAATAGAACTCAGTTGGTAACGGTACATGGATATAATTCAATTACCTTTCAACCATTGTCTGGTGTTCCACAAGGCTCAAATCTAGGTCCATTGTTGTTTATTGTTTACATAAACGATCTATTGGAGTTGATCAGCACTGAGTGTCTTGCATATGCTGATGACATAAAATTTTTTATGAAAATAACTGAGGCTACAGATTGTTTATCAATGCAAAGAGATATTGAAGTACTCTTAGATTGGTGTCAAAAAAACAACATGTCGCTTAATGTTAGCAAGTGTCATCTACTAACATTCTCCAGAAAAAGAAATCCTGTAAATTATCCTTATAGTATTAATAATGTAGAATTAACGAGAGAGACTGTAGTAAAAGATCTGGGGGTATGGATTGATTCCAAGCTATCGTTTAGACGGCATTACGATTGTATTGTGTCTAAATGCAATAAAACAATGGGTTTTTTATTAAGATCTGTGCGCCCGTTTAGAGATCCAAACAGTATAGTCTTGTTATACAATGCACTGGTTCGCAGTGTGTTGGAGTATTGCTCGTCGGTTTGGGCTCCATACTATGATCAACATAAGAACAGGATTGAGTCTGTACAGAAGCGCTTTTTGAGACATCTAAGCTCCAAAATGGGTTTAAGGCGAAAACTTTCGTCATATGAAGATAGGTTAAGATATTTTCAAATTGACACCTTAGAGAGTAGACGGTCTTTACAAGGATTTGTCATACTATATAAGCTGGTAAATTCGATATGGGATGCTACTGAATTGCTGAATGAAGTCGAGCTCATGATTGGAAAATACCGTACTCAGAAACTCTTTTATGTGCCTTTGACGACATACAATGTATCGCATAATGATCCACTGTTCACTATGTTTAGGAACTACAATAAGATTAGTAAGGAAGTGGATATTTTCCATCAAACTCTAAAATCATTTATAGCCTCTATAAAGTCATCCAATCAGGTTAAGGTTTAAGTTAAGTAAGGCTTTTTTTTTTGTGAATATTTCATTTAAGTAATGTTTTTCCAAATTTTTGTATATTTTATAACTTTACTGTATGCTCATCAAAATTAATTAACTTTAGGTATATATATATTTTATGTGAATGTTGTGCACAATTTTAATAGGTTCCAAGCTAACGTGTGTTTAAAGTATAAGTTTAATTTTAAGTCTCTGTCATGGTTTGTGAACTGTTATTGTGTCTAAATAAATAAATAAATAAATAAATATTTTCACATTTTATTTTCTTAGCAATTTTTTTTTTTAATAATTAATTTTACGCTGGTATGATAGCCTTTAACAGCAGTGTCTTACAGACAAAGGTACCCACTCAAAATTTATGTTGCGTTTAAAGTCGTCTTGTTGTTCTCTTGCTTTCGTTGGAGTTGCTCGAGTGTGTCATGCTCTCTTAAAGTGTCTCTGCGGTGGTGGCATGTGCGTCGGGTCGTTACGTTCCCTAAAACATGGTTGAGCGAAGCGATGGCTGATTCACATGTCATACTCGTGAACGGGTGCCGCCTGTGGAGGCTGGTCTGCTCTTGCAATCTTATTTTTTTTTATTGGTAGTATTTAATAGTTTTTCTTTTTATTTCAAAGATACTGTAAGACGTTGTTCGTTTTATTTAAAATCGAGCAATACCTGTTTTTTATTGAATATTCTTTTGTCTTGTAATCGTATCAAATGTTTTTTTTTTGTTGTAATGGAAAATGTCCTTCTATGACAGGGAGGGCATGTTCCAACTTGTATTGACGCTCATAATTTGTTTAATTGTATGTTGTATGATTTGGTAACGACATATTGTTTTGTAAATGTCGTTACTTCTATATTATTATAAACCTGTGGAGTTTCTTGCGCCCTTCTTCTCCACAGTTAAAAGACTTCCTGAATGGGCGGGGTGGGTGGGCGGGTGCCCGTCCATCCTTTAACTTTTGACGATTCAAAATGCTTATTCTAAGTTTACTGAATAAAGAGATATTGATTTGATTTGATTTGATATCACTGTCGAACCCTTTTCTTCACGATTCAACTGTTATTCATTACTTTTAGTAACTGTCATCCGATCTGACATGTTAATTTAAAATTCAACAGAACCTAACCTACAGCGCTATAATCGGGACGAAAAGGGTTACGTGTGCTTAGAGATGAATGTATGAAGCTTCGTAGCGTTAATCGCTTGTCGGATATGGACGTTGGCGCCCGTCGTCAAGTCGTCCTGGCGTTGGCATTAATATGTCAAGTCGCTGTAGCGTTGGCATTCATTTGTCAAGTCGCACTGGCGTTGGCGTTTTTGTCAAGTCGCACTGGCGTTGGCGTTTTTGTCAAGTCGCCTTGGCGTTGGTATGTTAACCAAGTCGCCATGCCTTATACGTGTGCTATCAGGCGGATGCTTTAGTCACGAGTCACGTTATGTCGCAGGACAACATCAACACGAAGAGACACTTTAGTCTTTTGGCTTTCTGTGTGTGAAGTTAACGAAGTGTGACTTATGGATGCGTTTGTTAGATGAATTCATCCGAATTGATTGAATGTTGTCTAAAAGAAATAAGTGTGAAAGCGAATGCAACATACTTCTTTTATAACAAATAATTTCTTTCTATTTTGTCTTTTCTTTCTTCTAGACGATGAAATTGAAGACACCGACGAACTTATCGAGACATCAGCAAGGACTGAGGTCGGATTATCCATGCCTTCCTTGGACCCTGAAGCTGGACCTTCGACATCTAATGCTGCTGGTCCCAGTGGCACCACAAGAGAAGCACGCGTCGAGGACGACTCTTCGTCAGGAGAGGCCGTGTAAGCAGCCATCCCTACCACGTCACCCTCACCTCCTCGATCGGCTATAAAGCAAGAGCACTGGCACGCGCGGATCACTTTTGTTGGGGCGCGCGAGGCGATCACATCGGGCACAACGTCGCTGTCAGGACATCTCTATTTTTGGTGATATTCATTTCTGTTGTTATTTATTTTTGTGTCTTTTGATTATTAATTATTGTTTCGTCTTCCAAAAATCATTAAAAATCATAAAGAGTGTAAAATAGTTAAGATTGTGTTTTTTTTAAGAAAACGCCACTTGTGATCTAAAAATACTTAAAATACGTAAATACATACTTATTATACATAGAAAACACCCAGACCCGAGACAATTTAGAAAACAATAATTTCTAAATTGACCCGACCGGGGATCGAACCCGGGACCTCAGAGATGGCGACACCATGAAAACCGGTGTACAAACCACTCTACCAAGGAGGTCGTCTTTGAGATTGAGTCATATGAGAATATTAGGATCTCACTGTTATCCACATGTTCCCAAGCAACGAAGAAGGAAGTTGGATAAAAAGGCCCAAAAGGGAATATTGATCGGCTACGACTCTGACGATGGTTACCGTATATGGGACAGTGACTCATTCAAATTGATTCGGTCAAGAGATGTCACCTTCGATGAGAATCCTCTATCGGGTCACCTAGAAAAAACGGAGAAGCCTGTTTCCTCTCAGAGCAAAGCTGCTGATAAAAGGTCTGACTGCCTATTTGACTTTGTTGTGCCTGAAAATGAAAAATACGTCCCGGCTGAGATGAGCGATGACCAGCAGCCATCTACTTGTCATGGTGGGGGAGGTACAAGCATTACGTCATCAAGTCAGCAAGATAAACATTCTTCTGAACCATCATATTCAGAAAATGATCCTGAGACTCATACATTTTTAGAGGCGGAACAGACTATTGATGACCTAATACCTGAGCAAGAGGTTAATGATGATACGATGGAAGCAGACCAAGAAGTCAATGATGCAAATGAACCAAAAATAGAAGGTCGTCTGTCTGCATTTGAAATTGAGGCGGAAGGCACGAGGACGCTACGACAGCGGTCAAATCTTAAGCCACCAGCTAAATATAAAGACTTTGTCTGCAATGTTTGTTTTAACGTTAATTCTGTTAACGATGAACCTCTAGCGGAACCAAGCACGTTCCAAGAAGCTATGATATGCAAGGATTCTCATCAATGGCGTAAAGCAATGGATAACGAGATCAATTCTCTTAGAGAAAATGAAACCTGGAAAATGGTAAATTTACCAAAAGGACGAAAAGCTATCTCTAGCAAGTGGCTTTTTAAGATTAAAACAAACCCTGATGGTTCGGTTGAGAAATATAAAGCCCGCCTTGTAATAACGGGGTTATTCACAGAAGAAGGGACTGGATTACAACGAAACCTTCAGCCCTGTAGCGAAGACAAGCACCTCCACCGGTGTACAAACCACAAGACCTCATTGGTCGAGTGGTTTGTACACCGGTTTTCATGGTGTCGCCATCTCTGAGGCCCCGGGTTCGATCCCCGGTCGGGTCAATTTAGAGAAAAACTGTTTTTCTAAATTGATTTCGGGTCTGGGTGTTTTTTCTATGTTTATGTATATTTTATCCGTTATCTTACCATATTAACGAGTTTCACAAGAATACTCATCTTGGTCTAGATAATTGGTGTGAGCGTAAACAAAATTTATTTAATAAGAGCGCTACTCGTTACAGCTGCTCAAGAAAAACTTTCACTGTCTCAATTCGAAATGTCAACCGCTTTTCTCTATGGAACATTGAAAGAAGAAATTTATATGAAGCCTCCTGAAGGGCATTCAAATGATGATGGAAAAGTATGCAGGCTTAAACGCAGTCTTTATGGCCTCAAACAAGCGCCGCGATGCTGGAACTCCACTATAACAGAATACATTCTAGAACTTGGTTTCAAACAGAGTGAAAGCGACCCTTGTCTGTTTAAAAGAGGAGAGGGAAAGCACAAGCTATTACTAGCTTTATATGTTGACGACGGACTCATTGCGTCTGCAAGTTTGGATGAAAAAGAGAAGTTTTCAAATGAGATGAGACAACGTTTCAAGTTAACGACAAAATGTGGCTCGTATTTTCTTGGAATAGAAATACAACACAAAGCAGACGGTACAATTAAAATCGATCAGAAGGGATATGCAAAACGGCTATTACAAAGATTCGGTATGCAAGACTGCAAAGCTGCGGTAACTCCGATAGTCAAGGATGTCATGTTAGCTACAAAGGACATCGATGAAGGCCAGAACTTCCCTTATAGACAAGCCGTTGGTGCTCTCTCTTACCTGATGGTTGGCACTAGATCTGACTTAGCGTATGCGGTCGGCATGGTGTCCCGCAAGCTCGATTGCTCTACGCTACATGATATAGCAAAAGTAAAGCGAATCTTTCGCTATGTTAAAGGTACCATGGAATACGGTATTACTTACAAAACTTCCACTGCACGCCAAGGCTTAAGGTGCTACAGTGACGCCGATCACGGAGGTGATGAATCCACTGGACGCTCCACAAGCGGCATGATATGCCTTTATGCCAATGGTACTATAGCATGGCAAAGTAAGCGTCAATCATCTGTCGCTATATCATCCACAGAAGCTGAAATAGTCGCAGCCAGCGAAGCCGCTAGAGAGGTAATATGGCTCACACTGATAATAAACTTTATGAAGACTGAGGTTGTGAAAGAGATCACCTCACTCTACATAGACAGTGAATCCGCAATAAGATTGGCTCAGGCACCATCCCATGAGACACATCATAGAACGAAGCACATAAGGCTTAGACATTTTTTTGTAAGACAGTGTGTCTTAGAAAAGGATCTACGTGTTGAGAAAATCTCCACAAAGGATCAGTTGGCCGATTTCCTAACTAAACCTCTGTTTAAGCCTCGACTACAAGAACTCTGCAAGCTATCCGGAGCCTACATATGAAGAAACAACTACAGTTGCCTTGAGGAATGGGGATGTTAAGAAGAAGGTGCAATATGTTGTAATATTCTCTATTACCTTTGTACTTCATTATTATACGTTTCCTAGCAACTGTTAGTTGACTCTTATACAAATTGCCATGAACAGAATATTTGCTTTATTTGTATTTCTCTAAAGATTGTACCGATAGTCGTTTCGGCACACGGTCTTATAGCTAAGAGCCTCGATCAACATCTAGAGAGGCTCTCGCTAAAAGGTTGGGTCAAGGGTCAGATACAGAAGGCAGTACTCCTTGACACGGCACGTATTGTGAGGAGGTTCCTCACTCTGCAGTCCTAACCACCGATAGCTTGGGTCTATCCCCGCTGCCGGTGGCAACCTAGGTTAAGTTTTTTATAATATTTTATATTGTAAATACGTTTTTATATAAAATATTGTAAAAAAAAATTCTTAAGATATATGTTAAATAAAGAGTATAATAATAATTAGTACGATAATCGAAAACGCTCATAGCATTGGCTGAACCCTGGCGAACCAGCTAAATCCTACCCCAAGCAAAAATTGCCTCAAAAAAATTACTTGTTTGGTGGACTAGTAGTCCGGTCGTAGGACATTAAATTCCATAAAGAAGTTTTGATAATTCTAAAACTTTTCGTTTTTGCTGAGTGGATAGAGGATGTGGATTGTGAGCTACTTTAAAAAAAGTTAGAACTTTTATGACTGTGCTTTAGGTATGGTTTAGGTATTTCATAATATTTCGTGTAACGTAATGTATATAATATTAAAGTTTGAAATGTTGAGTGTTTTATAATAATAACTATCTTATCTTTGTGTTGTAAAAAGTTTAGAAACATAATATATGTGGAACTATGAAAATCACAAAATCACTCTTTTTGTCTTTGAATAAAATTTTAAAATTTATGAAATAATATCTAAGACTTTCAGTGGTTAGTGGTATACATGTTGAACAAAGTTTAGAAAGTTTAGTGGTGTGCTTCTTTGATCATTTCATTTTTCTTTCGTAACACACGCAATAATAAATTAAAATTGACAGAATCGCTCATACATGTCCTTTGTAATACTATTTAATACCACACAAAAAATTAGAAATATACATACAGTGCATTTTGTTTAAATCACGAATAAAATATTTCGCTAACGTACGTTTCTTTATGCGGACGCGGGCGGCTGCGGGCGCGGCGCGGCGGTGGCGGCGGGCAAGCGCGGGGGTGGGGGCATACCTACCTACACTATATATGACTGATAATCCACTCGTCACGTCAGACGAGTGGATACATGGCGAACATAATACATGAAGACGTAATGCAGAAAAGTAAACTAAGTACCTTAGGGTGGATTCGACCAAACTGGAATAAGGTCTTATACCTAGATTAAACGCCGAGTTTGTATAGACTAATCTCGGAGTAAGTCCTATTCCAGTTTGGTAGAATCCAGCCTTAGCCTACTTACTTTACATCTTAGCTGACAACAAAACATTATTAAATGACAAGTTTTCAGTAGTTAGGTAAGTACAGATCGCGCAATTCTTCTTACAGATAAGATTATTCTACATTTATCCGAATTGGATGAATGGGATGAAAACGTACGTAACGTAAACGGATGAGTATGTAACATATTCTTAATTAAAAATAAAAACTGCAAATGATTAAGTACTTATCTGTTAATTTTTCATTTTGGTTAATCAATATATCATCCTGTCATGTTCACAAATCACAATAATAGGAAAGTAATTTTTAAGATGTACAATAGGCTATAGACTTGCGTATCCTAGCTAGGGCCACATCATACCATTAAAGTTTTTTCCAAAACTCTTACGTGTTTTTTTGACAATTAATCAATTAAGAGCTTCAGGTAAGTATGCAAAAGTATTTCCTAAATTATAGTATGGTAAGTAGGTACTCTTATTATCACTAAATCATTCATCACTACCTAGGTACCTACTAATTATAAAACACAGTCCCCCCGCGTCTGTATGTCTACGTAAGTACGTAGGTACCTATTTACTTAATTAAGTATTATAATATCAATTCTACTAGTCACCTTCAATTATTAAGTACCTACCGATATTATTACAATTTACAAGTACCTAACTAGGTTGGTAGTTACTAGGGCTTGCTCCCGGGAATTCCTGGTATTTCCCGGGAAATTGACTTTTTACGCAGTACCGGTACTGAGAATTTGTTTCCCGGGAAATTCGGTACTTTTGTTATAACTTCAAATTACGCCAATATTAGGCTCCGCGTTTGCGGTAGTCGTTACCGGTAACCTCGGCCAATACTCTTAGTTGCAAACCATACAAATTTCGTAGCGTTACCAAATTTTTGTCTCCATAGTTCTCAACCGTAACGTCACCGGTACTTTTTCTGATGTGTCTACACCCAGCGGGATCACCTATCTGGGAGACTTCTGAGTGATGCAGGAAATTAGATCTATATTTGTTCTATTGAATTATGCTAAAGACAGAATTTGTTCCGTAAAAACAACGGAAATATGGGCTTTTCTAACCGACCTTCAGCCAGCGGGATATTTACCAAAGTTACGTCTGATGATGTATAAATTGGTAGTAACATTTAGATCTATCATTGTCCTGTTCACCAAAACAAAAAACATTCTTCTACCGTCCTTACTTCAGCCACAATCAATCTGCAAAGAAACCTCTAGTCAGCGGACTTTTTCTCTTAAGGCATTATTTTTGTAAATTTTACACTAATTTAATAAAATTTTAACTATTTACGACTATAATTATAACTATATTATAAAATTTAAACTATTTACGACTATAATTTTACTTAAATTACCTATTCGTACCTACATCTTGTGATAAAATAAAAAGTATGGAATTTGAAAGCTATTACGTGGGTAGAATACAAAAAAGTTACATGCAAATTCAAGCTGTTTATAGTTTATAAGCAATACAAATCTCGGTTAGTGATATTGTGTTACTCAAATTTGCGTAAAGAATATTAATAAGAATATAGAATTGAATGTAAAATAAATTTAGTGTAAAAGTTACAAAAATAATGCCTTAGGAAAAAAAGTCCACTGACTGGAGGTTTCTTTGCAGATTGATTGTGGCTTAAGTAAGGACGGTAGATAAATGTTTTTTGTGTTGGTGAACAGAACAATGATAGATCTAAATGTTAGTACCAATTTATACTTCATCAGACGTAACTTTGGTAAATATCCCGCTGGCTGGAGGTCGGTTAGAAAAGCCTATATTTCCGTTGTTTTACGGAACAAATTCTGTCTTTAGCATAATTCAATAGAACAAATATAGATCTAATTCCTTGCATCACTCATAAGTCTCCCAGATAGGTGATCCCGCTGGGTGTAGACACATCTTTTTCTGGGGAAAAAATTGTAACTAATGTACCCGTACCCTACACCGCACGGTTTCATCGTCATCGCACTCCAATGATTTGATAATTCCATTTAAATAATTTCTTTTTTGTTTGCTAATTTAACTTTACCTTCCAAATAACCTCGAAACTGAACGTCACTCGAAACATCGACGACAAGGATTCCAATAGTCGGATTGGTATCAAGGGAGAGCTCCCTCAAAAGTTCAGAGGTACGACGAAGGGATGTTTTTTCGCGGTAAATGCGCAAACTTGTGTTTTGGAGGGGTTACAATGGACTAAGTTATGTCGGCCCCACAGACATATATATGTCTGTGGTCGGCCCCAATTCAAGACATGACTTAACATGTTCTTGGTGTCGGTCACAAATTTATTCCGGCTCTCGATGACGCTTTCCCGAGAAATATTAGCTCGTCCAGTGTAGAGCGTTACTCCCTTACTGACGTTCGCGTAGAAATGAATGCTGTTGTTATGCAACATGTCATTGATATGCAGAAGAAACAGAGTATGGGCTAACACACACCCCTGTGGGACTCCAGACTCCAGCATTTAAGGGGGTTCATGTCAGAGCACGAACCATCGACTACGACACTGATGCTACGCCCAGAAAGAAAGCTGGCCACCCACGATCACAATTACTCAGGAAGCCAGTATGATGAAAGTTTAGAGAGAAGAGCCCTGTGCTATATCCTGTCAAAGGCTTTCGCTACGTCCAAGCTAACTGCCAGTGCCTCCCCTTTACTCTCGACAGCCTCCGCTCATCGGTGAGTAAGGTACACTAAAACATCACCAGCCGAACGACCGCGACGAAAACCATACTAGCGATCGCTTAGTAGTTAGTTTTATTTTAGGTACCTTAAGAGCTGGCGGTTTGTAATGGACTCCATTATTTTGGAGAGCAAAGAGGTGATGATTATTGGCCTGTAGTTGGACGGATCTGAGCGATCGATTTTTTTTGAGAATCGGGTGGACAAGGGCTGTCTTCCAAGAGCTCGGGACAACGCCAGTAGTGTAAGAGAGCCGGAAAACGCGCGTTAGAACCAGCGCCAACTCATGGGAGGAACTGCACCAGGCCCACTCGACTTATGGATATCAAGGGAAAAAAGAGCCTTACGAACTGACCTTTGTAGGAACCGGACGTTTGGCATTGAACAAGCGCAATGCGGTATGGTTGGTGGAGAGTTTTTCCCATCGTCCAAGGTCGAGTTTGATGCGAAAAGAGTGCCCAAGAGATCGGCTTTCTCCTTTGCAGTATGGGTCAGGCAGACATCGGTCTTGTGCAATGGTGGTAGGGACGGCTGACAAAAATTCCCTAAGATAGCTTTGGCGAGAGACCGGAACGCACGCGTACCCGAAGGAAGACGCACTAGCCTCTCGCCAATTCCACTTATGAATGATGACTTTGCCTTAGCAATGTCCCTCTTAAAGGACCTGGCGGCAAAGTTGTACCTCTTTCTGAGCGCACTGGTGTTTGGATCCTTTGATGACACCGCATTAGCCCAGGCCATGTAATGTTGTCACTTTTGGCGAGACACCATTTTGCAGCAACGACCAAACCATGGTTGAGACCTGCCGCCAATGGGAACCACAGAGTTTGGATTGAAAAGTTTCATTCCGATAAAGTCGGCGGCGACATCAAGATCATCCAGTGAGAAGCAAACTCGTAGTAGGACGCAAAGAAACTCCCATCGCATCCCAGTCCGCTGACCTATAATGCCAGACTCGACGTTTTTGAAATTTCTGTGAAAGGCACAGTGCTACGAATCAGACAGTGGTCTGATGAGCCTAGTGGTGCATCAATAGAAACTTGATAGCCGTCTGGGTGAGAGGTCAGCAGAAGGTCCAATAAGAAAGGTGCATGGCCCTCCACATCTGGAATCCACGTAGGCTCTGTTACCAATTAGGACAGACTGTAGGCCAAAGCGAAGTCATGAACGGCTCTACCCGCGTGGTCAGGTTTGAGTGAACCAAGCCATTCGACGTGGTGGTCTCCCAATACCGCCGAGGGCATCCGTTGGAGAAGGGTCTGTCGCCGTTTGAACGGTCTTGGTTTGGACGAATTTATATTATTTACTCACCTTAAAACACTCATGGTAAAAATCCATTGTATATAGACTCTTTTAAATTTAAAACATTCAACTCGGATGACCAATTCCATTCGACAAAGTGATGCCACAGCTAGTATAGCAATTAGCAAAACAATTTTTTTATTATAAAAATTTTGTGTAATATTTTGATTTGCTCATTGATCCATTAATCAAACGTTAGTTACATCTAGGTTAAAAATTCAGTACCAAAAAGTACCGGAAATTCCCGGTTTTCCCGGTACCATAGTTAGCGCAGTACCGGGAATCCTGTTTTCTCCACAGTACCAGGACTGCAAGCCCTAGTAGTTAAGTAACTAAGAATTAAGTAAGTACTTAACAGAGTAACTGCTAATACTACTATACGTTTCATAACATACTATGTAACATATACATACGTCTTCTTTGGCACAAGTCTAAATTCCATTTCGGTATTAAACCCTAGTGTTTATACGTTCTGCTCAAGGTCACCAGCGCTCGAGCTCTCACGTACACGGAGTGTCACTGGTGGTGCAAATAAACATGTATAGGTAGCACAGTAATATGTATTATATTACCCTTTAGGTAGTCTGATGTGGCGTTGACTGTACTGACATGCCCAGCCTAGGATTATTTGAAATGTTTATTTGTTCACATTTAAGTACACATTATAAACACCATAACTTGTAATAAATCAAGTAAGTATTCAGATTAATTATTATTTAAAAGAAGACAACCCAAAAGTCATTAGAAGAGATAAGAGTACGCGATAGAAAGAGAGGTAACTTCTAGGTGAATTTAACTGTAGATAAGGGAGCGGTGTGCGACCTGAATTGCATTTTATTGTATCTTAGCAAGAGTAGTTATTTATTTAAATGACTTTGCGGAGTGAATCTTCTGTACTTGTACTATTATGTAAATATTCTATGGTATTATGCACAGATAAGGGGCAGGGGCAAATAAGATAATATCGTCGGCTTACTGCAAGAAATCATTAAAGAGCAGTAATTAAGTAAGTAGCAGCAATAGCTACAAACAATGTGTCCTAATAGAAATTAATCAACTTGTGACGGGTTGAAACAAATAATACTGCTTTTGGCGGTGTGACCAGTTAGAACAAAATTTTGGTGTAACGAGTTGCTGCCCACGTCCTGCATGCCCAATCGCGTATTTAGGGTGGATTCGACCAAACTGGAATAAGACTTACTCCGAGATTAGTCAATACAGATTCGGCGTTTAATCTAGGTATAAGACCTTATTCCAGTTTGGTAGAATCCACCCTTAGTGAAATATTTTATTCGTGATTAAAACAAAATGCACTGTATGTATGATTCAATTTTTTGTATGGTATAAAATAGCATTACAAAGACCATGATGAGCGATTCTGTAAATTTTAATTTATTATTGCGTGTTTACGTTTTCATCCCATTCATCCAATTCGGATGATTGTAGAATAATCTTATCTGAAAGAAGAATTTCGGATGATTGTAAAATAATCTTATCTGAAAGAAGAATTGCGCGATATGTAAGTACTAACTACTCAAAACTTGTCATTTAATAATGTTTTTATTGATGTCATCTAAGATGTAAAGTAAGTAGGTTAAGGTACTTATTTTACTTTTTCTGCATTACGTCTTCTTGTATTATGTTCGCCATGTATCCACTCGTCTGACTTGACGAGTGGATTATCAGACATATAGAGTGTAGGTAGGTATGCCCCCACCCCCGCGCTTGCCCACCGCCACCGCCGCGCCGCGCCTGCAGCCGCCCGCGTCCGCATAAAGAAACGTACGTTAGCGAAATATTTTATTCGTGATTTAAACAACATGCACTGTATGTATATTTCTAATTTTTTGTGTGGTATTAAATAGTATTACAAAGGACATGTATAAGCGATTCTGTCAATTTTAATTTATTATTGCGTGTGTTACGAAAGAAAAATGAAATGATCAAAGAAGCACACCACTAAACTTTCTAAACTTTGTTCAACATGTATACCACTAACCACTGAAAGTCTTTAATATTATTTCATAAATTTTAAAATTTTATTCAAAGAGAAAACGAGTGATTTTGTGATTTTCATAGTTCCACATATATTATGTTTCTAAACTTTTTACAACACAAAGATAAGATAGTTCTTATTATAAAACACTCAACATTTCAAACTTTAATATTATATACATTACGTTACACGAAATATTATGAAATACCTAAACGATACCTAAAGCACAGTCATAAAACTTCTAACTTTTTAAAAGTAGCTCACAATCCACATACTCTATCCACTCAGTAAAAACGAAAAGTTTTAGAATTATCGTAAGTAATTTTTGTCCGGCTACGCGACTATAGTGCCGGTGTCGTTCACTACAGCTTTCTTAAATCTCGTCATACGATTAAGGCAGATGTCTATTGTCAGCAACTGCAAACCATGATGGAAAAGCTAGCTGCTAAACAACTGAGGCTGATTAATTGTTCTAGGCCACTGCTGCTTCAGGACAACGCTAGACCACACACTGCACAACAGACGGCTACCAAATTAGAGTATCTCCAATTGGAATGTCTAAGACATGACATCCACCGTACTCCACGGACCTTGCTCCAACAGATTACCATTTTTTTCGAAATTTGGATAACTTCTTGCAAGGGAAAAAATTCAACTCCGATGGTGTAGTCCAAAGCGCCTTCAATCTTTGAAGGCGTTATTGATTCCCGTCCGAATGGTTTTTTAGTAAAGGGTAAAAAGTCAATGAACTACCTATGAGATGGTAAAAGTGCATAAATAGCAATGATACATTCTTTGATTAAAAAAATATATTTAAAAAGAATCGACTTTATGTTCCTCTCTTTACAAAACGCCAATTTCATATGTAAGGACCTAATAGTAACATGCAAAATACGGTAGCTGTACAAAAGTATTAAGCCGTTTTAAATAATTTAATTAAAATAATAATCTATTGAAGGGCAATGAAACGATAGAAAAATATATTTTATTTACTTTATTAAATACAAAACTTAAAAGAATTGTCAATAAACTTATGTAATTACGAACATATTTAAATGCTTAGGTTTTAACTTATTATAGTTTAATTAAAACACAGGGGTACTTTTAAATGAATGTAAGTTACATTGGTCTGTCTCATTGGCTGCTTCGAATGTGGTGTCCACTTCACTAACATAGAATTGCTATGTTAGTAACATTGTGTTAGGGTTGATACTAAAATGTAGTAAAAAAAACTATGTTATGAGATTCCAATAGATTCATTAGTTATTTTTGTTGTTAATTGATAATTTGCTTATCGACTTTAAACGTTATGCAATGATCGGTTGATTTCAGATCCTTGCATATTATAAGAAAGTCAAAAGTTAAAATTCATCAATATTTCTTCTTATAAGTTATTTACTTACATATGAATACATCAACAACAATATAGCAACATTTACTAACATTAATATCGTTTGGTAATTAATTACATAAAATCGTGGCATATACATTGTAAAAAGGTTTAAACGTGAACCAAGTAAAATATTTAATGAAAACTGCACATGATTAATAACTATAAAGACTTCAATGTGTATTATTAAAAAATATATCAAATGGTAAATCAATCAATTGAAAAGAAACCATTAATAAAACTTTCGGTAATAAGTCACGAACGATTACTTCTAACCTACATGTATACCGTACAGTCACGAGCACCAATATGTATACACTTTGACTCTTATTCCATTGTATTAAGAGTTACAATTGTTTACATATTTTTGCTCGTGACTGTACATAGATTCTACTCCTATTAAAATTGTAACAAAGCGAAATCAAATTTGTTTTGGACGGTTATTTATTTGAAGGCAAACATTTTTATCATTGGCCTCATCTCCTCCGATAGTAGTATTTGCATGGATGCAAGCTTAAAGCCAGTTTCACTACTCTATGAAAGAGTTACATCTCTGTCAAACGATATGTGTTTTAGTGTATCAAATTTTTAGACTATTTGAAACTTTTCAAGTAATAGCGAAACCGGCCATCAGCACCTTAAACAGCTATGTTTAGTTCTCTTTACACACAAAGCGTTTAAAACATCAATTTCCAAAAATCGGTTTTTCTAGATTTCGTTTCTTTTCATTTACCTTTATAAGTAGGTTCTTTCTGTCTTTTTGTTGGGATACCAAATTATTGTTTCAAATCTTTTATATCTTTTTCTATACACTCATAATAAAGACGGAAGCGACCCACAATTGTGACCTTAGCATATTACATGTCTACCTCTGACAACACCCAATGTAACACTAAGTTTCGTGTACGAAGACTACGGAGATGCTGCTAATGCCACGCTAGCAGAAGCGAATAGCCTAAAGCTTAGACCAACGACATAGTGTTACAGACTTTGTGTACATTATTGTTTGTAGATGAGGTAGGATAGGAGTACGGTGAGAGCAGCGAGGGGGAGAGAAGCATGGATGGAGCCGACGCCATTGCAGTTGTCAGAATCGCAGACGCTGCAATGGGAGATCCTCTTGGAGGAGTCAATATTGGCAGCGACGTCCAGGAGTTGGCAAGTCTGGTTCTTGTTGATGGGGTTGGAGTCGAGGCACGCACGGATGACGGTTCCCGAGACTGTAAATAGAAAACGATGTCTTTTATCATACAAAGTAATGCAGAAACTTTTTACGGTTTTAATGAGGAAGGGGTTTTGTATAACGCTACCTAAATCAAAATAATGGCTTTAGTAAGCACTATTATCGCCTGTCGCTTCTCAACGTGCCGTGGTGTGGATCTGTATTTCACACAAACTCCAGAGTGATTTTAAAGGTGAGCGGCAGGGTCTCCATGGGCTTTTTTGTACTGTGAACTTTATGGGCTACTTCCAACTCCACATGAACCTTTCAACTGCACCCGTGCACAGATCAGTGCACAATAAATAGTATTTCTGTGTCGAGTGGCGCCGCGTTTTAAGTGTTAATCGACATCATTAGTTCTGTATCTCTGGCTTTCGTTAACGTTTACTAGTACTAAATATATTGGACACAAATAGAAAATTTACAATATTGATATAAAAAAAAATAGAGTCTAATTCGAATACTTTTACATGCACTACCAACTGCTATCGTATCAGTAATTAAATATAAATTGGCACCATTAGTACGATAATTAATATCTATGGGCTGGACACAGCCACGATAATATTTTATTTTTCCCAATTGTTTTTTGTTCGCAACATAATTTGCGGTATAGTAGGTTAGTGACCAAGGCAAGAGCAAAATGTTTTATACGTGAACAGAATCTTAACATAAATAAGTATACTGACGTGTGACGATTTTGTGACAATATCTGGTGGCTCCAGCGAGATTCAGGTTCATCGAGGCATCGTTAGGCAGCAGAGCTCGTAGGTACTGATTGTTGTAGTTAGCGGAGTCTTGGGTAGCGCAATCCTGAAAGAAAGCATTGATCACATCAACGGTTTGTCTTCAGTAAACAAGCATTTCTTAATAAATGAATTAAATAGCTGTTAAAGCTGTTAAAGTTGCGGCAGTCCACAGGAATAGGTAGAAATGGATGCTGGATGGATGGGTGACCAAATTAAAACATCTCGAGCACCTCCGTGCTTCGGAAGGCACGTTAAGCCGTTGGCTCCGGTTGTTGTCGTAAGATAATAGTCGTTAAAACCCACCAACCCGCATTAGGCCGGCGTGGTGGGTTATGGCCCAATATCCCCTCGTGCATTGTCCACGTGGGAGGCCTGTGCCCAGCAGTGGGACGTTTATAGGCTGATGATGATGATGATGATGATGATGATGATGATATGAATGTACGGAGACAAAAGTTCTGAACAAAGTATGTGGCTCATTATAAATCCGGCCAGAATTTTTTTTTATATTCTATAATTGACAAGATATCCAGATAAAATACCTTTCATTAAGCCAGAAAACGATTCGAACGAAATCGAAACGAATGATTTCTTATGGTTACAATCGATTCTGGCTAAATATATTACATACACACATTATATGTATGTATTTAGCCAAAAACGATTTCTTATCGCAGCTTTTTAATTAAATAATATGTTAGAATAATAAGTTTTAAAATAATAGTATTTTTATTTTAAATATGTAGATGAACATGTGTGGAAATGATGATCGAAACTTACCACTATTCTGGAAGTTTTCTGGAAGGGGTCACGGCAGGCTTGATCATTTTGAGAGTTGCACTGGTAGCAGCGCAGACAGGAACCTGAAAAGACATAGAAATAGACTATAAATTAACAGAATCTCTATATTTATTTGTATAGATCTTACAAAAAAGTTTGAATTATAATTATTATATCCTAACATAACATTAAAGTAAAACTGAGATTGAAGAACAACTAATTTGATATTCCATCAAGAGAAACAAAATGTTTGTGTTTTGTTTCCACATTCTTTGGAAATGCTTAAGGGGGTGCCGCGCGATCGTAAAAACTGACATAAGTCTCATAATGAACTTCAAAAAAACAATTCTGCTTTGAAGTTTCAGTCCTAGTAATTTGATTAGAGCAATGTTTTTATTTTGCGAAATGTACAAAACCATCACGCACTTGGTTTAAAAATTAAAATTGATTTTTTTAAGATGGGGGTTCACAGTACACAGTTCTTAAGCTTAAGCGGATAGAATCGTTTAAAAATGTTATATTTAAAACCATTTATCGTTCAATAAACACATTTTATTATCGTTATACTCTTTATTTAACATATATCTTAAGATTTTTTTTTACAATATTTTATATGAAAACATATTTACAATATAAAATATTATAAAAAACTTAACCTAGGTTGCCATCGGCAGCGGGGATAGACCCAAGCTATCGGTGGTTAGGGCTGCGTGTTATTATTATTATTATTAACTAATTCAGCGCATAGTACAAGTAACTTAAAAATACGTAAATTTTTACAATTTCGTGCAGGATCCTTAATGATTTGTAATATTTGATTATTTGCGATAAAAAAAAGCTCAAATAAACTCAAAGATAACAAAACGTTGAATCCTTAATGAGTCTTTTGTTTATGTGAGAGAAAGCCACGGAGCATTTGTTCCGTGCAGAAAGCTACCTTGCTACCTTGCTAGCTACCTTGGGTATCACACCCCTGGGAGTACTCTTTATCTCTGTGCCTCATCCCATTTAGTGGCGTAGGTAGGTAAACGATCAATGATGAGGTCAGTAATTGGCACACTCATGGACATTAGTCACTGAGTCATTTGATTTTCGCATTTGAACTTTACGACACAGAACTATAGAGCATATTTTACATTTACGCTGTACTGTACAATGCATTAAATTACATCAATTCATGCGTAGCTTCAGTAGTTTAAAGTAACATCACTAAATTACAAGTGATGATGTCACAGACAATTTTTTTTAATGAATGAATGTAGAGCTGTGTAAATTTTGGTCGTATGCGAAAGCTATGCGACAGACTGCGACATTGATCATATGACTGTATTAATTGTGCTTCCTAAATCAAAATACGTGGGACATAAATATTGCCACGAGTTATCTGAAAGACGACCTAGATGAACGTGAAAGGAGAGCGTCGGCGGTCAGGGGTAACATGTTATGACTAAAAGTTTTCTCGATACAGTAAGCTTGTAGCACACTAGCAGCCCGCGTGGGTCAACTATACCCTAAAGACTTTCAAAGCTCTCTGAGTTCCCTATAACAATGTCTTCAGGGCATTGTTAGGGCCGAGTTTTTGTAGTGTCGCTCATGTTTGCACAGAAGCACATTGATGACTTCTTTGCTAAAAAACGCAAACAAATAGGTAACTTCTTTATTAAGCGTGTTCATGTTCTAACGCTATCTTGTCGGTTATTGCTGGAAAACAATCCATTAGACTAACATAATATAAAAAACTAGCAGCCGCTCGCGGTTTCACCCGCGTGGTTCCCGTTCCCGTGGGAATATTGAGATAAAAAGTATCCTATGTGTAATCCAGGTTATAAACTATCTGTATGCCGAATTTCATCCAAATCCATTCAGTAGTTTTTACGTGAAAGAGTAACAAACATCCATCCATACGTTCCCGTAGGAATATCGGGATAAAAAGTATTCTATGTGTTAATCCAGGTTATAAACTATCTGTATGCCGAATTTCATCCAAATCTATTAAGTTGTTCTTACGTGAAAGAGTAACAAATATCCATACATTCTAACAAACTTTCGCGTTTATAATATTAGTAGGATTAAGAAAATCTATTTTTAGACTATTGATACTAAATGTTTAGTAATGATAATTTTAATAAGTGATAAACTAATACTTGTGATATTGATAATAAAACAAATGTGCCGTTAATGCATGAAACTAAAATAGTCATATTTAACTTCTAGTTTTGACCTTGTACTGATGTTGCTGTATTACGTTTATCAAAAATATGGGTACTTTATAAAGAATTACTTGGTTACACTATCTTATCTATTAAATACCATTCACGAAAATTAATTGACGTGTATGTATTAATGATTATATAAGAATTATAATATTTTGTTTTGGCTCTAACTTAGTTTGTCTGTGTATATTTTAAAAGGGATATTTTTAATTGCACCTCTGTTAAAATATTATGCAAACATAACGATCTCCTTATAAACTTATTGCACATCAGAAACATGGCTGTTCTACAATCAAACTGTCTGCTCATCAAAACATGTTCTCTAAAAAACTTAAAACTATTCCAAAACCAGCTATCTTTTTAAATCTATTCACAACTAAAATCTAGTTCATACAACAGACTTTTTTTCTTAAAACAGAAATACAAATAACACATCAAAAGTCTGACTTGCACACTAAATTGTTCAGTCGTAAAATGATTGGGGATACTAGCTGCCCTACTCCTGTAGGTCACGTGAGGGTTGACGCATTTAAGTTTTCCATACAAATTTCCAAGTAGAAATTTTTAAAAACCAGTACGCCAATTTTGATGAAACTCGGCATGCTGAAGTAAAATATAGAGATCTAAATAGTTTGTTGAAAACATTTCTAAAAAACGTTTTTTTAACTGAGTTATAGCGATTTTAAACTTTCTATAGTGGACTTTAAATCGTAATAACACAGCCAAATAAACCTTTTTTTTAAATGTTTTCAACAAACTATTTAGATCCCTGTACTGTCCCTGTTACTTTAGCATGGAAAATTTCATTAAAATTGGCTTATTGGTCTTCAAAAATTTCGACTTGGTAAATTGTATGGGAAACCGAAATGCGTAAACCCTCTTTTAACTTGCAACAAAATAAATCAAAAGTAGCACCAAAAGTCAGCACTTTTGGTGCTATTTTTGATTTATTTTGTTTGGCAAGAGGGAATTATTAGTTAAGAGATTAAATACATGCCATTTTAAAACACCTTAATTTATTTTACAGTATTTGGACTTAACTTTTATTTTTCCTGTTATTGTTTGTGATAGTAGTATAACGGAAAGTATTGTTCTTATTTATGAACATAAATAATTAAGTAAGTACTTAGTAGAGATGGCAAATAAAATAAAAAATAAAATGGCTATTATTTTGTGTAAGTATTACTTTATTGGAGAAAAGAAAGAAATGAAAAAAATATAAAAATGACCAATCCGGTTCGGTTTAAAACCAGAATGAATCTGTAATAATAACAACAGTTGTAAAATAAAACTGACTTGAAAAATATACCTCAAAAGTTATTTATTACTAAGATTATCCAAATCAATTTAATTCCAAGCGTGTTCTTAATATCTTTATCGCTTTAATAGTAATAAAGATAGTCCAGAGGAAATGGATAAACTTTATGATTTATTTTTAGTTTAATGTTATGCAAAGATAAGATTTACATACATTCCTGACTGTGACGTGATCGATTGTTTGATACCAGATTAGTATTATTTTTATCAAATTTTAAATCTGTATTAGATTCGTTTGTCTAATTAGTAGGTAGTACATAAAAATTAGCGTATTTACGGTCCAACAGTTAACCAAAGACAATTAAGTCATTATAGTTTTAATTGTAGAATTAATTGGCATAAGCTCATCATAACGCCTTGCCAAATACAGGTTGATGATCACTATAAATCGAATAAAGAATGAAAAGAATAGGACTATAATCAAAAAATCCGAAACACACTTTTCCCAACACTTTTCTGAACCCAAAACCTCCGTATACCAATCGGAGCGCTTTGCCGAGGCGTTAATAGAAAAACAAAAAAATTAAACATGGACTACTGAACAAAGTTTCCGAATAATATGAAGAATAAGACATTTATATAGAGCGAAAATAGAGACATTACGTCGAATACCCACGGATTTATGGCAATGTTTTCGTGGTTCGGAAAAGAGGTGATGCAAGATAAAGTTGGGGGATATTTTTAGCATTTTCCTAACTTCACATCTTAATGATACCTACGTTTGAAGATATAACTTTTAATAGATATCATTTTATATTACTGTTACGATCTCGCAATAATACCAAGATAATACTGACCATTCAGAAGAGGTGCGATTTTTAAACCGGTTACAATTCTCACAATATGATATCAATTACGTCAGCTCCTTCCCACACATATTCAAAGTTACTGGTGACTATATCGACACTAAAACACTGTTCCACCTTTCTAAATCAAACTAGAAGGCATTTGTATTTCATAGTGTACTTTTACTCAATTTTTATTTTAAGATCATCGGTGTTTATTAATCAACTCCTTGATGAAAATATTCATCCGTTTGGGTTAGTTGGCTTGCCATCGTTTGGTGACCTTCTTGTATAAATTGACAGTTTTATGTTATGCCACCGTATACAAAATGGACAACAAATTAAGTAAGTATTTGTACGTGGTTGTTTACATACTCGTACGTGGTTAAATAAGTAATAGCGGAGATGACATAATAGTTCTTGAATAGATACACATTTTACACGTCAATGCTACCAGTTTGCCTTCGATTATGATGTCATGTTCAGATATTCCATTCCAATATGAAAACTAAGCTTATTATATACCTATTTATAATGAAACCCCTTTTAATTACATTATCAAAAACAGTGTAATTACCACTTTAAAGATATTTTGTGATGCATGTCCCCAAACGAGTTGAATGTGAGAAATTGTGGTTCAGGGAATTCCTCAACATTAATTTTAATTTTTCAAATAACAATACAAAATGATTTGTATAATAAATGGCATTAAGATCGGCCCACTTTTAATGTTGATCCAGTGTCAATTGGTTTACTTATTGCAAAAATAAAAACAATGTCAGTAAACAAATATTGAGAAAGGAACCCTGTTTCATGACAGTACGTGGTCTGCAAGTAAAACATTGAGGCAACTCATCGGAATTCCACGTTACCAATGAAACGAAAAACATTAGATGTACTATAAATTTGACTTTTGTACGGTGCGGCGCGCGGCGGTTATAAAACAGCTGACCAGTAAAAGTTTCTACAACATGGTGAACGTCTATCTCTTCTAAGAATATTGCTCTAGTTATAATTTTAGAAGTACAATAAGCAACATGTGTTATGCAGCAGTTGCAACGCAGCGCTCTACTGTGTTAGAATTACATAGAAGCGTATCTAAACCCTCTTTAAAAGTGACATTACGATACTTACTACTTCTAACATTATTCTCATTTTATACTATACCAATAACATTTAAATAATTGAATGACGCACTACTTCTTAGTCTGAATAATCGTGAAATTTAAAAACGTTAAAAGTCACGTTTTTCTTTATAAAACATTAAGATTTTAATTGCTTTTTTTAAAGACTAACTAGTACTTGACAGCGCTTTTCAAAACTGATTAATATGTAGGTGGTGATGTAAGTTTTCATTGACATCAACATTGCTCAACGCGACATAAAAACGTTGTAAGGAAAACCATTACTAATGAGGTTGGCAAGACGGGGACTGAGGTCGAGTTCTGATCTTGACATAAGATAGAAATATATGGCAAATATTATAGGTATAGTGTAAGGTTTTAGTTTCAAAAACAGTCTCAAGTATATTAAGCAAATAGAACAATAATATAATAAGATATGGACAACAGATAGGGGTATAATTGCACATAGATCGGGACCTTAATACATTGGGATATAATGTGTAGTAGGTATTAAACCAACTAACTTCAGTATTTATAACTAAATAGTATCAATAAAGGCAATTCGCTAACGGTGAAAGAATACTCTACTCCCTCTCTTCCGTTGGGTGTCGTAAAAGGTGACTAACGGATTAAAGACTGCACATACATCCAACAGCATAGAGCGGCGATGGGCTCACCACCTGTCACGCAGAGTAATGTGCAGTCGCTATTTGGTGAAAAGTGAACTATGGCAGAGGACTGCTTTTGCGGTCCTCATTTCCTAGTCTCAGACTCCCCTTCGGGGATAATAGTCGTGATTATATGTATGTATGTCATATAATTTTCACATGACAAGAAACACATACATTATATTCATCATGCCCGTTTTCCAAAGAGATAGGTAGAGTGCACAACTTTCTTTTGACTCGATCCTGAGACACATTTCCAAACTATAAGTAAGTACTTAAATAACTACATAAATATTATTGTATATTCATTTCAAAATAGCTTAACATGGTTTCACCTTGGCATTATTTGAAATACAAAAGAATGCTTGTATGTAAATAGAACTATCTGCGGTACTATTGTATTGTATGCCTCTACATTATTGTCAATTTGTTACGCGTTGTTTTTTTGGCTACTACGGTAGCCTGACGCTCAACAAAAAAAGTCATGTTCTCGCGTTTTGATAGGAATTTAGTTTTTATCTAATTCATTTTAAGTATGACATTAAATTCGTAAAGAATTTCAAATGTTTTTAACGTAATTTATTTTACTCGGTCTAGTTAAAATATTTGACGTAAAAATATGAATAATTTATCTTTTTTTTGGGATGAAAGGTGAAAAATGATAAATCATAATGAATTGTTAACTTAAGTTATTACTTTATGGAATAAAATTATATTGTTAAACGGTTACGTAAAATTTATTTTATGTGAACACATCGCTATTTCAGTTTTAACATTGCTACTTTAAATTTATCTCCAGTACAAAACAGTTCAGATATTTGTCATGGAGTAAGAATAGCACAGTGTATATGCAATACAACATACAAAAGGAGATGAACAGGTCTCTTCAGACAGTCGTCCTCTATACGATAGCAGTTTCGTCTTGTTGTAGTATTTTGACATTTATTACATAACAAGCGTGGACATTTTCCGTCCCGTGAAAAATTTACATATAAAATTAAAATAAATTGAAACGAATGTAGTATGATCGTGCATCACTAGAGAACTGCACCAAATTTTTTCTTATATTTTTGTTGTGTTTGTAATTGTCACAACAAGGTATATAAACAAGCATGTGCATTTTTGGGAAATTTTACGTTGTTTACGCGGACGAAGTCGGCGGGACGCTTTTTTATATTATTAGTTAGAATTCATAGATAGAAAATTAGCGCGTTGTCATAATTATTATGTTCACCGTCTTGCGTAGGCGGTGAAAGAATACTACCACCCCCTCTCTTCCCTTGGGTGTCTTATAAGGCGACTAACGCTAAAGACTGCACATACTTCCAACAGCATAGAACGGCTATGGGCTCACCTCCTGTCACGCTGAGCACATGTGCAGTCTCTATTTGGTGAAAAGTGGACTATGGCAGAGGACTGCTTTTGCGGTCCTCGTAGCCGAACCCTTCGGGGATAATATGTATTGTATGTATGTATGTAGGTATATATGTTGATGACAGCTATCTATGATCGAATGCGACCTACTAACGTTGGGAGACTAATGGATCGCCCATTTTAGGCACGTGTGCATCGCAATACAAATGTCAGGGATCGCTGTGTTGAAAGAGTGAGTCATTCGTCGCTCCATCGACTGAGATAGCGGACGCGAAAGCCAATCGATCGAAACTGACATAATATCTACCGTTTGTGAGTTAGACAATAAGTGCCAAGAACTTTATAAGGGACCCACCATTATTACCTGTAGACTTATACGAAACCTGATAAACTACCGAGACTGTATCCGATCATACTATGGTCGTATCGTATAATGGTCACACTCACACGTACACCAACATACGCTATTTAAAACTACGAATAATAACTAACACAAAATTTAAAGAATTTTTTTTATAATGTCAGTCTGCAAAAGGCCAGAGGCGTCGGCAAGCCGCTTGATGGTAAGCGGTCACCGCCGCCCATGGACATCAGCAACATCAGAGGTGTTGCTTTTACGTTGCCGACCTGAGAAAAACCTCTTTACACCCCTTTTGAAAGAGTTAATTCACGGTCGCTCCTTCGCGTCAAATGGCGTGATATAAATCAAAAGTGTGATTATGGGTGTGAATCCCGTTTGGACTGATGTAAAAATCTTGATTTCTATTCTCGCGGCAAAATCCACCGCTCTGGGCCGTGGCGTCGCGCCGCGGTTGCTCGTGAATGCCCACATCCATTTTGAACTCATATCAAACGTCCTTCGGCCCTGTCAAACACGTAAGTAAAAGAAAATTGAAATGTACGTGAATGGGATATATGTTTGGCGTCCATCCATTTGAATTAAGTCGTTTGGAGTCACGCCAAATGGCGCTACCGTGAATATCCACTTTTAATGTCGTAGTTTAATGGGAAAACCTCTGATGGCATTGATTTGGTATATTCTTTTTCTAAATATACGTTGACTGCCACAAAACCAGACAAATTGTTTGTCGGTCACCTCACCGGTGAGCGCCACGGCGCAAAGTCTTAATAAACGTGTTCCTCTAAAAAGCATTTCTATAGAAACTCATCCAATGGCATATTGAATTGTTTTTTGATGCGTTGTAGTCTCCATTATTAATAATGCTGCGTATGTAGAGCTTCTTAAATTCGGTCTTGATAATATTAAAAATACCGAATGGTCTTAATTCTATTCACGTGACTACCAGCGTAGCGTGAGCTTAGCGTCGCACCAAAGATGATGTCATCTGGCATGGTGTGACCTTGATTTTTGTCAGAAACGTAAAAACTTGTCGAACTACTATAGTCATTTAGAATTGTTGTGTTCACATTCACAGCGCAATATGAAGCATTAGTGTACCTATATTTATACAAACAAATTATGTTGGCGGTCTCTGGCTATGCCTATCCTTAAGGGAAATAAGTCTGCCGTGGGTACCTACACAATTATGGAGCACCGATATAGACAAAGGCAGGACTTATAACCAAATAACTTTCTACACTCACACCAATAATATCTAGTTCTAGCTCATTAAGCTTCCTGTGAAACTTGTTCTAAAAATGGTTAACTGATAACGGATAAACATACATAAACATAGAAAACACCCAGACGCGAAATCAATATAAAAAAATAGTTTTTTTCTAAATTGATCCGACCGGGAATTGAACCCGGAAGAGAGAACTCAGATATGGTGCGAAGCCAGAACCGGCGTGCTAACCTCTCGAACACGGAGGTCGTCAAATGGCCAAGAGTGGGCTCGAGGCAGACCACATGCCCGCTCGGTGGTCGGACGATATTGTCAAGGTGGTCGTACTAAGAAAATGGAAGGGAGAGGACAGCCTAGTCCCACATAACCCGAGATCGCCCCAGGCTTCAGTGTATGCGTATTCATTTACCTAGTTGATAAGAAGAAAAGAAAGGGTGGTAGGAGAACTGTGGATCCGTTTATGTCACGATAAAGTATGTTTGTTAAGAGGGTTTACGCATTTCGGATTCCCATACGATCTTTCAAGTCGACCATTAAGCCATTTTTTATGAAACTTTGCATGCTATAGTAAAATACAGGGATCTAAATAGTTTGTTGAAAACATTAAAAAAAAAAGGTTTATTTGGCTGTGTTATTACGATTTAAAGTCCACTGTAGAAAGTTTAAACAATAACTCAGTTAAATAAACGTTTTTTAACGATGTTTTCAATAAACTATTTAGATCTCTATATTTTACTTCAGCATGCAGAGTTTCATCAAAATTGGCTTACTGGTTTTTAAAAATTTCAGCTTAGAAATGAATGGGAAACTAAAATGCGTAAACCTTCTGAACAGATTATTGAGAAATCTTTGTGCAAACATCTAGTGTAACTCGTTTTTTAGAGAAATACACCATTTCGTAGTGGTTTTCTTGTAATTCTCCCTCTAGAAAAGACTAGATATTCATACAAAGGATCGTCAATAACTTGTTTGTATCAAATTTAGCTCTTGTATGGAACATGATCAATAAAATAAACAATTAAAAAATCGCAAGGAGTAGCGTAAAAAAGAAGTGGCTTTTACCTAGCAGTTGGTGCTAGTGACTGAGTAGATAGATAGGTAGATAGTTAGATAGAATTATGGTATTTATGCAAGGTATATTTCGTACAATGAATATTTTATTTATCTATAGAATATTAGGGGCGAGCTTCGCATTAATGGCGCTACTTAATCCAACCACTAAATTATACAACCGCGATTGTTTTTGTATTTTTTGTGTCCACAGATAGCTGGCTACATTCCAAATGTGAAGTACATTATCATGTTCTGCAAGGTGTCCTACTTTGACTTTTTATGTTTCTGCTTTACACAAATGTGTCACTTTGATACCGTTTAAAAAGCGAGGAGCGGCTTACAGGAGCCCATATTTTAATTTTAAACGTTTATATAGATAATAGAAAAACAGAAAGAAAAAGATTCAGCACTTGGTCTTAAAAACATGTCTAACATTAAAGTAAAAACTAAACTTTAACTAAAATAAACGTCAATGGTTGCTTGAAAAAATACATTTTACTCGGTTGATGAATTTTTAAAACGTAAGTAGAAAGACGCGATGTGGTGGAAGCATAGACCCTATTTAGTTAAATTAAGTATTTCAGTACCTAAATATTTTGCATGCTGTAGCTTACGGCTAAGTAGGTATAAGAGGTTTTACGCATTTCGGTTTCCCATACAAACTTCCAAGTCGAAATTTTTAAAAACCAATAAGCCAATTTTGATGAAACTTTGCACGCTAAAGTAAAACACAGGGATCTAAATAGTTTGTTGAAAACATTTTGAAAAAACGTTTATAGCATGCAAAGGTAAGGTTAGCAACCAACTGCATTATACCCTATTTATGGCAAATAAACAGTAGCAAGCAAAGCAGTAGCAGCAAGTAAAGTATCAGTTTGTATTCCTCCACTAACCCACCCACCCGCATTGGGCCAGCGTGGTGGGTTATGCCCCATCTCCACATGTGGTGTTGTCCATGTGGGAATACCTGTGCCCAGCAGTGGGACGTTTAAAGGTTGATAATCCATGTTAAAGGCTTTGGCGTCTTAAAGCAATCACTTTACATTTTAGAAAAAGGTTATTTTACAGCGAGTGATTTGATCTTCATCATCCGCGGTCAAGGTTTTAAGGGCAGCGAGACACGCTTTTAAAACGCTTCTCTGCAGCTGTTGTAGGTACTGTAGCGGTACACTTGCTATCTTAAGTCTTAAAGACACTAACTTTAGGTAAATCTTTAAAAAGGTAGTTGTTTCGTTAGATTCGTGATACATACCCAAGTAAGTATACTTTTAGTGGACTAAAGACTGCACATGCATCCAGCAGCATAGAGCGGCGTTGGGCTCACCACCTGTCACGCTGAGCAGTTGATTTTTGGTAACAAGTGGACTATGGCAGAGGACTGCTTTTGCGGTCCTCCGGGGATAATAGTCGTGATTATAATGTATGTATCATACGCGATACATTATCAATGCAATCACGATGCGATTCTAGATTATTCCTTTTCCCTTCCACTATACGCGCCATTTTGTCACGATGCACACGACCGCGATTTTCTATGTCGATACAATCTTATAAGCGATCCGATTTATAGTGCAACAGCATCGATAAAAACTCGCTTTTGAATCGCTAGTGCTAATCACTGCGATATGCAGTCGCACGTTTACATTATTACATACATACTAAAATCACGGCTATTATCCCCGAAGGGTTAGTCAGAGACTAGGCAATGAGGACAGCAAAAGCAGTTTTCTGCTATAGCCACTTTTCACCAAATCGCGACTGCACATGTGCTCAGCGTGACAGGTGGTGAGCCCATCGCCGCCCTATGCCGTTGGATGTATGAGCAGTCTTTAGTTCGTTAGTAGCCTTTTACTAGTAGTATTCTAGGGTAGTATTCTTTTAATGAGCCGATACGCGTCACGACCATAGTTGCAAAAAGCCGCCGTGTCTTGCGTTGTGTCTACCATGAATATTTTTGTCATAAATAACTCATTATAATACATTGACATAAAAAATTGGCATACCTATCATTTAGGCTATTTTATTATTTTGCTTTAGAATAGTATGCTTAAAAAATATTATACCAATTGTAGTTATGCCAAAACAATATGCTTAAACAGTTATGTCAACTAATATTGTACGTAACTATTATTATCTTAAGCAAAAGTATGCCAAGATAAATTACGCGAAAAAATTGGGAACCCTTCGAATGATGATAAAATTTTGCCCTTTCGCCAACTTCAACTTCAAAAACGCTGTAGTAAACTATTATGGCTTTATTAGATTACTAAGTAAATGATAAAAGTGCAAGGAATGGACATTCATCCAACTCCTTCACGCTGGTTATGTATGGAGCTACTTTAGCCAATTACGCTTAATTCCAGGTCACAGTGGTCTGTGTTCCAGATACATTTTCGTAGCGATGTAAACAATTTAGTTAGATTTAGTTTAGTCTCTTCTCGATAAAAGACCACATTCCAAACCAATGATAGAAACACGAAAGTTAGAAGATGTTTCATAGAACAAGCTGACTTGTTTGGAAATATTTCTTTTTTTTTACTTTACGTTTAAACAAGTTTATGTGTAGGCGGCAATGAACATGTTATATCACACATGGAAATAAAATGTATGCTTTGTGAATTGATGAATTACATATTGTACAAATGTGAGTCATAGATATTTGTGTACTAAGTTAAATGTATTCTTTTATCTAGAATCTGAAATTCTGAACTGTAGAGAGTGAGAAATATTCTGTACCCACACTATCTCACATTCTAAATATTCCGGATTCAGTTCTGTTTCGAATAAAAAAATACCTTCGATTATTTTCACATTTAAAACTTTTTCGAAATGGTTAATAAAGAGGTGCTTAAATGTGTTACTAGACAGTTAATTATTATAATTATTTTACAACAAAATTATGATGTTAAAATTGAAATCATTTATTAAAATTGATTTTATCATCAGCCTATAAACGACCACTGCATATGGAGAGATATTATTATAAAAAAGGTAATTAATTTATATTCATTATCATTTATATTAGCGTTTACAAGCGTGTTTAAATTATTTGCTTTTGACATAGACTATCGGAAACAAAAATTGGCAATTTGACAGTTGTAACAATTAAATATGAAATATGTTGGATATAGTAGTTTATAATTTAACGATAATTATCCAATAGTTATTTTTCACTAAGATAATTTCTAAATATTTTATTTTTACAAAATAATTTTGCGATTTTTATCTGTGGATTACAAGACCCGAAACACGGGCGGCCTGTCACGGTCACATTTCACAAATAAACAAAAACTATCTGTCAGGTTTCAAGATAAAATTTCTGTGGTTATTGAAATGTGACGTCACATAATATGAGTCAAGAAATATGAAATTACTGAAGAAAAATATGGTTTTTTTTTCTATTAAATGAAGCTTTTTCGAGAAAAAATTATTGTAGGGGGTATCTAATAAGCGTTTGTAATTTATAAAATACTTTTCCTAAAAACTGTCAAGTAACCAGAGTTTGATCCTCAATAGCGCCATAAAAAATATGCAATCACGATAACTTATTATTCCGGAAGAGTAAGTCAGAGGAGGACAGCAAAAGCAGTCCTCTACCATATAGTCCACTTTTCACCAAATAGCGACTGCAGATGTGCTCAGCGTGACAGGTGGTAAGCCCATCGCCACTCTATGCTGTTGGATGTATGTGCAGTCTTTAGTCCGTTAGTCGCCTTTTACGACACCCAAGGGAAGAGAGGGGGTGGTAGATTATTTCACCGCAACGCGACACGGCCTTAAAAAACAGTCCCAATAAACGTGTATAATATTCAAAGGTGAACCCTTCTCTAGTCTATTTTTGTTTACGTAATCATTATACTGTTAAGGCGCTACGTTTGACATTTAACCTTTTAACAGTTTACGTTAACAGCTCTTCTATTTCTGGATTCAAAATAAATTAGTTTTTTTAATTTTTTGTCACTTTTGTTATCATACTCGCCGATATAACACAGGTGTAAAATTTTTTTTAATTACTGTAAACATTACTTAATTGTTGAATGGAATGTTTGACTCTTACCACTGAGTACCGTTTACGAATTAGATTGTTTTAGAATGTAATGAAAAATTGTAATATACAAAAGTAGCAGAACAGTTTTTTTATTACATGTTTATATGTTTGCAGTTAAGTCTAATAATTCGTATAAAACATTTATAACCTATTTATACTAACTGATTATAAAGTAATATTTAATATTGGATATATTACAAAGTCATATTATTTTCAATTACCAGGTTTTAAATAAAATATGCCATCTAACATGTGAGCCCATAGAAACGAACCCAAAAATGCTAACAATAATTACCTCTTTGAAATTATCAAGGTATAATTATAGTCCTCCTCATCAATCTCGACGACGACGGCGACCCTGACTATAATAATTATTATATTAATTAACTTATATACACCAAAAAAATAAAATATTGTCTAATGTGAGCTTTAATGTGGCTTGCTAGACCGAACTTTGTCTTAAAGACTCTGTCGCAAGAAAAACAAGGTACCTAATGCCAACTTCCTTATCACCGGATGTCCATGAGGTGTGCACTAACTTTTTAAAACTGCCTTGCCTTCACGTATTGTTCTTTTCTGGTATTTATCAATAAGCCCGTACTGTCAAGAAAAGTACCGATGACTTTCAACCACAGAGTCCTACTTCACCTCTTAGATCAGTAGGCTTACTCTTGAAACACAATAGCATTATTAAATTTCCAATCACAAATCTAAAAAATGACAAATGGCACTTTTGTAAGCGACAATAGCGCCACATTGGAATTAAATTGCGTGGAAATTGATTGAACAAATTGTTATCGAAATGGCGTTGGGGAATTATCTTTGCTTATCCCAAATATCGATACATATTAATCGCATTGGAATTGTATTAAGATTGAGTTTGCGTTCAAGAGTAACCCCCCTGTATTACTTTAATCTAGCTATGCAAATTTCCATACGAATTTTGAGAGTGGTAAGGCCTCTGAATAGAGCTTCTGTCCTGTGCTTATAAGCAAAGGTAAGGTGTAGTTTAGAAAGAGATGTTGGAGATAATGTAAGTATATTTTGTGATTGACCTTGTCTTTGGTTGTTCGTGTAGAAAGCAGTGAAGAAGTAACATCAAATCGAACTCACTAATTATCGTGCACCTAAGCTACGTACCATTCACAACGAACTACATAATTTGTAAGCAATAAACACAGCCAACGAAATGTCTCGCATCCAAATATGCCAACCACTTTTGTCAAAGGAAACTATACCTTTTACTTTTGAAAATAAGGACTTCATAGTGAAGTCAAACTACTTTAATGTTAGTAATGAGTCCATCTGAATTCAGACAATGTTCGCATATTTTTATTAAGGAAAGCAACCTTAAACGTCGTCGACTTACGTAACTCATGGCATATGCAGACTGTGGTGCCATTGCAAAACTCATTACTCAAACAATAAAATCATTGTCTAATGGAGTGAAAATGATATTAAGGATTGACTTTAACTACTGTTCAAATGTGCTTCGGAAGGCATGTTAAGACGTTGGTCCCGGTTAGCAGTCGTAAAACCCACCAACCCGCATTGGGCCAGCGTGGTGAGTTATGGCCCAATAACCTTACGTGCTGTCGACGTAGGAAGTCTGTGATGATGAAGATGATGACTTTTCAAACAATTTTTTTTAAAGTTTTATACCATTTTGGCAAAGCACTTAGCCTTTATTATAATCTAACTGGTAACTTATGAAAAGGCACACATTTCATCTGAAACCCCTAACCAATGAATGAGGTAGGTATCTAACTGTTAGAACCGGTGTTTTGAGTTTTAACCACTAGACCACTTAGGCGGTTTATTATTTGGTTTTAAACTACTTACAAAAATAACAATTGTCATTATGAGAAAGTGCTTACACATTTTAATAAATACACTGGAGCATGTACCAATATGGCGCAAGGCCGGAAAAATCTGGACACGTTCCAGCTTGTATCTGTATCACAGTGTGTTTTAATATAAACAGTGTTCCAAGACAGATTCTAATTAGCTAAACTCTTTTACGGTACAAAAGTAAAACTATAGAAGATGTAAAACACTTACTTTTCGGTAACTTCTTTATTTGGCAACTACGATTAAAAACTCTTTCTTTAAGTGTTCACGTTTCATTATGAAAACGTTTTTAAGGGGCCTATTACATCTCGACTGTGATTTTTGCGTAAAATGGCCAATTTTGGCGTTATGGATCTTAGAAACGAAAAGCCATTAACAATTATGACTTATTGAATAGTGTAGAATAGCTATTGGAATAGTGCGTAGCGGCCTCGCTTTTTGTAAATTTTGCTTAACTTTTTAATTAAACCCAAAATTGCAGAGAAAGATTTTCATAAAGTGCGCGAAGGCACTTTTTTAAGCTCATCGATTGAACTATTGTTCTAAACAAGTGAAATAAAAAAAATATAATGTTACCTCTTATAAAGTCGAATAGTGCGTAGCGGCCTCGGAATTTTTAGATATCATTGATTTTATATAGGAAAAAAATCTTATTCTAAACCAAAAAACTTCGAAAATCGCTATAAGTTAACTGTAAATATCTCCTATCTACGATAATATTATTGAGCAAAATTTATACAAGAGTAATTGTTACTTCATGAGGAATAAAGATTTTATAATTAATTTATTATCCTATTTCGATAAAAACGATAAATACAACTGCAAAATTACTACAAAATGCGATGCGCCGGCCGTCCGAATTCAACTTATGCTCACAGAATGGTGATTTGTAATATTACGCACAAATTTATAACCCTATTTCGATATAAACGATAAATACAACTGCAAAATTACTACAACATGCGAAAATGAGCATTTTACGCAAAAATCACATTCGAGATGTAATAGGCCTCTTAAATGTATGTCGTATAAATAACTTTTTAAGTATCCGACGTTTCGGCCAAAACAGCCTGAACAACAACTTTTCCTTTTGTACCTAAGCCTTATTGATAATATGCTGTGTTACTCATACATCGAGGCAAGGGTTATGAGAGACTCTTCTTTGTACTCTCGCCTAACCACGAAAACCTATTAGCATAGTAGGTATAAAAGTATTGAATAATCTTTGATCGTAAAAATGACGATTTTTACTTACCTACTGTATGTACCTAACCTGTACCACAGAATAATATACCCTGTACTACAGCCAAATTCGTTAAAGAATGTTTGTACACAAATTATTGATATTTCTACATTCATACATACTACATACCTTTTGGACGACCTCCTTGGTCGAGTGGTTTGTACACCGGTTTTAATGGTGTCGCCATCTCTGAGGTCCCGGGTTCGATCCCCGGTCGGGTCAATTTAGAAATTATTGTGTTTCTAAATTGTCTCGGGTCTGAGTGTATAATAAGTATGTATTTAAATAATTTAAGTATGTTTATCCGTTGTCTAGTAACCATTTAACGAGTTTCATAATGAAGCTTCTCTTGGGCTATTTATTGGTGTGAGTGTAGGAAAATTTAATTTAATTTAATTTAATTTAATTTTTAATTTAATTTAATACCTATATCACGCCTGCTTTCCCGAGGGGGAGGCAGAGACACCAGCTTTCCATTTGATCCTTCCACACATCCTTTTTCCGACCCCGAAGAATAACGTCATATCTGCGAGGTAGTTGTTTGGCAGATATGACGTTATTCTTCGGGAGCGTCACTTTATTTATTTATTTCTCAACCACAAGGACATATATTTGGCTCATGTCTCTAGTTAAGATCGGATGTTTGTCAGACAGAACAGAACTCTGTGTACACATTCGAATGCAAATGAACACCACAATAAAACCATGAGGAATTTCAATGAATCGGTGTATGTCAACAAAGGGTTTATCACCCTTTTTTATAGGCTACGTATTATATGTAGCCTACGTATGTATACATAGGTATATATCGATTTTATCCTCGAAGAGTTAGTCAGAGACTAGGCAATGAGGACCGCAATAGCAGTCCTCTGCCATAGTCCACTTTTCACCAAATAACGACTGTATGCACATGTGCTCAGCGTGGCAGGTGGTGAGCCCATCGCCACTCTATGCTGTTGGATGTATGAACGTAAGTGGATGACATGGTTATAGGCTAGTTTAGGTAAAATGCTGTCTTACGCACACTCTGACGTTATAGGGGCCACCCAAGTTTATGTGAGACTTTCCTCCCCATACTTCTGCTTAGCGACGCATAGCTTGACGGGGAGAGGGGAGGTCTGCACGCTAAGAGAATACTACCAACCCCTCTTTTCCCTTGTGTTCTAAAAGGTGACTAACGGACTAAAGACTGCACAACCAACAGCGACAAAAGCATCTATGCTTTTGTATCTCAGCTCAGTGTAGCATCTCAGCTCTAGCAGCGATGGGCTGCCCACCTATCACACTGAGCACATGTTCAGTTGTAATTTGGTTAAACGTGGACTATGGTAGTGGACTCATTGAATAGTCTCTGACTAACCCTTTGGGGATGATAGTCATGAATCTATGTATGTATGTAACAACTTTAATACTATCTCTTCTTGGCCACTGGGATGACACAGGCCTACGAGCGAGCTCCGGGGTAAGCTAGATGAAGCTTTGTCTAATTAAGATAATATAGGTACACCTAGGAGAGAGCTATGCTCGGTATTACTCTAAGGGATCGAATCCGGAACGAAATCATTAGTGACCAAAGTGACCGACATAGCTCAAAGAATTAGCGAGCTGAAGTGGCAATGGGCTGGTCATATTAGCCGCAGGACCGACAACCGCTGGGGTAGACGAGTTCTAGAGTGGAGACCGCGACTCGGCAAACGTAGTGTAGGGTCCGGCTAGGTGGTGCGACGACATACGTAGGGTGGCTGGCAGCAGTTGGATCAGAAGAGCCGAAGATCGGGCTCAGTAGCATGCATTGGGAGAGGCCTATGTCCAGCAGTGGACTAAGGCCCTTCGTACACAAAGCTAATCTCCGATACTAATGTTGTATACTACATTAGTATCAAGTCGCGAGTATCGAGTAGCGCACAATCCGTACACAAGGATACGCAAATCTCCGATACTAATGTTGTATTCATATAGGCAAGGATATTTCTCCACCTCAGAAACAAATTTAATATTTAATGATTGCTGTGCCATCTTGGAAATTGGAAATCGCGGAAGATCTCGACTGGCAGGTAGCGCGCGACTTCCGCGACGCGAGTCGCGAGACAAATGTCGGCGACGCGACTAGTGTAGTACGAACCTCAATGGATTTCTATGGCGGTAGTCGCTTGGAGACTAAAATCGTCGAGTGTCGGAGATTAGCGTAGCCTTGTGTACGAAGGTTAACACTGATTAATAGACGGGCTGATTATGATGATGATGAGGTACCTACACCTAAGGCTGCACCTTGAAATGAATTCAATTTGTGACAACAACCATAGTAATAAATAAAATAATTTTTCCTACACACCATCATAGTTACCTGCGGGTATTGCATCTGCCATTTGTTTTTGTTATGACCATTCGATATATTATTCGTCCCACAGCTGGACTCACACCTTATCACACGAACAATAGCAAATGAGGCCATAACCATAATAAGAACCACCATATACAATTTTATAATTTACTTAATTGCCACAAAATAGACCGTGTGTTTCGATCGTGACTATTTTTCTTGATATAACTTTTAATTTTCTAGACATACTACCCACGATAATAATTTATAATCATACAGTCAATCTAGGAATATACCTAAACAGGAAAAGCGTTTAGTTTTTATCGAAGAAAAATAGCCGTGAAGCTAAGAGAATGATCGTTGATCATTCACAGAGTACTAGTTCGCATTCGGCCCAAGGTCATGATGACATCATGGCCTCCGTTGATCTGAGACGGGCGACGCAACTGCTCGTAACTTTAAATGTTTTTCTTTGAGTCACACCTTGGTACTAACACGTAATTGATAAATTTTAATTATTGTGACTGTTTTGACTTAACAATGGATTTCTTACTCATAATTACTCATATTTATTATTTATGTTGTACAAACGTTTTTATTCAACTGTGCTTAGTGTTCGACTAATGAGTGTTAATGTTTAGCTAAGTAGTAATTGCCTATAATGATTAAATTAATATAAATATTCTATCCTACTGCTCGTTAAGATAAAAAGTAATAAATTATCGAGCGAGATGTTTAATGGATATTGTTATTTATTTGATTGCTCATTCAGATTTAATGCATAAAATTAATGTTATTCTATTCAAGATATTACAATGTAAAATACATAAAGAGGTTAAGGCTCCTGGCATTACAAGAACATCACCATTTGTGTTCACGACCCTGTTCGAAGCAAATAAATACAAATGTATTTGTGATATTCCTTATCAGAAAGATGCGGTGTGAAAGGTAAAGGTAAATTTTTGGTTATTTGCTATATGACAATCAAGTAGGTATATTTATCCGACTATCAATCAAAGGTGTGATATGTTTGTATTTTTTATATTGTTATTAAAATTATTGAAATTGATCGTGTCAGTGTTTTCTTTTTTATTTATAACTAGAGGCCCGCCCGCGGCCTAGTCCGCGTGAACACCCGTGACGAATTTCTATTTTTTTTTCAATACATACTTTGTCCTGACTACAAACAATATATAAAAAAAATTGCCAAATGGGTGCAACCGTTCTGAAGTGATGCGCCAACGAACATTAATGTAGCAATTGATAATTATTTATATAGATTTTCATTTTAACTTAGGTTGGATTTTGTTTTATATTGCTGCTATTTCTTTAGCAGGTAGAACATAAAAACATACAATTGCATTGCATTTAGTTAAACGTTTTCTGCTGTGAGTAATCTAAATAAAAAGTCTTTAATTTTTTATAGTTCTGAACTATTATTATTTTGTACGTATTTTAATCATTTCAAGACAATAGTCAGTATAACAATAACTACTATATTGAACAACAATGTTAGTCGTGGAATATATTATGTATTAGAAACAGGTTTCATATACACGCACTACTAGAAGATCACTCACACAGTAAAATTATTACAAACACCAATGATTTGTATAGAGAAAAAAAATTGCAAATTAGATTTTGTCTCTAGTCACCGGTATCAACAGTGAGGTGTATAGAATCAAATGCAGCTTAAAGCCACTTTTTTCAAAATCTATCTTTGAACGCCATTTGATTCATCTTAGAAATGTCTATGGCTTGCGTTAAAGAATCAACATCAAAACCTGCTAAATCCCATACAAATTTGACTTTTAAACTAGCTATCAGTATCAAACTCAGCTATTGATCGTTTTCTGCTGTAAGTTATCTAAATAAAAAAGAATTTAAAATTTTTTTTAGTTCTGAACTATTATTATTTTGTATGTATATTAATCTCTTCAAGACAAGAGTCAATATTACAATAACTACTATAATGAACAACAATGATAGTCGTGGAATATTAGAAACAGGTTTCATATACACGCACGAACCTACCTATATAGTAGAAACACACTCACACAGTAAAATTATTACAAACACATTGGTTTGAATAGAGAAAAAATATGCAAATTAGATTTCGTTCCTAGTCGCCGCCGGTATTAACAGAATAAAGTTTTTTAGAATTTTAAAACCAGTCAAGTGCAAGTCGGGTACCAGATGGTTCCGTAGAATAAAGTATTAACTAATAAATATTATAAAATAATAGTGATAGGTGGCATGTTAAATATGGCTGTGCTGATCACAGCAACACTTTGACTTTGAAAACACAACTGGGGATATTTAATATATCTATGAAGACAAACATATGCTTTTTGTATACTTTTAGTTTGTAAATAACTGAGGAAGGAGGAATGCTAACATTGTCGCGATACAGGCATAGATATGATGGTGGTAGCTAGCCAGGCGGACTTAAAACAAGTCCTACCAGCAACTAAACACTGTGCAACATCCGCTGGAAACATCTTGGTATGAAGCCAATAGTTCACCCACCGCCACTACAGAAGCAGTTAGGATAAAACCATTTAATTCAACGAATACTCCGCTTTTAAATCTAAAGTTACATTCTCCATTTATTAATTGCCTAAAAAAAATTGAATTATTTGTGTCATATCATGTTTAAAACCACCGCGGAATCCTAAATTCAGAACGTACACAACAATGACCAAACAAGTAATGAAATATAGTAGTTACCGATAACACCTTCATTCAAGATAACTCGTTCAAAATTTTAATTGAACAGTAGTTTATTGCTTGCTTATCACAACGGCTTAATCAATGGCTATACTCAACTATTTTAAAACATAAACATTGCATATCAGCGATTGTCGATACATATAACTAAGTTGCTTGAAAGTAGCAGAGTCGATAAGACTTCGCTTTAACGTAGTTTAACCGTTGCAGACCTATTATGTAGTCTAACAATGTTCCCTTTGCTTGTAAAAAACTAAACTTCTAATAAGAAAATGCATCCTACGTTAATAGTAAAAGAAGTTGAACTAAACTGTGTAAAGACTATTCCTTTGCTTTAAAAAAAATAGAACGTACCAATTTCGAATACCGCCAACAGAACAGCGAAGCTCAAAGCTGCAACTCCAGTGCGGGCCATGGTTGGTGGGTGGTTGGTTGATGCACTTGATTTACGAACGGCTGGTGCGAGCGAAGGATGGAGACTGAGCAATGGCGTGCCCGCCCGACAGCGCGTCGCCGCGCCGGCCAACGCATTTACACGTACTGTAGGGTGCCTCGCCGTCATGTCCATTTTACTAGGATATTTCTGATAGATTCACTACATTTAAATTTTTCGACAACCAGTCTCTATCATAGAATAGAAAACAAAATGTCATTATTTGCTATAAACAAGGGGGCGTAGAATGAGGGCCTAGGAAAACATTAATAAGGTTTAAGTTAGTTACAGCTGCATAGGCCTTCAATAATTTTTTCTGTTTTCGTTGATCTAAGTGAACGCAGAGAAGGTTGATGAAAATTGATTAATTATATTACAATGATCCTTTTATTTAGTGACTGACCTAACACAAGTAAATAACAATGTTGAAGAACTAAAGAAAAATATAAAATACTAGCAGACCGCCCGCCGGCGACTTCGTTCGCGTGGACCCCGTACCCCGTGATGAATTTTCAAAATTACTCTCCTCCCAAGAAATAATGGTGTGTTCTGCAAAGCCATAGTATATTATTTTATTCTATCATCAATAGTTTTGTTAGCGCACGCGATTTAAGGAATTTATATGAGTTTTAGTAAGGATCCCTAATTTTTTTGAAAAAATAATATAGTCTATGTCACCCGGAGATACGAGTAGTGTAGCTTTCCAACGGTGAAAGAATTTTTTAAATCGTTCTAGTAGTTTCGGAGCCTATTCAATACAAACAAACAATTAAATGTTTCCTCTTTATAATATTAGTATAGACAACATAAAGTTAAAGTAATAACGATATGTCAATGATTATTTTTATGTCAATATTGAATTGTCAACACTAGAAACGGGGGTTCAGGCCTTCCCACATAACGTAAATTGACATTTCGGAGCTTCTAGTTAGCTCTTCTCAGTACTAGGTCTCCCGTCCAACAATAGACTTACAAACCGATGGCGTAGCTACATTCATAAGTGGTCAATTAAGAGATAATTTTTTCAATTAAGTGCCCTAATTAAATAAATGATCTAATCTAAATATAATGTAATAATTTCATCACATAAAATTAAAAACAAAATCAGTGTTCGAACAGGGTAACTCGCTTACTCGTTAGTAAGTAAGTTAGTGACTAGTGCGATGTCTTGGTCCTAAACTACTAAGCATTGTGTAGTGTATACGCGTGTTCGACCAGCAAAAACAGAATTCTTATACATAAAAGTGCTTCGATTTATTTTGTTATTCGAATCCTTCTATTCTATATTATTTATTGTCACAGACAACGGTGACTACCTGACAAGCTTTTAAGCAAGTGACACTTAAGGAGGTACGTTTTCCTTCCTCGATTCATATTGTTTTTCAATAGTCAATAGTTAGTACGCACATAATAGGCAAGTGATAATACATGACATGTTCAGAATAGTCAACAAGATGTAAACACTTACATGTTTTACAGGAAGTTTCCTCAATATATGTTTACGGAGGATTTCGATGGATGAGTAGGATATGGTCGCTGATGCTTTCATAAACTAAACAAGAATAAAAATTCAATAGTGTTTTCTGTAACCAAGCAACAGAGTTGTGTATCAAATAAAAAAGAACACCTACCCTTATAAGTTAATACAGTAAGTTTGGACACCCTTCACCAAGAAAAAATATATTAGTCCAACTATCTTGATTCTCAGAAATGATAATTTTAAGAAAAAGAATTTGTAGTATATTTCATGGCTCCCATAGTATAAAACAGGTTACAAAAAGAAGTTATAATTTAAAAGAACAAAAAGCCGTTGGAACTTTCAACCTGATTTCAATCTAGTCATAAGTTGAAATATCAAGTTTAAAAACATCGATCCTTCTTGCTTGGGCTATCAGTATCTTGGTTGACTCTACGTAGTACATTGAACTTTAAAAATACGCATCTATAACCTCTAGACACAGAATAAGAGGAAACACTACGTCGACGTGGCATGCAAAATTCCCATACATAGAGAGGCAGCATCGGATAAAGAAAGAGATTTTATATGTTTGATTTTTTTGCATTAAGACATTTATTTAATAACTAGGAGCCTTCAAAATTTAGCTAAAACACTCCGTTTTAAGGAGTTTTCAGAAACATTAAGTAGCTGGTTTAAAAAAAATCAAACATACAGACATAGAAAATCTCTTCCTTTAACCGATGCTAAAAGTAATAAAAATTGGTCCAGTTCTGAAGGAGGAAACAGGGGACTACTAAACGTCGTTTGTCTTGTTTGTGTTTTGTATGAGAATTTTGCATGCCACTTCGACGTAGTGTTTCCTTATAATAGAACAAGCCCTAGGTAAGTAAGTTAAGTACACTATTGTACACAGCTCCAAGTTCATAACAAATCGCTGCGCTGTTTGAAGTTTTTTTGTTTGTTTGATTAAGAGTTCGTTATGTATAATTTTTGTTGAGTATTTTTAATTTTTAATCTTATAATCGTCTCACTGCTGGATTTATATCCTTTCGTAAAGGAAGAGTGGATTGCTATCTACCGCAAAGGCTTATGCAGGTTGGTAACGTAACAGTGGTAAATGGGAACGTTAGTAAAGTAACATTTGAAATCATGCTATCAGAACAACGGTGTTTGACGAAGCACGGAGGAATATATTATTTGGTTACCCATTCGGAGACACCTCATAGCAAAAATTGTATAACTTGAGTCCAGTTTCACGCAAAACCTATAGTTTCTTTGGTGATTTAGTTTGGATTCTTTATTTTACTTTTAAATTAGGCACTAACAATGGTTAGTGCCAAGAAGTTCATTTATATAGTATTTGTTAGTACCTACTTATTTGTCAGTAGGAATAATATATTCGTAATATTTGATATTTTGCGTTAATATATAACGCTCAATTAAACTCGACGACAACGAAACGTTGAAAAATTAACCACCTCAGATGAGAATCGAACTCACGTCATCCACACTCCGGGCGGTTGGGTTTACCACACCGCCACCGAGGTATTGGTTAGACCTGTCGCAATTTTGGATGGAGTCCCACTTAGCCTCTCAGCAATCAAGCGGACGCATGAGACCGCACCTACAAACCGCGCCATTCCGTCAAACCCCAAGCGGTCGCATGAGACCGCTCTCTCTCACTTGACTTTGTACCGTGTTTTCATAGACTTACAGACTACTTTAGTATTAACTAAAGTAGTCTGTAAGTACATTTTTACTTTAGTACATTTTATGCATCGTGATCGCAAAATATCGCTTAGTCTATGCTCGATTCTGTCAAATTTGACGTTGACAGTTGCGCCAATTTCTGTGTCGGAGTGAATAAGTCGCTGAGTTTTGTGTGCTATTTTTATTGGATGTATCTAATGTAAGTACTGTTTCTTATTAGAAAATGATTATTGAGCATATAATGATCGTATTTAGATAATAAGTTGTAAGAAATACATAGCTATTACTACTAGTCCGTAGGTATGTTACCGATTTCCAAGTGATTTTTAGAGAAATACTATAAGACAAATAAACTGTTGCAATCATCACTTTATTTTGATACCTCATGGATATGAAATATATCAGTTAGTATATTGTTGTTTACAGAAAGACAAAATATTTTTTTGTTTAGTTTGAGTTTAGAGTAATTTTTTTTTTGTAAATGGCGGGAATTGCGACGTCATCCGCAAATTCAAAAAAATTATGGCGCACCTGCTGTCATTATTTTTGACATTAAAATTCCAAGACTGAGGGGTGGTAGTCTTTATTTTTCAATGTTTCGTTATCTTCACGGAATAATATGGACAAAGTGTTTTATTTTCCTGAGCGTGATTCGTAGTTTTCTGCCATTCCGGACCATTAAGCTGTAGTGGTTGCATTTGACCTGTGCAAATGTAGCCAGCGCTATCGACTCACTTTGTAAGTCAAAGACAGCCTTATTTGAATTTATTATGCGGTCACTGAGCGAGTTCCGGTTGTGAATAAAATGTCAGTACTATTCTGTGTGAAAATATACTTGTGATGTCCTCAGTATAGTCACAATAGAAATTCAATTGTTACCAACCTTAGATTAAATTTTTGTTTTAATCTAAGTTACCAACCTCTGGGAGTCTTCCTGCCAGTAAAGTAATTGAATTACATTGAATTAAAATGTTTGCACCTCCGATTCTAAAGTGCATAAGTTCTCTCCATCCGACTGGTTGTCTGGATGAAATTACTTTATAGCGTTAAGACCGCCAAATTGTAACTGTGTATCGTACTTGTTTTTTTATGTTTAGTGTTGTAATGTATATGCAACGTGTAAAAAATAAGCAATAAAGTTCAAGGGTGCATACATGACCCTGTCACCATTGAATGTGGTAAATATTTTTTTTTTACTTAAGTTTAATGTACATCTAGTACAACCCTATTTTTATTGACTGACAAACGCAAGCGCAGTGCCGGATGAGTGACCTTTTCTACTGCCTCTTTAACCCTAGATAGCTAACCTCCGTCAAATCGACGGGTAGCGCAAAGAAATATCGCTGTCTCTTTTTAACGACGTTTCCGAACGCCTTGGCTCCTTTATTTAACTCAGTCGCCGGTGAGTTCGTTGCAGTGGAGCACGCATCGACTAGGTAAGTACCGCAGATACGTAACCTTTGCCCGTCGTTTCGACGGATGGATAGCTTTACCGTTAGTTTTTTAGTTTGAGTGTGCATTTATGTTTTTGACGTGTGTTGTGTTTTTTTTTAGATTGTAACCATGTCTTCACTAAATGAAGATAGGATATTAACCCTGCTAAATCAAGAGCTTAGTGACGACGGTGTTGATGATGGTTCTGCCAGTGAGACCGAAGACTTTGTGGTTGAAGATGATGTCCAAAGTGATGAATATTATGAACCATCGGATACCGAAGAGAGGCATGTAAGTCCATCACATGACGTATCTTTAACAATGGAACGAGTTATGTCAAGTAGCTCAGATGCAGCCACTCCAGAAACCTCACAAAACAGTATCATACAACTGCCTCAAGGAAACATACGAGGTAAAAATAGGTATGTTTGGTCTACGTGTAAAGGGAACACTTCAACTAGAACCTCGGCGAGGAACATCGTGCGTACTTCAAGGGGACCTAGCCGTTCATGTAGAGGATTAACAGGTGAACTATCTTGCTTTGATAACTTTTTTACAAATGAAATTTACGAGGAGATTGTCAAATGAAATCAGATGAATTAAAAAATAATAGAATCAGACAAGTTAACACTTCAATATTCTGTTACGACGGACCACTTACTTTGCTGTCCTTCAAGCCAAAACCATCTAAACTTATTTACTTGTTGTCGTCTTGTGATGAGGAGGGCACTATCAACACATCCTCTAAAAAACCGCACAAGATCGAATTTTATAACTCGACTAAAGGAGGTGTTGATACATTTGATCAGATGTGTTCTAATATGTCAAGTAGCCGAAAAACTAGCAGATGGCCAATGTGTATCTTTTACGGAATGATCAATATAGCTACAATCAATAGCTACATTATACAGTCCCACAATTTATTAACGGCAGGCCAAAAAATTGTTCCACGGAGGGGTTTTATGAAAAAACTTCACTTTCTACTATTTGAGCCTTGGCTAAAGATAAGGCTGGCCAAAACAACGATGCCAACGCAAGTAAAAGAAAAAATCAGGAGCGTTCTTTCTTTTCAACCACCAACCACCATTCAAGACCAGGAGCCATCAGGCCAAACTTCTCTTGATGAAGAAGAGCCATCAACTTCTTCAAGAGGAGAAAATCGGAAAAGAATGACATGTGGGAAGTGCCACTACAAGAAAAAGCGTATGACGAAAAGTATTCGCGCAAATTGATTTTTGTGTTTTTGCAAAAAAATCAAATGCCAAAGAAAAATAATTATTTTATATTAGAGTTACTTATAATGTTCCTAAGTGCCATAATATGTAACAATGAGACTATATGTTATGTTATTTTTTTTTATTGATTATGCATGTTAAAGTTTTTTAATTGGAAAATGTTTCTTTTTTTTAGTTCTTAGCAAAGTTACTGTAGTAATAAAAGTAAATAAATAAGGTCAACTTGGAAAACGTATTTTTAATGCTAAACCTATGCATCAACTGTTATTAGAAATAATAGGACGATTAAGTTTATATTTCATGGTAAAAAAATAGTTTTTCAAATGGCCGTCGTATCGACGGATAGTTAGCTTAAATAGCGTACACCAGAAGGTTAGCTATCTAGGGTTAAGTCATTTCCTGAAATGTGCACTTTTAATAAATTATCCAATTTACCTATTTTCTACTGCCTATAAATCTCATTTCCTGAAATATGCACTTTTAATTAATTATCCAATTTACCTATTTTCTACTGCCTATAAATGTCATTTCCTGAAATGTGCACTTTTTAAATTAATGACTTACTAGTGTAATATTCCCCAAATGCACACTTTTTTTTTACATACCCACGACCTAGTACCTTTTATGTGATTTCTTGACCTGTATTTCTTGTATTTGACCTATGATAATGACTGAATTGTCCTTAGATATTGCAATTTCCGAACTAACGTACTTACTTTTCGATGTGGCGTACCGTAGCGTACATGCAGCCATCAATCGATACACCGTTGTCGATATCGCGCGCGACATTCGATATGGCAACTTTCGATATTACGTATGTAACCCCAATGTAGGAACTTCCTTCCTACTAGGAAGTACTAGAGTTTATAAAAAGTAGCGGTTTTGAAAAAGTGGGAATTTTAGGAAGTGAATAATTAAGGAGTTAGGAAACATTCGCAATAGTAGTTTGAAGACAGTGTGGTTATTAATAAATGAATATTTTCAGATAGTGTCCAATGTAAAATGTACCCCATTTAAATGAAATGTGAATGTTGAGATCATCAAACGAGTTAGGAAACGTGCACCGAAACGCCTTTAACCCTTTAACGAGCACAGCATGTTGAATTTTATTGGTTTTCGACCTTAACTCAATTGTATAAAGTTCAAAATATGGTGTCAATATATTTGACACTGCCCTATAAAGGGTTAACACGTGGCACGCTTGTACCCTGCCACCTCCCACGCGCCTTGCCCTGTCAGGGTTGTAACCTGAAAAGTTTAAACAAAAACTTGAGCTCCTTTTTGTCTAAAAAAGTATCAGTTTCTCAGTTATTATGAAAAAAATAGTTATCACCAATTATCACTCACACACAAACAAACACATACGTCCATTCATAATAATTTACTTTTATTTTTATCATGTTTTTGTTTCTCTCATTTTCTTATTAAGTTTAGTCAAGTTTAATTTTAATTGTACTTTTGTCTGACGAAAGTCGCGTAAACAGACGCTGATAACTTGTGACAATAGATTGTCTACAAGACAGGCCTAGCCTTGGTAGAGATCTCTGTAACTAGATTAAATTAGAAGCGTTCATCGATACAACCTTAGCTTGTATAAACTTAATTAGTAATTTGAAAGCACTTTGTCTTTGTATGTTATTGTTGTTAAATAAACTTTTTTATTATTATTTAGTATTTAGGCTGCTCAAATTTTATTACTTATTTTTTTTACATGTTGTATAACTTTTGCAATAAAAGTATTATATACTAGCGGCCGCTCGCGGTTTTACCCGCATGGTTCCAGTTCCCGTGGGAATATCGGGATAAAAAGTATTCTATGTGTTAATCGAGGTTAAAAACTATCTATATGCCGAATTTCATCCAAATCCATTCAGTAGTTTTTACGTGAAAGAGTAACAAACATCCTTCCATACTTACAAACATTCGCGTTTATAATATTAGTAGGATAGGATCTATCTAAAGTACAGCCTGTATACTGTCCCACTGCTGGGCAAATGCCTCCATAATTGCAATCAACTCATCGCTACAAATGATAGGTATTGCCTTGAAAACCACGCTTACTAATTGCACCATCAGCGCGTGATCACCAACTCGGGCTTCTGTTCCATGATCGGTCGGGTCAAAGCATTTATTCGTCGTAATACAATCTGCCCCCTGAGTACGGATCTTTTATCGACCGATAAAGTGACATTAAACGATAAAATTAGACGGTTAAAGTACCTACTGCCGATGTCAATTTGTCGAAGTCTAATGTCACTTTATCGGACGATAAAAGATCCGTGCTCGCACTGCTGGCTCAGTTATTGAACTCCTTAACGTTCTCCAATGGCTATTCAGCTATGCGATTTTCTAAGCGACACATAGACGCTGCGTGCATGGCTGTGATCTGCTATCTCTTTCCAATTCTATGAATATAAAAGAGACAGAGTGATTTCTCAGCGCTGTGGCAGCCGCAGCTATCAAGGCTTTAGCTTAGAGAATCGCACGGCTGTACCAGCGGAATATACCGAATACCGAAATCCTCGAAGGGTTAGTCAGAGACCCAGGCAATGAGGGCAGCAAAAGCAGTCCTCTACCATAGTCCACTTTTCACCAATTAGCGACTGTACATGTGCTCAAGCGAATTATACTTTTTAAATGAATGAAGCTTTTTTTTAAAAAGTATATTTAATTTTAAAATATTGAAGTACATATAAAAAAGGTAAGTTAGTAATTTAAACAAGTATTTGAAATGCGACCAAGCTTTGTCACTGCCTGTTCCTATCTGGCTTGAGCTCTTCATGTTTGCATTCTGGTGACGCCGTACAGCTCTATGATAGTGCGGCGTCAGCTTTTCTTCTTGTGACGTCATAGCTTTCCTGTACATAACACCTCCCCACCGAGTGTGAAGCCCTTTTTTTCAATTTCTTGTAAAAAATGGCTGGCTCGTTGTGGTGGTCAACTCTACATCTTCTGTTGTTGGTGTAGATCTCCGTTTTCTTATTTTCTCTGAAATTTTCTTGTATCCTTAATAGAAAAGTATTATAAAAGTAATAATGTATAACGGCGTTGTCCAAAAATAATGTTCAGTCGAATTGTTTTCCAATAAAACGGGAGTTTCCTTTTCTAATAAATTCTTCAATTTGTAGAGATTACTTATAGGTATTTCTTCTATTTTCAGCGGCTCATTTTTGTTTATAATAGTGATATTTGACAGTTCAAAAGATAGCATTTTCACAGGGTTTCCTCGTAGTTTATTTTCAGCATTCAATATAGTGTTTGTTTCCGTGTTTACTCGACAACCTTTGGGTATCTCTATCAGGTAAGTACCATTAATTGATTCGTAGCTTTCGTCAGTGCATATAAATTTTATCTTTGTTACCGTTGGGCAGGTAAGTATGTAATGAGCGTCGTCAATTTTGTCAATAATTTCTGTTGTAATTTTATAGTTTGTGTAAACACATTTTTCTGTTATTTTCTGTTTCAGGATCAAGGAGTAAATGCAGTCATCGTGTTGGTGTAACTTAGTGAAACTCATATTTCCGCAATAGTAAATATCTTGAAACTTATTGCATTCTTTTTCCATGTACCAATATCTTTCTTCGTTCATGGCCAAGTAAGGTAAGGAAGGGATAATTATAGTATAATTATAGGTAGGAGTAGGATAAAGGTGATAATAATCATACATATAGCTATTCATAATAGGAAACTTTAAAACAAATACTATTGTGTTATCAGTATAATATGAGCCTGTCTCTATTACTTCATAATAATATCTGTAGTCTGTGTTGTCGTCGAATAAAAGTTCATTTGATTTATGAGAATTTTTTTTTTTTTGTGAGAAACGACCTTCAATGGAAAGAATTACCTAGAATATCAAATTTATCTTCATCAGGCATATTTGAATGCTGTGTAGCCGAACTTACAAATTATAAGATAATTGTTGTTTGTATATACAGAGTACCAAATGTAAATAACCTTAACTATTGTCTTGATAAACTTGAAACTCTATTGCAAGATATATCACGTATGCGATATAATAACATTATAATTGCTGGTGACTTCAACATAGATATGCTTAAACAAAATAGTCACACAAAGGCATTTGAATGTATTTTAACGAGTTATAACTTGAAATTAGCATTAAAACAGCCAACTCGCTCAGCCAGTATGACATGTATAGACAACTTTGCGCATAACTTTAGCAAATCGTGTAAGACAGATGTTTTAGAACTAGCATTATCCGATCATACGGCACAACTACGTCATTGTCCAGTTCAAATTATATTTGCTATAAAGTATTGGTATTCAGCCAAAAGAGATTATAGTATAGAAAACATTTCAAAATTTAAAAATTACATAAAATGTATGACATTTTCAGAGATCTATGACTCAGATGACCCGAATATAGCTTATAATAAAATTTTTAATCTATTTAAATTGATATACGACCAATGTTTTCCAGCTAGATTTATTAAAGTGGATGTTATAAAAAAACCTACATGGCTGTCTAAAGGCATTAAGTTATGTAGTAGAAAAAAACTTAAACTTTTGTGGCAGTTTAGATTAAATCCAAATATGAATAATAAAAAATCTTTTTCTAATTATTCTCAATTACATAAAAAAATATACACTTAACGCAAAAAGCGCAAAATAACCACAAAATAAAATCGTCAAAAAATAAGTCTAGAACTGCATGGCGAATAATTAATCGTGCAAAATATAACTTGCCTAAACCTAATATTAATAAAATTAAAGAAAAAAACTGCCTTTTAACAGATACCAAGGACATTGCTGAAGCATTTAACAATTATTTTATTGATAAAGTTCAGGGGAAAATTGGGGTAACTAGCGAACCAAAATGTTCTAAAATTAATACAAACATTGAATCAATGTTTATGGCGCCTAGTGTACCATTAGATATCCATAAAATAATAATGTCATTAAATAATACAAGTAGCGTAGGATATGACGGTATCAGTACAAAAATTCTTAAATGTGTATCAATGGAAATATGTGGCCACTTAAGTCATTGAATTAACCTATGTATCAGCGCAGACGCCCTAAAAATATCAATCGTAAAGCCTCTGTTTAAGAAAGAAAGTAGAGAACTTATGGAAAATTACCGACCAATCTCGCTGATTCCCGTATTTTCTAAAATATACGAAAAATATATCTATAAAGAACTCAACAATTTCATTGAAAAGTATAACATTCTGTGTGAGTAACAAAAAGGATTCCGAATGCATAAGACTATTAATATGGCCATATATGATTTTATGTACAATGTCATTAATAATGTAAATAAACGTAATCCTGTATGTAGCATATTTTGTGATATGACCCAGGCATTTGACTACGTGCATTATGCGACACTCTTAACGAAACTTGAAGCCTACGGCATTAGAGGCAATGTCCTTAATCTACTCGATTCGTACTTAAAAAACAGAAAACAAATGACTGAAATTAACAAAATTAATACACATAACAAACGTGAATACAAATTTCGATCAACAGATCGTGAAGTTTTATTTGGAGTACCGCAGGGGAGTGTACTGGGTCCCTTTATATTTATATTGTACATAAATGACTTACCGAAATGCATTGAACAACCATTATCATTGTTTGCAGACGATAGCACCATAACAATACCTTGTGATAGTATGGAGACGTATGAGACTGATATTAATAATAGTTTAAAATTGGTTGTGAATTGGTTAAATGAAAACAATTTAAAAATTAACTTAAAAAAAACAAAAGTTATCCATTTTAGACAGAGGATTCCTAGCACAGACCTCAAAGTTCAGTACGCTAATGATAGAATAGAAGAAGTAGAAAATACACAATTTTTAGGACTCGAAATAGATCAAAAGCTAAATTGGGAATCACAAATCGATACTTTATGCAAGAAAATTAGTAAGTTCGCATACGATCTGCATACATTATCGCCAATAATATACACGGATGCACTTCTTACTGCCTACTACGGCATAGTGGAATCACACTTTCGATACGCTATTATATTTTGGGGTAACTCGACCGGAAAAGAAACAGCATTCAAGGCACAAAAAAGGTGCATTAGAGCGATGTTTAGACTTAAAACTACTGATAGCTGTGTTCCATACTTTAAACAATATAAAATATTAACGTTGCCAAGTCTATACATACTAGAAGTAGCTGTCTTTGTAATGTCTAACCCAAGCCGTTTTGAACGCCTAGCCGACGTAGACCCACGGAATAGGCGCGACAATAGTCTACTATGTCGACCTCTAGCTAAGACAGCACTTATGCGCAAAAGTGTCTATTGCATGGCTCCAGATATTTTTAATAAAATACCCAAGTGCTGGAAAGAATTACCTCTATTGAAATTTAAGCATAAACTTTGAATTTTATTAGCAGATAGAGCATATTATAGTGTAAGTGAATTCCTGAATGAGAAACAATTTATAATTGATTAGTTATCTTATTAATATAATAAATTAGAATTTATAATAATTTAATTATGTTTAACATATTTTTGCATGCCTAGTGGTAAAATATGGCTGAATCAATTTAATTTTTTTGTACCACCAATCATGTACTCATATTTGCAAATAAATATATCTTTATCTTTATCTTTATCTTTCTTTATCTTTATAATTTTGCTTTAAGATTGTATACATATATCTAATATTTTCGGGAGATAAAATACTATGGTGTGTTATATGCATCCGCGAAAAGACTATTGCATTTTCTAACGAAATTAACTGTTCGCTCAAACTATCCAAGTTTCTATTTAAAAGCGTAAACAAACTATTTATTTTTATAAAATCAGATAATCTGTAATTTGTCATATTTACGTCGGTTATAATTTCATTTTGCGATTTTAAATTGATTTGAAGCAATTGTCAACATAGTAGAGTTAAATGAATCTAAGATTTCGTAATTTAAACTTATACCATTATTTAATTTGTATGTAATACGTTTTTGATTTTTCTGCAAAATGGAAATAGCGTTATTGTATCTTAAAGCATCTTCATAATCCAAGTTACCAGTGATACTTTTAACTATTGAACCAAATGCGTTTATCAGGGCTTGCTTATCTCTACGATGAACAGCTAACGAACTATACTTTGTATATATTATGTCTAACTTATCTAATAGCGTCTGGCGGATGACTGTGGAGTCTCCGATAGTGGCTGGATCGACTGAGCTTAAATACTGCAACAATGTAGCGATATGACTCTCTATGCTACTTATCTGCTCGCTAAATATATCTAAATTATAATAATGAATAAAAGTGTGTTTACTACGTTCTAACTTACATAATCCTAACTTAAATGGTAAAATGCCAGGGTAATTGTTCAGGGATGTCAGGCTGATGTGGTGTGCTTGGGCCAGCACCGGAATCGACAGCATCCTGAAATCCTGAGGTTTTTGTTTAGATAAGGGCCTCCGGACATTTTGCTTATGATAAGTAACGTCTTTAATATCTAATATTTTAATACCTAAATCTTTCTTAACCTTACGAGTAACATTTAACTTACAATAACATTTGTTTTGTGCCGCAATGCAAGAGGATTTTTAGAGTAAAATTGTGTGTTTTCCGTATATAATTTAGGGTCAGATCGTGTTTCATTATGTTTAGTCATAGTTTTTGTTTGTTTTTCTTGTAAGTTTTGATTTATTTTAGCATACAATGTAGAGGTTATTTCTTTGTGTTTATCAACGTAATTTTGTAAACAAGTTGACTCCAAGTTGATATCAAACGGATCTCTGATATCTAAATGACCGTTTATTATTTCTATAGGTTTTTTGTTTGTAACTGAATGTATCGAATTGTTATAGCCAAGTATAGCGTACAACATCAACTCTTTTGTAGCAAGTTCTGAACGAGTTTGAGTTAAGATTCGTATATGTTCAAGTAATGTCGAATGCAAGCGTTCGACAGCTCCATTAGACTGTGGATTATTTACGCTGATAAAATGCAAATTTATTTTGTGTAATTGTGCAAATTCTTTTAGTGGCAAATTTTTAAATTCTTTCCCTTGATCGGCTGTAATACTTAAGGTTACCCTTAAGTATTACAGTGGTGAGTCATAAAAATAGTTAATGCGTTGAGTACACAAACACCTGTCAAAGCGTCAAGAGGGTACGGGTGGGTTTTCTAACTCTGTGTGAATAGTCGACAAATCTTCTAAATGAGACAATTCGGGGATTTCGGGTCCGGGATTACCAATCATTGAAATATTCTGGTCACCTACGGCCTCGTCATCAGAGTTAAATAATGGTGACGTATTATTATTTTGTATTTGTATCCGAGATAAGGCGTCCGCGTTTAGATTTGTTTTTCCCTTTTTATAAGTAATATTGTATTCAAATTCCTCTAATTTTAAGCGCCAACGAATGAGTCGTGAGTTGGGTTCTTTCATATTAAACAGATATTGCAGAGGTTTATGGTCCGTGATTATGTTAAACTTTCTTCCAAACAAATACGGTCTATAATATTTTGTCGCCCAAACAATGGCTAATAACTCCTTCTCAATCGTACTGTAGTTAGCTTCGCTATCGTTCAAGGTACGCGATGCGTAGGCGATGGGCTTATCGGAGCCTATGGGACCTTGAGACAATACTGCTCCTATAGCTACGTTTGATGCGTCTGTTCGGAGATTAAATTCTTTTGAGAAGTCTGGGTACTGTAATATTGGATCGTTTATTAATATCTGTGGACATAATTTAAAACAACTTACGTATTCGGAGTTTAGATCGATTTTAGCGCCTTTTTTCAGACATTTTGTTAATGGTTTAGTTAAATGAGCAAGGTTGGGTATAAACTTTCGGTAGTAACCGAATAAACCTAAAAACGATTTAATTTCTTTTTGTGTTTTTGGCAGTGGAAAATTTAATATTGCGTTTACATTTTTTGGATCAGGTTTGACACCATCCGGTGTAATTATATGTCCTAAAAATGTGGTTTCTCTTGTTAAAAATTCCGACTTATCAAGTTGCAACTTTAAGTTAGCTTCTCGTAGTCGTTGGAATACGGCCTCTAAATTACTCATATGCTCCTGTAGCGAGCTACTCCATATTATTATATCGTCCATGTACACTAAAACGTTATTTAGCCCACGCAGTACAGAGTCCATAACGCGTTGGAATGTAGATGGTACGCACCATCTCATCATCTTTAACCCAAAGGGCGTGAGCAAAAACTCATAGTGACCACGAAAATCACAGTCGACGCTATTATATACGCAGTTTTTGGAATGTCATTTTCATTGAGTTCAATTTGGAAAAAACCGGAAAATAAATCTAATACACTAAAATATTGACATCGCCCTAGTTTATCTAAAATGTCACTAATGTTTGGAATCGGATATCGATCACTAATTGTTTTCTCATTTAATTTTCGATAATCAACTACTGGACGCCATTTTTGTTTTCCGGACGAATCAGATTTTTTGGAACTATCCAAATCGGGGATGACCATGGGCTATCTGATGGACGGATTATGTTTTGAATAAGCATTTTCTGTATCTGTTCCGAAACTTCTTGTTTGTGAATTTCTGGATAACGATAATTACGCGAAAATACGGGTTCTTGATCGGTAGTTTTTATACTATGTTTTATTTTATTTGTAAATGTCAAGGGGCTATTTTCCGTATAAAAAACATCATTATAATTTTTACAAAGGCGAATTAAGTTCGCTTTCTCTTCACTGTTTAGGTGGTTAGTTCGCAACAATGTTTCTAAGTTGATATCGTTCGAGTCAGAGCTTGTGCACTCGAAGTTACAAACGTCGAATTTATTTAATGCATGTACTTGCAAAGGCGATACGAGACTAACGATTACGTCATATTTTGTAGGGTTTTTTATTATTGCACTGGCATAACCTTGAGATGCTTTCGATATTGTTTCGGGTATATAACAGCGATTTATCTCAGTTTGAGGTAAAAATATCTCTCCTCCGTCTATTGAGACTGGCAAATCTACTTGTTTAGTACTGTTACCACGTACTAAGGCTTCGAAAAGGTTATTTACACCTGACTTTAGCATATGTATTTTAGTTGATGCGTTTTTAGTTATTAATTGTTTGTTAGAAAAATCAACTTTTGCTTGTAATCGTTCTAACATATCTAAACCTATGAGTCCGTCGAACACATTATGAAATTTATAAAAATGGAATTTCGACATCGATTTGTCATTAAATTCAGGGAAAGTTGGAATATCCATTGTATATTTATTTAACGTCGTTACATGTAGATTTGTTACAGGAAACGGTTCTTAATTGAATTTAAGTTTTGGGTAAAATCTTTTTACTGATTCCGGTGACAAAAACGATTGATTGGCACCTGTATCAATCAATAACTTTAATGGTGGTTCTTTTATTTGAACGTAAGGAAGCTCTCTTTTAATGTGAACATTTATTTCTGTTATCTGGGATTCATTTGGTCTGTGACTTCGCAAAAATTTGATTCGGAAACGTCCTCTACGATATTAGATAAGGAACCATTTTCGTTTGAATCGTATTGATGCATATTTTCATCGGGAAACTGTTGCTGTTGCAACTCGGCGGTTTCCTCAGAATGTAATTCCTTAAAAGTGAAATTCGGGTTTTGCTGTACTGGTTGAAAATTATTATTATTCAATGGTCTCAATGGTACATCTCGCGATCTATAAGAAATACCACTCATCGGCTGAGGTAAAGCACGATTATTATGTGTATTTTGATAATTATTATTATTATACGTAGGTCTATTTTGCGTTTGTAACCAAAGTTGTCTTTGTTGTTGGAAAGAATTGTTATTATAATTATTTTTAGGAAAACTATCTTGGCGATTTTGTCCAAAATTAAATTGGTTATTTTGCGGATAATTGAATGGTCGTGAAAATAATCTATTTTGATGTGAAAAAGGATTATTTTGTCGATAAAAAGGGTTATTTTGTTGAAAACTTGGTTTTACAAAAATATTACTTTTGTTTTGAGGTGAAGGCAACTGTGGGTGTTTATTAAAATTAACAAACTGATTGTAGTTTGATCTATTCTTATTTTGCGAATACAAAATATTTTGTTCTTCTTTAATCATTTCAATTGCTGCGGGTAAGTCAGTGGGTCTCATGGGTCTGATTGTAGAACCAAGAGGTTCACGTAATCCTCCCAAGAATGTCTTTAATGTTTGTGACGTAAAAAAATCGCGTTTACACCTTTTCACAGTTTCTTCCACTTCGTGTAAATTAACAAAATTAATAATAGTATTTAACATATGCATGCATTTATCATAAAATTCTTGTGGGTTATTATTTTCTTGCCTGATACATGTCAAATCCCTAGTTAACGAATTTTCATCTCGCTGATCTGAGAAATGTTGTAATAAAACTCTTTTTACATCGGCCCAAGTAGAAGCGCCGTTGATATTAACAACTTCTTCAGCTTTTCCTTTGAGTTTACCTAGTATACTAAATAATACCATTTGATTTTGAAAGGCATCGGCTTGATTTTCATCATAATATTGAGATAAAATAGCCTCTGATGTAGTTATAAATTTATATAGTTGATTAGGATTTCCCTCGAATTCAGGAACAAAGTTAATAGCAGTTTTAAAAACATTTAGTTCCATTTTGCAAGTATTTCATAAAACGATAAAGTAAATCATTAGGTGTATAACTAATTTAATACTGATTGAATAAAGTTAGGAAGTATTAAGAATTAGACGATTTTAGTTCTAGTCTTCAAAACGAAATAAACATAATTATAATATATATTGAGATAGGAATAATATGAAAGAGAATTGGCACTTACAGAATAATTATCTTCATTTTCCTTGGTACATTTACACCATTCACAAGTTTGAAGTTCAAGGTTCTGACGAATTATGCAACTTTGAAGTTTAAAAGTAGTTTTTTCGCCAATCCACAAGACTGCGCCAATTATACTTTTTAAATGAATAAAGCTCTTTTTAAAAAGTATATTTAATTTTACAATATTGAAGTACATATATAAAAGGTAAGTTAGTACATTTAAACAAGTATTTGAAATGCGACCAAGCTTTGTGAGTGCCTGTTCAGCTCTATGATAGTGCGGCGTCAGCTTTTCTTCTTGTGACGTCATAGCTTTCCTATACATAACAAGCGTGACAGGTGGTGAGCCCGTCGCCGCTCTATGCTGTTGGATGTATGTGCAGTATTTAGTCCGTTAGTCGCCTTTTACGATACCGAAGGGAAGAGAGGGGGTGGTAGTATTCTTTCATCGCTACCTGACACGTTTAATAGCTATATAACATACCAAATAATGAAACGAAAAAAAATTGTTATAGAACTGCGTCTCTGCTTTTATATAGCAAACTTTATTTGACTCTGTTACAGATATGCGGACAGTTTTTTATATTTATATACGCAAACGGACTGCACTCAGATGTCTACGATATGAACTAGATTTTCGTGGAAAAGTCGCGAGTTTTCGTATGTTTTATGTAATGTTATGCTCTAGTGGGATAGTACGGCAAACGTTAATGGCCCCTATGCATGTATGTGATAAATGATCGTATTGTTGTTTGTGAAAAGTCTAGCGTTGCATGTTATTGATATTGTGACTTAACAGTTTTTAGGAGCTTTACAGATAAATGATATTTTTTTTTTATAAAAGAAGGAGGCAAACGAGCAGGCGGGTCACCTGATGGAAAGTAATCACCGCCGCCCATGGACACCCGCAAAACCAGAGGAATCGCAGGCGCGTTGCCGTTCTTTAAGGAAGGAATAGGAATTGTGAGAGGTGGGGGGGGGGGGAGAGAAGGGCCTCCGGAACCCTCACTGGCCGGACGAAACACAACAGCACCAAGTGCTATTATTTCACGCCGGATATTTGTTACGCCGGGCGAGCCGGCCCGGCCCAAGGCCCAACGCAGCATGGCTCGTCTCTTGTCCGCGACATATGTCGTGTTGCACATGCTAGGCCTACAGGGGTCACGTGTCAAATGATAGAATATATGAAAAAAAGAAAGTACCTACGAAAGAAAAATTATTTCTTTGATTGTTAATTTATTAATCACAGCAACAAAATATAACAAAAATAATTAAAATACTTACAAAAAAAAAAAAAAAATTGTTGCTTTTTAGCTATACTTACTTAGTTATATTGTTGTGTTTGCAGAGTATAGCCGACACACACACACATCTCCTACCACTATATAACCATGCTGCACGTAATAAAGAGCCTTCTGCTATGCAATTCTCTAAGCAATATATAGACGCTGCGCGCATGGCTGTGATCTGCTGTCTCTTTTCAATTCTATGAATATGAAAGAGACAGAGTCAATTCTCAGCGCTGCAGCAGCCGCTGCTACCAAGGCTTTAACTTAGAGAATCGCACTGCAGATCTCAGTCATTGCGCTGAACCTTCCGCCATTGCATGGCGACCCTGCCAGTGCTGTCTATATCTAAGTAGGTATAGGCAGCCCAGCGCCCAGCGCCCAGCGCACTTTCTAAGTACTAATAGTATGTCCAACTATAGCTTACTGTGTTGGTTAGGCTATTGGTACTCAGAAAGTTACGTCTTTATGAATTGTATTTAGTATGATGTTGCCTTCGACCACTTATAAAAACTAGATGGACAATCAATGCCCTTAAAACGTATTCACATAAAGAGTTCCTAGCGAGATGTTTAGATGCGTACATTTCGCGTACTGTAGTGCGATTCTCTAAGCGCAAACATCGTAAAGAGGAAACACTACGTCGAAGTGGCATGCAAAATTCTCATACAAAACACAGAAAAACGACGTTTCGTAGTCCCCTGTTTCCTCCTTAAGAACTGGACCAATGTTTATTACTTTTTCAGCATCGGTTAAAGAAAGAGATTTTCTATGTCTGTATGTTTGTTTTTTTTTCAAACCAGCTACTCAATGTTTCTGAAGACGCCTTTAAAAACGGAGTGATTTCGCAAAATTTTAAAGGTTCCTGGTTAATAAATAAATGACTTAATGCAAAAAAATCAAACATACAGACATAAAAAATTTCTTTCTTTAACTAATGCTGAAAGAGTAATCAAAATTGGTCCAGTTCTGAAAGAGGAAATAGGGGACTAAGAAACGTCGTTTTTCTGTGTTTTGTATGAGAATTTTGTATGCCACGCCGACGACGTAGTGTTTCTTTATTATTGAAATTTTGCATTCTCAATGCTATATAAATATAGGATAAAATGTTTACTAGATCCCATTCGAGCTTCCTGAGACTGGTTGATTTTTTTCTAGTAAATATTTTATCCGACGTAGTGTTTCTTCTTAAAGCCTTGGTAGCAGCGGCTGCAACAGCGGTGAGCGTACCATAGCTAATCTTCCAAATTAATTTTCAACGCTGTTCGACACTATATAGCTTTGCACGGCTGTAAACGGCGTGACAGGGAATCACTTTCTTGACATTTCTTGTAGGTATAAAATCGGTGTTATGTGAGTAAAACAGCCTCAACTTTGACCACAGTCGTGACTGCAGCAAACGATGTGAAGGCTGTAACATCTATGATCACAGCCTTGCGCGCAGCGTCTATGTGTCGCTTAGAGAATCGCATAGCTGTATTATTGTCACGTTTTGACTGTTTGCACATTATGCGTGGAGTTTGCATTTTGCGTGTTGTACATTATCAGCCGCCGAAGTAATTTTTTGGTAGTGTGCGGGTCTAAATATCAACATGACGAAGAGCTCCTTCAAAAATTATATTCTGGCATTTAAAAATCAAAATATATATACAACGTGCTCTTTTTGATTTAGGGAAAATTGAGGTAGTAAGTCAGACCGCCTAATTAATGACATGAGAAAAATATTATTCCGATTCTTGCATTTTCGCTTTTTTCCGTTTTCATACAAAATAATTAAATTATTGCAATCGACTCGGTGTGGCTCGGACTGACTTTAAGATACTACCTACAACACATCGTGAATATCGTGCCTGCCCACAAAACGGACACGGTCACATCCCTAGTTGAGTGAAACACGTCTTGTTCTGTTGTTTACTACAACTAGAGGCGTACTTTTTAATGAAAATAAACTACTACGCAACGTAGTAAATCTCAGGAAAATAAAAGTAAATGGAAACACTGAGAGCACAAGGTGTCAAATTTAGCTTAGAAAAATTAATATCTCGTGCATTATGCGATTACTAGAAAACTTTCTTAGGTCATAACTATTCTTTTAAGGTAAGGAATCGTTGTTTAAAATTTCCCTAAATCAAAATGAGCACTCTGTATGTTACTATACCGCTACGATATAGATTTTGTATCAAGTTTTATATGTAATCGAAGGATGTTGGTATTAACTTATCTGTGGTACAACATAAATTATTTTTATGAAAGAACGAGATATTTGATGTGACGTGACTCATGGTGCATGCAGCTGCGCCGAAATATCGGGGACTCAAAAACCACAACTCAAACATGGTAAAAATTCTGCTTTTTCATAAAAATAATTGTAGTGACCATGAAGTTTAAAATGTTACAGCATAAGTTGTACCACAGTAGGTTGCAGTTGGTGTTCCTTTACTTAACGTAAAGGGAAGAAACACCAACTCAACATACTTTTGACTTAATATTTAAAATTTGGGGGTTAAAGTTGCTCGCGTCCGTAGGTTTACCCTTGAGACCCTACACGTGATCCCTGGGTGGTGCTAAATGAGTAACACTGACTGAGTGGTAGAGCCACGCTGCGTTGCAGCACGCATTGGGCCGGCTCGCCCGGCGTAATACCACCCTCTCATGAATATTCGGCGTGAAATAACGGCACTTGGAGCTGTTGTGTTTCGTCCGACCAGTGAGGGTTCCGGAGGCCCCTTCCCCCCCCCCCCCTTCCTCCCAATTCCTATTCCTTCCTTAAACCTATTCCTCCCTTAAAGGCCGGCAACGCATCTGCGATTCCTCTGGTTTTGCGGGTGTCCATGGGCGGCGGTGATTACTTTCCATCAGGTAACCCGCCTGCTCGTTTGCCTCCCTCTTTTATAAAAAAAAAAATACAAGATAAGAGGACAGTACTATAATTACAGAAATTGCAAGAACTTTCTAGAGACAGGTAAGACGGAAATTGCTTCACCGATAGAGCTATTGGTATAGAATAAGAACCACATTTTTAATGTCGATACAGACCTCTTCCACTATTTGTCAATTTATCGCTCATCATTACAGGGATTGTGATTCTCTAACGCTTAATCGTACACTCAAGCTCACCTCGACCCTCACGTTACGATTAATAGTGACTTTTGCCAGACCTGACCAGACCATTATTTTTAGAGTCGAACTTAGAGAATGCGGATTTGGTGACGACAGGCTTGATACGCAGTGAGTTTGCAAATCCACATTCTCTAAATTCTACTCTACAAAGGTCATTTTTGATGGGAACGTGTGTGTCGAAGTGAGCGCGAGCTTGCGATCGAGTGTCAGAGAATCGGCATGCAGAATGGTTAGACAAGTGGCATTATAACATGAAGAATAATAGAATAATGAATGTGTAGGGTTGACAATTTGACTTTATTGTCCTTTCACTGTTGGGAGAGAACAATAAGTTACATAATTTTAGTTTATTATGCAACATCCTTTGATCACAAAAAACTTGATACAAAATCCTATACTACATCGTAGCGGAATAGTAACATATACTTAGATATTTTGATTGAAATGAACTACTTTTTACTAATTAAAACTCGCGTTTAATAAACGACATTACTTAGTTTTTTAGTTTCCTGACGTTTCGAACCCTTTACAGGGTCCTTAACCACAGGGAGTCACCGTCTCCCTGTCTCCCTCGTCTCATTTCAATCATTTTAATGTGTAGAGCTCGCTTAAACCTAAGAAAACTATACATATTTTGATTTTTAAGTGTTATGGCAGAATTGCAATTTTTGTATTCATCATGTTGATATTTCTTTAAACTATCGCGTTGCATTGCATCAAAACTGTCTTAACGGGACCTAACACGACTAATTTTGTAAGTAAGTACTTATCTACTTACTGCTACTGCTGTGCTACAACATTAAGTTGTACCACAGTACAGTTGGTGTTCCTTTACTTAACGTAAAGTGAAGAAACATCAACACAACATATCTTTAACTTAATACAAGAAAAGACGACTGTACTATCATTACAGAAATTGTAAGAACTCGCTAGACTAGAGACAGGTAAGACGGGAATTGCTTCACCGATAGAGCTACCGGTATAGAATAGGAACCACATTTTTATGTCCATTTATCGCTCATCATTACAGGGGTGTGATTCTCTAACGCTTAATCGTACGCTCACGCTCACTTTGACCCAAACGTTACAATCAAAAGTGACCTTTGCGCAGTTTTCTTTAATCCACATTCTCTAAACTCTACTCTACACTAACGTCATTTTTGATGGGAACGAGCGAGAGTGTCGAAGTGAGCGCGAGCTTGCGATCGAATGTCAGAGAATTGACATGCAGAATGGTAAGAGAAGTGGCATTATAACATGAAGAAGAATAAGAATGACGGATGTAGAGGGTTGACAATTTGACTTTATTGTTCTTTCACTGTCGGAACATTATTATTAGCGAGCTGTGTGGTGGCGGCTATCACTTCTATAAACAATAAAAAATAAAAAAACTATATAAGTACTTTATTCAACTAATAAAATTTTTAACATAAGAAAATATAGGTAAACAAAAACAAAAATAAGCTTGGTTTTCACTCCATTAGCAGCCCGCAGATTGATGGTGCCCTATATAACCATTTAATAACGAACAGCTGGTCGAGGGGTCAACCATGTACGATCAGATTAGAGGCGTCGAATATTTATAGCCAGCTGCTATATGGGTCACAGCTAATCGGGACAGTTAGTTTTAAAAAAAAACAGTGTAATGTTTTCTGTGTTGTTCAATTTTCAATTGAAACTAACACGGATTTGTGCTTTGCCAGTTTCTTTATATTATTTTATTTTTGTTCTATTAAATTTCTGAAACATTTTAATAGAAAATCAGTTTTTACAAATAAAGCGTAGCTGGTCCTTCGAGCAAAGCTGTCCAATTGCAATCACTTTAATCTCTTTTTTTATTAACTGTGTGAAACAAAAGACAACTTAACTCTGAATTTCGAAAAAAATTGAACAATTTAAAAAGAAGGAATACGTTATGATCGTTCTTTTGTTTTCAAACTTAATAAGATTCGTGAAAATTCTACCCGACCTTCGCCCGGAACGGAGGAATATTATCTCTGAATTGACGAAACACAACAATGATAATCATATTAACATTTTGGTTGTGGCGCCAAACCTAGGACAAGATATTGGTAGCAAGCCAGATGGTCTTAACAAGCTCTAGCACCAATCAAAACAAGTCCACAAAGATGTACTGCCCTCTGTGAAATGAACCCGGGACCTCTAGGTCTAAGACCGGTGAATTAGCCACTACACCAAGGAGGCAGATAAAATATGTACAATGGCGGACTCCGTCGCTTAACCAGTCTAAAGGTCAAAATCCCTTGAACACCGCGTCGTCTATTTGGTACGAGTACGTACCCGAGCGGTCGGTGCGCTTCATACGAAAATCGCTGCAAAGTGGTAAAGCGACGGTGACCCCGACCGTACCTATTATCATCATATTATACAATTTAACCGTGTCGCGTATCGGTGAAAGAATACTACCACTTCCTCACTTCCCTTGGGTGTCGTAAAAGGCGACTAACGGACTAAAGACTGCACATACATTTAAAAGCATAGAGCAGCGATGGGCGCACCACCTGTCACGCTGAGCACATGTGCAGTCGCTATTTGGTGAAAAGTGGACTATGGTAAGAGGACTGATTTTGCTGTCCTCATTGCCTAGTCTCTGACTAACTCTTCGGGGATAATAGCCGTGATTATGTATGTATGTATGTATGTAATTTAGGCATCTACTGTTCCTTCCTCAAAACATTTGCTTATCCTACAGTCATTATAAAATGCAAGAGTATGTATGTTTTTTGTTGGATTTTATAACGAAGCTTTACAGATTTTGGAGTGAAAATTGATACGCATGTAGGACCACATCCTAAATGAACACCGTGGGATACAAACAAATCTCATTTCGGAATTCTGTACTTTGCGACAGATCATAATATTTAATTATTATTTAACACAGACATAGCCGCTGGCGGAATCTAGTAAGTATCTAATACTGTGGAAGCGAATCCACAATTTTTAATAACAGCTAAGAATAGAACATTAATGGCCGCTGCTTCAAAAATAGTTTCCCTTCGTTTGAAAGTTTCTAACAATCGCCATCGTTAGTAGATATCATCTGAAATCTAATTATTTATGCTTTCTATTATGTCATGCCCTAAGCCGTGAATAGCGGAAAGAGGGCCTACCCTAGTAGGTTTTTCCCAGTAGTGGGACAAGCCGGACTAAATAATAATAATTATAATTATTATGTTATCGAACACCGAATTGCAAAGTTCTGAATTCCATTGTGTGTTGTCGACTTTTCGATGATAAGACATTGGTCGGATTTGTGATCAGCAATCCGCATTTCATAAACGTTTTTATACAACGTGAAAAAAAGCAATAATATTTAAGTGTGCGTACATATACCCTGTTAGAACTTCACTGCTTTAATAGCACCATTAAATGTGGTAAAGTTTTTACTTAAGTGTAATGTACATTTTGTACAACCCTATTGTATAGGTAGAAAACAGGGAATTATTGATTTGCCACTTTTGTGTTATTAATCTTTGAAATAAAGATTATTGCCCCGTCTTCAGGGTTGCAACGAAGAGTTTAAACTAAAACTTGAGCTCCGTTTTGCCTAAAAAATATAAATATCTCAGCTACCTATTACTTGTGAAAAAAACAGATATCACGAAACATGTAGGCTGCTCAAATTTTATTGCTTATTTTTTTTACACGTTGTATATAGCCAATACCCATCACTTTCACCGATGACTTGATTTCAATAATGGAGGGTTTTGCCTCACGGTAGGACAGTATAGTATATTTAAGTATATTGTGTATTTTCTTAAACAACCGTAGAAGTAGAAATAGAAATATATACCTTATTCTAACGCAAATAAATGATATATCTATTTCTATTTCCGTACCTCTCATTGGTTTGTTCAAGTTGTGTTCCTATTATCGAGTTCCTAATATATACGTATAAGTACTCTATGTGTGCACTCGTACTTTCTACCTAACCTACCATTACTAACATTATGAGTCGTAGAAAATCGCATAACAACTCACAATAAAAAGCCATACAATTTAAAGCGATTATACTGTTTAATGCGCCTTAAAGCCAAGCAGTAACATTTAAAATTGAATACACACAATGTTACCTGTACGTATGCAGGTTGGTAATTATCACAAAACTGTGTTATAGTGTTACTGATTGCATCTTAGGCTTTGTCATGCTATGTGAGTCAAGTGGAAATGGATCGTGTGAAAACACCTTTTTTTTTAATCCACTGCGCATTTACCGCTTGGTTTTCATCTCACCTGGGGCTTTGCCATCAACTTTTATAGCAGTATTTCTTTAATCTTACTATGCAAATTTCCATACAAATTTTTGCATAATAAAGTAATAATGGTCTAAGAAGTGTCAGTATGGTCCCTGATGGTAAGTGAATAATATGGCCGAAGGTGAAAGCGCACTTCATCCGGAAACCTCGACCACTGAGGAATGGCTATCTTTAAACTGTCAGAATACAACATTGTTATAAAGATTCCTATTATGGCGCCAGACATTAAATAGGATGGTTGTAGCTAGCCAGGCGGACTTTTAACAAGCCCTCCCACCAACCAAACCCATAACACAAAGATGTAAAGGGTTTACGCATTTCGGTTTTCCATACAAACTTCCAAGTCACAATTTTTAAAAACCAATTAGCCAATTTTAATAAAAAATTTGCACGCTAAAGTAAATTACAGGGGTCTAAATAGTTTGTTGAAAACATTTTCAATTAACGTTTATTTAACAGAGTTATTGCGGTTTTAAACTTTCAATAGTGGACTTTAAATCGCAATAACTCAGCTAAATAAACGTTTTTTAAGAATGTTTTCAACAAACTATTTAGATACCTGTATTTTACTTTGGCGTGCAAAGTTTCGTTAAAATTGGCTAATTAGTTTTTAAAAATTTCGACTTTGAAGTTTTTATGGGAAACCGGAATGCGTACTGCGAAGTACGAAGTAACACAACAATAATAATTTTATCATAAACATTTCTTAAAATTTTCGTAAAGAAAGTTACTGTTCTATTATACCTACTAGTGTTCTTTACTAGAGTCAAATTCGATAATGAATGATGATAAACATATTGTTCACAATTCTTTGTGTATACCACATCGAAATGTCACTTATTTCCTATACTATTCAAAGAGGTAATGTTGCCAGCATTCTTGGGACCGTACCTGCGTGCCTGCAGTTGGAGGACATTTTTTATTTAAGTACTTTATAGTTTTAAGCCAATTTTTCTTTTTTTTTAAGACCAAGGTGTGTTGTTTTTATGTTCTTTCTGTTTTTCGTTTGTACTCTTTTAAAAGTCTAATTAAATACTAAGTTTGCTTTCTATTTGTATTTCATAAGGATTCAGTTTTTATACGATTGAAAATTACAAAGATTGAACGGCAGGTTCAGATTTTGCAATGAATTTGTAAGTATAGAAATTAAAATGTATGACAGCCGTAGATTTTTTTTATTTTGGATAGCTTGGTGCTTTCTTTTTTGTCTAAAAGTATTTAACTATGTTGTACTTCGAAAATTCATAAGAGTATTAGTTTCACGGTTTTCCTTTGATTTGCAAAGACATTAACAATATTATTAACAACATGTTCTTGAAAGAAATACACCATATTCATATATGTTTTCTCTTAATCTCCCTCGAGAAACAGCGCTAATGAAATTGCCACTAGCTAAGCTATCTTTACCCACATTAGTTTTAATATGCTTATTTTATGTTTTCTGTATGTTTGTGTGTGCAATAAAGCGTTTTATCTATCTATCTATCTAAGTGCACTAAGTAAAGTAAAGTAAGTAAGTGTAAGTAAAGTAAGTAAAGTACCACTAAATCGAATGCTTTACTTCCGTAAAGCATTCGATTTAGTGTACAATGACATTCTATTGGACAAACTGGCAAAGATAGGATTTGTACCTAAATTATTGAAGTTCTTTTGTAGTTACCTGGATAATCGTCAGCAATTTGTAAGAGTTTGTGGTTATGAGTCAGACTGCTACTACACCAGGTCCGGAGTCAGTCAGGGAAGTACTCTGGGGCCTACGTTATTTTTCATAATGATTAACGATCTTCCTAGGGTGGTTCGTTCTGCCAAATGTCTATTGTTTGCAGATGATTTGAAGTTATATCTTGGTATACAAAATGAAGAAGCTGCGATGCTCTTGCAGAATGATATTGATGCGGTGGTAGATTGGAGTGAACGCAATAAACTGTCTTGCAATGAAACCAAGTGTAGTTTAATTACCTTTACTTGTAAACGTTTGCCTATAGCTGTTAATTATGTAATATCTGACACTCCTTTGGAAAGATCGTTTGACATTCGTGACCTAGGGTTAGTTTTGGACAGTAAATTAGATTATCATAAGCACGTGACAACAATCTGTAAGACTGCTAATAAGTTATTGGGTTTTATTTTAAGAACTGCAGCTAACTTTGATAATGTAAAGGTTGCTAAAGTTTTATATAATGCATATGTTCGTAGTAGGTTAGAATATGGAGCGATTGTTTGGGATCCGCATGAAGACAAGTATAAACTTATGATAGAAAGAGTGCAACGAAAGTTTGCCAGGTGGTTGTATAGGAGAACTTATGGCTACTACCATTATTTATATCCTTCACTTTTCGTTTCTGCCATGGTTGACTTAGAAACCTTATCCTTTAGACGTATAATGTCTACTATTGTACACTATCTGTCAGTACTAAATCATAGGATTGATGGTCAACTGTTGTGTCAGAGTTTGGGCCTTAGGGTTCCTGTACGTTTAGCATGTGATGGTTCCGGTATGGTGGCGCCGCGCCGCCGTCCGCGCCTGCTCGTGCGGCCGGTGGCGCGCACTAGGAGTGCCGCGCATGCTCCTACTGCACGAGCTCTGTGTCTTATAGGAGATATACTCGCTCGGCACGAGGATCTTGACCTGTTTGCCGATAGCTTGACGTGTTTATGTAACAAGATTCATATGTATCTTAGTATTGCTTAATATGACATGATAATTTATTTAATCTTAGTGTCTGTTGTTATAGTATTATTCTTGGCTTGACATCTATCTATTATGATTACTGTTGCATATAGTTTGTCGTGCTTATGTAACGGGATCCATGTGTATGTTAGTATTAATTAGTTAGTATTAGTATGACATGATAATTTATTTAATCTTAATGTTTATGTTGTAATATTATTATTCTTGACTTGACCTATGATGATTGCTATTAATTCTTTTTTTATAATATTGACATTGTGTTTGCAAATTTATTGTTTTGATTTCGAATGACTTTTGTTTTGTATTGTTCTGTATAGCTACTCCCATTATCTTAGTAACCATTATTTTAAAATGTATTTGTAAGATTGTTACTTTGATATGCATGTAAAAAAGTTGGTTTTGCTTGTTGGCGCCTTGGTACATACTGTAAGCCAGTGAGTGTTCTGAATAAATAAATAAATAAATAAATAAATAAATAAGGATTGTGAATAATTTGCTTATAAACATTCTTCATCGTACTACGCTCGATACGCTACTATTTACATCGTATTTGGCTCTAGTATAAAGTCTGATTAAGCTGCAAAACTATAATAATCGCGGACGCACTCCGTAGACCCGTAGTCACATGACAAATTGACCGAAGTCATGCAACCGAAGCATAATGTTCGCCCCGAAACCGTTTGCGGTGTTTTTATTAACGCCACCGACTTCGGTTGTCGTAAATAACGACGATTTGTCTGATTCATAAGCTTCGTGCACAACAAACATAGTTTAATTAGTAGACTATAGCTTTAAGTTATACACTACCTGCTTAGACATTTCTGGTCAAATGTTCTAGATGAAGAAGAACAAGCTCCTATAATCCCGGGTCTTTTAAGCGAGGCGTGAAACGGTATTTATGCAGGCCATCATGAATGGGTGCGCTTGTTACCGTGCTTGTTCCACGGTGAGGAGCGCTCGCTCTCGTTATTTTGGACTGCATCGGCTGATTCCCATCAGGCAGGATTTAGTCACTATGACGAGTCAAATTAAAAAAAAAAGAACAAAGAACGTTATGAAAGTAAATGAAGGACTTCTTGTCGGGAAAGTGAAGCGTCATGTATGTCTTGCCTGCAGTTTTGTATTATTTTCTATAATTTGTGTTTTGTCGAATATTAATGTGAAATAATGGTGGATTATTTACTGTTAAGTGTTCATGAACGTGCATGAGTGTTAGCAAATAAAACAAAACAGTACAACATCACTTTTCAAATTCTCTCAAGAATTCCGTGTGAGTCCTCAATAAAGTCCCACAGCCTTATTGAGTCTCGAGGGGTTTGGGGGAAAATCATTTACCATTAAACGTTCATTATCACTCATTATATATTATCACTTAATGTAAAGAAAATAATAATTAGGATTAAAAACTTGACACTGGCTAAATGTGCTGATCGACAGAGCTATTATTTATGAGAAAAAAAAAGTAAATGAAGCAAAATGATGTATGTCAGGATCGTAGCAAATGGAAAGCTGCGGTCTCTGACTACCCCTACGGGAAACAGGCGTGATTTACAATAAATAAATAAAATAAATAAATAAATTTTGTTTACGCTCACACCAACTATCTAGACCAAGATGAGTATTCTTGTGAAACTCGTTTATATGGTAAGATAACGGATAAATATACATAAACATAGAAAAAACACCCAGACCCGAAATCAATTTAGAAAAACAGTTTTTCTCTAAATTGACCCGACCGGGGATCGAACCCCGGACATCAGAGATGGTGACACCATGAAAACCACTCGACCAAGGAGGTCGTCAATTTACAATCTTATTATACAGGATGTTTGGTAGTTGGGTGCAAAAGCCTTAAGGGGATGTTAGTATACACCATCTAGAACATTTTAAGCCACACAAGTCTGTTATTATTGTGTTTTGCGATTTTAGTGCCAAAAATCCAAAATTTGCTAATTAATTGCTAAGAACATTCGGTTTAAGTTGAAATGTCAATTTTTTTACAATTTATTTATTAATGTAATGTGTCTCTAATCGTATCTAAGCATTTTTGAAGCACCATTGTTAACTAAAAATAAAGTTACAAACTATTCAAATGTGATAGAAAATTTGGAAAAGTAAATTTTGGACATTTAATGTCAATTTAAAAAATAAAGAAAATAGCTGTAGATGTTCAAACACATTTAAAAACATGTTTGATTATTGCCCTCTCTTTTGAGGTATCATTTGCGTAGATATCTTATATTATTGAAATTATGGTGCCTAAAATCTTAAGGGTGATAATATCGAATTTTAAGGAGATTTAAAAAACATCATTTTTGATGATCTAACTTTAATTTTCATGTTCAAAATGTCGTCCACCATTACAAATACATGCTCGAGCACGTTCTCTTACTTCAGTTGTGCTGATTTTTAATATCATTTCTGGTTTCATCTGTTCAAACGCAGAATGTATTATCTCCAATAATTCCTCCTTCGTAGAAATTTCTAAATAATATTAACAGACTTGGACAAGTGTGGCTCAAAATGTTCTAGATGGTATATACTAGCATCCCCTTAAGGCTTTGCACCCAACTAGCAACAACCGTGTCACGTAGCGGTGAAAGAATACTACCACTTTCCTTATACTTGTACTACCTCTTTCCTTGGGTGTCGTAAAAGGCGACTAACGGACTAAAGACGCACATACACCCAATAGCATAGAGCGGCGATGGGCTCACCACCTGTTACGCTGAGCACATGTGCAGTCGCTATTTGGTGAAAAGTGGATTGCCTAGTCTCTGACTAACCCTACGGGGATATACAGGGCGTCCCACGGACATGCCACATGGAGGGAAAGTACCATGAATATTGTAGATGGAACATTTTACTGAGAGTGTGACTTAAATTAAGACATTATCTTAATTTAAAAAACAATTTAAACTGCATTCATAGATATTTAAATAACTACATGGTTGAACCGGGAATCGAACCCGTTACATGAGAAAAATAATCACCTGTAGCTTTATCATACCGATCGAAAGGCTTCATCATTAAGATTATTTTTTGCTAAATAACATAGTGTCACAAAAAAAAGGAAGACCATGAATTTTAAAATTTTTTAAATACAAAATTAATTAATTTATGTATGTATTTATTTCAATGTCAGTTAGTTGTATGTCCTTACGGCAATGTCAGCTTTTCATTTTTCTGAACAAAATTTCACATTAAATGTTAAAATTCATGTTCTTCCTTTTATTTGTGACACTATGTTATTTAGCAAAAAATAATCCTTATGATGAAGGCTTTCGATCGGTATGATAAAGCTACAGGTGATTATTTTTGTCATGTAACGGGTTCGATTCCCGGTTCAATCATGTAATTATTTAAATATCTGTGAATGCAGTTTAAATTGTTTTTTAATTTAAGATAATATCTTCTTTCAGTAAAATGTTCCATCTACAATATTCAAGGTACTTTCCCTCCATGTGGCATGTCCGTGGGACGCCCTGTATAGTCGTGATTATATGTATATGGTATTTATTATTATTTCTTAAATAATAATGCAAACTACTCTTTTATTTTTTGTGGCTAAATAAATAATTAGCAAAAGTGAAATAATTAAGAAATAAATAAATAAAATAATATGTGCAGTCTTTAGTCCATTAGTCGTCTTTTACGACGCCCAAGGGAAGAGAGAGGTTGGTAGATAATTTTAGTGAGCCATATACAAAGGCTCCTAGCACCTCGTCGCTGTTAGGAATGTTTTCATCATTATTATTCATGGGTCGTCAGTAGTCTAACGGATCTATGGGGTTTGAATCAAGATTTCTCGCATTCAACTCGACCATCCATCCGTCCGGCTACATTTTAATGATCTTCTTGTTTTTATTGTAAACTAGCGGCCGCTCGCGGTTTCACCCGCATGGATCCCGTTCCCGTGGGAATATCGGGATAAAAAGGATCCTATGTATTAATCCAGGTTATAAACTATCCGTATGCCGAATTTCATCCAAATCCATTCAGTAGTTTTTACGTGAAAGAGTAACAAACATCCATCTATACTTACAAACTTTCGCGTTTATAATATTAGTAGGATTAACTTTGGCTACGGTCGCTTTTCTTTATAAGGAAAAAGTAGTCTGTAGCCGATAGAGACATTCTTTCATGTCAGCACGGACCTAGACACGTGGCATCAACTTCCTATCTATTCTATTTCGTTAAAAAATCACGTCACTCAATTAACATAGGCTAGATATTGTTCTTTATACGAGTAGAATAAGATAAAACATAAAAACTCTAAGGTAACACTACAAAACAATTAGGTATTGTGGCAATTAGGCTTATTAAGTGCGCGTATAATACTGCTGTTCTTACAAATGTTATATAAAGTAAGCTTATATACATCTTTAAGAATAAGTTATAAGTAACAGACGATATCTAACAAAACACTTAGTAAAAGTCACTTCCAAGATCGAATATTCTTACAAAGTGCATCTATAAATGTTAATTTAGAAAGACTCAAGGGCAATTAGGCTTTTAAAGTGCGTGTATTATAGTATTGCTCTAATAAATGTTAAACATTACAATTTAGTAAGTATTTTGACTTTTATTACTTGAGTAGTAGTCCAAAAGGTTAATTTTAATACTTTGGACTATTAGTAACTTTGGACATTTCAGCACTGGTATTCTTGGACAATATGTATTTAGTCATTATGATATTAGTCATTATAGCACTATGGACATTTTAGCACTTACAACAAAACACCCCGAATGGTGTCAAAGTAACAAAAGTACAAAGGGTATGATCACTTCAGATGTCTTCCAACAAAAATAAGGTAGAAAAAGTAAAAGGTTTTTAATACTTCCCTACACTCGTACATATACGCTGAAGTTTGAAAACATCGGTAACTACGTAACATTGTTTTGTAAGAGTTATTTTGCGTATCATGTTTGAGGGTCAAAGTTCAATCGCCTTAGGGGTGGTATGACGTCTCGCTGTCTGACCATAGAAATGAATAACAGGACTATAAATATCTCCGGCGGACCGCGTATAAATCGCAAAAGTCTCACAGCGACTCTCTTTTAAGTGCTGAATCATAATTGCTTGTGTGAAACGTCTTTGGAACTTTCATGAGGCTTCGGTGTCGTATCGTGAAGTTATGGCGCAGACGAAATGAAAGCATTGGTCACGCTTAGCATTTTTGATGAAAAACAAACAAATTTCAACATGCATATAATAGTTTAAAAAAATCTTACCTTTTGTGGATAAATCTGAAGTAAAATGTTCTCACGGATACTTTTAAGGGCGATTGTCTTCCTGGTCATTTGGCGGATCCTATGCTATTAACACCTACTTTCTTCGTGTGCCTGGAAACTCGCTTGTGTAAAACGCCTTTGTAACTTTCATGAGGCTGTGGTGCCGTATCCTGGAGTTATGGCACATACTTTGTTTTTAGTTTATCGATGAGAAACAGCACTGCTCTTATTATGTCGCCGGAGGTCTTTGAATAGAAGAAGACAAAACTGCGCCATGCAAAATAATCGTTATTGAAACATTTTCCGTAATGTTCACGCTAATTAATTGTTCACGCATGACTTAAAAACGGCTTTTTTGTTGTGTTTGTAATTGTCAGGACAAGGTTAGTATGAATTTTTGGAAATTCCTCACGGGTACAGGGTGTTTTTGCAGACGAAGGTTTGTATGAAATATTTTTTTATTGTGAGGTGCAAAGAACAACAACTTGTATACGAACTTTAAAAAAACGTTATCAATTCTATTATGTAGATAGATGAGTGCGAGTTTTATTGAGAATTTCACTTACCTTGGTTGTCACCAGGGCATTGCTTAAATGCCATATAGGTTCTCGTTTTAAACTTGCAAACGTATTGGTAACTCAATTGGAAAAGCTATCGCCTTATTTGCGAAATGCTCTAGTTCCAGCTGAGGTAGTCATCTTTATTTCGAGTGGTAGTTCATTATACTACATCATAATAATATTATCTATTCGATAAAATACTGATAATAACCATTTTATCAAATTTTTATTGAATCATAAATTATAAAATTAGTTTTAACACACATATCGCATAATCTTCGCGAAAGAAAACAATATTGTCACTAAAGGCTTATCTAATCATCCATATTATCGCAGTGATCAATTGTGAAAGTATGCAGTCAATTGCGAATGGATGTATGTAGATAGTAAGGTGACACAGAAAGTTGTTTTTGTCGAAGTTATCAACATTTAACAAGTACCTACCTACCTACCTACCTACCTACCCACCTACCTACCTACCTACCTACCTACCTACCTACCTACCTACCTACCTACCTACCTACCTACCTACCTACCTTGCGAAGCAAGAGTGTCCCCTAATTTCTAATGAGTCACTTGATGCCAGCCGTTCGTCGGTTTTCCATACAAACATTCTAGTTCAAAATTTTACAAACTAGCCAATTTTAAGATCTCAGCTGTCGTAATAGACATTTAAACCTCTAGGAGTCTTCGTATGATTTGTCAGCAACCCGTACTGTACTGTCACCTCTTATGCCGCGTTTGCACGCTTGGCACTTGCCGCAAACTCCAAAATTCTACAAACGTTTGGATTTGTAATTTGTTCGACAGATCGGCTACAAACACTTGCAAAGTTGCAAACCAAGCCAAACGCTCTATCCACACGTTTGAATTTGTGACGGTTGAGGTTTGCCAAGCGTCTGGACGCGGCATTTGAGCAGTATTACTTTAATCTTATTGTGCAAATTCATATGGGAATTTGCATAGTAAGATTAATGTAATATTTAAGAGACAATAGTAGGCCGCTGGTCTGAGCACCGCAGGTTAGATTGAAAAAATGCACGTGTTGCACGATGAGTTTGTGGGAGATTGAAAGAGGTCCCTTCATTAGCATAATAGTACTTTGGGGGTTAACAATGCTCACATCCGTAGGTGTGTACCCTTGAGACCCTATATGTGACCCCTGGGAGGTGCTAATTGAGCATTTGGTGGTAGAGCCTAATAGCTCGCCCGGTTATCGACCACCGCGCGGTAGTGTACGCCCGCCAAGTGGTCTGTGCTCGTCGCTGGTCGCGTTCCGGGAACAGCGCCGCACTACCGGAGCCAGGGGAGCGGCTATTGTTGCAAACTGTGAACCAGAGAGTTCTACCGTGGAACCATTGAGCGGGAGACGAAACTCGACACGCCGGCCAGGGAGACCCGTAGAAACGGTGGTGCCGCTGGCCGCCCGCGGCATAGTACAGGGGCCCGACCGGGGCTAACCACCTCGGGGGGCTGCCTCACCAGGTCGCGCATAATCTCAGAGTGGATCGTCGTGCCGGTTGGTGACCAGAAATGGTGGGACCCGGCGACCACTTCCGGGAGGGTATGGGGGCCCTTCCGTCAGGCGTGTCGGCTGTGGTTGCAACGCTCTTCCAATGGTGAAGCGGAAAACTCTCACTTTGTTCATTTTTTTGCAGCAGTAGTGGCTCCTTGTTCACGTCCCTTCCTTCCCCTTTTCCATGACAGTGCCTAAAAAGAATGCAGGTAATACAGCGACTTCCTTCTCTCCCACCACCAATTCGCTGTTTGAGGTGGAGTTCACTAACATCCGTGGGCTCCATTCTAACCTCAACGCCGTCCACCAACACCTCGAGACGGCGCGGCCTGCATTGCTTTTTCTGACGGAGACTCAAATTCGTCGCCCTGCTGACACGTCTTATTTAAGGTACCCTGGCTATCAGCTTGAGGAGCAATTCCGCGCGAAAGCCGGAGTATGTCTGTACGTGAGGGCTGACATTTGTTGTCGTCGTCTGCACTGTTTGGAAGACCTCTCCTTTCCTATCCTTTGGGTGCGCATTGAATTCGGCTCCCGTTGCCGTGTCTTTGCGTGCCTCTATCGGTCCCACACAGGAGATGCTAACACAAGCAGCCTTTTTGACCATCTCGGCCGAGTGACTGATGTCGCTCAGGAGCGATTCCCAAACGACGAGGTGGTGGTTTTGGGGGACTTCAACGCCCACCATGAAACATGGTTGGGCTCCTCCAAAACTAATCACGCTGGTAGAGTCGCTCATGCCTTCGCTCTGACGCAAGACCTGACGCAACTGGTAGACCAGCCCACCAGGATGCCAGATATCGTAGGTCACGCGCCCTCCTTGTTGGACATATTGTTGACGAGTCACCCTGCAGGGTATAGAGTGTCGGTGCTTGCACCTCTAGGCTCGTCAGACCACTGCTTGGTCATTGCCACAGCACCGCACAGCGTTGGTCCACCGAAAACGGTGGAGACCAAGCGTCGTCTCTACTCTACACTACTCGTCGGCGGATTGGGACGGATTGCGTGATTACTTTGCATCCGTCTCATGGGGCCAGAGCTGCTTTCATGGAAAGGACCCATCGGAGTGCGCTTCTGCCATCGCTGATGAGATCTTGTTGGGTATGGAATATTATATTCCATTCACAGATCTTGCCAGCGTTGGCAGACAGCCAAATGGTTCAATCGCGAATGCGCCAAAGCTGCTGAATGCAAGCAAGCGGCTGCTGAATGACCCTAGTACCAGCTCCTTGAAGGCGGCCTACAACAAGGCCTCTAAGTCTAACAAGAGGGCTCTCGCAGGAGCGGATGCACAAAGAGTGGCAAGGGTGGGGCGGGAGTTGATCTCGTACCCTGTGGGTAGCCGTAGCTATTGGCGGCTCGCTAAGGCCGTGCAGGCCAACTTCTGCTCTCCCTCGCTGCCCCCTCGAAACATCCAGATGGCTCGTTGGCTTACCAGCCGCTTGAGAAGGCGAACTTGTTGGCTGAACTTTTCGCGGCCAACTCGTTGACGATTGTGGCGCCGCTCCACCTACTATAGCACATTGTGGGGCCACCATGCCTGATATTCGTATCAGGCAGTGTGACGTACGTGCCGTGCTGCGGTCGCTCGACGTGCGGAAGGCTTGCGGGCCGGATGGTGTTCCGGCGATTGTGCTGCTTAGACACGATTGTTTAGGGAGTCTTACGATACTGGTATTGTGCCGGTGTCTTGGAAGGAGGCGAACATCCAACCCATCCCCAAAAAAGGGGATCGCTCGGATCCGGCCAACTATCGACCCATCGCTGTAACTTCTGTGCTGTGCAAGGTGTTTGAGCGGATAATTAATTCCCAGCTCATTCACTACCTAGAGGATCACTCGCTGCTCCATGATCGCCAGTATGGGTTCAGACCAAAGCGATCAACGGGTGATCTTCTAGCGTACGTTTCTCATGCGTAGGGTGAAGCGATGAACAAGCATGGCGAATCCCTGGCAGTTAGCCAAGCTTTAGATAGAGTGTGGCATCGTTCCCTTCTTTCCAAGTTGCCGGCCTTCGGTGTGCCGCCCCGTTTGTGCGCCTGGGTTGCAGACTTTCTAGAAGGGCGGAGGATTCGTGTCCTTTGTGAGGGTAGTTCCTCCGCGTTCTACAAGGTCAATACCGGAGTGCCGCAGGGTTCTGTGCTCTCACCTACTCTATTTCTTCTGCATATTAATGATATGTTGTCCTTGGGCAATATTCATTGTTATGTGGATGACAGTACAGTGCATGAGCGGTACTTGGGGCATCCTGCGGCAAAGCAAGCCGATATCATGGTGAAAAGGCAAGAACTGGTTGCCAAAGTGAACCTGACTCTCGATCGTGTCTCTAAGTGGGGATCCAAAAACCTGGTCGAGTTTAATGCTAGCAAAACCCAGGTTTGTGCATTCTCGTCCAACGTAACTCCCTTCCTTACTCCTCCCTCTCTTCAGAACTCTCCGTTACCCATTTCGGTGAACCTCAGCATTCTTGGCATGGACATCGGCCAGGAACTGAATCCAAAATGCTACATCGAGAGTGCTATTGTAACTGCCTCCTGGAAGTTGGGTATTCTCAATAAGGTGAGGCGGTGTTTCACTCCCGAGCAGCGCTGTATGCTGTACAAAACTCAGGTGCGATACTCGTATGGAGTATTGTTCCCATCTATGGGACGGCTCCGCTAAATACCTCCTCGATGCACTTGATAGACTGCAAAGGCGAGCAGTACGCATTATTGGAGATGCTGAGGTTACAGCTTCACTTGAGGACCTCCAGCTGCGTAGAGACATTGCTTCTCTCAGTGTCTTCTACCGGAACTACTACGGAGAGTGTTCTGAAGAACTTTTTGATCTTATCCCGCCCTCTCCTTTTCTCTCCCGGACTACACGTGCTGGTCTTAGGAACCACCATCATACTGTACAGACTATCAGTACTCGTACCAAAAAATTTGGCAAGTCGTTCCTCTGTAAGACCATTCGGCTTTGGAATTCTTTGCCGGCGCATGTGTTTCCCAGCTCCTACAGTCCCGGGTCTTTTAAGCGGGGCGTGAAACGGCATTTATGCAGGCCGTCATGAATGGGTACGCTCGTTATCGTGCTTATTCCACGGTGGAGAGCGCTCTCATTATTTTGGACTGCATCGGCTGCTTACCATCAGGCAGGATGCAGTCACTATGACGAGCCATTATAAAAAATAAAAAAGGGGTATAAGAAGCTTATTTACTCCCGTGTAAATAAGTATTTCACCCAAGGTAAACACTGCGCTTTTCATTACGAATAGGAAAGTAAAAACATAAATGTCTTTAGTCCGTTAGTCACCTTTTACGACAACGAAGGGAAGAGAGGAGTTGGTAGTATTATTTTAATAAGCCCATCGCCGCTCTATGCTGTTGGATGCATGTGCAGTCTTTAGTCCGTTAGTCGCCTTTAACGACACCGAAGGGAAGAAAGGGGTTGGTAGTATTATTTTGATGAGCCCATCGCCGCTCTATGCTGTAGGATGTATGTGCAGTCTTTGATCCGTTAGTCGCCTTTTACGACACCCAAGGGAACAGATGTGTTATTAGTATTAGTCACAATCACACATGTCAGTAAAAAGATTCTCCCTAGGGCGGAAAAGTATTACTTTCCTCCCGCTCCTCAGGCAACTTCAGACCTACTCTCCGTGTATGAGGAACGAAAAGTATATTGTACAACATTCGATTCAAGTCAAGTACAGCCTGTAACAGTTACAAGGCAAAGGCTTCCGTCGTTGAAATCATCGCTACAATTGGTTACTTGACAGTTTTCGAAAAAGTATTTAAAAAAATTCAAACGCTTATTTTATACCCCGTACAATATTTTCTTTCTCGAAAAAGCTTTATTTATCAGAAAAAACATATTTTTCTTTATTGATTTCAAATTTCGTGCGAAAACGGTTGGTCACGTGACATTTTGCTCTGTCGTCACATTTCAATAAATATAGAAACTTATCTTGAAACCTGAGAGATAGTGTTTGTATACTTTGTGGAATGTGACGTCACATGAAGCTCAATCATGGCCGCCCGTGTTTCGGGTCTTGTAATCCACAGATAAAAAAATCGCAAATTTATTTTGTAAAAATTAAATATTTACAAATTATCTTAATTAAAAGAAACTATTGGAAAATTATCGTTAAATCATAACCTACCATTTCCGACATATTTCATTGTTACAACTGTCAAATAGCCAATCGATCCGTTTTTAAATATCACACGCTTGCCAAATGCGGGTTAGTGACACGGAGCAAGTGGTGGTTGGTGATCACAAACTCGGACTTTGCCCGACTTGGGAATTGAACCCGGGACCTACGGATATCGAGCCGAGCGCTTAACCCTTCGGCTAACGTGGCGGTGTACAGCAAACCTTTTAAACGCCACGGTCGGATATAGCCGACAAATGAAAACGTGCCCAACAAGGAACCGTCGTATATAGCCGACATGAAAAATTGCATGTTTTTCATTTGTCGGCCATATTCGACCGTGGCGTTCAAAAGGATAAAATAACGCAATTCAAACGGTTAGAATCCATTTTAGTGTCTTGAGACGACTGTCGTTGGCTAGCTGGGACGCTGCCATCAGATTAGATAGATAGATACATATCGTTTATTGCAGGCGTAGCAACCAGCCACGTCGGCTGAAAATCTTGAAAAACGCTTACTTTTGCGAGTTTTCTTCTTTTAATTTGGTCTCCTATCCTGTTATTTTTTTTTGTTTTTTCATATTTCTGAGCCGGTAAAAGTTGTTGTTGTGTGTTGAAAAAGCACTGGCAGTTAATCCAACTTTCTATCGTATCACTTACATGATAAGCTTCTTGATAATAACGAAACGTTTAAAAAACTGACTACCTCAGGTGGGAGGGAATCGAACCCGCGTCCTCCGCAATCCGGGCGGCTGCGTTGACCACTCCGCCACCGAGGTATCGGTTAGACCCACAGAAATATATCAAGATAGAAGAAAATAGTGTATGTACCTCGCGTGGCGAAAAGACGCCTCGACGGCTCCATTGCTCGTCGCGAGCTCTCACCTTTATCTATGGTCTGCTCCCGAACGCGATCTGCGTGCGACGTCAGGTTTTAAAAACAAAATGACTCGTTGTTCAATAATTAACTTTTCAAACACTACCAATAAAGTTGGAGCTGATAACCACAGAAATGAAGCGAGCAAATCTTGTCATTGAGCTTGATCGGGTGTTGGACCTCATTTCTAAATGGGGCTCCGATAATCTGGTGGAGTTCAATGCCAAGAAAACATAGGTGTGCGCGTTCACAGCGAAAAAGTCGCCATTCCTTCCCCTTCCCTCTCTTCAGGGTACATCTCTAGGCCTGCAGAGCAGTATTAACATGCTCGGTATGGATATCCGCTGCGATCTGAACCAAAAGGACTACATCGAAACCGTGATTAAAAATGCCTCACGTAAACTCGGTGTCCTGAACAAGGTGCGGCGATTCTTCACGCCTGATCAGTTGTGTCTATTATACAAGACACAGGTGCGGTCTTGCGTGGAGTATTGCTCTCACCTTTGGGACGGCTCCGCAAAGTACCTTCTCGATGCCTTGGACAGATTGCTGCGCCGCGCTGTGCGCATTATCGGTAATGCGGAGGTCACTAAAACTCTCGAGCCTTTGCAATTGCGTAGAGATATTGCGTCACTCAGCGTCTTTTACCGTTTATACCATGGCGAGTGCTCTGAAGAACTCTTTGACCTCATCCCTCCTTCTCCCTTCCTCCATAAGAGTACGCGTGCTGCTCTCCGGAGTCACCAATTTACAGTCTCTAACATTCCATCACGCACAAAGAAATTTGGTGACTCGTTTCTTTGCCGCACTTCCAAAAGATGGAATAGTCTACCAGCACACGTATTCCCTCCTACCTATGACATAGGGTCCTTCAAACGAGGCGTGAAGAGGCACTTTGTGGGCCGGCAGAGTGAGGGTGACTGATGCTACGTCTCTTACGCTGCACCAGTTGTCCTCGCGCCTGGACTTTATTTCCACTTAACATCAGGTGGAGTGGGGTCATTTGCCGGGCTTATTATAAAAAAAAAAATTTTTTTCTTCTATCTCGATATATTTCTGTGGTTAGACCTGTCGTAATGTTTTTCAACGCTTTATAACTTTCTATTTTTAAAGCAACAGTGTATCATCTAACCTTTTAAAATGTACATCCTAATGAGAATATAAAAAAATATATTTTTGTTTTAAAAGTCAAATATTAATCCTTTGAGCACCGTAAAACCAGACACAAGCGAAAACCTATTGTTTCGCGACCTCCGGCGGTCTTATGATCCTTGAAGGGTTAAAAGCCCCCTAGAGATCATATTTGTTACATGAGCCATTGTGTTATTGCCGTACACCGTCTATTATTCAAACTTTAAAATGTTTTAATAAGTGCATGTTGGTACCTACGTCATATTTAAATGACTCTCTTCAAGTATGATTCAGATAAGCAGGCCTGTGTCACCATAATAAATTGCTTTTGGTACTTTTCCTACAAACCACACGAGACGGTACCTCTTCTTTATGTTGATTAAAATTTTACTTAAACAGGTATTTTTTTATACTTACATAATATTCTTCTTACAGTTTTTCATATAAAAAACTCACTCTCGAAAAAAGTTACATTTAGCTATTGTTATAACGTTTAAAACCTTCGATTAAAAAATTAAAACGGTTAAAAGTATGTTAAAAGTAATTATTATATATTTTTACCAATAATTTAAAACAATAGTCACGCCTCTCATAAAAAATACTTATTGTCGTAAGTGAGATATTATAAAGGTATCCTTGGTTTTTATAATTTATGTTAGGTACCTACTGAAAAACACATACGTCCGTAGTACGAGGCGACGCTGTTCTTATAAAAAATATTTATAGCAGCCACGTGCATCATATTACAGAATATATATTTATTTGATAATGATTTGCTTATGATGATTTGGTAACGACATAATTTTTTTTTGTTTTTTATCTGTCGTTATTTCTGTATAAAGCTGTGCAGTTTCTGGCAGCCCATCCTTCACCATAGCTAAATGATGTGTATTTTGGACAATTCAAGGTGCTTTATAATAAAATTACACAAAACAATACACAAAAAAGAAATAAACAATTAAGTAGGTATATTACTATGGTCAATGACATTCTATTAAGTTTGGATTTTGACAGACGAACGTCCAGCACAGTCTCTCGTTCGTCTGGTGCTGGCTTAGAGCATAGAATGCTCTAAGGGTGCTGGTCATACAGTTTCGATTCGGTCATAAGTCTATTAACTAATGAGCATTTAACCTAAAACGTTATTAAAAGGTAATTGGATCATCCAATTATTGAGAATTGAAACGAGAGAAACACACGGGTAAAACAACGTTTTATCTTGTAGAACAGGAAGTAGTAAGCCGGTAAATAAATCAGGACAAGAGCTACGAATACTTACTTTGCATGTTATCCTCACAAATATGCAAAAGTTTGTGTCCATCTGTTACGTTAAAAGTAATCCATGAAACGATGTTTTTTTATTGGACAAAGATAGCTGGGAGGGCCTGTAAAAGCAATCGGCATATTATGTCCAACAGACAGACCATTGCTGGACATATACCTCTCTTTATAATAAAAAAAACGTCCGTAGACAGAGACTGTCTACGAAATAATCTAACATATGTGCTTGTCAACTTCTAGTAAAGGCATTATAAAAAAATTACAGTTCTGCTCATAAAATGGAAATTTAATAATAGCTGTTAGTTTTTAAATGTGTATTCTCCATTACGATTAACCTAACAGATGTGGATTTTGTACTTTTAAAAAAAATGTTAATAAACATGGTACATTAAAAGTGATCAATTATTTTAGTTTTTCACTGTACCTACCCATGAAAAAGTACAACACTAAAAACAATAAAGATAGCTTCTGGAAAAACTTCCGAGTCGATAGTAATATTATCCTCTCGGACGGAAATCGAACGAAATCGCTGGCGAAAGGCAGTTAGTGATATTTCTGATGTCCAACAGTAACTAAAGGTATCGCCGAAAGCACAAAAGTTTCCTGTATCGAAACCAATTTAGTCTGTTTTGCTTGTGCGCGTAGACAGGGTTGCTACGATCCTACTTTAATTAATTATTAATCCTACTAATATTATAAATGCCAAAGTTTGTAAGTATGGATGGATGTTTGTTACTCTTTCACGTAAAAACTACTAACTGTATTTGGATGAAATTCTGCATACAGATAGTTTATAACCTGGATTAACATATAGGATACTTTTATCCAGATATTCCTACGGGAACGGGAACTACGCGGGTGAAACCGCGAGCGCCCGCTAGTTTACTATAATATTAATAAAGTGAAAGTTAATTACAGCCTGGATTCTGTCCCACTGCATGTCAAAGGCCTCCATCATTAAAATCAAGTCATTGCTATAATTAATATTGGCTTAATTACCACAATCACAAATATGGGCTATGTATCGATAAATCCGAAACAAGGTGTGTTACAACCACTAAGTGTATCGTTGTTCTAAAACCATTATTGCAATAAGGAAAAAAGAGGAAATGGAAATTTCCTTCTTTTTCTTATTGTATGTATTATTTATGCACATAACAGACGCTATTAAAATAAGCGATACGGGTATTTACTTTTGATAATACCTCTTAAATTTCAATCAACTTAGTTTATACCTATATATGTAGTAGGTGCATACTCGTAATACATACATTTTTCAAAGCTTATCTTTTCTATGAAAACAAAACACAATGTTAAAGTTTTAAATTAAAGATGTTCCTAACATAAGTGAGGTCATGGGAATGGTCCAAGAATGCTGGCAACATTGCCTTTTTAGATTGCCAGGATAGTAAATTAGAAAAATCGGAGTACATTTTCAAACTATTATTACGAGTACCTACAAGCGTCGGTGTCCAAACCGATAGATGATCGAATTCATCATCGACCTATAAACGTCCCACTGTTGGGCACAGAACTTCCCCCAAGGAATCCAGCACAAAGGGAGATTGGGCTATAATCCCAACACACTGGTTCAATGCGGGTTGGTGGGTTTAACAACAACTATCTTATTTTTTAATGGTAGTATTTAATAGTCTTTCTTTTTGTTTCAAAGATACTGTAAGACGTTGTTCGTTTTATTTTAAATCAAGCAACCTGTTTTTTTATTGAATGTTCTTTTGTATGTTTTGTGTTGTCTTGTAATCGTATTAAATGTTTTTTTGTTGTAATGGAAAATGTCCTTCTATGACAGGGAGGGCATTTTCCAATTTGTATTGACGCTCACAATTTGTTTATTGTATGATTTGGTAACGACATATTGTTTTGTAAATGTCGTTACTTCTAGATTATTATAAATCTGTGGAGTTCCTTGCGCCCGTTCTTCTCCACAGCTAAAAGACTTCCTGAATGGGCGGGGTGGGTGGGCGGGTGCCCATCCATCCATTAATTTTTGAAGATACAAAATGCTTATTTTAAGTTTACTGAATAAAGAAATTTTGATTTTGACTATCTTACATGCCGGCATCAAGCGGTGTCTCTGCTCTATTGTCCAAGCTCGCATACTATTTTTCTTTGAGCATGTGTGTCGGCGCAGTGGTGCCTCAGCCGAGCGACTTGTAGTACAGGGTAGAGTTGGGGCACCCGACCGCGCGGTAGATCACCGATGAGATGGACGGACCAGGTTAGAGCAGCCGTGGATAGCAGCTTGTATCTGTGCACTGGAAGGCGGCTGCCAGAGATGAATGGCGACGCGTTGTAAGGCGGGTTACTACTGCTGAGGTGACGACCACGACCACTGCCAAGAGTGTAACGACTAAGAAGAAGAATCTTTCATACATACATATAATTACGACTATTATCCCCGAAGGATTAGTCAGAGACTAGGCAATGAGGACCGTAATAGCAATCCTCTACCATAGTCCACATTTCACCCAATAGCGACTGCACATGTGCTCAGCGTGACAGGTGGTGAGCCCATCGCCGCTCTATGCTTTTGGATGTATGTGCAGTCTTTAGTCCGTTAGTCACCATTTACGACACCCAAGGGAAGAGAGGTAGCTAGGCATTCTCACACCGCTACGCGACACGAAGAGGCGACTAACGGACTAACGACTGCACGTCTTTAGTCCGTTAGTCGCCTTATACGACACCCAAGGAAAGAGATGGGAAGGTAGTATTATTTTAACCTTCCTATACTAGCGCGTGGTTTCTCAGACCGACAAAACAAATAATTCGCATTTTTGTCAAAAAGTACGAGTATCAACTCTGTGACCTTGCGGTCAGCCAAACCCGCAGCGCCAACACTTTGAATATGTATGGTTAATAATAAAATACGTCAAAGTAACGTTTCTGATTCTCCAAACCCTGCTCGCGAATAAAAGTGACTTTGTTGCTCCTTCGTCGTCGTATCTGACCTGGCGGCGTTAAAAACAAGGTCGGACAGGGGTGGATTTAATAAACAACACCATCGACCTACTTAGATAGAACCTGCGGCGCCTGGCTTCCTGCTCCTAATGTCCAGCGCCTGTAGGGTTGTCAGTGACAACCCTACTTAATTTCACCAAAAATACTTAAGTTTTTTAAAGAAATGAGGATGATTTGATGACGAATAACCGAGTTGTATGGAAAAAAGAGACATACTGCGCCGACATCAAATAACATAGGAACAGGGCAAGCGAATGATGAGTTCCATAATAAAAGCTCAGTTCCACGAGTAGTCTTTTTGCAATAGGACTCGACAAAAGGACTCAAGGCTTAAGAACACAGGATTATTAGTCGGATTTTTGCGAGCTATGCCAAAATCCTAATCCTAGCCCCTAAATTAGGACTTAACGAACTCGTGGCCAACACTAGTTGTCGCGGATACTATGCAAACTGTATCCAAACTATGTGGCTGTATCCGAACAGTGCCTCGACTCTGTTATTTTAAAACGTCTTCTATCGTGACTCAGCGATTTACTTTTCCCTATACAAAAGTGTAAAATGTATAGTGTTGATACCACTGTCTTATTCCTTTACATACCGGGTAAGAATTACATTTATTGAACCGCTAACGAATAAGTAAGCGGAATTAAATAATTCTAAATGCATTTTTGTATGCCATAGATTTCCGAAAAGTATTGCCTGATTCCACTTATCTATTCTCAGATTTTTCATGACGTCAAAATACGATTGCTGTTGTGAAAGGATTTAAGTCGTTTTGAAATAACAGGATCTGGGTCTAAGGGCTCTACTGTGACCTCTTAAAGTAGTATTACTTTAATATTACTATGAAAAATTGTGGGAACTTGCCTAGTAAGATTAAAGTAAAACTGCTAAATGAGTTGAGCCCCAATTATATGCTTGCTATTGTATTGACGTGAACACTGAACACAAGCGTATAAACTTTTCGGATGGGTTTACACGAAAAACTGTGATAATACGCACTAATAATAATCATTAACACTTTAACAGCCGATCACGTACGGGGTACGGGGGGGGGGGGTTGGGATCGTCTCAGGACGCGGACCACGTCCTCTGTACGACATTGTCTTTCTTAACATAATAAAATAAATAAGTAAATAATATCATATGTTTTTTATTCCTATCCTAAAAATATATAAGACCATTGTATAAATAAAAATATGTATTTTATAGATGTACAAAAAATAGTTTTTATTTTATAAATCTTACAATATCGGCATCAATTGCCGGAGAGGCGCGTTTTGAAATAGTCGGCTGTTAAAATGAATCAAAAACGAAACTATGGTTTTAAAACTTTTTTTTTTGGTAAAATATAGGTAGACGGTTGATATAGTAGATATGGTTAGTAGCAGTGGAATAATGACGTTAACTGCTACCAGACTGCTACCAGCTTTCTTAGAACTGTTGATAAGAAAGAGCCCACAGCTAAGGTAATTTACTTTTATTATTTTGTTATCGTTTGTTTATCTATCTGATCTATAATTGATTTCATTGATTACCTTGATGTGATTACGATACTGTGATCAGAATCGCACCGAAGAACGTCATTGGTTACTTAAGATTGTAATACAGAATTTTAAACTAGAGTACCTAAGCAAAATAAATGTTTCAGGATAGTAGTGAATGGAAAACTGTCCGCTGCCTACCCCTCTTTGAAACAAGCGTGATAATATATGTTTGTATGTATGTAGAGTAGGTACTCTAGGTAGGTATGGTATCTAATAAACTATTTTTTTTATATAAGAAGGAGGCGGGTCACCTGATGGAGAGCAATCACCGCCGCCCATGAACACCCCGCAAAACCAGAGGAGTCGCAGATGCGTTGCCGACCTTTAAGAAAGGAATAGGAATTGTGAGGGGGTACTACCTGGTATTTTTTTGTTTAACTTATGTGTCGCTACCGTTTAGGTACCCAACGCAAGAAGGCGACAGAGCAGACCGAGGCGAAGATAGCGCGACGTGCTGGACGCTTAGCATTAGCCTTTGCCCTGCATTGGGGCAAAATTGTCTGATAATAATAATAATAATTTAAGAGTATCGCTCGACATCTAGCGAGGCTCTGGCTGAAAGGTTGGATCAAGGATCAGATACAGAAGGCAGTTATTCTGTGGCAGTACTCTTTGAATCGGCACTTATTGCCAGGTGCCTAACCACTGATATCCCCACTGCCAATGGCACCTAGGTTAAGTTTTTGATATTATTTTATATTGTACTTACTTTAGTTTTTTTATAAGATATTGAATTTTTTTTTGTATTTTGTTTAAAAAGATTATAATAATGAGTCTCCGATATATCGGCACAGTTTTATGCGACATGATCACATATATGTGTATATACAAAACGATCTACCCTCTTCCTTAAAATTGTTTGTTGCGCTTGACATCGACACCACTGTCCTACCTTTTAAGTCGCTACTCACTCGATCATAACTCGACGTAGCAACCATATTATTTTAAGGAATTGTAACTTTATGAAAACGTTTGATAAATCGGTAACCCTAAGCTATTTTTTGTGGTATGGTCATGCCGTTTCACTCGGATATTAGACTCCATTATTATCAATGTAACGACACAAAAAAACAAGTCTCAATTGCCAAACATATCCTAAAACCCAAACCCAAAAAAAAGCTCCCGAATAATTGAAAACCTCCTCCTTTTTTTGAAGTTGGTTGAAAATTAAAAACAAGGACCACAAAAACCAAATCTTTCTCTGCATGTTATATTAGTGTTGAAAAAGGTGCGTTCTTTTATTTAATTAATCCACAACGAGTAAGATATCTCACCTGATATTGAATGACGATAAAGCCGAAGGTATAGGTTAATAGGTTGATGTGTAATCTTCAACTACTGAGGAAATGGCTATCATATCTCTGCGACTGTCGGAAAACAACAACATTATTGTTATGATGTCAGACTTCGATAAGATGGCTGTGGCTAGCCAGGCGGACTAAAAATAAGCCCCGTTCGGAATCGAACTTTGGATCTCTGAGTTTGAGACCAAATTAATTTAACTGTAAGTCCACAGTGGCGATGTGATGGTGTAATTGTTTAATATTATGCTACAAAGTCAGGGTATCATCGGCGTGATAGATTGTCAAATTGAGGGGTCTTATCTTAACAAGGTACCTTATTTTTGGAAAGGTTTTGTTGCTGTTTAGCCTTACTAACTATTCTACTTGAACTTAAATCTTACTCAGAGCTGTGTGGTAGCGGGTCATAATTTAAAGAATGATACCATGGGTTGGTACCTCCTCTCTTGGGTGTCGTAAAAATCTACTAACGGTCTGAAGACTAATCCCACAAACCCTATCGGCTAGCGTTGAGCTTTTCAGTGATGTTCTATGGCCCAATATTTCCATTGCTTGTGCTATTATTATACTCTTTATTGCACATAAACACACATACAGAAAAAAAATACAGACAATAGTGAGCAAAGGTGGACTTATCTCTAAAAGAGATCTCTTCCAGCCAACCTAAGACTAACACTATAAGTCCATGTGGAAAGGCCTGTGGGACATTACTGTCTGATGATGATGATAATGGTATGAGGACTGCTCAACAACATAAAGGGGCGATGGGCTCAACACATTTCACGCTCAACTGAGCACATGTGCAATTGTTATTTGGTAATACGTGGATTGCGTGTTCTTCTCACCATATAATTAATCACGGCTACGATACCGGAAACGAGAATTTGTATGGCATTTTAAAGCAGCGCCTCCAAGTGTAAATTTCATTTATCATTATCATATTCAGCCTATAAACGTCCCACTGCTGGGTAGGCCTCCCTCATGTACAAAAGCACGTGGAGAGTTTGGGCCATACATAACCCAATAAGCTGGCCCAATTAGGGTTACCATTTACGAATTTGAAAATGACAAAAAGCCTAACATTTCGATAAAAATCCGGACTTTTTAGTCACAAAATGGAAACATTACTAACTTTATACACTTGTTTTAAGATAAATGGGAAGTTATTAAAGATTAAAGACTTATTTGATAATACTAAATATGTAGTTTTGTTACTCATATTCCAAAATCCGGACAAATTAAAGAGCTGGACAAAATCCGGACTAGAGTCTAAAAATCCGGACATGTCCGAACTAATCCGGACATGTCGAGCTAATCCGGACGGATGGTAACCCAGTGCCAAATGCGGGTTATATCTCCCAAAGCACGGAAACACTCATTGATCTTCAAAATGTTATTTTTGTTTTTTTATATCTAATTGTCGCCAAACGGCAATCGAACTTCAAGAAATGATTCATACATATCGACGGTGGAAAGGAAAAACAAATGAAACGCCACTTTGGTCGCAAATGACTTTTATATACAGTACGATAGAGTTTTAGATTCTCTATCGAACTATCTAGGTTAGAAGCCAATCGGAAGCCTTTTTTGGCGTTTCATTTAAAGTACAAAATGGGGTATTTTAAAAATACACTCCCTTTAAACGACAGTTTTATGATATATTTTTTGAACAATGTCATATAACTTAATTAAAAATATTGTAATTGGCTCTTAAGTTGTTGACCAATCTTATTATTTTATGAAGATGGCACATCATGCAATTAATTCTTCCTAATTATTTTTTAATTTGGCCTTTCAATGCTTTTTCCCTAATAAGTTATGTCTAGACATGTCGTAACACGTTTTGTTCCTCGAAAGTAAAGTACAAGTCGTGGCGTTTCAGTTGTTATTCCCATTCTACTTTTAAATAAACAGGTCGTATCGGTTACTTTTACGGGCATAAATAATTTTGCCAGTAGCAAATAATTTGTTTTTATTCATCATTAATCATAATTAGATCATAAAAAGTAGTTCAAATCATATAATATTTTTGACAAAATCAACAAAATATTAAAAAATCGGGCAAAATTGGACGGTATTACGGTATCTAAATAGGACTATTATATAAGTAGTAATTTAAATAATTAAATTAAACGTCATATAATGTTCTCTGTGACATAAATGTAAAATTTTTGAACTTTTATTAACTTGGTACAATTACCATTTTTTCATGACGATTAAAATTTTTGTTTTAATTAACTTGTATAATTATTTGCTTTGTTAAGTTTTAATCCCTATCCTAAAAATGCATAACACTTAAACTTTATAACCGAATATGGTCAATAAATTATTATATCAATCTAAAAAAATAACAGGTATCGTACATAAAAGTTTCTTCAATATTGTTTTTTTTTCCTCGAAGTGTTATGAAGCATTTTACCTTTTATGTTTTTGATTTGATTTGGTATTTAAAATAGTTTTCCCCTCGAATTTTTACGGATATTTGGTAAATGAATTAATTTACCCTTTTAAGTTTTTTTCTCGATCGCCTATGAAGTGTTATTCCCTGCTTACTCAAAAGGTAATTTTAATGAAACGCCTCTTTTTTCTTTAATTATTGACTTTAATTCATTTAAATTAAATACATAATATAAAACACATAAAACTTGATCTGTCCACAAAATTTCAAAAACATTCATTGATAAATAAACAACTTATAAACATTTTTCAAAAAATTTAAACTTTAAGCAGCTCTGCTGAACAATTGGTCAAATGGCGTTACATTTGTTTTTCCTTTCCACCGTCGATATACATATTTTAATTATCACGATTATTATCCCCGAAGGGTTAGTCAGAGATAAGGCAATGAGGACAGCAAAAGCAGTTCTCTGCCTTAGTCCACGTCTCACCAAATAGCGACTGCACATGTGCTCAGCGTGACAGGTGGTGAGCCCATCGCCGCTCTATGCTGTCGGATGTTTGTGCAGTCTCTAGTCCGTTAGTCGCCTTTTACGACACCTAAGGGAAGAGATGGGGTGGTAGTATTCTTTCACAAGGCTATGAGCTTATAAGAAACCTTCAGAGTCACACTGTCCTGTCTAGTAACTATACAAGTATAGTCTAAGATCCGAGTATAGAACGACCTTGACCGGGAAGGTTAATGGATGAAAAGTGTTTTATATATTTATATTTAATATGTTAAATAATACATCGCGAATGGGTTGGCTGAAAAATTTCAGTCCAGTACCTTTAATGATTAATTTAATACTAAAAAAAAATATTATTTTTTAACATTGCACTGGCTTGGTGTGTGTGTGTTTGTAATGAGCTTATCTTTACATAAACATAAATTTTATTTATTTAACCGGACGGTTGCAAATTACTAATATTGACTTGCCTGTTTACACCTGCCTACCCAATGTTATGACAGGAAAAAAATAGTCAACCTAACGTTTGCATATTCTATAGGTTTCATACTTTCGATTGGTACCTATGTAATTTATTTATTAAATTATCGAAACAAGTGCAATATTTAAAAAAAAAATGTTTAAATAGGTATTTAATTAATCATATACTGGACTGAAATTTTTCAGCCAACCCACTCGCAATATATTTTTTAACACATTAAATTTGATATAAAATACTTTTCATCCATTAACCGGCTCGGTGAAGGTCGTTGTATACTCGGATCCTCTACTAGTATTAGATTTCAAACAGGGAATGGAATGAATGAAAGCCTACTTACTATTTTTAGTATCTATAGTTAGTGATAAAGATAATCTTATATTATTTATAATAAAGATTATGACGAAACCAGAACTGATAAATACCTATCTATATTGTAACTAATTTGTAACAAACAATCGAAGCGTTAACTTTATCATGTAATTCCAGTTAGGGATTTCGCAAATATTTATTATTACCTATTACTACTGATTAGTAGATTGTACCTACTAATAAGTAAAATTAAGATTAGGTAGTATAAGATTCAACAAAAGATTAGAGGCGACTCTATATATTTTTTATCAATACTAACTTAGCGTTAGTTTTTATCGGATTCGCTATTTTATTAAAATAATCTAACGGTAGCAATAAATTAGTCTACATACTAAGTTCTAGAAATCTTAAGCTTAGCAAACGACAAGTACTTACAAAGTTTTTAGTTGTTTCTGAAATTAGCATCTACCTAGAATCGTGTGCGAAACAGAAGGTCTACTCTCCTTCTTCAAAATGAAATTTAGGCCGATTTTCGTTTACTTACTTACTATCAATTATACTTAGCGCTTTCAATCATTTTCGGAATTTATAACCCAAACTCAAACTCCATATTTGCGAAATATGGGTAAGTACAAACATTTAGGTCTTATGGCTAAGTAATAGAGCGACCATATCCAACCAATGATGGTGTGCAAATTTTAAAAATACAAACAGTAGAAATAGTTGAATGATGTACAAAATCAATAAAATTGAATTAAAATGTTATTAACAATCAGTTAAAATACAATGTCTTCATATAATATTAATTAAATTAAATTAAATTAAATTTATAATAAGAATTATACAATATATCTACCTACCTAATGTTCGAATTGAATAATTTATATTATAAGTATTTTATGAATATTAATCATAATTATAATGTCTTTATCATTATTTATTCATTAATTGAGTATTAAGCTTTCTCAGCCAAAAAATTCCTTAATTTATATTTGACAACTTTGGTATCTTTAATACTTTTTGGCAAGCTGTTAAATATGATACTTGCATTACAAAAACACTATTTCCTAACAAGCAAGTCTTAGATGCTATAGCCTTTAATCTCTTGTTATGTCGCTTACTCCTTAGTGTATCATAATCTTAACCTATTTTGTATGAACGAAATTTCGGAAGGAATGGAAACCGCTTAATAGGCAACGAAATTCGGCCGAAATTTCGTTTCAGAGAAAGAGAGTAGGCCCTTAACTTTTTAATTTACAGTGTTAAGGGAAACAAAATATATTTCACAGAAGTAGCAGCAAGTTACATAATGACGCTCAATAAATAACTTTAAAATATATTTAATTTTTGCTATGAAACTTTAATACGTGACCGCTAGCGACATCTATAAAATGCAACAAGTTTCATTTCTCAAGGTAGACGTAGCAAGATCTCGACTGTATAACATGGCTGTACACGGAGAAAATCATAGAGGGCGCTAGTAACTAAAAGTTACGAGTGGTTTTTAATGTGTTTTTACAGCATTACTCTGAGATCATTTTTGGGATATTAACTTAAACATTTATCATCAGATGAAAGACGTCCACTGTTGGAAAAAGGAACCCAATGAACTCCAGCACGCATCTTCTACTGCTTTGCTTGTATCCAGAGGTAACCATTCATTGCAACTTCAACATCACTCTGAAGTTATTAAATATATCTAAAGGAAAACCTTGAATGAGAAAAGCATTTATTCTGATGTAAGTAGTATAAAAAATAGGTGTTTGCACGCCCAACATTTAGATTCTAAAACTTATGAAGTTAAAAAAAAGACTTTTGAGCACATGATAATAGAACTCATGTTTTCCCGTGTTCTTTTAGCAACAAGACGTGATGTGATGTGAGGTGAGACTCCATTTTAATTCAATCTACGTACAAATACTAAATGTACTTTAAAATATATATACCACTTAAAATTGGCTTAATGATAAACGCGACGCCATTAATTAAGAATAATAGACGCGTTTTACCTGAAATAAAACGCATATTAAATACTTACCTCATTAGAAGCTTATAATATTGAGATAGGCATATCCGTTTCCCGTCGTATTTTCCTTCTCTTTCTTCCGGTATATCGCTGTCTCTCTCGCTCATCCCACTCAGTGGCGTCACCAGGTGGCGCGGTGGGGGAACCAGGAGATTTCACCCCCGTGCCCATTTGTTCATCATTGCGTCGAAATATGCAATAAGCGCCAGGCGGAAATAAAAACTAAGCTTCTAATGAGGTAAGTATTTAATATGCGTTTTATTCAGGTAAAACGCGTCTATTAAACACTTGACCGTCATTAGAAGCTTATAATATTGAGACCTGTTTGTTATCGCCTGGTGAAAACGCCAATGTGAGAAATAAATTAAACTATAAGTGCGAGAGAGTTAATCATATGACTAAGGTCTAAACAAAAAGTTATAAATAAGAGATTTAATTAAGTACTCATTATTTACAATTTAAGTCATGTAAGAAAATATTTGGCCAGTCATTGATGAAAAATCAAATAATTTAGCTTGTAAACCATGTAAACATTAGTATTAGGAAATAAATATTGTTTAATATTTGATTTCAATCACTTTACAGGGTAAAAATAAAAAATGAAAAACTTCGTGACGCCTGAATCAATATTTCACGACAATAAACCTTGTGAAAAGTATTAACTAATCTCCAATTAGCAATAGTTAGTGTATCCTCAATGGGTAAATCATATCAATCTAGTTTGTAGATGCTACAGCGGAGCAAAACACAACCAGGTGTGGCTGTAATATCCATCTATAGCTACCACAATGCTTGAAACAGGTGTAGGTGAACCACTCGAAGTTTTAAATAAATTAGTTTAGCCATTTTGTACAATATTTATTGATCCTTTTAACCAGTAGCAATTTCCAGCGTGTTTGTCTGTAGTCCCTACAGTCAGTCTTTGACCCAAACTGTCGCCTTAATATTACTGCATTGTCCTGAACAAAATAATGTTTGGTGTCCACAGCAAGGTAACAAAGGAGCAATGCGACAATAATATTGCAGTGTTACGAACTGTTTGAAATCTAGTTGATCCTAGGTTTGAAATACATTACAAAGGTCTACAGACTAATATTACTAAAACCTGGAAAAAGGAGGTTTTGTTGTTTTTAAATGTTTAATTGAGATTGATTTTAAAACATATTTAACTATTACCTCGTCACTAAGATTTCCATACAATTGTGTGCTGCATAAAGTAGACACGACAATTTATGGTAGTGTATAGTATTGTAAGAAAGATTTAAAATATTAAGTGTAAATCTGCCAAAAACTGGATTGACTGGACCCATTTGGTACGCGTTCCGCGTGTGGATGGCGCCGCTGCTGCTGCTTACGCCCTTCCTGTACTACTGGACCAAGCACAAGTGCTCATATGTTTTTATAATAACCGGACGCTTGAGCAGGGAAATTTGCTTGTGGTTCCATAACGATATATCATTTAAGCACACCAAATTTCAACGTCATGTCTTGAACCTTGGGGGTTGGCAGGCCTGTGGTTATGTCTACCAGGCGTCTACGTTTCGAATTCCATACTGTGAATGAGGCAGCAAGGGGTACCACAATCAGATAAATTGCTGTTGAGGTGTACTAGCACCCGGGGGATGAGGGAAGGTGGTGCGAATTTCCAAGCCAGAGGGAAGCGTTCTACTCCAGGCTGAAAGCACTGTGAAACATCGCTACGTAATCATTGAGATAAATCTGCATAGTTTACCCAATACTCGAGCGTTCTTGGATACAAACAGGTCAATTACTGGCCAGGCCCACTTCGCGAATATCGTTTGTGTGAATTCTGGCAGTAGATGCCACTCTAGAGCTTGGCTATGTCGAGACAGTTGATCTGCATGGCTGTTTAATTTCCCTGGAATGTAATGAATTTTGACCACAATTTGGTTGGTGATCATTTGTTGGTTGGCAATTTGGAGGATTAAAATAAAATTGTCGCAGGCTTCGTGTTCGATGCTTGTAATTCTAAGACTTAGAAAAGCCCGCTTTTCTTTTTGATTGCAGTGCAGCTTTGTTGGGATGCACTCCACTTTCCCGATAGGGCAGAATTGTTGAGTTGTGACCCCCCAATCCTGAAGCAACGGTTGTCAAAAAGAATGTTGGTGGAGGTATATGTATTGGTGTTTCTGATAATTTTTAGCTACCAATACATTTAACTACATCGTAAGGTAGAGTCTATTTTACCGCCCAATTTCATCTCTTAGGTATCGTAAAATGCGACTAACGGACCATAGATTGCACATACATCCAACAGTATAGAGCGGCGATAGGCTCATCACTTGTCACGTACATGTGCAGTTATCATTTGGTGAAACGTAGACTATGGCAGAGGACTGCTTTTGCGGTCCTCATTGCCTGATCTCTGGCTATCCCTTCGGGGATAACAGACGCTTGTGATTCCTCCATGTATCCTAGTATGTCCTTGCGGAAGACATTGATTTTGGTAAGCGCCCTGCGAGGGCGGTCAAACAGACCTTTTAAAGTTTATGTAGACACCAAAATAAGTAAGTGTTTCTATTACAATGTTGGCATGTCTGGACAGAACCATCTGGTCTTTATGTCTATAAGATAATAGTCTAAGAAAACATTGCCGTGCTATCTCAAATGGAAGGCATATAATTCTTAGTAATTCGCCTTTGTAGAACCGACGAAGAAACCATTGTGAGATTTGGCTATAGTCAGATGGTCTAGGTCTGAGAAAAGTAATTTGTACATCCCGTCTCTTGGCCGTACACAGTCCGGAATTCATATTATAATTTAACGACTTCAGGTTAAAAATTGGACGGAGTGACCTTTCTTGAGTGCTCTTTGGTACTAAGAACTGGGTTAAAACGAAGTTTGGAAAAAAAAACTTACTGTTTCTAGAAACCTGTTCTTTCATCTATGTCAGCATTGCAGACATTTTGTCCGATACAAGCGTGTAACAACTGTCGATTGTAACGTTTGGAACCTTGAGCGATGGCTTCAGATAAAACGGTATTCGATACCTTTGTGATATGATACTTGGAGCACCTATTTAGTCCCAACGGTGTCGATAAAGTGCAAATTGACTGGCTCGAAATTTCGGAGCGTCATTGTCTATGTCTTTTGTTACCTCTGTTAGCAGAGAAGATGGACGTTTTTGTCCTGATTGAAAGAGCTGCCAAGCCTATGATCCTGGGGATCGAAAGTAAGAACAGCCTCCGGTTGTTTATATTATAGCTACGATGTGGTTCGTGGCTGGCATAAGTATGTCCTTGCGGAGGACATTGTTTTTGTTAAGCGCCCTGCGAGGGTGGTTCATAGCCATGATGTGGTGCGTGGCTGGCATGAGTATGTCCTTACGGAGGACATTGATTTTGGTAAGCGCCCTGCGAGGGCGGTTCATAGCCACGATGTGATTCGTGGCTGGCATAAGCATGTCCTTGCGGAATGCATTGTTTTTGGTAAGCGCCCTGCGAGGGCGGTCCATAGCCACAATGTGGTTCGTGGCTGGCATAAGCATGTCCTTACGGAGGACATTGTTTTTGGTAAGCGCCCTGCGAGAGCGGTTCATAGCCACACTGTGGTTCGTAGCTGGCATAAGCCTGTCCTTGCGGAGGACATTTATTTATTTAATTTAATTAAAAACGGTTACATAACCATTTACAACAATTAACCGTATTTTTCAAATTCAAATAAAATAAGGGACATTTAGCATTACATTAACATACATGCATCTTCTCGCAAAAACCGCAAACACTCAAGTAATATAACCATTGATTTTGGTAAGCGCCCTGCGAGGGCGGTTTATAGCTACGATATGGTTCGTGCTGGCATAAGCATGCCCTTGCGGAGGACATTTATTTTTTTTATTTTATTAAAACGGTTAAATACCATTTACAATAATTAAACATATTATTCAAAATCAAATTAAATTAAATAGGGTACATTTAGCGTTATATTAACATAATTATATGCATCTTCTCGCAAAACCGCGAACACTCATGTAATAACCATTGATTTTGGTAAGCGCCCTGCGAGGGCGGGCAGATTATAGCCACGATATGGTTCGTGGCTGCCATAAGTATGTCCTTGTGGAGGACATTGATTTTGGTAAGCGCCCTGTGAGGGCGGTTCACAGCATGCTGTGCGTGTGTCTGTCCCATGAACCAGAAGAACAACGCGATGGTATACTATAAGAAGTTTGCCCTTGCGAAAGGCAAACCGTTTGTTGTTAGTACAGGTTTTGCTTGCGAGGCATTCCCAGTACCAGACAATTTTTTTTTTTTTTTTAATGCAACTGTAATCTGTTCAGAATTAAACAAATGTGTGTTTGAAGGTAGAATCTTATTCAAAGTAACAAGCATTAGAGGGTATTTTACATTTTTATGAGTATTATCCTCTTTTCGTATATTTGTAGTTTCAGTCTACAATCTAATCACCACTGAAAATAAGACCTTTAAGAGAGGCATCAGATGTTTGCGACCAACTAGTAAACTGCGCAGACAATTATTTAAAATATCTTTTTAGTTTTAAAATACCAAAAGTTATTGGTGCACAAGATTTATCAGAATATTGGTGTTTAAGGCCTAGCTGGCTCTTTTAGTTTACTTTTAAGATCAAAAATCAAATCTAGATCACTACACGGAATATTTAAATTGTTAACTGTTTTAGTCAGTATTGATAACACCTGCGAGGTGCAACAATCGTTGTAAGATTTCCTCTAACGTCCGATAAAGCAGACACATTGTCGTTATCGTCATGAAAGGCAGGTACGATGACCATGCTTCTTTGAACGATGACGACTAACTCGAACTCAACCTTCGCCGATACGATCGGGATTGTTAGAAGAACCAGCTATAGCCGCATAGCTACAATTCGTTTTTCTCATTATCTAATGTAAGCACTAAGTATCGGTTTCTTATCTAAAATAAAAAGTTAAAGTGCCTGGAGGGTAGATACCACATATTAAACACAAAAAACACTTTTAAAAAATACTATCATAATCGAATGCTTTCTTATCTTAAAAGAAAAGGTGTATCTACATCCCTTGCGGGTAAAATAAAAAGTTTGATATACCAGATAAGATTAAATTATAAATTCAGCGAACGGTAACACCGTTATGTTAAGAAACTATTCTAAGTACTTACGTGTATTGTAGAAACTCACGAGAACTGTGTTGCAGTTTAAATAAAAATAATTCTATTTCTTTGTCACTTGATCACTATGTAGTGCACAAGTTACGCCGACGGGAAATTTCACGCCAATGATGAACAAATGGGCACGGGGGTGAAATCTCCTGGTTCCCCCACCGCGCCACCTGGTGACGCCACTGAGTGGGATGAGCGAGAGAGACAGCGATATACCGGAAGAAAGAGAAGGAAAATACGACGGGAAACGGATATGCCTATCTCAATATTATAAGCTTCTAATGACGGTCAAGTGTTTAATAGGTAATTTAATGACATGACATTCAGGCATACATTTGTCCCTAGCAGATATAGGGTTGACTACACACACAAGAACACAGCATACGCAGTTTTATGGGTACCTACTCCGGGAAGTTCACACGACTTGAGGAATCTGTAAGTTTCTCGAAGCCCCTTAAAATGTAGGTTACGCGGTAAAGGCTATCTAATGCCAAAAGCAATTTAAAAACTTGTTTTTGGTGTGTGGGTTCAGTCACACACGTGACACACCCCTGTATGCGGTTGTATTGCCTGCCTTGTTGTGTATGAATCTTCGTGCAAATACGAGTTAGTTAGAGATAGTTTGTAAGTATAATTTATGTTATCGAACGTGTGAATGATATCTCTAATTTCATCGCCTTTCTACTGACGGTTTTGAACTATTTATCGCCTTACTACTGAGGGTCTGATTCATAGTTAATCTAATCACAATAACAATACAATAATTCAAAGACACATAGAGTATGCGGAGCATGATAAATTACCCTATTCGACTTAATCTAAGCTCCTTTTTCAATAGGAGATAATCTTGATCATCCTGATTGACTTTACCACTAGGTAAAGTAGCTCAGTTACCTAAGAGGCCTATTACATCTCGACTGTGATTTTTGCGTAAAATGGCGAATTTTGGCGTTATGGATCTCAGAAACAAAAATACATTAACAATTATGACTTATTAAATAGTGTAGAATAGCCATTGGAATAGTGCATAGCGGCCTTGTTTTTTGTAAATTTTGCTTAACTTACGAGTATCAATTAAACCCAAAATAGCAGAGAAAGATTTGTATAAAGTGCGCGAAGGTACTTTTTTGAGCTCATCGATTGAACTACTGTTCTAATCAAGTGGAATAAAAACAATATAATGTTATCTCTTATATAGTTGAATAGTTCGTAGCGGCCTTGGAATTTGTAGATATCATTGATTATATATAGGAAAAAAATCTTATTCAAACCAAAAAACTTCGAAAATCGCTATAAGTTAACTGTGAATTTATCCTATCTACGATAATATTATTGAACAAAATGTGTACCAGAGTAATTGTTACTTCATGAGGAATAAAGATTTTATAGTGAATTTATTATCCTATTTCGATAAAAACGATAAATTCAACTGCAAAATTACTACAAAATGCGATGCGGCCGTCCGAATTCAACTTATATGCTCACAGAATGAAGATTTTTAATATTATGCACAAATTCATTATCCTATTTCGATAAAAACGATAAATACAACTGCAAAATTACTACAAAATGCAAAAATGGGCATTTTACGCAAAAATCACATTCGAGATGTAATGGGCCTCTTAGTAATTATATTACATTTTTTTTTAATGTGATTGTTTTTAATCCCTTTTCGTTTAACTCTTAGATCTACTAAGTGGTACTGGCACCATCTATACAGAGTGTTTTAATTTGTGTAATTTCATTTTATTTCTTTTTTATACAATGACTAAACTAAACGATGTCCCGTAGCAATGAAAGAATACTACCACCCCCTCTCTTCCCTTGGTTGTCGTAAAAGGCGACTAACGGACTAAAGTCTGCACATACATCCAACATCATAGAGCAGCGATGGGTCACCCACCACCTGTCACGCTGAGCACATGTGCAGTCACTATTTGGTGAAAAGTGGACTATGGTAGATGACTGCTTTTGCTGTCCTCTAATAGTCGTGATTATATGTGTGTACTACTCTGTCAAGACAGTACCGGGAAAAGATCAATAATACACAAAATGTTAGTTATTCATCCAAATTTATTTTATCGCCTTCAAAGTATGCTCCTTCAGAAACGATACACTTACGCCAACGAATAATCCAATCATCAAAACATTTTTTAAACGTTTTTTCCGGAATTGACTTCAGTTCTCGCCGCGAATTCTCCTTTATGTCTTCTACCGAATGAAAACGGGTGCCACAAAGTGGTAATTTGAGTTTAGGAAAAAGAAAGAAGTCGGCTGGAGCCATATCTGGTGAATAAGGTAGTTGATGGTATTTGTTGAGTTTTTGGTCAAAAATTCGTTCACAATGATGGCCTTGTGCGAAGGCGCATTATCGTGGTGCAAAATCCAAGAATTTTCTTTCCATTGGCCTTTTTCGTCGAATTTGGTCTCTTAAACGCCGTATAACGCTTAAATAATATTCTTTATTTACCGTTTGACCTTCCGGCAAGAATTTCGAGTGCACAACACCGCGATAGTCAAAGAAAACAGTCAACTTGACTTTGAAATTTGATCGACTTTGGCGGTTTAGTTTCGTTTCGGCACCTTCCCATTTCGGCACCCTTGGGATGCCGCTTCTAAGGTACAGTCCCGTTCAGTTCCCACTGGCTATCATTTTAATATTTCAGTGTATTTTACCAGTAAACTTAGCATTTTTATTCAAAATATGTACACAAACAGCCCTCGTTCTTTTTTGTCGTTGACGGTTTCTCCTTGATTGAAATTTATCGAGTTCATAAATTCATGGGTGCCGAAATGGGAAGGGGCCGAAACGAAACTAAACCACTTTGGCGTGGTTTTTTCGGTTTCGGTTCATTCGGAAGGCGCCACTCCGAAGCTTGTTGACTAGTTTGCATGCCAAACTCGTAAACCCACGTCTCGTCACCAGTAACAATGCGTTGCATTAATGTTGGGTCGGAATTGACTCGTTCTATCATGTCTCATCAACTCAATCGCATAAGAGCCGCTGAGCTCTTATGCGATTGAGTTTTTGGAGAAAATTCAGGTCTTTTGGGACTAGCCGAGCGGCAACAGGTTTCATATCCAAGTGATTATTAAAAATGGTACGGATCGACTCGTGAGACACAGAAAGTTCAGCGGCTATCTCTCTCAAACTTGAATGAGGATTTTCAGTTACCATTTCCTTCACTTTTGCGATGTTAACTACAGTTGAAGACGTTGATGGCCTACCAGAGCGAATCTAATCTTCCATCACATCTCGACCGCTTTTGAACGCTTTGTACCACTCAAAAGCACGTGTTTTTCATAAAGTCAATTCACCGTAAGCCTTCTGTAACATTTTCAGTGACACCGAAAGTTCGAACACGAAATTCCATTGGCGACGCAAAATTTAAGACAAACTCTTTGTTCGATGTTTTTATCCATTATGAAATTCGTAATACATACCTACTAGATATAAACTACCGAAAAACAGCACTGTATTTAATCTAATTATCAGATGCAACTCTAATTCCACGCCAAAATAGATAACAGTTGTGCCAATGTAACAACAAAAAAAAACAAAAATATAAGGGATCATAATTAAATCATCCATTCCCGAAATTTTTTTGACAGAATGTATTTACATACATTAACATGTTGATACACTTTATAAGAACTACACCACTAGGTAACGTGCCGTCTTCGATCACATGTAAAAACGTGCCGTTAACAAACAATGCATGAAATAGTTAGTACCTACGTAGCCACGTCAGTGGTCTGTCATTTTGTGCATTTGTCACCGGAAGCGGTGTGAGGCGAGGACAGTGTCGATTGATCATTTCACTACTTCCCGACCGTTCGAGGCCGCCCGCAATTGTCCAATGGGCCGCCAGCCGAAAGCTCTAATTATAATTACCGGCGAATAATAGAGTCCATTAAAATTTTAATTGAACAACACTACGGTAGATCACGGAGTGTGTTTGGTTAGAGGGTTTCATACTTACGTGGCAACTGCGAGTTGTGCCCTTCGTGCAACAAGAAGTGAGGGATCTCGACAGCTCCGGTTACCTATCTGGACAATAGGCAGTGAACTACACGTGTTAACGGGGATACTCTCCTGAGACACTAGTCTTATGAGTACCGAATGAAGAGCGCGCTGCGGCGGGCACTAATTTGGTGTTAACTATATTAACGTTGGTGGTCTCCTGCGCGAGTGTTCTACTGGCGCAGGGACGTCTGGCACTTCTTGCATAACCTAACGGTTGGTCTCGAGGTGCCAGTACAAATAAACTTAGTGAAGTAAGGAGAGGGGATGTACTTCGATTGACGTTGCCCCGATGTCTTCACCCGAGGGTACATTTTTACGATTATGAGTTGTTACCGCTCTGTCCTGCCATGTTCGAATGCAGAACAATTTTAGAGGGGTTAAAGTCATTCGCATCACTCGCATCCGTAGGTTTACCCTTTAGACCATGCACGTGACCCCTGGGTGGTGCTAAATGAGTGACATGTGTGAGTTGTAGAGCCACGCTGCGTTGCAGCAAGAATTGAGTCGGCTCGTCCGGCGTAATACCACCCTCTCACTAAATATCGGCGTGAAACAACACCCGTTTGCTGTTGTGTTTCGTCCGGTGAGTGAAAGTACCGGAGACCCAGCTCACCCCTTCCGCCAACCGCAATTCCTACTCCTTCCTTATAGATCCTACTCTTCCTCAAGGTCGGCAACGCATCTTCGATTGCTTCCCATCTCATTTGCCTCCTTTTGACATAAATAAAAAACTACTAACTCGATTTTAAAAATATTTTACCCATATTTATAATGGTATGTTCTCGGTACTCGACGAAAAACCCGCATAGTGCGAACAAGGCTTAAGTAGCTAACAATTCACCGGCGCGTGCGCAGGCCAGCTCATTTTATTAAAACAGCTGTTTTGGGCGTGGCAGTTGTTCTAGTTCCCGCTTCTATGACTCAACATCAAGTACTTTGGCTGCGATAACAAAGCTCTATTCTGTTATGAACTTAATTTACAAATTAGAACACAATTTTGAATAAATATGTCTCGATAAGTACCTTTTTGATATTCTTACTAATTTGAAACTATTTGATAAACACGCACGATCTAAGCATGCAAGTGCGAGCGATGTTGCCCCTGCGATAGCATTCAAATTATAAATGCAAATTTAAAAAAATAAATGTTATCCCTAACATACTGCGATATATAGGTAGGTACTACGATTTGAGCTATTTAAATAACACGATGTATAAACAAATACAATGTGAACAGCTTTCATTCGCTACTTGCCACGCTAAAGAACAAAACAAATCAGTTCAAACAAGTTCATATAAAATATGATAGCCAAGGACTCAGACCCGGCGCCGCGCGGATCACAAAAAAAAACATCACGAACCACGATTCAGATAAAGAAATAGCCAAGTAAGTACTCGATATTGTTTAATTGCCTTTCTAATTAATTCATAACTGGAGTATTAGATACCCCGTAAGGCAATTCAAAGTACCTGTGTAACGTTGCATACAAAAGTGTTAATTAATGTTTATCTGATCTATTCTAGTGTAAGTTCGGCTTTGTGGTACAAGAACTATGTAAAATAAGGCCCTGAGGGAGCCGCGAAGTCGGTGATCAGGAGTAATCGGAATAAAATATATACCTACGACATAGAAGAGTTTTTTTTTCTCTAAAATAATAGCTTTGTGCGACCAGTACATTAAGCCAGTGTCAAGTAAGTTAATAGTAATTATTTTCTTTGTAATAATGATGATAATGGGTGTTATATGCTAATGAGCTTAAATGATATTCCCCCAAACCCCTCGAAACTCAATAAATATGTGGGACTTTATTGAGATCTCACACGGACTTCTTGAGAGAATTTGAAAAGAGATGTTGCACAGTTTTGTTTTATTTGCCAACACTCATGCACTTTCACGAACACTTAAAAGTAAATAATCCACCATTATTTCACAGTAGTATTCGACAAAACACAAACATTATAGAAACTAAAACAAAACTACAGACATGACGCTTCACTTTCCCGCCAAGAAGTCCCATAGAGGAGTTTAAACCACCAATAGAATACTCTCAGTCTCAGTGCCGTGCTGGTACCGGCTCATTAAAAGAATACCACCGTCCCATCTCTTCCCTTGGGTGTCGTGAAGGGCACATAACGGACCAAAGATTGAACATACCTCCAACATCATAGAGAGGAGAATGTACTTTAAAATATGATATAATCAAACTCGACGTAAAGGTAATAAAAGCCGGGTAAGTAAACTCGACGTTAAGGGAATAGAAGCGGCACAGAAATTGACGTAGAGGTAATAGAAGCGAGACAAGGTTCTCGGCTCGACGTAAAGGGGCTCGACATAAAGGGAATGCAATTCACCTCACCACCTGTTACGCTGAGGACATGTACAGTTATTATTTGGTGAAACGTGGACTGTGACAGTGGACTGCTTTTGCCGTCATTAATTCCTGGTCTCTAACTAACTCTTCGGGGATAATAGTCATGGATCTATGTATGTATATCCCCACCCATTACCTTCGTTCCCGTTTTACTCTCTTACCAGTCACTTCCCGCCTTAAGCGTTCATGTGACACAAGAACCCTTATATTTTCTCAATCAAACTCCAAAGCTACTTCCATAGCTCATTTATCTTCCATGCAACCAGATTGTGGAATAAGCTGCCTGCTGACGTGCGTGAGAGACCATCGGTGGCATCAATCAAACTTAGGCTAAAACAGTACTAGCATAAATTATTATATGTAACTTTCTTATTCTTCTTTGTAATGACTTTCTCTCCGAACCACAGCTGGGGTTGGCTAGAAGAGATCTCTTCTAGAGATAAGCTCACCTTTGTATATGTCTTGTTTAATGTGTTCTCAATGTGTGTTTTCAATGTGCAATAAAGGATTAATTATGTATCAGCTTGTAACAAGCCACTAAAGCCTTGTTGGATTTTGTGACCTTCTTTGTAAATGACATTCTTTTATATTTAGTTTTAATTGTAAAATTCAAATATTTACTTGCATTCTCTGTCTAGCCTCTGTTTTCATTAAAGCTCTACTCTTTGATGTAAAGGTAGTTCAGATTCATCCGTCGAGCTAGAATGAGCTCCTTCTAATTATTGTTTTCCTTCCGAATTATTGTTATTTCGAACAGTGCATTGTTATAACTAGGCAGTTCCAGGCATACGTCCTGATAATAATAATAAATTATAAACTAAATCTTTACCTAGTCGTGTGTGTGCTAACGCTTAAATTGTGCTTCATTATAATAATTAACCATTTATTTGAAAATATACGTCTGAACTCATCGTGCTGTTATCTTCATCTCCTCTCCTCATCGTGTCACACTCCTCCGTTCCTCCGCAACGTGACAAGCTCTTATGCTCGTATTCTAAAACCAAACTCATACTCAAATCTCTGCTTGAGTACAGTTAGAAAGGGATAGTGCTATTCATCGCATATATCGCCATCCCTTTCTAACTGTATTTAAGCATGGATTTGATTTTGAGTTTGGTTTTGGAATACGAGCCTAAGTGTATTTTCAGTAGTCATAATGCAGAGTGAAGCTCTGAAATTCCACTAAATGAATATTAAGCCTTATCAACATGGACGACTAATGATTTACTCTTAAGAATTAAACATGTCTGTATAAGTAAATCATTAAAGTACAAATTAAAGGCCCTAGCCTTAACAAATTTATGCGCGACTGTTCCCTAATCAAATCACATTCCGGTGTCGACCAATAAACTTGTCAGATTGTCGTCCCTCGTCAAGACTTTATTGTTGTTCCTAGTTACACGCGTGTTACTATATGATTATAAATCTTAAATAAATACTGCGAAATGTCTATGCAAATATAGTGAAGCGATTATTTATTACAAGCGGCCGCTCGCGGTTTCACCCGTGTGGTTCCCGTTTTCCGTGGGAATATCGAGATTAAAAGTATCCTATGTGTTAATCCAGGTTATAAACTATCTGTATGCCGAATTTCATCCAAATCCATTCAGTAGTTTTTACGTGAAAGAGTAACAAATATCCATACATTCTTACAAACTTTCGCTTTTATAATATTAGTAGGATAGGATTATGGCCCACCAACACCACCGGAGAAGCACAAGCAAGTGCTTCAAAAAACTACTAACATAGTTAGAAGTTAAATATACTAACAACAATGTATGTATTTATTATGTACGTTACTTTATAAGTTATACATTCTATGGACCTGTTATTTAACATTGTAGTCTGAATAGAATAGAATAGAATTTCTTTATTGCTTAGACTGTGTAACATTCTGTGTAAAAGTTCTTAAAAAAGAATTAAATAGTATCAACAGTTTGCCCTTAATCGGGCATGCTATGTACACAAATAAATATTATTAACATTAATATAAATGAAAAAATAAAATAAATAAATTACAATCGTAAGGACAGAAAAAATCAGCAAAAACAATAAACATTTTAATCATCTATTTTGTCTAAAGCAATTTGTAAAATAAATAGCAATTATTGCATCTAGTAAAAAAATTTCTATTTCCTTCTCAACTTAGAGCGTTGGTTGAATGCTTTAGGCTTCTCAATCGCTTTTAATGAGTTCCTAGAAGACACGAATTCAAACATCGCATTAAAACCTCCGTGTTTAGACAGATACTGGCTGATACACATATCGAGTTGCAAAATGATATCTGCTCGAGTTATCGGAGCATCGTGACCCGATGCGTTTAAAGTCAGGGCAAATGCTGTGCTCCAAGTGAATCGGAAATCGTTGGAAACGAGGAAAGTTCACGGCTGTTTACGGAATGTGTCTCGCGCGGTATTCTGGACTGACCTTTCGGCGAGACGTAGTTACACAACCTCATCACACACTCTTGGAGACAGTAATTATTTTTTGTTTCGTTTTCGTAACCATGAGAGCTGGGCATCGTAACTTATTTATAATTTTGTCTCTACGTAGGTACAGAAATGCAACAAAAATATGTAGTGTTAAATAATAATAAATATATAGATAGACTAGAGAAATTAACACTACATACATTACTTGCACTTTTCTATGTCATCGATTTCTGTAAAGTAACGCTTATTCCATTCATAGTCTGCGTTCGCAGCAGTACTTACTTGCGATGAATTGACGTCAAAAGGTCTTCAACTAATGGAACTGGCAAACTTACCTTCAATTGACGTAGTACACTATTTGCTGTTTTAGAAGAAGAATATGAAGGTAACGTACTGTCGCGGATTCCGTCGCTTTACCAGTCTAAAGGCCAAAATCCCTTGCACAACGCGTCGTCTATTTGGTACGGGCACATACCCGGGCGGCCGCCACACTGGGGCAGGAGACCATAATTCGTACCCTTAAATAAACTCTTGGTTTTAGAACATGTTTAATGCTGTTAATATGTTCAGTTATATGTGTTTGTTAATATAATGAAAATGTTTTCATATAGATATATTTAAAAAAAAATTATAACAATAAAAGTTATAATTTTGAAAAAAAAAAAAAATTATTACTTATTATAAAAAACAAAAAAATATTTTTTGACACGTAATATTACAAATAATTCAATGAATTGTCATCATCATCATCATCTAGGGCAATATCATCCGATGTATTATAGGATGGAGCTTTTAATAAAGACATTGCATCTTTAGGAATATTCTTAACTTTACTTACTTTTACTTTCTTTACTTTCTTTTCTAGTTAAAAATAATGTATTAGAAGCAATTCCTACAACAAATAAGATAATTTTACTTTTGAGGAAATTATAAGAAAAAACAGTTTTCTTCGAGTACTAAAATCTTCACCTACTAAAATCGATATAAATCAGAAAGTAGCGAAAAGTAGCAAACTTTTTTAATAGTTTCTGGGAGCCTATTCTATACTGAATATTGTTGCATAAAACCTTTAGCTAAATTCAGCTAAATACCTAAACAAATTGTCTAATAAATAGGCCAGTTAAAACAATTTGAGGATTCAATTTGATATGACTTACCTACCTTAAGCTGTTCATATTCCTACATAATACAGTATGTCAATATTTTATCACATACCTGAAGTAGAAGGTTCCAATATCTAGATAACACATAAATTTGATAAACTTAAAGAGATTTGACTTTGAACATATGCAGAAAATCACAAATAAAATTAGGACAGGCTATTTTGTTGAACTTTGACGTGGTGTACAAGTGAACTCGGTTTGTTGCGAAGCATCTAAATGATATTTACAAGTACCTTAGTTAGTGTGCTGCTTATTCATTATAATAGGGTATCTTGAAATCTCATTTATTAAAATTTTAAACACTGAAAAAAGACGACAACCTCGGGCGAGGTTGTCGTCTTTTTTCAGTGTTTAAAATTTTACTTAAGTATATTTAAGCGTTAATAAAACGCTAAAATATAAAACTTTAATCTCATTTATTTTTTGAATTATCGGTATGTTTAGAGGCTATCTGCCCCAGCGTGGCCGGTGCGCTTTATACGAAAATTTCTGCAAACTGGTAAAGCGACGGTGACCCTGATAGTACATAGATTCACTACTATCATCCCCAAAGGGTTAGTCAGAGACTAGGCAATGAGGACGGCCAAAGCAGTCCTCTACCACAGTCCACTTTTCACCAAATAGCGACTGCACAAGTGCTCAGCGTGACATGTGGTGAGGGAAGAGAGGGGGTGGTAGAATTCTTTCACCGCTAGGTACACGACACGGTTATCTATACCACGTATACCTTTATTTAAATTGTAATAAGAAGATTGCTTTACTACTTACTTACTCACTACGATATTTTAACTTACTAAAACACTGCAAAGTAATAAAACAAAAACAAACCGGTCTACTAAATTGAAGAAATAGAATTAAGATGTGTGAATTTCGATAGTAGTAACCATACTACGTAGTGTCAGTAGAAGACAATGTTTTTCGTACACCCGGTCTCCTACACTATAAACACATAAGGCGGTTAGTTCTACTTCAATGTATAACACATCTAATCTATTTGGTAACCTTGTAACTGCGACCTTCAGAATGAGAAATTTGAAGATCTCAATGCAAACTAGACTTTTATCGGAATCCATTATTAGATTGAAATTGATTAGTTCAAGTGACGCAAAGCTCCGGTAGTTTTTTGATGATTGACAAATCATTGCGCTCCTCAAGATGCAGTGCAGTATTTCTTGAAATATAAATTTAATTTGACATACATATACCTTCCTATACATACACTCACCTAGTCGCATTTTACGATACCCAAGAGACGAAACAGGTTGGTAGTATTATTTTAACCCGTCGAGTGTTTTGTTAACACGGGGTGTTAACCTTTTGAACGCCACGGTCGGATATGGCCGACAAATGAAAACGTGCCCAACACGCCACCGTTGTGTATATCCGACCAGAATACGACATTTTTAAATACAAAATAAAATATACTTAATTAACTTTTCTGTGTTTCTTTTCCTTACTATTTAAAAGTATATTAATAATGAATGAGCCGCCAGCCCGCCACCAGACAGCTCTACTGTCACCTCTTAGAACAGTATCACTTTAATCTTACATACATACATATAATCACGACTGTTATCCCCGAAGGGTTAGTCATAGACCAGGCGATGAGGACAGCAAAAGCAGTCCTCTACCATAGTCCACTTTTCATCAAATAGCGACAGCACATGTGCTCAGCGCGACAGGTCGTGAGCCCATCGTCGCTCTATGTTGTTGGATATATCTGCAGTATTTAGTCCGTTAGTCGCCTTTTACATAGTAAGATTAAAGTATTAAGTACTACTCTTGGGTTGATGGTAAGGCCCTAGAACTGCAAATACTCGTATAAATGTTTAGTTAGAATTATAGTTTTTATTTACTTCAACAATATACATAAAGGTTGACCACAGTTTTACCTCCAGATAACGTTACGCAATAGGACGAGAGTGACTGAGTTTTGTCCTCTCTATGTCATGTCACGATCTTTAAGTAAATTACCCCAACGTATTCGGTCACTTATTATGAAGTAACTTAGCCTCTTATCATGTTAATTGTACCAATTACCATTACAGATATGGTTTAAAAAGTGACTCGCTCACAATATATTCCATAAGCAATAATGCCAAGGAAATTCACAAATAAGGTAACCTGAAGACAAGTAGGTTTGTTTGGGTGAAACTACTTCTGTAGTTTAGCTAAGACTACTCTGAGAACTAGAGAAGCCGGGTATTATTTATTTGTCCACCGTGCTTAAAATTCCGCTCGTGGAAATGTTTTCTATAATTTCCGAATTGTAATTTGTTTCCAACAAAATTTGAGAAAATGTATGTTATTAAGTAAATATGTAAAAGTGTACTAAGATTACTATTGTAAATAAGCTTCTTAATAAATAAATATGTCCTTATCCACCAGAAAGCAAAAGGTTTTCATTGACGCTGTCCGCAGAACGACGCGACGCTTGTTAAACCCATAACTAATAGGCACATATTATGCAATAGCTTTGAATGTATAACACTTAGGTATACAGTATGTAAATGAACGAAAGGCAAACCTTAAAACCGGTGGATGTTAAAAACAAGTATAATACAATGAACCACTTTTTGTTTTAATCCAACTGATAACTGATGTCAAACTTGCATCACAGGATGTTATTAAACTCGTTAACCGACTGATGAGAAAGAGGTTAAGTTATTACATTTAGTAAAATTATAAACAAAATAGAAAGTGATTGGATTAAAACAAAAAGTGGTTCATTGTATTATACCCGTTTTTAACATCCACCGGTTTTAAAGTTTGCCTTTCGTTCATAGTTTTCCGCCGGTAAACTACTCCAAACTTCAATGGAACTAACATTGAAAAAAAATATGAATTCGAAGTACTCTAGACAGGACTAAAATACTTTGAAGTTTAATGGCGATTAAACGTGGAGCGTTTCTTAGAATTACTGTATAACTAAGAGTGGACCTCTATGTAGTGAAAGGCTCTGAGTCGATTGTAGAAGGAATGTCGGTGTAGCTGTAAGTATTAATCTCCCCATGTGCTATTGTTTATGTTCATACTGGCGCTGTAGTATGATTCATTGTAAGCACCCTTGCAGGGTGTCTCATGCACCTACTATTAATGTTATTAATATTGTTTTCTAATGTTTACGCGAGCACTACACATTGAAATGAAACAGTTTTTACGTAACAAAACTCGTGTTTAATTTACATACTCTTTACAGGATCCGTGGTCACAGGAAGACTCCTATGACCCTGTAAAGGGTTCGAAACGTCAAGAATAAAAAACTATGTAATGTAGTAAATAAATACCTAAATTTAAAATAGAGTGTGTATGCAGCACCAAGAATGTAGTGCGCCTCGATCGCGGGGCGGTCACGACTTCAATACAGTTTAAATTATTTTATTGCGTCTGCGTCTGACTTACGCATACCTGTCTGAATAAGAGCCTTATGGCGAGTTACGCAAATGATGCTCGAGTTTCGAGGACTTTCAAGGCCTGCGCAGACGGGGGACATTCTTAGGTGTTCTTTTGACCGTCAAAATAAATCACTAAGTGCCGGACTCGCACTCAGAAACGTCAATCAACATTAATTAACTTAGCACCTACGATTTTTCATGGTATAAAGGTATCTGAAAACGACGTCTTTAGAATTAACCAGCTAACAAAATGCCCTTAGAAACGAAAGCTTTTAAGAGCAATGTACTTAAATAATTTTTATATACGTTCTGAGTAAGACAGAGACCCTAATAATGGCACATCATAAGTCTTTTTAAGCTATAAGAGCATATATACTCGTAATAAAAATTTTTAGAAGTATATAAGAAAACGAGAAATGACATTAATAAGAACAGTAGTGTTATAAACGCACTCTGTAAGCCTAATTCTTAATTAACACTTATACATGCACTATGTAAGTCCTCTTGATCTTAGAAGTGACTTATCTTATTATTTTATTATATATCTGCTTTTATACTTATAAATTATTCTTACAGACGTATATAAGCAAACTTAAAATAACATTTATAAGAGCAATAGTATTATACACGCACTTTATAAGCCTAATTGCCCTTAAGTCTTAATTAACACTTATACGTGCACTTTGTAAGACGACTCGATCTTAGAAGTAACTTTACTAAGTGCTTTGTTAGATATCGTCTGTTACTTATAACTTCCTCTTAAAGATGTATTTAAGCTTACTTTATATCACATTTGTAAGAACAGTAGTATTATACGCGCACTTTATAAGCCTAATTACCCTTGATTCTAAATAAACTCTTATAAATTCATTTTGTAAGATCACTCGATCTTAGAAGTGCCTATGTAAAAGTTATTAAAGAGTACTAGCACGTCAAATGTCTTAGAAGGTTACATAAATTGCAATTACAATTCTAAAGCATAGCAAAAAAGTCAAAAGGTGGCCTACCAGGAACTTCCCTGTTTGTCTTTTAGCCAACTTTTACTTTAGGTGAACAATAAAGAAACTAAAATTGATCAAACATGTCCACAAAAATACAGTTGATCATGGTTAATCGACCAGGACCGCGCAATTGAACATTACGATACCACAGGATGATTTGTTTCGGATTCGTCGTATTCCAGATTTGTTGTATTCCAGATTCGCCGTATTCCAAATTCGTCGTAATACGTACAGTCGAGTAGGCACATAAATATATATCGATCGAATCATTTTGAATTTTGCGTACATACAAAAAAATCCTGTATACATACGTAACTTATTCTATAACTATAACGATTCCTTGCTTGAAAACTACGTTAATTTCTTAAAAAGTTACGATATCTCCCCAAAAACGTATGCGTTTGACCGCGGTAAGGTTTAGGTGTGGAATCTATAGATTGCGATACAGAATCAGGACCCTGAGCCGTGTATGTAGCGGAGTTTGTCATCCATCACGAACCCATACTTAGCAACAATTTAGCCAATACCCATATTTTGTGGCGACAAATTAATTTAATTGATGACCCCATTATTAAAATTACTTACGTAAGGTAAAAAAAATTAGGTACAGACCGATTTTAGATATACTTGATCATTTCTTGGAAATATAAGATGTAAAATTAAACTAGATACTTACATTCAATTTCATAAAGATTCTGTTCATATAACACCACTGCGGTTTGCGGTTATAAATATTAAGTATTATTTAGCACATTCGAATACTTGCTACAATAATCCAGGAAGTTAAGAATGGCAAGAAACTGTCTTGACCATTGAAATAACTATGTTTACCTTAAGCAATTACGCGTTGAGGTCAAAGTTCAACGCACTTATTAGCGAGCCTTTAATTATGTGGGAAAAAACGCTGATAATTTTACAAAGGTTTAAGGTGAACTCAAGAAATGAAAGCAGGTTTATTATACGTACTAGCGGACTGTTTGCGACTTCGTGCGCGTGAACACCGATACTCTTTGGTGAACACACCACGTATAATTTCGCTTCTATACAGTATAATATACAGACTAGGTCTACCCTGGACTGTATGGTGGCAGCTGATTAAAATAATACTACCGACCAAAGGGAAGAGCCCTTGGGTGTCTCGTAAAATACGACTAACGGACTAACAGCATAGAGTGGCGATGTTCTCACTACCTGTCACACTGTGAGTGCAAAGGTATCTACAGTTATTATTTAGTTAAACGTGGACTATGAAAAAGGACTGATTCAGGCGGACTTCACAAGCCCTACCACCCACCAAGATATACAGGGTGTTTCTTATTAGGTATCGCATCGGCTTAATAATATCGGTGTATATTATTAAGCCGATGCGTGGTGATAGGGGACTACCATACATTAAACCCCATGTATGTTCAGCGATTCTTTCTCTCTGGTAGTCTCTTTATCTCTTTCTTTCTGGTAGTTTTCAAGCTATATATTTTTTTCTTTTCTAAGTATTTTATTACGACATCAGGTAATTTTTTTTTAACTTGTATTGATATTAGGAAGATGACTACTTAGTTAAAGAAAAGTGCACAGAAATGTCTACGCAAAAAAAAACTTTGAAAAAAAAAAAAGAAAAAGTCCTAAAATACTTAGAAAAACAACCAAAAATCGGTGAACATACATGAGGGTTCAATAGATAGGTAGGTATGGTAGTCTCTACCTATCACCACACGTCGGCTTGACACCTTACAAAAAACACCCTGTATATAGGGGAAGACCTAAGCCCAGGTAATAGGACGTTTATAGGCTGATGACAAAAGTAAATGTAATCACATTTATCGCATTCGTGATCTTCCGGGACATGATCCTCGGGGAATGTGATCCTTGGGGAATAACCCATGATGACGATCACAATTTGTCCACAATAATTGGTTAAAGGTTTCCGGAAATAAGACTTTTTTGCGATCAGTTTTTCTTTCATTGACGTTGTGTCTTACATACTGGGAAGCATAATAGACTTTCTGACGTACAAACGTGAGCAAGTTGGATCAATAAATATTTATGTATTTTCCGATAATAATATATTGTTTTTATTGTCATTCTTTTATAGTTAGCATTTTATCGCATCTATCTTTATTGTTCCATATATAAGAAGAGCCGATTCAAGTGCGTGTCAACGCATAGATGAATAAAATCCAATTATCAGCACACCAGCTTCAGTTCACAGAACTGAAACGTTGATTAACCGGTCCGTTTCAACCAGTTTTTGCAGTCGGCTGTAATACGGTGAAAAAGTACTTACTATGACAATCTCTCTACTCTACTATTTTTTTACGATTTTCACTATTAAACTAGCCTTTATATATATATATATATATTAATTGATAATTTGTGTTAAAAAAAACCATTAACCAAGCCTGTTATTGTTAATTCCTGTATAATAATAACGGATGGAGAAGTTTATTTGTTTGTTTAGAACATGAAGGACATTACCCACGGCCCATAGATTTAAAAACCTGACAATGTTAGCTTGTATAAAATGATCCTAATAGCAAAATGTAATTTATAATACTGTTTATTGGTCTAAATTAAGATTTTTTTTATAAAAGGCCAGAGTTACGTGATTAAAAGTTTAAAAATAACAATTTTAAGTTTGTGGATGGACATTGTTTTTTTTTTAAGTTTCTCGGCAACATACAATCATAGCTAAACATGTTTTATACCATTTTTGTTTCAATTAATCATACACAACACATATTTATTAATAAAGATGCCAATAATTAAGACTATACATGAGTTTCATTATACTAAAAATAACGAATTGGACAACCACACACAACAGTGACAGACAGAGCTGACAACAGACAAGACAAAAATACGTTTCGTTTTACCCTTGCTAGGTATAATCGTTCAATCAATTCTTATTAAAGAATTATTGTGTTAATAATAATTATTATAATAATTCTCTTTTGAGAATGTATAAATAAATAGGTCCAAAGTGGGCATTGTCCTTTTGAGAGATTTTTTTTTCGGTTTTTGTCATAATAATTAACACTTTTTAATAGATGTAGAGCTTTGGGGAAGGCCTTTGCCCAGCAGTGAGACGGTATAGGCAAGAGAAAAAAACGTGATAATTTTACATAAAAAAGCCTGGAGATTTGGCACCCTTCCCTAATAAGTTGAACTATAAATTTTCATACTATATTCATGCTTCACTAAAAGTAACATGTGCTGCTTCTTGCATGTGTGGGAACTATTCACAATATGAATAAATATTACGTAAAATATTAAAATAAATCTTATGAAACAATCGGAGACTAAGAACATTATACTTACACCAGCGGTCGGTTGTTCCGTCTCGGCTTATGAATTATAAATGTAATTTAATATTTATATCGGTTGAAACTATTTTGATCCGGTAGCTTGTTAGCTGCACAGCCCCGAGGCCTAATTCTAGGAGCTGTGGACAACGAGCGGCAAGTGACAACTAGGTGTTGTTTTTTAAGCCATCAACACGTTTTTGATCTCCAAATTTGTATTTATAATAAAAGTAATAAAGTATATTTAAAGGCCGATTGGCTTTAGCTACTATCATAACTAAGTCTTGGTTAAGTAAAATAAAAATGAAAATAATATAGTAATAATTAATTTTTAAGAAACATTTGAAAAAAATGAATTATTTTATAACAGTTCCAGTGTCCACCTTCGGCCTGATCGCCACTTTTCATCAGGTGTTTTTTTTTATTAATATTTTTTTATTTATTGTTTTAAGATAGCTTACAGCTTATAAAAAGTAATTAATAACAAAAATAGTAACTAAAATCTAATTGATAAGCTACCACATAATTATTATTATAGACATCAAAAAGATTCTTATCCATAAAAACAAAAATCGGTTTCACTCAGTCTTCTTAATTACCTTATATTACATTTTTTATGTAATTACCTACTTATTGTAATTTTTGAATAACCTAAACATACTTATGTATTAGTTACGTACAAAAAACGTTTATTTTACTGAGTTATTGCGATTTTATATAGTTCTACAGTGGACTTAAAATCGCAATAACTCAGCCAAATAAACCTTTTTTTAAAATATTATCAACAAACTATTTAGATCCTTGGATTTTACTTTAGCATGCAAAGTTTCATTAAAATAGGCTTAATGGTCTTTAAAAATTTCGACTTGAAAAATTGTGTGTTTTGATTTTGTGTGACAACAAAAATTTGATTGTGTGTTGAACGCTCACAATCTAAAAGAATACCGGGTTTACTAAGAAGAAAATGTCAATTGATTATAACACAGCCAAAGCAACACAATTGCCGGCAGGTGTCCTAATCAACAACTTGTTGTTTTGATTGTGCGTGATCGAACCTCTTAGGTCGAACGCACACGATCGATTTTAGTATTATTTTCTTGGCAAGGCCTGTCGAGGTTCCCTTCTCGCAGTATAGTAGGCCGGCCAAGCGCCAAAAAGTCGTCTCTAAACCGAATCTCGTATGTAAGTTTTGTAAATACCTACAACAGGTATTGATGTGTTCGGGGTGTCCTCCAGATATCGAAACTGCTTGTTGTATAGTTCTAAAGTGGTGGAGGGGGCAGCAGTGACGTCATAAAGATGGCAGCCGACGGTTTTGTTTTTCTTCAATTGTAACGTATCTATGAGGTCAATTTGCTTGTGCAAGGTGTTATTTGAAAGCGCATTAAATTTACTTTAATCATTTTATAGACATCTTTAACGGAAACATGGTATTTACAAAAATGTTTTGAATTAATTGAATTTTCATTACCTTCCATGAACAGTTTCTTCATTTTACTCGGAAACGAGTAATTTTTCTGTATAACATTGTTTTTCTAAAACATGCAAAATTTTATGAGCTATCCACAAATATAAGGTTCATTAAAATACGACTTCAAACGACTGTTCTGTGTCCAATAATCTAGAGCGAGGAGCACTATCACGACGACTCCAAGCGTGCGTGCGTGCGTCTTCGGGGGCTGTGCGGCGGGCCGCATAGCCACATGATAGTGTGTCAGCCAAGATCACATCACCTTTAGCGATTCTTTCGTTCATACAGTCAACCACACAGGAATGAGCTGCCTTGGAAAGTTATTAATAAAAATAAAAATAAAAAGTAAAAAACAGGCTAAGTTCTCGTGATATTTTTTCAGTGATCTTTAAAAAATAATTAAATCTGAGAATTAGGAACCTAAGCCAAGTACAGTCAATGGAAAGGGAACGGAACCCCTAGCATTACATTAAATGTATGGAAAGGGTTTCGTTTCGTTCGTTTTTCGTTCACTCTGCAGATGACTGTACCAACGTACAATGGTGGACTCCCTCGTTTTACCAGTCTAAAGGTCAAAATCCCTTGCACACCGCGTCGTCTATTTGGTATACCAGGGCGGTCGATGCGCTTCATACGAAAATCACTGCAAAGTGGTAAAGCGACGGTGACGCCGACCGTACACGTACAAATTAGACTGAGCTAGCTGACGAATTCACAGATTCAACATAGCAAGTTTTCAGAGAACCAAGCTTTCATAGCCTATCGTATTTTGATGAAACTCTTATTTTAGAAACTATTCTCTCAGAACTGCGAAATGTTCATACTTAGTGCTTTTCATTCGGTGATCTTAAACTTTATGTACTTAAACATTAGTCAATACAGTTGAAATGATTCATGAAGACATTTCACACAGTTTGCTCGGTTTGCTAGCAGTTGGCAGGGTGCACTCGGTGCGATGAATAAAGATTCTTAGATGAATAATGCTGGATGAAAATGCTTTTTTTACAATATGCACTAGGCTGTCTGGCACTTGACCTGATGGGAAGTGACGATACGGTCGAAGGTGGAGAATGCCTGTCTACTTAGACAGGCTATTCAATATGGAGGAGGAGGAAGGAGTCCAGGTTGTACACACGGCGTCAGATCAACCTACCCTAAACTGTCAAATTTCTCCAATTAATATTAATCCTAAGACCCAAACATTAAAGTTCAAAATTGATTGTAGAAATTTGACAGTTGTGGGTAGGTTGATCTGACGCCGTGTGTACCTACTGTTAGAGGAACATCCTAGTATGTTTAGTCAGGCAAAGCGTTTTATTCCATAGTGTATTCCATTTCGATGTCTATGAAGTGATTCAAGTACATTTAATGCGCTTTCAAATGACACCTTGCACAAGCAAATTGACCGCATACGTGCGCCACAATTGAAGAAAAACAAAACCGTCGGCAGCCATCTTAATGACGTCACTTCTGCCCCCTTCACCACTTTAGAACTATACAACAAGCAGTTTCGATATCTGGAGGATACCCCGAACACATCCATACCTGTTGTAGGTATTTACAAAACTTACATACGAGATTTTGTATTTTCTGCCCATGGTCGGCCTACGTCATCTTATGTAGGTACAACTCCCCCTCTTTCACTCTACCTCCTTAGCGAAAATTACTGCTATAAGCCTGGCAATGTCTTTAAGGCTAAGTGCCTCATTATAGTGCGTTGCAATGCGTTGCTTCGACGCAGCGTCAACGCTGCGTCGATCGCGTCGTTTTACATAATACAGCTACTTCACCCCAAGGGTAACAATGTACATTCTTAAAAGGTTGGTAAGTATTTTTTGTGACATGCCATATGATGATTTGCGTCGTCGCAACTCAGGTGTAACAGTCAATGCATTGATCTAATGAGACCTTAGCCTAAGGGGTGAAGAGCCTTAAGTCTTCTGGTTTTGATAGGCCAATCCCAGGTGACTCGTTCAATTCCTAACAAGAGAGTCACAGTCGCACAAAAAGGTGCTGCATGGACTCAGTATTCTCTCCACTGAACTCAACTCCACTAAACATTAGTAATCATTTAAGCACTAATAACTTATTAGTTCCCTGATGATATCTTGGCATAAACATTATTTTAAATCTGTTTAGCAATCGTTAAGCAGGTATAATGTGTCAGAGTAATAAGATAGAAGTAAGCGTAGTATAAGTAGGTATAGTAAATAAGAGATTTGTGCAATAATGCAATAAAAATGGAACTGGAAAACCACACATACATAAAAAAGAGTAAAAGTAGGAAATAAATAGTATGTAGGGCATTTATATAATGCAATAAATAAGTAATAGATATAAGCAAATAGATAAGTAGTTAAGAACAAGGTAGATAGGGCACGAACGTGCGATAAAAATGGAAAGAAGTAATTTGAAATAGTTATATAGTTTTTAGCATAGGCAAAAAGGAATATAGTAGGATAGGGCACCTAGACGTGCCGAGAAAATGTAGATGCCATTTTTCAGATAGGAAGCCGCAATATAGCGGAAAAGATAATTAGTTTTCGCGTCGGGGGCACACAAAAAAAAATGTGTCTGAGTACGACTCGTGCGTGGCAATCCTTAGCATCACGTTTGTACTTGGTCGGTAATGAAACAATCGTTTATTGGACGTTAATTATGACAGATCGGTATCTTTAACATTTCGTTCGAATAAATTATACAAAGCACATAACCGATACGACTGGTTATTCTGAATCACGGTTGATAGAGCAATTTTGGCGTGGAGGAAATAAATATTTCACTATAGATTAATGCACTTAACAAGAATTTTTACGTTAGGAGGAATTTAGCTGGCCTTGGCGGCCGAGTGGCAAAAGCTGAACTGAACCCAGGACTTTCGCATATGGGGCCGAGCCGACCGAAATAGTTAATTTTAAAAAGTTAGCTTATTATATATTATCCCCGAAGGGTTAGTCAGACACTAGTCAATAATGTCCGCAAAAACTGTCTTCTGCCATAGTCCACTTTTCATCAAATAGCGACTGCACATGTGCTAAGCGTGACAGGTGGTGAGCCCATCGCCGCTCTATGCAGTTGGATGTATATGCAGTCTTTAGTCCGTTAGTCGTCTTTTACGACACCCAAGAGAAGAGAGGGAGTGGTAGTATTCTTTCACCGCTACGCGACGAGGTTATTAATATTACAAATGCGAAAGTGAGTTTGTTTGTTTGCGCTTTCACGCAAAAACCACTAAACCGATTTAGATGAATATTGGTATAGAGATGGATGGGGCCTGGAGACAGTTACAGTGTGATAGTTTTCGACGCTTACTGCTGGGCACCATGGCTTCCCACAATTGGGAGATTAAACATTGCCCAAAGTGAGTTTTTCACGACTGCCATCTTACGACAACAACCGGGACCGACGGCTTTATGTGCCTTCCGAAGCACAGAAGAGCTCGAGATATTTTTCATTTGGTCACCCATCTAGTCCAGGGTTCAGGCATTACGAAAGTTGGTTAACTGGCAAGATCGCAAACAGAATGGCTTAGCCGCTGTGCTATCGAGTTACCTAAGAAGTAATAAAAAAGATACAGCCTGTATACTTCTCATTGCACGGCAAAGGCCTCCGCCATTGAAATCAAGTCATCGCGACCATTGAGGGGTATTGGTTTAATCTATGCTTGCCAAATGCGGGTTGGTGATGACCTACCCGGGCGATGCGTCGAAAAATACATACTACTCTGTCAAAAAAGTACCAGGAAAAGATCATTAATACGCAAAACGTTAGTTATTCATCCAAATTTATTTTATCGAATTCAAAGTATGCTCCTTCAGAAACGATACACCTACGAATAATCCAATCATAAAAACATTTCTAAACTCTTTTTCCGGAATTGAGTTCAGTTTTCGCCGCGGATTTTCCTTTATGTTTTCTACCGAATGAAAACGACTGCCACGAAGTGGTAATTTGAGTTTAGGAAAAAGAAAGAAGTCGGCTAAAGCCCATATCTGGTGAATAAGGTGGTTGCTCGATGGTATTAGTTGAGTTTTTGGTCAAAAATTCGTTTACAACTTCGCCTTGCGCGAAGGCGCATTATTGTGGTGCAAAATCCAAGAATTTTCTTTCCACGAATTTGGCCTTTTTTGCCGAATTGGCTCTCTTTAACGCCGCATAATACTTAAATAATATTCTGTATTTACCGATTGACCTTTGTCAGTCAACAGTCAACAAAACAGTCAACATGACTTTGACTTTTAATCTACTTTGGCGTGGTTTTTTCGGTTTCGTTTCAGTCGGAAGGCGCCACTCCGAAGCTTGTTGACTAGTTTGCATGTCAAACTCGTAAGCCCGCGTCTCGTCACAAGTAACAATGCGTTGCATGAATGTTGGGTCGGAATTGACTCGTTCTAGCATGTCCTCAGCGACTCTTATTCGATTGAGTTTTTGGAGAAAATTAAGGTCTTTTGGGACTAGCCGAGCGGCACCATGTTTCATAGCCAAGTGATTATTTAAAATGTAACGGATCGACTCGTGAGACTTTCGATCAACATTATTGTTGATCGAAACGTGAGACACACAAAGTTCAGCTGCTATCTCTCTCTAACTTGATTTTTTTTATTGGCAACGGGTATTGAATGAGGATTTTCAGTCACCATTTCCTTTACTTTTGCGATGTTAACTTCAGTTGAAGACGTTGATGGCCTACCAGAGCGAAGCAAATCTTCCATCACATCTCGACCGCTTTTGAACGCTTTGTACCGTTTGTACCACTCATAAGCACGTGTTTTTGATAAAGTCGATACACCGTAAGCCTTCTTTAACATTTTCATTGTCAAACTTTAAGACAGATCTTTCGTTCGATGTTTTTATCCATTATGAAATTCGCAATACACACTAGATATAAACTAACTAAAAACAGCACTGTATTTAATCTAATTACCAGATGCAACTCAAACTCCGCGCCAAAATAGATAACAGTTGTGCCAATCTAACAACAAAAAAATTTAGAATCATAAACAAATCATCCATTCCCGAAACTTTTTTGATAGAATGTACTTACATATTATTATAATCACGACTATTATCCCCGAAGGGTTAGCCAGAGACTAGGCAATGAGGACCGCTAAAGCAGTTCTCTGCCATAGTCCAATTTTCACCAAATAGCGGCTGCACATGTGCTTAGCGTGACAGGTAGTAAGCCCATCGCCGCTCTATGCTGTTGGATGTATGTGCAGTCTTTAGTACGTTAGTCGTCTTTTACGACACCCCAAGGTAAGAGAGGGGTGGAAGTATTCTTTCACCGCTACGCGACACTGATAAGGGAAAAAAATACGTTGAAAAATAGAAAATAGAAGCCTTAGTTATGAATCATAACTAAGGCTTCTATCATAACTTATGATATATCAGGTTGGTTGTATCTAGCTTGTGAAGACTTACAGCCGAAATTAATTATCAATCAATCTTTTGTTTTTTCTACTAGCGTAAGAAATTTGACATTATATGTTGGAGATTGTTTTTTTTTGTTTTTTTTGCTCTTGATCCCAATCAAGCCCAGGGGCTAAGACAGGATCCACGATGGAGCGAGGTAACCCAGCAGGTGCCTTTTTACTCTTACTTTGAAGATGGACGGGTTCTATGTACTCGGAAACACTGACGCAGGGAGGAGAGATTATGTCTTTCTAACTTTTTTTTGTAGGAAATACGATAACATACTTTGTCCGACCTGAGAATTGAACCCTCCGGATATCGAGGCGTTAGTAAGTAGTAGTAAGCAAGAAGTAATAGAAGCTGATAAAACAGTTGACACTTTGCAAATTGAATCACATCGACTCATAATATTTTAATTGTATGCAATTGGACGGCTATTGTTTCACTCTATTATAGGTATGAGTAATGCAATTTTCCGAGTCTATTTCCGTACTCTGTTACAAGTATATTATTATGTACGAGGAAATTCCGTAAATAAGCTAGTTAAACGCAAGAGGCATTCTGAATCTTCGAAAAAGTCAATTTTTAATTTAAGTTCAGATATTACTTTGCTCCGTTTTGGCCTTGATTTAAGTTATGGCCAACCGTCAAATGTTCCCAGGATAAGTCTTAGTTTTTGTATTGTCCTGGAGAGGCCTGGATATAGTTTTTAAGTAGTGTTGGGTTTTTAATTAGATGTCCTGTACTGCTTTGTATCTTACGGAAAGTTGTAATTACTATTAGTTGAGTTTCATTGCATCCGTTTTCACTACGTATTACTATTAACAACAGATCTTATACTGCGTCTTATTGTTAAAAATAAAAGTCCTGGTATTTCCACCTTCAATTTTTGGTTCACAAAATTTATTAATGAAAACCCTAATCACACCTAATTTAAGTTTCAACTGGCGAGCTACCATCTTATCCCAATTCTGTCGTCATAACGAAAATGTTAGTAGTAGCAGTCTTCTGTTCCGACAGTTAGAGATAAGATAGCCAATTCCTCACTAGAAGAAGATTCCGGGATTTTTTGGGAGAAATTTGCTTTCTCTTTGGGAGTTACTAACTAAAAATGGACATATGAAAACTGTAAGGTATATACAGTTTAGTCGGCCCAACAGTGGGATGCCAACAGTTACTTCGACCCGTCAATCACGAGTGACCAACATCCGGTTGTATTGTGCCGGGTTATGATAATTATTATTGGTTTATAATGAGAAGTCAATAAAACTACGTTGTAATATGTCACGGTGGCTTACATTATCGGCCCAGTTAAGGCGACGTTACTAATTAATATTAATATGTCGTGTGGAATAGCGGCTCAATAAAAAAATACTACCAATGTAGCTGTTCCGTTGGGTATTGTAAAAGGCGACTAACGGACTACTGATAATAATTGTTAAAACATAAGATAAAATAAGATAGGATTGTTGATCAAAAGCATGAATAATATAGAAATATAAGCGACTAACGGACTAAAGACTGCACATATATCCAACAGCATAAAGCGGCATGAGCTCACCACCTATCACGCTAAACACATGTAAGTTGTAATGGTACGTGGACTTTGGCAGAGGACTGCTTTTACGGTCCTCATTGCCAAGTCTCTGACTAAACCTTCGGGGATAATAGACGTGAATGTATGTTCTAAAGTCATTACAAATACGGGAAAACTCAATAAGTGCAGCAATACTGTTGTTGTTGTTGTTGTTGCAATTCTTTATTTTTACTTTTTTCTCTGTATCATCTTCTGAATTGTACATTATTTGTGCTTGTGGTAAATGAAAGATAAGATATATCTTATTAAATGAATGTTTGTTATCATATCTTATCTTATTTAATATCGTGTCTGCACGCCCTTAAGACCACGTTGCCGGTAGCTCCAATAATTGTCAAGGCGGGGCACGACTGGCAGCGCATTCCCTCCGTGCCTTTTTAAGAATTTATTGTTACTAAATTATCTAGTTCACTACCCATGCCAGTGTCTAATTTCCTCATTGCGAAAACATATGTTCTTCAGTGTTGTTTAGTTTAGCGTTTTATGTTCATTTAGTAGTTGTCTGTTTTGAAGATAACGAAACGTTAATCCTACTAATATTATAAACGCGAAAGTTTGTAAGTATGGATGGATGTTTGTTACTCTTTGACGTAAAAACTACTAAATGGATTTGGATGAAATTCGGCATACAGATAACCTGGATTAACATATAGGATACTTTTTATTTCGATATTCCCACGGGAACGGGAACCACGCGTTTGAAACCGCGAGCGGCCGCTAGTAGAATATAAAGTCAAAAAACGTTGAAAATTTTTGATAGGTCTAATCGCTATATCTCGGGTCTACCTCGGTGGTGGAGTGATCAACATAGCCGCCCAGATTGCAGAGGACGTGGGTTGGATTCCTGGGGTAGTCCTTTTTTTCAACTTTTCGTTTTATTCGAGTTTACCTACGCATTATTAAGGGGGGTTAGAAGGCGGCTCGCAGGTGTTGCGCGGTGCGGGGTCCGAGGTAATTCGTAAGCGCCATTCACATTTTTATCAAAAAGTTAATAAAAATGTTTAGGTTTTTGGAAATCCAAATTAGTCAAGAAATCAAAAAGGTAAATACTTATGTGTTTATGATTTTATAGGAATTATTATTGTAAAACACGGTCGTAATGGCACAAAATTTCAGTGCGTAATATATACAATATTTTGTATAACAGCTAGTAGAAAACAGCCAAATTTTCCGTTTTCATCGCCCAAGCCCCCTTATTGCAAATAATCAAATATTACCAATTGACTAGTTGTTTATTTTCATGCCCGGCAAACACGCTCAACACTACATACCTAAATTAATCTTACGCGTTGCCGACCCTGAAGCCTTTGTTATAATATATCAGGTTGGTTGTATCTAGCTTGTGAAGAATTACAGCCGAAATTAATTATCAATCTATCTTTTGTTTTTCCTACTAGCGGTAGAAATTAGACATAATTTGTATGGAGTTTTTTTTACTGTATATGGGTTTGCTCTTGATCCCAATCAAGCCCAGGGGCTAAGACAGGATCTACGACGGAGCGAGCTAACCCAGAAGGCACCTATTCACTCTAACTTTGAAGATGGACGGGTTATAATAAGTAATCGGAAACACAGACGCAGGGAGGAGAGATTATGTCTTTCTAACTTTTTCTTGTAGGAAAACAACAGATAAGTAGATTGATCATTAATTTCTGACGTTATTTACCATTATTATGTAAACCAATGTGATCCTATTTGTCAACAAGTCATTGACTGCCGGTGGTAACGTTTTTTTTTACAAATATCAAGTAACAGAGTTAAGATCACGCAAATTTAAATTTTATTTAATAAATATATTAGATAGGTATATTTAAGTCGCAATTATGTAAAATTTATATTTATGTTGGTACTTACAATTTCACTTCTTAACTACCGATTTCACATTGAGAGAGTAGGTAGGACGTTAATCGACATATTAATGGTAGAGTATTACGAGCAATAAAACCAATAAAGGCCCTGCTACATGCAATAATTAATAGGCACAAGGATTTCCTTCTACGCAAATAATAGTACATTGTTACCCTAGTGGTCAAAGTAGCTTATTTACTCCCGAGACGGGGTTTAGTTCGAGGGAGTAAATAAGTCTTACACCCGTGGTAAACAGTGTGCTTTTCATTACAAATATAAGGAAAGTAAAAATAACAAAAATGTCTTTAGTCCGTTAGTCGCCTTTTACGACACCAAAGGAAAGAAAGGGGTTGGTAGTATTGTTTTGATGAGCCCATCGCCGCTCTATGCTGTTGGATGTATGTGCATGTGCAGTGCATGTGTATGAGGAAAGGAGAAGGAGGGATGAGGGCAAAGAGTTCTTCCGAGCACTCGCCATGGTATAAACGGTAAAAGACGCTGAGTGACGCAATATCTCTACGCAATTGCAAAGGCTCGAGAGTTTTAGTGACCTCCGCATTGCCGATAATGCGCACAGCGCGGCGCTGCAATCTGTCCAAGGCATCGAGAAGGTACTTTGCGGAGCCGTCCCAAAGGTGAGAGCAATACTCCACGCAAGACCGCACCTGTGTCTTGTATAATAGACACAACTGATCAGGCGTGAAGAATCGCCGCACCTTGTTCAGGACACCGAGTTTACGTAAGGCATTTCTAATCACGGTTTCGATGTAGTCCTTTTGGTTCAGATCGCAGCGGATATTCATACCGAGCATGTTAATACTGCTCTGCAGGCCTAGAGATGTACCCTGGAGAGAGGGAAGGGGAAGGAATGGCGACTTTTTCGCTGTGAACGCGCACACCTGTGTTTTCTTGGCATTGAACTCCACCAGATTATCGGAGCCCCATTTAGAAATGAGGTTCAACACCCGATCGAGCTCAATGACAAGATTTGCTCGCTTCATTTCGGTGTCTACCCGCCCAGCCGTTGGGTGACCGTTATATCCCCCATGCACTGTGCTATCATCTGCATAGCAATGAATATTTCCAAGAGGAAGCATGTCATTGATATGCAGAAGGAACAGCGTGGGGGATAGAACGGAGCCCTGAGGAACACCAGCGTTCACTGATATGAACCGCGAAGCGCATCCATCCGAAAGGACACGGATTCTACGCTCATGCAGGAAGCTAGCAATTCAGGTACAGAACTGAGCGGGCAAACCGTATGCCGCTAGCTTGGAGAGAAGAGCTTTGTGCCAGACCCGATCAAAAGCCTTGGCTATGTCAAGGCTAACTGCCAGTGACTCGCCACGCTTGTCAATAGCCTCACCCCAGAGATGTGTGACGTACGCTAGAAGATCACCCGTTGACCGTTTTGGCCGAAACCCATATTGACGATCGTGAATTAGGGAGTGATATTCTAGGTATCGAATAAGCTGTTTGTTCAATATTCGTTCTAGGATCTTACACAACACTGAAGTTACGGCTATAGGGCGGTAATTAGTCGGATCTGACCGATCTCCTTTTTTAGGGATCGGTTGCACATTAGCTTCTCTCCAACATTCCGGCACACAACCTGAAGAGAGCGAGAGACGGTACAGACGCGTTAACACAGGGGACAACTCCGCTGCACACATTTTCAGGACTATTGCTGGGATGCCATCAGGACCGTTAGCTTTCCGGGCATCGATTGACTGCAGCTCCGCACGGACATCACACTGCCTGATTTTAATATCAGACATTGTGTGGCCACAGTGAGGAATTGAGGGTGGCTGTGCATTACAGTCATCGATCCGGGAGTTAGCCGCAAAGAGTTTGGCCAGAAGATCGACTTTTTCCTGCGGCTTGTGAGCTAAAGTTCCGTCAGGACATCTCAGTGGTGGCGGGCCTGACGACGGGCGGAAGGGTCGGAGGAGTAGGTCGACCGGTTCGGGCGTCGATCCCAACTCGAAGCCGTTGGTAACGGAGAGAAAAGGGTCCGAGAAGGACGGAGTGCATGCCGGGGACGCGACCGGGGAAACGTCCGCGGGGGCTAATGGCTCCCGCGGCGCGGAACCGGCGGTGCCCGGTTCAGGTGTCGGCAGGAGGCTACCGGTGAGGGTAGGGTCCGAGAAGGACGTGGTACATGCCGGGGACGCGACCGGGGAAACGTCCGCGGGGGCTAATGGCTCCCGCGGCGCGGAACCGGCGGTGCCCGGAGCGAAGGTCGGCGAGGGGAAGTCGATCCCGAAGCCCAAGCCCAAGATTGGACCCAAGGGGGGGCCCAAGTCTAAGCCCAAGCGCAAGATTGGACCCAAAGGGGGGCCCAAGGCGAATCGCGAGGAGCTATTGAGGGAGGCCATGGAAATGCTGGGCCCATTTGATGACGACGCGTACATGGCGCGACAGATGGAGCGCCAAATCTATGGCGAATACGATGATGGCCATACGACGTGCTCCGACAGTCTGGGCCTGGACTTGGATGAGGACGTCGGGTCCGGCTGGTCCGGCAAATCTGTGGAGATGGCGTCATACGAGCGCGAGAAGGCCAGGATGAGCGCGGCTGTTAGGGCTGCTGCTACCACCAGGAGCAGCCGGAAGGGGGCGGTCAAGCCCACTCTCAACCCCCCCAACCCCTTCACGCCAACGCTGGAGGTGAGCCGGAAGCGGTTGTACGAGTGCACCGACCCTGACACGTCGGGGGCTGAGGAGCCGCTGGCCGGGCCCTCTAAGGTGTCCACCGCTGGCCGTGGGCGTCCCCGTTCTCGCGTAGGAGCCTACGTGGGGATGTCGAAGGCGCGCGACCAAATGAGGCGCGCTGGAGATGAGGCGGAGGTCGAGGAGGCGCGGATGGCGGTGGAGAAGCTCCAGGAGACGATCGGCCTGTCCCCGCCCCCGGTCACGAGGTCGCAAACCGAGCAGGTCCCGCCGAAGGCGGCTGAGCAGGTGCCTGCTGAGGTAGTGGAGGCGCCTCTCCCTGGGGACCACCTCGGGCAGGTGAATTTTGCTGTGGACGGGCTCACCGACTTGATCCACAAAAGTCGAAATCTGAAGGGGACCATCATGAGCCAGGCCTATGCCCACATCCGCTCGATCTCCATTGCGGCGGAGGCCATGGCGGCGACTACCCTCGACGAGGAAACCAGGCGGCTCCGCGACGACAACGCCCGGCTTAACAGCCGAGTAGAGGTCCTCGAGAGCGAGATCGCTGCCATGCGGCGCTCTCTTGCCGATCGGGCGCAGGGCCCCCCGGCGCCACCACAGGACAGGGAGACAGTGCTTCTGGAGGCTTTCCAGGCCCGCATCGTCTCCCAAATCAGCGGGATGCTGAATGCCCGGATTGAGGGGCTTGAGAGCAGGCTGCTCCCTGCCGGGCCCCTGCGCCCGCCTCTCGCGGCGGACATAAGGAGGGAGGACGCCCCGCCGGCCCGACCCCCCCCGCCGCCTGCGGCAAAGCCGGGAAAGAAGGCCCCGCCGCCTTCCAAAAAGCCGCCCAAAAAGGCGGCAGAGAGGACCGCCCCTGCGGTGAACCCGTACGAGGATCCCAGGCCGGGACCCAGCAGCGCCCCGGACCCCCCGGCGCAGCCAGCCTGGTCCACGGTGACCAAACGTGGCCGCAAGAAGGCCCCGCCCGCTCCCCCGCCCGCCCCTCCGCCTGCGAAGACGGACAAGGCAGCGGCCCAGCCGGCGAAGAGGAAGAGGCGCTCTCTCTTCCCCCCGAGGACGGCGGCGGTCACCCTGACGCTGCTTCCCGAGGCCGCGAACCAGGGCATGACCTACGCCCAGGTCATCGTGAGGCCCAAGGCGGCCATCAACCTGCCCGACCTGGGCATAGAGGGGGGCGTGCGCATTCGGGACGCCGCGACCGGCGCCAGAATGTTCGAGGTATCGGGGGAGGAAAGAGGAGAGAAGGCCGACGCGCTCGCGGCCAAGTTGCGGGAGGCGCTGCAGGGGGTGGCCAAGGTGGCACGGCCCTGCAAGTTGGCGGACCTAAGGGTGGTCGGTCTGGACGACTCCGTCCAGCCGACGGAGGTGGCGGCAGCTCTGGCCAAGGCGGGGGGCTGCTCGGTGGACGAGGTTCGCGCGGGGGCGGTAGCGATGAGGCCGGGTGGAAGTGGCTCCTGCCTTGCCAAGGTCCCGGTGGCGGCGGCCAAAAAGGTCTTGGGGGCGGGGAAACTCCTCGTCGGTTGGAGCGCGGCTGGGGTGGAGGCCCTCGATCCGGTGCCCATGCACTGTTACAAGTGCATGAGCATCGGGCACACGCGGCAGCGATGCCCGCTGGAGGTGGACCGCACGGGGTCCTGCTACAGGTGCGGGGCCAGCGGGCATAAGGCGGCGGAATGCGCGGCGAAGGAGCTGCGATGCGCGGTGTGCGAGGCGGCGGGGCGGCCGCATGGGCACTACATGGGAGGCAGGAACTGCCACCCGCCCAGCGTCAAGCCCAAGCCTGACATCCCGGGGAGAGCCCGGCAGGCAGAGGGCGCCCCCCCTGCCGGGGGCATGGATGTAGTAGAGGAGGGAGAGGTTGCGCGAGGAGATCCTGGCGCCTCCTCTCCAGCGCAGGCGGAGGGGGGGTCGAGGGCGGCGACGTAGCGCCGCCCTCTTCCCCCCCCATGGGAGGGCCGCGGCCTAGTGTAGAGGAGCACTAGGCTGCATTGCACAAGCCCTCCACCCGCTTGGGAGCAGTCGGACTTACCGGACTGCTCCCCCTGGCGCAGGGGACCCAGGTGCAACTGGGTCCGTAGCGTGGGGCGTCCGCGGGGCGTAGTACCACGGTACCGCGGCGCCACTATACGCTCCAGACGGTAGGTGTCGGTTCTTTTACCGGGTCGGGCCCGTATGTCCTTACTCACCCGTTTCCTCCACGGGGGGGCGGGTGGGGACATATGGGTTCCAGCCCCGGACAGTGCATGGGGTGTCTCACGCTCCTCTCGAGGCCTCATGCCAGTGCAGAGAAGCATTTTCTCCGACTAAAACAAAGAAAAAGGACATCTCAGTGGTAGCAGCGAGGGTTGGCAGAAGTTGGATTGCACGGCTTTGGCCAGACGCCAGTAGCTACGGCTGCCCGTAGGATGCGGCAGGAGTTCTTGGCCTACTCGTGCGACGCGCTGGGCATCCGCTCTAATGTAGGCCCTCTTACACGACTTGGTGGCATTTTTATAGGCTGCTTTTAGCGAGCGAGTTTCGGGATCCCCATGAGCTTTACCTCTGATCCAAGCGCGGTATGCCGTCTGTTTGCTCTCAACAGCGCTGGCACACTCGCGATTGAACCAGCGGTTGCGTCTGCCTTTGCTGATGACATAGGAGTATGGAATATAGTATTCCATTCCTAATACTATCTCATCAGCAACGGCAGTGGCGCTAGCGGTCGGGTTCTTCCCACTAAAGCAGCGCTGCCTCCAAGGGACGGATGCAAAATACTCCCGCATACCGTCCTAGTCTGCCGACGCGTAGTGCCAAATCTGGCGTTTCGAAACCGCTGTTGGCGGGCGCGATGCCAAGGGCACTGTGCTGGATATCAAGCAGTGATCCGAGGAACCTAAAGGAGCTCGAATCTCCACCCGGTATCCAGCAGGGCGACTCGTCAGCAGAAGGTCGAGTAAGGAGGGCGCATGGCCAACTATGTCTGGGATCCTGGTGGGCTGGTTCACCAGTTGCGTCAGGTCATGCGTGAGAGCGAATGCGTGGGCAGTTCTACCAGCATGGTCTGTTTTGAAGGAACCTAACCACAACTCATGGTGGGCGTTGAAGTCCCCCAAAAACACCAATTCCGCCGATGGAAACCGCTCCTGCGCATCATCTGCTACCCGACTAAGATGTTCAATTAGTCGAGTTGTCTCCATGTCGCCGTTATGGGATCGGTAGACGCAGACGTAGACACGGCAATGAGAGCCTAAGTCGACGTGTACCACTAGGAGGGAGAAGGAAGGGTCCTCCAGACAGCGCAGACGGCGACAGCAAACATCCGCCGAACGAATAAGCAAACTCCGGCTTTGGCTTTGAAGGATTCTTCAAGCACAAAGCCGGGATAGTTCAGGTAGGTGGTGTCAGCAGGGCGGATTATTTGCGTCTCCGTCAGGAACAACATTGCTGGCCGTGCCGTCTCAGGATGGTGGTGGACGGCATTGAGGTTTGCATGGAGTCCGCGGATGTTAGCGAACTCCACCTCAAACGGTAAGGTTGTGGTGGGGGTGTGCACCGCTGTAGTACCAGTTTTGTTGTTAGGCGCTGTCATTTTAGGAGTGGAAAGAGAGAGGCGTGAATCGAGAAAATGATGCCGCGATGCGAATGGTCAAAGTGTGGTGGCCTGTTTCCCCAGGAATTTGCCCACAGACGAGTATTATTAACCTGCCGAACGGAAGGGCCCCCGAACCCCCCCGGGAATGGCCGCCGGGACCCCACCTTCCGGTCACCAACCGGCACGACGGACCACTCCGAGATTATGCGTGGCATGGTGAGGCAGCCTCACGAGCTGGTTAGGCTCGCTTGGGCCCCTGTACTGTGCCACGGGCGGCCAGCGGGACAACCGTTTCTACGGGTCTCCCTGGTCGGCACGTTAACGAAGGTTTGACGGAAGCCTCCACAGACCAAATACATCGCAGCATCATCCTCTCGAGCTCTGGTTATACGCTGGCTGATCCCGAAACGCGACCGACAAGCAGTCACTTGACGGGTTTTACACCATGCGTACGGTGGTCACCAACCAGACGGGTCAAGCCCTACCACCAGTGGAGCAGATCATCGCTCGAAAGAGTCCGTTAGTCGCTTCTTACGACACCCACCAGACGGAGAGGGGCGGCGATTGGTATTCTTTCTCCGTCACCGCACGGATAGAAGGAATTAAGAATAAATAGGAAGGATTAGTCTCTGACTACCCCTTTAGGAATAATAGTCGTGAGTTTAGTATAATGTGTATTGGCATGCACTGTACAAAATTTAGGGGTGGATTCTACACACAAATATACAAAACATTATACAATGTGATAGGGGTGGTACTTCTAACCTGTTAAGGCTAAGTAGTACATCTAGATTCATAGACAAAAAAAATAATATGGACATATAAAAAAGTGATTTTTAATCACAAAATAATTAAGTAATGATTTTTTTTCTCACCAAAATAATCTCAAACATACGAAACAAAGTAATTTATTAGTTAGCCAGTGTCATTAGCAACCGTTTGCCATTTTTTTCATGTTTCTCCGACGTGTGAAACCTTTGATATCGCATAAAGTAAAAATGGTCATAAATTATAGAGGGAGGGGGTAGGACCCCCCATATTTTTTTTTGCCGATGAAATTAGATGTAGTACCTAGCCTTAACGGGTTAGAAGAGCCACCCATCACATTGTATATAAAAAATTCTAAACTCAATAGTTTAGAAATGGCCGCCTTTTTATTTCGTTATCTTAAATTTTTGCGTGTGTGTATTAAAAAAACAATATCACGAAAAGTTGATATCATAGTCACTTAAAAAAAATTCAAAAAAAGGTGACTAGTCGCAAGTAAATAACAATCAGTAATGTAGCCAAAAGTTCGAACATTAATAGAAAAAAAAACAAATATGTCGGTTTTCAACACCAAAAATAACGAAAAAACACATGATAATCAATTTACCACGTAAATTCCACTATTTTATTATATTTTTTAAATATTTTTATGATGTATATTTGAGCTTAGAATCCACTCTTAAAGTTTGTACATTGCATGCCATTACGCATTTATCCTATCCTACTAATATTATAAACGCGAAAATTTGTAAGTATGGATGAATGTTTGTTACTCTTTCACGTAAAAACTACTGAATGGATAAATTCGGCATACAGATAGTTTATAACCTGGATTAACACATAGGATCCTTTTTATTCCGATATTCTAACGGGAACGGGTAACACGCGGGTGAAACCGCGAGCGGCCGCTAGTATTCCATATGAAAGACATTAGTTCCCACGACAAGAAATAATCCTATCCAACGTACATTGTCAATGACAGTTTGGTATTTGTTATATGTCGCCGTTGCGAACCAATTAATCAATATTTATGACGCGATATCCACGTACTGGACATGACAAATTACCTGTTGAATTGACACACTTGTATGGTACTTGCGAAGGTAATTAGTGACGAGTGTTATGATACTGATTAGTTCATTTGACGGTAATCCTTTCTAATATTACACGACGACGACTGTTATCCCCGAAGGGTTACTCAGAGACTGCAAGGAGGAGGCAATGATGACCGCAAAAGCTGTCCTCTGCTCTAGTCCACTTTTCACCAAATAGCGACTATACATGTGCTCAGCGTGATAGGTGGTGAGCCCATCGCCGCTCTATGCTGTTGGATGTATGTGCAGTCTTTAGTCCGTTAGTCGCCTTTTATGACACCCAAGGGAAGAGGGGTAGTAGTATTCTTGCACCGCTACGAGACACGGTTAAAAAAAAATTATAAACATGGTTGACATTTTTATACTTTGATTAAATTTTACTTCAACATTTTTATTAATCCACCTACTTATTGTTCGACTTTTTACATATTGTCCTTTTTATGTAATGTCATTCGACGTTTTTATACCTCGTCATTTTTCGTTACCGACATTAGTTGCCTAAATCACCCAAAGGAAGAGAGGGGGTGGTAGTATTATTTCACCGCTACGCAATACGCTTACTAATATTATAAATGCGAAAGTCAGTTTGTTAGTTTGTTACGCTTTTACCCAAAAGCCACTAAATCGACAGATGAATATTGGTACAGAGATATATGGGGCCTGGAGACGGTTGTAGGGAAGCCGCGAGCAAAACATACGAGGGGCGTTCAAAATATTCTCGGTATTGATACGTTACAACCTCTTTTATATATATATTTGTTACTGGCCGCTAAGATTCATCCATTGACATTAAAAAAAAGTAAAATTGGAACCGAGATGTTCTTTTGTTTTTCTGCAATTGCCGAACAAACATGAACACCATGAGCGAATTAACAATTTTAACGAAATTAGAGCACCGATCCGTCATAAAATTCTTGACAAAACAGGGTAAAAATCAAAAAACCATAAAAGAGGAAATGGATTGTGTTTACCGTGAGTCTGCTCCTTCTTTATCTACTATTCAAAAATGGTCAAGCGAATTTAAGCGTGGAAGGGAGAGTATTGAAGATGACCCTAGACCTGGCCGGCCTGTAGTGGCTACCTCACAAGAAAATATTGATAAAGTGGAAAAACTTATATTGGAAGACGGCCGAGTGAAGGTAAAATCTATAGCTCAAGTAACCAATCTCTCTATTGGTACCGTACATGACATTATACATGACCATCTTAATATGTCAAAAGTAAGTGCAAGATGGGTTCCGCGAATGCTGACGCTTCTTCAAAAGGATATGCGTGTGGCTTGCTGTTCAGATTTTATCGACCTGTGTGGTGAAAATCCCGATGAGGTGCTGCAAAAAATAGTTACTGGAGATGAAACCTGGGTTCATCATTATGACCCAGAGAGCAAACAGGAGTCCATGCAGTGGCACATTAAGGGTTCAGCTCATCCCAAGAAGTTCAAGGTAATCCCGTCAGCTGGCAAGGTCATGGCCACAATATTTTGGGATTGTGAAGGAGTTTTGCTTATCGATTATAAAGAAAAAGGTGTAAATATCACAGGGCAGTACTACGCTAACGTTATACGTCAATTAAGAGATGCGATCGAAGAAAAGAGGCGAGGAAAGTTAACCAAAGGTGTTCTGCTTCTGCATGACAACGCCCCTGTCCATACTGCTCATATTGCCAAGGCAGCTATTGTTGAATGTGGGTTTGAAACTGTTACTCATCCACCCTATAGTCCGGACTTAGCCCCAAGCGACTTCTTTTTGTTCCCCAATCTTAAAAAGGATCTGCGTGGAAATAAATTTTCTGACGATGAAGCGTTGAAGACGGCCGTGGAGGAGCATTTTTACACCAAAGATAAAAAATATTTTTATGAGGGATTAAAAAAAATAATTGATCGATCTTATAAGTGTATGAACATAGGGGGGGAGTATATTGAAAAATAAAAATATCAAACTTTTCGTACTTGTTTGTTTTTATCCACATACCGAGAATATTTTGAACGCCCCTCGTAGTTCTTTATAAATTGTTAGAAGTAAAAAACAAAGGTTCTCATTATTAACGCTTAAAATATAACCTGACTTTGACTTTGACTTTAACATTGAACAAAAAAGAAACTTTAGCAGGTACAGTTGGTAAAGAGGTAGCACAAATATCTGCCCTTACCGGGGATCGAACCATGACTGCTAGCTTCGATAATAACAAAACAAACAAATATATTTTATTACTATAAATAAATAAATGCGTGTTGAACCAAATACGTATTGACGAAATACACGTTGGACGAAATGCCCTTGAGACGAAAAACCTGTTGGACGAAATGCTTGTTGGACAAAATGTATATTGGACCAAATACGTGTTGGACGAAACCCGTGTTGGACTATATACGAGTCGGACAAAATGAGCTTTGAAATACAATTCGGACGAACTGCGTATTGGACCTACGGCAAACAAATCTTTCGCACTATGTCACAAAAACTCTCTAGTATAACACAGTAGTTGGAGTAAATACATATATTACATACATTATCCCCAGAGGGTTATTCAGAAACTAGGCAATGAGGACCACAAAAAGAGCACAGCGTGACAAGTGGTGAGCACTTCGCCGCTCTAAGCTGTTAGATGTATGTGCAGCATTTAGTCCGTTAGTCGCCTTTTACGACACCCAAGAGAAGAGACGGGTTGGTTTGCTTTTTAGTATTCTTTTAGTGATCCGTTATAGATATCAAACACCTGTTGTTAGAATAATATGGGGCTAAAGTGTAAAGATACTTCTGAGACCAAACTTACGTTTCCTGTTTCGTAGTATTTACATACTTACCTACATTAATAATTACGACTATTATCCCCGAAGGGTTAGTCAGAGACTAGGCAATGAGGACCGCAAAAGCAATCCTCTCCCAAAGTCCATTTTTCACCAAATAGCGACCGTACATGTGCTCAGCGTGACAGGTGGTGAGCCCATCGACGCTCTATGCTGTTGGAAGTATGTGCAATCTTTAGTCCATTAGTTGCCTTTTACGACACCCAAGAGAAGAGAGGGTGGTTCACCGCTGCGCGACACGGTTATAGGAAAAGGAAAATTTCAAAGTTTAGCAAAAGACTGCATTAAAAAATTCTCAAACACAAACTGAAATCGAACTTAGTCAATTTACTAACTAGCGGCCACTCGCGGTTTCACCCGCGTGTTTCCCGTTCCCGTGGGAATATCGGAAAAAAGTATTCTATGTGTTAATCCAGGGTGTCAGCTAACTCAATACTAAATTTTATTAAAATCGCTCTAGCCGTTTAGACGTGAAGAAGTAACAACAAACATACGCACTCACAAACTTTCGCCTTTATAATATTAGTGTGATGTGATGTGATTTAAAGTGTTTTAACGACTAAGAAATTACATGACATTCGTAACATTTGAACTATTATTGCTAATAACATAAGTAGATTGCTGCAAACGCCGCAAACGCTGAAAAAAGTGGATCCGGCTTTACAACGCGAGGACCACAGAAAAAATGTCGTAATGCGGAGAAAACCCCATGGCATTGGCGGAAGTGAGGAAATCCCGACCGATACATTAAACATCAGATGAGACGTGCCACAGTCGGAGGGCGTAGCGTAACACCTTTTTACACACTGGAACTGTAACACTCCATCCTTATACAACTTACGTACACTATGGCATTGTTTATAAAGATGTATATCAAGTGTACAAGTACATTCGTCGTAAGACTATTGTGTATAAAATGACTTTGCTGAACGCCGGACAAAGGCGGCCCGAGATCTAGCTCGAACAATGTCAATTTATTTTTTACGGTTCATTAATAAAACTGTTTGGCGTACGCCGACGCGTGTAATTCAAACAATTTAATTAGGAAAATGATGCATACGTTGTGTCACCACACCATCTAGGTGTATAAAGTACTTTTTGTTTGTTTGGTGGTATTAGTTAGATGGCAGCTATTAAAACCCATTGACCTAGAAGAGATATACAAGAACGTTTATACAAACATTTGTTCAAATTCTGGAATGAGAGACCTAAAGTTCGCTGCAGCCGCTGCAGCGCTTAAACATTTATGTCGTCTAATCAACAGACAGACATCGCGGCGCCAGATCGCCGATCAGTCAAAGACAACGTTGTGTGAATCAAGATGGCGTCTATGATTGTAAAAGCCGTGCCACAGAAATAAAAAAAATATCTTTTCAAGTCTATTATTACGATATAACTACCTAATAATGACTTGAAAACAGTTAATTTCACTTCACTTCCTTTACTCGTATAGGAGTAAACGTCTTGGTGAACACTTTGATAAGAAATAAAGAATTAGTTTCGCCGCTCCGCACACGCCTAATCCGTGTGAATGTCGAAGCCACACTAAAGCAAGGTGCCGAGTCAACTCCGCAGATGAGTCCAACATAGTGCGTGGTCGGAACGCCCTATCTAGTGTAACGTATACATCGCTGTTAAAACCTGATCCCTGTAGTTGAAACCCGCATTGGGCCAGCGTGATGGGTCATGGTCTAATCTCCCCTCGTGCTGTTGTCCATGTGGAAAGGACTGTGCCCAGCAGTGGGACGTTTATAGGCTGATAATGATGACCTCTGTAGTTGATGTACACACGGCGTCAATTCAACCTATGAATATTTTTCAATGAATAATGGTCCTTAGAACCAAACAAAACAGTTTAAAATTGATTGTAGAGATAGTTTTGGGTAGGTTGATCTGACGCCGTGTGTACCGTCGGCGTCGTAGTGTTGGCCAGGACTCGAGTTCTTTAAGTCTTATTTTAGGGATTGGACTCGATTTTTCGAGACTTGATTCGTAAATGAGAGCTCAAGCCTTTTTGCCAGTGATAAGACTCACGAGTCCCTACAATATAACTCGAGAACTCGAGTCTTACTACAATAATATAGAGACTCTAGTTAAGTTTATTGCTAGTGCCGAAATCTTTTTAGAAACAGTGAGTTCCGTATCCATTCTGTTGATATAAAGATCTAGGCTATACTGTTATACAATTCGGCGTACGGCGTCAACCACCTCCACAAGCACGCCAAAGAGGAAAAAGAAGTTCAAAGAGTTCTACTTCGAACTTATTATGATCGAAGAGTTACTATAATTTTTTATATTGAAAAACACTTATCCATTGAGAAAAACCTAAGCTAACCTAACCTTTTTAATTGTATTAAAAACAGTTGGTTTTTTTAAGAACTTGAGTTTCATAATAAAGGCTCAGTTCTATAAGTAAAGTCTTTTTGCATTAAGACTTGACGAAAGGACTCAAGGCTCAGAACTCAGGACTAATTTTATTCGGAGTCTTGCGAGCTCTGCCAAAATGATTCCAGTCCATAAATTAGGACTTAAAGAACTCGCGTCCTGGCAAACACCTTTGGCCTTACCGTCCTTTTGAATTGTATTCAATGAAAGGCCAATCGTTTTCTCGTTTTACTCTACCAGTTATCACCAACCAAGCCGAGCTAAAAATATTGGTACCCCCCAGCAGCAACATTGAACCCATGAGTCCAAAACCAGTGCCCTAACCATCACGAAGAGATATGCTCTGACCTATATTAATAATATGCTCCCTTGTGGTGCTATAAATATACATATACCTAGTAGTAGAGGATCCGAGTATACAACGACCTTCACCGAGCGGTTAATGGATGAAAAGTATTTTATATCAAATTTAATGTGTTAAAAAATATATTGCGAGTGGGTTGGCTAAAAAATTTCAGTACAGTATATGAAAAAAAATTATTTTTTTTAATATTGCACTTGTTTCGATAATAGATAAATTATATAGGTACCAATCGAAAGTATGAAGCCTATAGGATATGCAAACGTTAGGTTGACTATTTTTTTCCTGTCATAACATTGGGTACGCAGGTGTAAACAGGAAAGTCAATATTAGTAATTTGCAACCGTCTGGTTAAATAAATAAAATTTATGTTTATATAAAGATAAGCTCATTACAAACACACACACACCAAACAAGTGCAACGTAAAAAAAAAAAATTTAATATTAAATTAATCATTAATGGTTCTGGACTGAAATTTTTCAGCCAACCCACTCGCAATATATTATTTAACATATTAAATTTGATATCAAATACTTTTCATCCAGTAACCTTCTCGGTGAAGGTCGTTCTATACTCGGATCTTAGACTATAGTATGTTTCCAAAGCACATAAAGGTACAAAGGGGACACAACATGAAGGTTACCAGCAAACCACCTCTGTGGTCTAGTGGCTAAGCTACCTGTTTCAGACCCAGAGGTCCCGGGTTCGATTCCCAGCGGGGGGTACATCTTTGTGTGCTCGGTTTGGTTGGTGGTAGGGCTGTTAAGTCCGCCTGGCTAGCTACCACCATCTTATCTAAGTCTGTCGCCATAACAACGATGTTTATAGCATTGTTGTGTTCCGGCAGTTTGAGATAAGATAGCCAGTTCCTCAGTGGTTGAGGATTCCGGGTGAAGCGCGCTTCCACCTTCGGCCTTATCGTCACTTACCATCAGGTGAGATGAAGGCCAAGCGCTTACCCGTTGTCAATAAAAATAAAAAAAAATAAAAAAAACTTCCTATAAAACGGGTATTCTATATCGGACTCGGGACGGGAGGGAAGAAAGATATTACCACGTCATTTCACAAGTGGTTGCGCAGAACAGCATGTAATTAGTATATTATTACCACTTATCATGAGTAATACGTTATGTAAATACTCCGAAGGATGTCTCTATTGTTTTTGTTACACAACTCTCACTTGTCTATAGAATTTTAAGTCATTTTGTCATGCAGCGTCTTAGACAATGTTGAAATTCAGGCTGCATGAGATTAGGTCATTAAAACAAAAGACTTTTGTAGGTCTTTTCAATAGTATACAGAGCACGAGTTCTTGGCTTTGTGGAAAGAACATTCACATGTTCCACATGGATTGATTTGATCTGGATTGCATAATGTCAAATATTATGCCACATTCATTGTAGCAAGGTTTTACCCTAGGCTATGTAGCAGTCTTCTTCCTCCCCCGATACGAAAATCTCGACAGGAGTAGGGAAGTCCTACCCACTAAAAATCTAATACCATTACATCTCTGCCATAGCGATGGCTCGGACACCACAAACGGTAAGGAAGTACCGAGCTCAAAATAAAGTCGAAACTTTTTTAAACAAATGAATATTCGAAGTTAGCTTAGAATTTATCTCATTTGGGACGCGCTCCCATCTTTTGTCTTATTCTCACCAAAAAAACGTTTTCTTTTACCTGTGGTCAATAGTAAGTGAAGATTAGATGGACGAGGACACATTGGATACCTTAACCACTAAGGTAAGTACTGACCATCTTCTCCCAAATAACTGTTTTAACAACACAGTTAATAAAATGGGTTAAGAGAAAAAGATGCTTAAAAAGTAATAAAAATTGGTCCAGGTCTGAAGAAGGAAACAGGAGACTACGAAACGTCGTTTTTCTGTAATTTGTATGAGAATTTTGCATGCCAATTCGACGTAGTATTTCCTCTTAAGACGATGAACTTAAATAAGGTGGAGGCAGCTAGTCAGGCGAGGCGGACTAGGAATAATCTGTAGCATAAAAATAAGTCGGAAAAAATAAATTAAAGTTAAAAAAATAATTTTAAAACAAGTTTTTATGATGCACAAAAAAGGAAAAAATAAACAAAGGCTGTCATAAAATGCATAATGATTTTTAAACCCTACGACCCACAAAAGGGTTGAATTTAGCTGCTCCACAGAAGTGTCGTCAGCAAAAGAAAGATACATAAACATATTATCTATAATCAGCATAATAATATTCTTACGCGCTCTAAAAGCTTTAATAACATCATTCTGTTTACTAGGATCGTACTCGTGCATTGTAATTTTAAAAGATGAAACGTTACACGTATTTGTTCAGAAACAAATTTCAGGCTGTAACAACGGAATAAATATTAAATCTCTCAAAAGTTGCTTAATATTACAAAGCAATTTTGAATTTGCATACAATGTAGCACTTACTCTTTGGAATATGAACCTCATTATGAGAAACATAGAGTTGAGACTCCTGTGACCGAGTGCGATATTGGAAAATTGACTAGACAGTTAGTGAGTCACCTCAGTTCGCCTTCAAAAATGAAATGTCACATTTTTCTATTCGTGTGACTCAGGATCGCGGTTCATTCCTTTTGCGTAAGTGTAAAGTAAATTAATAAATAAGGTTATTGGTACCTAAGCGGTGTAGATTTATTATAAGCGGGACGTTATTTATTATCGTTTTACAGCCTTACTTATAAAATATAATTGTTATTTATTAATATGTGCTTCCATTTTAAGATCTATACTAAACAATAGTGTTATGTCGAAAACTAATGTGAAATTAAAGTGAATTATTTTAGTGTTAAGTATTCGTAAACGTACTGCATGTTGGCAAATGAATCGAAGCGGATTGAATCGGTTCGAGGTCACTTTTCAAATTCTCTCAAGAAATCGGTGTACCTGCGGTCTCAGTAAAGTCCCACACCTTCACTGAAACACAAGGGTTTCGGGGGAATATCACTAACCATTGTTGATTTATTTATCATCAGATACTATCATCATAGTATGCCAACATACTGTAATGTATTCGTTATATTTGATTTTTGGCGTCAATGACGCTCAAATTATTTATCTTCGATGTTTAATATTTATAGTACGTTTGCAAATAATTAAAAACAAATGAAAAACAAACTCGTGCTTCGGTAAGCACGTTAAGATGTTGGTCCCGGTTGTTGGTGGTCATGGCCTAATACCCCCATTGGGCCATAACCTAATACGATGGCCCAATGCGGGTTGGTGGGTTTTTGCCATATTAGGTGTAGATTTATTTTATGCGGAACGTTATTACCGTTTTACAGCCTTACTTATAAAATTGTTATTTGTTAATCTGTGCTTCTATTTTAAGATCTATACAAAACAAATGTGTTATGTCGAATATAAAAGTGAAAGGATGAATTATTTCAGAAGCGTTAAGTATATAAATATGACGTGGGGATGTCATATTGCCCACGTGGGAGGCCCGTGCCCAGCAGTGGGACGTTTATAGGCTGATGACGATGATGATGAAGACAAACACTACTTAGTCAATTTCCAAGTGGTGACCTTTCCCTTTATTTGAAATAAGCTACGTGCAGCCCGCACCAATACCTTAAAAAACTTACATTTTGAGTGTTCTAACATTTTGGGTACAATGGTATTACATGCATACAATTTAATTCACAGGCTAGAGGTACGCTTGATGGACCTACCTAATCAAACAAATAGACAGAGTTATTAATTATACTTGGAAAAACCCATTACTGAACTACCGCGCCCAGGGTGGCATGGGTTATGTCCAGGCCCGAAGACCTCGACAGGGATTGGGAAAAGGGGGGCATACCCACTAAAACACAAGTACATCTCCTCACTTGCTGAGGTCTGGGCGGTCCCAGAGAGAATGCCCAACTGGCGGTGCCAGTTGGGCATTCTCCGGTGTCTACCCTAGCAATGGCCCGCCAAAGGGAACACGCCTGTCTGTTTCGTTACCAGCATAAGCTTGCATTTCTACCACCATGCACGATCTAGGTACTTCCACCAATAGGGTAATTCATTTTAATCGCCTCGCTTTGGCGCTGTAAAATGCGGTAGATGTTTCAGGATTTTTTCCTCATCTTTTAGCTACCTGTGCCCTTTTTCTCGAAAGGTACAGGTCTTGTAATACAAGTGTGTTACCATAGTAACACTTGTAAAATACCAAACTTACATAAATAAATAAGGTATAAAAAATAAGGTGAGCAAAATGTAAAGCGGAATGTAGTACGCAAGAAATGTAAAAATGTAAAAGTGTAATAGTCTAGGAAATAGAACTTAAGATAGTGAAATAGTAAAATAAGATAGAAGCATGTAACGATTATAGTAATAGTAAAGTAAATAATAATGTTATAGATTAAGAAGTAGCGTGAGAAATTAAGTAAAAAACGGCTCCGGTCCATATCGGAGGTATAGGCATTTAAAAAAAAACTAAACTTACAAGTGTAGCGTTTCACGATCCTGTACGTAGCGCGTATGTAGAATATAATCTCAATCAAATGATCAACCTCACAAGTAAATATTTACACGTGTAAGACTAATTCTGTTTCTCAAAAAATTGCGTTGACACTTGTAACTAGTGACTTTGAGAAATTATCTAGCAGTGTCGGGAGACTACTAATATTTACGTATCGCTTATTATATTAATACAGAAACGAAACTAACGGGTCAAAATCTTTATACCTTCGTTTGTCAAGCATTGGTCATCCTGAAATTAAATGAGTGTCCATGTACATTAATTAAATGAGTGTCCATGTACATTAATTAAATGAGTGTCCATGTACATTAATTAAAATAAAAAGGAAAATAATAAAATAGTGCCTGAATCACACTCGTGGTGTTTGATGTTAAATTCTGTTTGAGACTTTCATCTCATCTATGTATAGAAATAGTTTAAATGTCTTTGGAGACGTTCTACGATTTCAATCATCTCTGTGAAAAGTTATTTAAAAAAGATCGTCCAATCGGACTTGTAAAATGGCATATTATTATACTTATTAACAAAACTTGTAATGTTTTTGTGAAACATATTTTACAAGCACTTGTATTTTTACTCTTGTAGAACATCAGAATCACAAGGTGGCGGCCATTTTTAGTGCTCATAGTTGTCAATTGCTATCTCTGAGAGACCATCGGAAATTTTAAAAATATCTACGAGTGTAATGTCAGTGACATTGACATTAAGATAAAACATTTATCAGCCAAAAAAACACATATAAATATATGTCATTATTGCAATGATAATCTGTTTTGTTACCGTAACAAATACACTTGTTATTTATACTTCGTGAAACAGAATTTACAAGTCCTTGTTATATATCGAAGCTTGAGAACTTGTGAACTTGTACCTTTTGAGAAATAGGCCCCTGGTATAATTTTTGTTAAATTGCAGCCTTATACTACTCACAGTAGGCAGGTATGATGATTATATCAAATTGGAAAACTTGACACTGTATTCTTTCAGATTAACTTATAAAAAAGGACGCCTAAGTTCATCTAAGGCTGGTGAGCCCATCGCCGCATTATGGTGTTAGATGTATGTGCAGTTTTCAGTCCGTTAGTCACCTTTTACGACACCCAGAGGAAGATCGATTGGTTGTATTCTTTTAATAATGATCCCTCGCTACACTCCTACGTTACGATGATATATTGGGTGATGTATTGGAATAATGTTTTGTCAGTTTACTTTTTAATCTACAGTACTTTTTTCACCTAAAACATCTCTTAAGTTACTGTTTTTAATAAAAAATTATATTTTTTTAAAGAACGAACACTATTAATTGAAATAACCATTTTTTACGAATCTACTCCCTTAATATTTTTACATATTAATTTAGGTCGAGTAGATTCGCAAAAATAGTGTTCTACTAACGCCCGTTGATGTCTTTTTAAAGGAGGAAAATCGTGTTTCTTTCACCGTAATATTTTTGAATAATTCAGAAGAGAAGATTCTTTTGAAACTTTAATTTAAACTATTATATAAAATTTTATCGATTTTCAAAGTCTTGATAAATATCCAGCAAAAACTGTAATAACTAAACACTCAAAATTTCAGAAATACTGAACTATCTGACTAATGCAAATAAAACTAAAAAAGCTTACATTAAACTAAAAAAAACTTAGGTTTAAGTAAATTAATATAATTTTTAATATTTATTGTACGTACACAAACAATTTATAACAATTAACAAAAATAGTACCAGTAAGCATCAACGGTTATTTATGCTTAAACAAAGAGTATTTTTCAAATAGTACCTAACAACTCAATGAGAATTCAATGAGAAAAACAAGTACATTATAATATTAAGTGACTCGACATTCCCTATTTCTGGCGAAACCAACCACGCAGAGTATTTGATCCGCAACCGTTTCCGCGTGTCATACTAATAAAACTGTACGTATCTAATCATTAATTCCAACCGGAACACAATACATCATCGGAAGTTTATTAAACAGATCACTCTGTCCACTGGCCAGTGTTTGCGAACCAGCTGTCAGATGCTGGCAAGTAAAAGGATACCGACTCTTTGGGCCTTTAGTAACCGCGCGAACGGCTGCGCGCACGCACGCCATTGCCTCTTTCAAGTGACGCTAACTTTTTAAATTTCGTGTGCAAGTTTCCAAACGTGACAGTTACACTTTATTATCTGTGGACTAAATTGGAGGCAAAACAGATAACTCCGCTCTTTGACCGTCGTAACAACGTAAAAGGTAAGAATTCATGCAAAATTTTAACTAACCATATTACTATTCACGTATTCCACTTGACATTAAATTTTCTGCAATTTATGTAATATCGTATGTTGAATGTCAAACTTGATGTTAAAATGTACCAACTACAGAGTTTTCGTAATAAGTCATTATTTCTGTTTTCACTATGCGTACCTTATTATGGAAAAAACATGGATGCAAACATTAACATTATCATAATAATCAAAGAAAATTGTTTCAATACCTAATGCTACAGTTATAATTCTCCGATCGTAATTTTTATATATACTTATTTCCAACTACCCTCCACTTTCGAAATGTTATCATAAAACCTTTTTATTGTTTCCATTTTAAATAACGTACTGATTGTTAAGGAGTTGGTCATACACCTACCAGCTCACATGCCATACGTTTTTTTATTGCCATCATTGTGGGGTGTACCCCAACTCGCAACAAGCAGTAGCTAATTAAATAAACCTTATTTAATGCAATAACTTATGACAAACATACACTCACTGTATTAAAAACGTTTAAAAATGTAGGATTTTCTCATCGGGGAAGAGCGAGAACCTACGACAGTACTTTGTCTAGTAGGTAGGCATATACCACCACATGAGTTTACTTGAATTTGCGTGCTTCTGCTTCTATTTGTGAAAGAGAAAAATAAACTTTACCGCTATATCGGTTACAACTCCATTTAGTGTGTATCCAAACTAAATGACAATCAAGTTGACACGGTGCGCGAGTAATTTATAGTAATATTTTACATAGGTACCTACTGTTAGTTTTAAGTCTGAAGTGGTACAACCTTGAGGCTGTGTCGCCAATATTTACGCAAACGCTTTTCGTCCAGGGGGCCAATTCTCGCGCCTTTGATATAATCTCCAACACGATATTTATCGACAAAACAAAGCGGATATCAACTAATCTCGACATTCGGTATTCTCGTGATATCAAATGTGATATTTATCCAGTGCCAGCACTCGATACGCAACGAGTGGTCAAGCGTAGCCGATACAAAAATTATCGTCTGTGATATTGCTAAACTGTCAAAGCATTATTTAAGATTTTCTTGCATACTTTTAAGCATTTTTATTGTTTTGTTTTAGTAAAATATAAACTCAGCTACTTTCTTTGTGAAAGTAGCTGAAAATTTACCACCACGCAGTTCATATGATCGTGAGCCTCATCTTTTGTGGATTTGTTGGATATCCTTTTCCCTTTTCGCCGCGGGTTCCTTAACTAATTTCTAATAACACACGACTTTTACGAATTCATGATTAACTTTAATCACTGAGCATTTAATTAAAAAAGAGTTTGACAAGTTGACATTCTTGCGTTCCATTCGTTCCAGGAACACTAAAACAATTTGTCTTTTTCTTTGCTTTACAGCTCATAAATTTACATAAAATAAAGTATTACAAGTATTCTACATATAAACAATATTTACAATGGTTTGTATATCAAATAAAATAAAATAAGTTAAAAATATATTCCTCGATTTTAATATTAGTATAATCAAAAAAATGGAACGTGTTTGCAATTGAAGTAGCGCCTGTCACCGATATCGTATCGAGTTTTATATCGAATAGACCTGAGAATACAATTTTCTTTATGAATGGAGATTTTTGTGATATTTTCGTTCGATACAAGACGCTTGATATAATATCAAATTCGATAGCAAATCACATAAACTGAGAATTGGCTCCCAGATCTGACTAGCAATGGCAATGACACAACTGTATGTATGTATATAAATTTAATTCTTATATAAATATTCAGGCGTGACTTGTATACATATAAGCGTTAATACTTAAAAATAACGTTTCAAAAGAAGATTATTGTGTATACGCTGTTTATTTCTATTTAAAAGATTAAGAAGTTTGTGTTTACGAAAATCAATATGTGAAAACATTACAAAATCATTAAGTTTAAAACACATTTCAACCGACTGTTAAGGTAATCAGAGTGAATCATAGTGAGAATTTGGTCGTTAAGCTTGATTTACTTGTAAGAGAAATTGGGGTGTATATCCAGATATTTATCTTGCTAGTGTAATTATTCTCATAAGATTATTAGAAGAATAACAAAGTCAATTTAAAACAAAAAATAAACGTACTCCACCTATATCTTAAGCAGTTAAAAACATTAATTTCAAAAAAATAAAACATAATTTTTCCATTGAATAGCTTTCAAAAGGCGCAACAGGCTTTCTAGTTCATTCACTATTACTGTTACCTAAATTTATTCAAATAAGCAAATTCTTATTTGCATAACTTAGCCAGTTCAAGTCACAATTACGACATGCGCTGTCTCTCAAATAAGTTAATATTATATAATATGTTTAAAATTTATTGAGGAAAACCCATTATACTTAAAGATACTAAGAGTATTTGTGTATTTATTGAAACTTATGTTTCTTAGCCTTGTGGTCGCAAAACCAGTAAACAATTTCATAGATAATTGTGGCTATTAATACTACTAACTACCTTTTGCTTGCTGCTTCACCCTAGTTAAATTTGGTCTACCATAAATTACAGAAGAAATTAAATGTATTCCCCAAATAAAGTGTAGCCTAAATTGTACAAGGATAGTGTAGCTTCCTAGTTGTAAAATATTATTTATAGTCGACAAATAAAACACACTTTCCTTTTTTGATAATTATTTCATACACTAACATTAAAATACTTACCACATTTTGGAAATATTAAAAATAGATTCAGATATTTATTGATAATTTTGTGTTACATCAAATAAAACAATTACTATTACATCCAATTTACCAATTTCAAGCCTAACAAAGTATAGCGTTTTAAACTGTAAATAAAACTGTTGAGCCTTCAATATAAAACAATAAAAACAGATAGAAATGTCACTACAAGAACCTTCAAAAAAAATTGACAAACACGTGTAAAACCCGAGTTGTCGTTATGGGCTTTTTTGTGACAACCCGGAAAGGATTCCGTATTTTTTCCCTCCTTTATCTCTCGGTTTATATCGAAAGTATGTTCGCAATTAAACAAGTTCCTAGTAAATGAGAACAGTTTACAATTTAATTGTTCGTGTGTCATTCGACTTTCCGGATTGCCTTGTACTGTCGTTGACACTTGGAAATCACCACAGAGAAATTGTATTTAATGGGTGAGTGACATGGAAAGTTAATATTTGTGTTCTTTTGGTTAAATTCGTACCTTTTTTTGTTTTTTCTCAATTGTTGCTTTACCTGAAGGTAGCTATTAGGTAATTTAAAGTCTCCGCACTCTTATAAAGTAAACAAAATAAGCACCAATGACGGTTTTGCGGGTACTTCTAAAAAATAAAATGTTAAAATTAATGGTTTCATTAAAATATAACAATCTGTATATCTACCTTCATATAAAATCATGTCAACTTGACCATCAAACTTATTTTTTCTTTTTGTTTTGTTACATGAGTAATTAAGCTTCTCTTGTTTTTACATCTTAAAGAATTGTTGTTAACGACTAAATACTCCAAACCTCGAAACGAATTAAGAGTTAAGGAACCTCTAACGACGACTTTGACGACCTCCTTGGTAGAGTGGTTTAAACACCGGTTTTCATGGTGTCGCCATCTCTGAGATCCCGGGTTCGATCCCCGGTCGGGTCAATTTAGAAATTATTGTTTTTCTAAATTGTCTCGGGTCTGGGTGGTTTCTATGTTTAATAAGCATGTATTTAAGTATTTTAAGTATGTTTATCCGTTGTTTAGTAACCATTTAACGAGTTTCTTCGAAGCTTCTCTTTGACTAAATAATTCGTATGAGTGTAGGAAAGTATTTTTTTCTAACCTTCAGATCTCGCCTGGATAACTACTACCCTCATAATGGGGAAGAAAACGCAAAGCTAATTGCAGATGTCGCTGCGCTCGCTTGACTCATAACAAACATCTGTCATTTTTTTATCACTTTCGATCTCCATTTTGTGAGAAATTGCGATCGTTCTGTGCTTTATCTGTGAGACTATGTATTCGACGTGGACGGTGTCTCAGTTAAAAGCTGAGCTAAAGACTCGAGGAGGCTCCCTAAAAGGAAGAAAGGCAGATCTCGTCAGCAGGTAAACACAATGGATTTTTTGGTTTTCACAACTTAAACATCAATTACCTCTGCACAATGATCGTTTTTACCATGCATTAATTTTGTTTGATTATTTTTAAAACAAAATCATTGTGTTGTTTGACAATATAATAAACTTTTCGACATCAATTTCATGACTCCTCACATAACCTATAATTTTTTTTTTACTTATAGTACGTGTTTTTTCTTTTTAGGCTTGAATCATTTGACAGAAATTTTAATTTTGGCAAACCACAAACGGCGCACGAAACTAATGAAGCAAAAATTGAATTGCCATCGCCTGATGTCTACCGAGACATCAATGCCAGCACACCACTTCCACCTATTACAAAACAACATATTCAATTATATTTCAATGAGTAAGTGTTGTTTGAGCTACAAATGTTACAATACATTCTTACTTTTGTGTACCTATTACTAGTTCTAATTGTTCTAAGTGTGACTTTATATCTGTTTCTTTTCAGGCATGACAAGAAACCGGATGATGGCTTGAAGCTATATGAATCAAGATTCTTAATAGTGATTCGAGCAGCAACAATACATGAGCATACATTTATTATAGGCATTACCCGGGCGTCGATGAAACGACTGCAATATGAGGTGAATACTAAAATCCATGAAACTGGATCTATTGAAGAAACTTCATGTGAATGTGTCGCAGGTAATTAGTTTTTACTTGTTCTTCTAATACATATCAACGTTCAATATACTACAACTATCAACATTCTCTTAAAAGCGTAGTGTATGGAGAAACACAGCACGGGTACGCTCTTAACATGCTAGTTACAATTATCAACTCAGTCTATTAAAGTAGTTATTTTTAACACCCTAGTTTTTACTCTGAGGTATCCCATCTTTGAGTAATCAATTTGTTATAAAAATACAGTTTAAAACCTTTGTGTTGCAGGTAGTGGGGTCACGGCACATTGCAAACATGTTGCAACTGTGCTCTACGCAGTTGAGCATATGGTGCGTGAAAAAATTATAATTAAATACCAAGCACCAACAGAAAAATTACAAAAATTTCATGTACCAAGGACTGTATTTACATCAACCCCAATAAGAACTTCAAAACTTCCGATGAAGAGAGCCATTGAAAGCACAATCTTTTCACCTTGTTCCATGAAGGTTGACAGTGAAGAATATAATAAAAGATTACGAAGTTTGGTGCTCAATCACCCTTCTAATATGCCCATAAAACAGCTTTATGACCCCGCTAATCCCTATGGCGTAGAATTGGATCATAGTTATTGCAAGGAAAATGGTGAGACCAAATTATTAAACAGTTTAGATTTAATATCAATAACTGACGAGAGGGCAGCACAAATAGAACAGGAGACCTGTGGTCAAATGGAAAACCGAAATTGGAAGAACCACCGCTTGGTTCGAATAACAGCTTCTAAGTTCCACACAATATGCCATTTAAAGGGAAGCAACCAAGAAAATTACGCCAAACAAATGCTTAGTCCTAAAACATTTACATCCAGGGCAACAAACCATGGTCTAATAAATGAAAAAGTGGCTCTCTAACAATACATGGAAAGCACAGGCCTACAAGTTATGCAGTGTGGGCTGTTTATTTCCAAAAAATACCCTTATTTGGGGGCATCACCGGATGGCCTACTTGGTGAGGAAACCATAATCGAAATAAAGTGCCCCTACACCAGTCGCTACAGGGAAATAACACCCATGTCTGTGCCTTACATTATTTTAGATGGAGGTGAATATAAATTAAAAAAAGGAACTCCCTACTATTATCAAGTACAGGGTCAGATGTACTGCTCTGGAAGAAAATTTTCACATTTAAAAACATGGAAGTTATTTTTGTAGAAAGAGATGATGAATTTATCACCCACATGCTCAACAGCTTGCGTCAGTTTTATGAAGAACATTTTAAAAAAGCTCTACTTAATAAATTTTTGTATAAAAATTTTCTGCAAATAATAAAACCAAGGGTTTAACTGAGAATTTATGCTTTTATTTTTCACTAACTGTACTTATTTAACAATACCTTCTTTAAAATTACACAACATAACACAAATGTAAAATATTCTAGATAATAAAGGCACATAGTATGGATTTACTTCACTTTTTATTATCTTAAATGTTTTTGTTAATCCAATGAGGCGCTCAATATGTATACGATTTTTAGCTAACTGTCTATCATGTTTTAATTTTATCCCAGGTAGCTGTGTAAGTCCCTTTAAAAATGTAGGAACGTAGATAGAGATATCTTTTTGTTCAAATAAATCTTGCACATTAAAACCACGATCTGCCATTATTGCGTCTTTTTTATCACATTGACTTAAAAGGGAACTTCTTTCAGTGATTTGGATATCACTGGTTGATCCAGCATATCCTTCAGAACAAAATGCTAACAAACCACCTGGAGTTGCCCCCACTAAAAACTTTATTGTATTGTGATGTTTATAACTACTAAATGTTGCTTGTTGGGCAGTTGGGTTGGTAGGTTTTGTTATTGGGATTTCTGTGCCATCTATAATAATCCTTGTAGCTGGGTGATACTGTTTAAACATTTCTGGCATGTAGTAATCTACCAGGCAACGCCTAGGCCAAATATTTATTTTAGACCATAACTCATATACAAAATTTACCCAAGTCACAAAAATGTTTCCCACTGCTGTTGTACTGATGCCAAATAATTTTGCAATCTCGAAATCAGGTTTATTTCTTCTTAATTTAACTAGTAACAAAAGGAATTGATCCTCAACACTGATGTTAATCACTTGACTTCCTTTATATTTTAAATGATGTGCCATGGGAAGTAGTGTTGAATACACCAAATTAAATTTGGTAATGTCTTCTAAACCAGTGAAAAATAGTACTGATTTTGAATCCGATAACATATCATCTGAAGAAAGGAATCTGAAAAGATGTGGTGTTTGGGTTGAAACTGTATTATGAACTGAAGGTAGTATTGAAGACACACTAGAGGCTGTTGTTGTCACTTCCACTTCATTTTGATAATTAGGAACTAGAGGAACTTCTGAAATTTCTTCAAGTAAAACAGGAAGAACATTAACTTGTACTGTTTCTTGAGATGTAGAAGGGAATAGTTCTTTTTTTGATGAGCGCTTCAAATAACGTTGCTCCCTGGCAATGGTAGCCGATGAGATGGACTTTTTCCATGAGAAAACAGTTGGGATCGCAGTCTTCTTCAAATATCTATGGACTTGTAGTAGTCCTGAAAACAAAGAATTATATATTTTAAGTAAAACACTTAAGCAATTAAAAAACAATCTTGTTACCATGTTACCTATTTATTAAAGGTGAAAATTTATAGAGAAAATAATGTTGTCGTATCCCAATGAGTTGATATGTAATGAATTTATTTGAATTTACAAACCTGTAGCAGAACTGTTGCCTTCATAATCAGATTCAGTAAAATGTTCCGAACATAACCTCGAATTGTCTGTAGCCTTAAAGTTACGTTTCCTTAGAGCCTTCTCCCAAAGTTTTCTCCTTTGCGAATTCTTTGGAAAAGAATGGTTGCCATTATTATTGCACCCAATTGCAGCACAACGAGGCATTTTTGCAATAAAATAATAATTTCAAGATAATTTTAAAAAATTGTATGGAATTTGACGTTTGTTGTGAGTCATATGACATCAGCGCCACTAGCGGCCAAACTTGGCAGTTTTCTTCCCCATTATGTATAAATAAGGAAATTAAAAGCGCATTTCGAGCGGATTTCGTATTTACCGGGATATTGGAGCTTATCTCTTAACTGTTGGAGTTTAATAACTTGTCTTATTTTTTTAAACATACCTACATATAATTCATCTTTTTATAATATTATTATTATATTATTTATTTTATTTTATATAATCACGACTGACTGTTATCCCCGAAAGAGTTGTCAGAGACTAGGCAATGAGAACCGTAAAAGCAGTATTTTGCAATAGTCCACTTTTCACCAAATAGCGACTGCACATGTGCTCAGCGTGACAGGTGATGAGTCCGTTAGTTGCCTTTTACGACTCCCAAGGGAAGAGAGAAGTGGTAGGTAGTATTCTTTCACCGTTACGCGAAACGGTTAATACTAAAATAAATACCTATAATAATTTTACCGAGTAATCTGATCCTACTTTGCTCCTAGGGTGGTAAAAATGCTCCACTTCCGAAAAATTATTAAATCTGATTATGCGTACTGATACTTTACTATTTAGTAGAATCCAATATTTTCATCTGAAAATATTTTTCTTGATGTAGCAACACCAGTGTTGACAGATGTCAAAGTCAGCCATTAATATTTTCTGTGTGTGGGAGAATTGAATCGCTCTTTAGGGTGAAAATTTGAAAGTGAGTAAAATCTATTTTGCATCTCCTAAACTTGTAATGAAAACAAAATGTTATTTTTAAATTGATCTCTCATAAATAAAGGTGATTTTATAACACATCTGCTTTCTATTACCCTGTCCTATCGGGGAAAAGTAAAAATGACAAATTTTAAAAATTAAATGACAGACTTGTGAAGAAAAATTACCTCCTGCATAGGAACTACTTTGCTCCAAAAGAAATAAAAAAATTAAAATAGTTGGTCACTAAATAATAAAGTATATTATTGTATTTAGTGACCAACTGTCACTAAATACATTAATATACTTAATGTCAGGTTAAACTTTAATAGCACTATTATTAACACAATACATCACATTACTGATTTAAACAAGATTTAAAAAGAAGTGAAATAAAAAAAAATTGGAGCAAATTTTGGTGCAAAGTAGGACCAGGTTACGGTAAGTACCTACTATTTTGGTGACAAAATTATGTGACATGTGGTAGCTTAGCTAGTATGGTGAACGAACAAGCCCCCCTACTACCAAATTACCAAGAGCAATCAGCTGTTGATCTAGTAGTAAATGTCACATGTTTTACTATTTTTGTAGTTTTTTTAGTATTATTTTAAGTTAAGTATTTTTTTTGTTATTTTCTGTTTTTACATTTTCATTTTCTTGTAACTTTACACCATAAACATTTACATAAGACATAACATTTTAGCACAAATACAAAGTTAAAATTTAGCGGTCTTATCGCTTTAAAGCGATCTCTGCCAGACGGATGGAGAGAACTTATACACTCAAAGATCGGAAAAACTAAAATAAAATACTTCACATTATATAATAAACAAATAATATGTAATAAATATTACATACATACTTAAACATAATAGTCTCAGGTAGGACGTAGCGGACAACGACAGCTATTACCATTTATTTATTTAATTAGTATGTAGGTACGTAAACCTACATAATATTATAATAACAAAAAGAAACATTATATCCCCCAAAACCGCCTAGACGGCGCCTACCGTCTATGCAGCAGGATAGGGTTAAAGGGAAATGTAGAAGTTCTTCACGTGCACCTTAAATGCGTGAATTGTTTTAGCACGCCTGATCGCAACTGAAAGCGAGTTCCAGAGACGAACAGCTTCAACGGTGAAGGAACAATCGTAAAAGGGGGTTCCGATTTAGGTACATATAGACTAACTAGGTTCAAAACTACTCTTCGACGACTTTTACGAAAACCCGGTTGATCCGCCTCACCCTACATCCTACAATATTTATATTTTTTAAGAGCTTTGGAATAACAACGAAAGTATATTTAAAAAATAGTCGTGTATTGTAACATTTGTATAGATTTTAAAATAATAATGTGTTTTTAAATCAAAATTCACTTTGCATGCAGTGGCAGCTTTTAAGTTTTGACGACAGTTAGCCTTAATTAAGCACTTGTTTGTTGCACTTTAATTTTTTATTGTTATTGTGTTTGTCTTTGGTTGTTCAAATAAATATAATAAAATTAAATAAAACCACACGATACCCGATCCGTGGTCCTAGTTGTAAAGCCTAGTTCGCACGAGGCGAGGGACTTAATCGAGTAGCAAGTACTTTTAATTTTTTCTTAAATGTCTTAAATAATGGCTGGGTGCGTTTAGCTAATGGTAAATGATATTCCTCCGAAACCCCTTGAGTTTCAGTAAAGATGTGGACTTTACTAAGACGGGCTTCTTGAGAGAATTTGAAAAGTAATGTTCTACTGTTTTATTTTATTTGCCAATACTCATGCCAGGGACACGCAAATTTTTGTGGTTAACACTCCGCTAAAGAACCCATTATACCCACTGAAACACACGTACTCTCAGTCTCAGACGCCGCCATAAGCAACCAGCCTAGTTGTGATGCCGATCCTTAGAAAACTTAACAGTTTTGACTAACCAGCACAGCTTGCCTTCCATTAACCCGATTGCACTGCATTAATGATAGTAGATTACAGTAATGTAAGCATGTAAACTAAAACAAAAACAACATTAATGACATTCCGCACAACTTTAATGTCTACACCGAAGCTCTGACAGTGATCAGTCAATGTTAAAACATTATAAAACCTGCTACACTTTCCATAAAAAGTGATCGTAACATCTACAATGTGACGCAAGATCGTATACCTGATTGACATAACCAGGTCAGCTACTACTTCATCACATTGGGCGTATACAAGACAGTGCAGCAAATGGTATTCTATTACATTGATTAATACAAATGTATTATAAAGAACGTGCACGTTTAAAAAACGACCTTAACGCCTTCTTTTTGTGTTCCATTTACAACGGAGCATTATAATTTGAAACCGACTCCTGGAAACAGTTGACCAGGAGCCAGCGCTTTCCTGGAGTTCCCATATTTGTTTTACAATTCAAACTACAAAACGCCCTGAATGATTGGATAATCTTATAACTAATGTTTATACATACCGACAATCATAGATTCGAGCACATTCAAGTTAATGGCTAACAATAACTAAGTGAACAACTTTACTTATTTGGACATCATTATAATTCTTTAAATTTTATGTTTCTTAACATTTAAAATTGTTTCTAAAGACTCATCTCAATCAAATAACCTATAAGAAAGTACTTAAATCATAGATGTTTCGTTCAACGTGTAAGAATTTTGGAAACAAAGTTAAGCCTTTACCTGTCGCAAGAATTAAATGTGATTCATAACGATTTATTTTCTATTGTTATGCATTTTTGACAGCGAACTCGTTAAGACTTATTTTATTAATGGTATCTCATGTCTATTCTATTCTATCCGAAGATTTTAAACGTGAAGAGAATAACGTACTCTCTAATTTTTGTAATCCATGTAAGACAAAATAATAAAAATGTAGCTTATTTAAAACCAACATATTATTTTATTTATATATAATTTAAGTGTGTTTATAAATAAGCTCACCAAAAAAGGTTAGCTTTGCTAAATTATAGGTTCTGCTTTCGAATCGACCGTAAAGCAGAAAAAAAAAATCATCGTAGGTTTTTCCAAAGACAGGAAAGAATGTTGACAAATTGAGTTCGAACAATAGTTTCTGCTCATTTAATTTATCGGTAGTCACAAAGCGGTCGTAAAATTTCAAAATATCAATGTGTGGGCAGATTTAATTGGGCCTCAAGACAAAGCTAATGTGTTGCTATAGCAATGATTTCGTTTCTTTTTTATAAGTAGGTTATTGGAGGTAGTTTTATTAAGTATTATTTTCTTTTTTATTTCTATCATACTTTATATATTTACATATTTTTAGGAACTGTTACGGATGTTATTTTGCCAATCAATGTATCAAAGATTTTATTAGTATCATAGTTTAGGCTTATTTATATGCATTGATCATAATATTCTATACTAATATTATGAAGAGGAAAGATTTGATTGTTTGTTAGTTTGCGTGGTTTGCATTTGCATGTGGATAGGCTCCGAAACTACTAGACCGATTTGAAAAATTCTTTCACCGTTGAAAAGCTACATTATCTCCGGGTGACATAGGTTATATAATATTTAAAAACAAATTAGGGATCCTTACTATAAATCCAAAAATGTTACCCATTTTGTAAAAAAAATTACCTAAAAATTCCTAACTTCACGTGCGCTGCGAAAACTATTGATGATAGAACAAAATAATGTACTACGACTTTGCAGAACACATCATTATCTACAAAAAGTTTTACGACAGCATATGTCTAACTATGTATTATAGTTTTGACAAAATAAGTGTTATTTTATTTTAAAAAATTAATTGAAATGCCGCCGCTAGAAAAGGCTCTTTATTTGTACCTTGGTAATAAACTTTATCAAAATAAATTACATCATATTTAAGACAGCTCCAAAACCTTTATTACAACTTTTTGAACTATTCAATTTGGACATTTCATTTGAAAGATATCACGATTTTAAAAATGTAAGTATTAGAAGTATTAGAGCTAGGCATCACCATAATAATGCGATATAGATGTCACTAGTAACGGGAGGGAAGTCATTTTAAAAATTCGTTACGGGTAACTGGGTCCACGCGGACGATGTCGCGGACGGGCCGCTAGTAATAAATAAGCGTAAACTACGCTACTATATAAAATAATTAACGAACGAAATAAAAGTCTTTATTTCTAGGCATACTCTTTGTGTAAGGCGCAGTTAATTAAAGATTTTCTAAGTTGCACTGAGGGCAGTTATTGACGGAAACGAAAATTTTTCGATGTGCTACAAGTACATACTATACTTTGGTTTAATGGTGATACGGTTGACATTCAATTGAACGTGACGATAACATTTTCCGTCGACCTTACACTTTACATAACATAATTGAAGATTCAAACTTGTACAGCCGTGTGTCGAGTTCTTTTTAAAAAGATAACATCTGTCTGTACTCGAGATTGACTCACTCTTTCGTTTCCGTTCTTGGATAGCTACATCTTTTCTAACTCTGTAACCATAACAGGGCCCTTATTCTGTAACGATTCCTTGTTTCAAAACCACGTTAATTCCTTAAAAAGTTACGATATCTTCCCAAAAACGTATGCGTTGGACGTTTGTGCGCGGTAAGGTTTAGGTGTGGAATCTATACATTGCGATACAGAATCAGGGCCCAGAAAAGGGAAAACTTAGAAATTATACCAAAATATGATCTGCTAGTAAAGTACAGAAGGTGAATAAGTGTTTTATCTTGTAATGCCAGCTCTCGGCGGCGGTATTTCCGGACCGTTACGACTTAGGGATCTTCAAGAAACGAGCCTATTCCTTCCTTAAAGGCCGGCAGCGCGCCTGCGATTCCTCTGGTTTTGCGGGTGTCCATGGGCGGCGGTGATTGCTTTCCATCAGGTGACCCGCTTGCTCGTTTGCCTCCTTCTGCTATAAAAAAAAGTGCAAAATATCCTTCTTTATGATAGGGAGGGCATTTTCAAATTTGTATTTGACGCTGTAAAAGAAAGGGAGCAAAGAAATGCCCTTGCTGATTTTCTTGCCGGTTCTTCTCAGTACCTCAACTTGTACTGAGAAGAACCGGCAACAAAATCTTGGTCAAAATCAAGGCCTATAGACTTACAAACCAAGGGTATAGTGAAATGTCGCTTTAACCGTCGTAAGTGCTCAATTATTGTAGCTTAAACTGAATGAATGATATTGAATTTGAATTTGAATTTGAATATAATCTTTTGAAACATATACATTCAAGGACTCACCTTGCGGTATAGAAAAATGTGTCTAATACTCTGCATTTCATTAGTTAGGTAACCTACCAACCCGTATTGGGTTATGGCCTAATCTCCCCATTTTCGTTATCCATAGAATCAAGAATCAATATAATTTATTCATTCATATGTGAAGGTCTATGCCCAGAACTGTGATGTTTATAGACTGGAGAAGAGTGCATTAGCTTCTCTAGTGGTAGAGAATCCTGGTTAAAATATACCATCTTTGTACCATTAGATATGATTAAGCTGATAATTGTAACAAAAAAAAATTATTTTAGCAACGTAAAAGTAAAAGTACAGTCTGTATTTTGTCCCCAAACTACATTAGCTTCTCTAGTGGTTGCGGATCCTGTTAAAAATATACCATTGCATATATTGCGTTACATATACTGTGCCTTAGAGGTGTGATTAAGCTAAAAAAAAATACTTATTTTAAAAAGGTAAAGTAAAAGTTCTTGGCGGGAAAGTGAAGCGGCATGTCTGCAGTTTTGTATTATTTTCTATTATTTGTGTTTTGTCGAATATTAATGTGAAATAATGGTGGATTATTTACTGTTAAGTGTTCGTGAACGTGCATGATTGTTAGCAAATAAAACAAAACAGTGCAACATCACTTTTCAAATTCTCTCAAGAAGTCCGTGTAAGACCTCAATACAGTCCCACAGCTTTATTGAGTCTCAAGGGGTTTGGGGAAAATATTTACCATTAAACGTTCATTGTCACTCATTATCATCCACTTAATGTAAAGAAAATAATAATAACTATTAAAAACTTTACACTGGCTAAATGTGCTGATTGCACGAAGTCATTATTTATGAGAAAAAAAAGTAAAAGTACAACCTGTATTTTGTCCCACTGCAAGACAAAGGCAAAGGCAAAATGATAGAGTCATTGAAATCAATTGATAAGTTTTATGTATTATTTTATATTTTTCACATAAAATCACACATATAAACAGAACAGATATATTCTTATAGATAAAACATATAAAATTTTTGCCCGTACTAGGAAAATCCTGTATATCAGGCGACCATAATGCAAGTAACTTATATTGAAAGAAAAAAATAAATTTAATTAAATAAAAACACAATTCATCACTTACAATTAAATCCACATAGTATGGTTAATCACCACGCTTGCCATGCGGGTTGGTGATGACAAACCCGGGCCATCCGACCTAGGAATTGAACCCGGGACATCGGGATATGAAGCCGGATATCAAGTATAAAAGTTTCGTAATATTTGATTATTTGCATTAAAAAACGCTCAAATAAACTCAAAGATAACGAAACGTTGAAAAAAATGCCTACCTCAGGCGAGAATCGAACCCTCGAAATATTTCGTCGGTCTAACCAATACCTCTGTGGCGGAGTGGTCAACGCAGCTGCCCGGATTGCAGAGGACGCGGGTTCGATTCCCGCCTGATGTATACCTTTTTTTTCAACGTTTTGTTATCTTTTAAGTATGAAAGTGTTCTCTTTCTACCCCTCCGAGAAAGAGACATTGTATCCTACTAATATTATAAACGCGAAAGTTTGTAAGTATGGATGGATGTTCTTTACTCTTTCACGTAAAAACTACTGAATAGATGTGGATGAATTTTGGCATACAGATAGTTTATAACCTGGATTAACACATAGAATACTTTTTATCCCGATATTCCTACGGGAACGGGAACCACGCGGGTGACACCGCGAGCGGCCGCTAGTTTTCTAAATTTTTTACTTGGGTTTTCGATAAGAGTTCATTTTCTTTTAGCGTAGGTTAGGTTAGCGTTTTATTTTCACACAGCAATGTCGCAAATTACTTCTGTTTACATACAACAGCTTACTAAGTATTCCTCGGACGTACGATTTACCTAAATGCTATTACGTGGCTAGTGAGGTCATTTACTGTTTGATGTTCATAGTGCTTCCTCGATGTCAGTGACTCAAAGGATTTATTTGACGCAATCTCTTTATTATAACATTTTTGCTAAATATATTCCTGGTTATACATAACAACTTTGGTCTGAGAATATTTATTTACACACATGAATGTACACATGACGTACGTGAGACTTATTATACTGATCAATCGGACAGTGTAACATTTTAGACTGCTCTAAAACGTCAAAATTCTGCTATTGATTTTGAACTCTGCAACAGACAGATACAAACAGAAGTAGTTGAAAATCAATTAACGAACATCGGACAAACAAGCATCGTAGAAACAAGTCGTCGAGGTAAGGTGTTCGATGTATAAAAACATCAAACTAAAAATTATTGCAGTATCAAGCCATCGCATTATCATAAAATCGATCTACAGACATCGATGTTACAATTTTCGAAGTATAGTGTTTCGAACTCACGTAGGGAACCCGTATGTATGTATGTATGTAAAAAATATGAACGACCTGTGAAAAATCCACTTTTAATATTATTATCAGTGATCAGGAATAGGTAGCAGTCTATCTATTAACCTAAAATTCTTGACGGGACATAACATGGAGCTGTTAATACCACCAAATTTGATACCGGTATTTTGTAGCCTAGTTCACACATGTGCTAGTAATTGAGCCTAATGGAAGTAAGCAAACTAGCAAAGCAATGTACATACTTCTACTTAACTAACTTACTTTTTTTTAATGACGCTGTGCAAGCATTTGACCACCAACCTGCTTGGTGAGCAGGATGTGGTCTAGAGTGTTGCATGCTTACCCAGTAGATGCCTATTCACTCTTGCCTTGACTTACTGGACTTTTTCCTTTTTTTTATAATAAGTCCGGCAAATGACCCCACTCCACCTGATGGTAAGTGGAAATGAAGTCCAGGCGCGAGAACAACTGGTGCAGCGTAAGAGACGTAGCATCAGTCACCCTCACTCTGCCGGCCTACAAAGTGCTTCTTCACGCCTCGTTTGAAGGACCCTATATAGGAGGGAATACGTGTGCTGGTAGACTATTCCATCTTTTGGAAGTGCGGCAAAGAAACGAGTCACCAAATTTCTTTGTGCGTGATGGAATATTAGAGACTGTACATTGGTGACTCCGGAGAGCAGCACGCGTACTCCTATGGAGGAAGGGAGAAGGAGGGATGAGGTCAAAGAGTTCTTCAGAGCACTCGCCATGGTATAAACGGTAAAAGACGCTGAGTGACGCAATATCTCTACGCAATTGCAAAGGCTCGAGAGTTTTAGTGACCTCCGCATTGCCGATAATGCGCACAGCGCGGCGCTGCAATCTGTCCAAGGCATCGAGAAGGTACTTTGCGGAACCGTCCCAAAGGTGAGAGCAATACTCCACGCAAGACCGCACCTGTGTCTTGTATAATAGACACAACTGATCAGGCGTGAAGAATCGCCGCACCTTGTTCAGGACACCGAGTTTCCGTGTGGCATTTTTAATCACGGTTTCGATGTAGTCCTTTTGGTTCAGATCACAGCGGATATCCATACCGAGCATGTTAATACTGCTCTGCAGGCCAAGAGATGTAACCTGAAGAGAGGAAAGGGGAAGGAATGGCGACTTTTTCGCTGTGAACGCGCACACCTGTGTTTTCTTGGCATTGAACTCCATCATCTAGTGGAGTTCAATGCCGATAATCTTATCGGAGCCCCATTTAGAAATGAGGTCCAACACCCGATCGAGCTCAATGACAAGATTTGCTCTCTTCATTTCGGTGTCTACCCGCCCAGCCGTTGGGTGACCGTTATATCCCCCATGCACTGTGCTATCATCTGCATAGCAATGAATGTTTCCAAGAGGAAGCATGTCATTGATATGCAGAAGGAACAGCGTGGGGGATAGAACGGAGCCTTGAGGAACACCAGCGTTCACTGACATGAACCGCGAAGCGCATCCATCCGAAAGGACACTGATTCTACGCTCATGCAGGAAGCTAGCAATCCAGGTACAGAACTGAGCGGGCAAACCATATGCCGGGAGCTTAGAGAGAAGAGCTTTGTGCCAGACCCGATCAAAAGCCTTGGCTATGTCAAGGCTAACTGCCAGTGACTCGCCACGCTTGTCAATAGCCTCACCCCGGAGATGTGTGACGTACGCTAGAAGATCACCCGTTGACCGTTTAGGCCGAAACCCATATTGACGATCGTGAATTAGAGAGTGATCTTCTAGATATCGAATAAGCTGTTTGTTCAATATTCGTTCTAGGATCTTGTACAACACTGAAGTTACGGCTATAGGGCGGTAATTAGTCGTATCTGACCGATCTCCTTTTTTAGGGATCGGTTGCACATTAGCTTCTCTCCAAGATTCCGGCACACAACCCGAAGAGAGTGAGAGACGGTACAGACGCGTTAACACAGGGGACAACTGCGCTGCACACATTTTCAGGACTATTGCTGGGATGCCATCAGGACCGTTAGCTTTCCGGACATCGATTGATTGCAGCTCCACACGGACATCACACTGCCTGATTTTAATATCAGACATTGTGTGGCCACAGTGAGGAATTGAGGGTGGCTGTGCATTACAGTCATCGATCCGGGAGTTAGCCGCAAAGAGTTTGGCCAGGAGATCGACCTTTTCCTGCGGCTTGTGAGCTAAAGTTCCGTCAGGACATCTCAGTGGTGGCAGCGAGGGTTGGCAGAAGTTGGATGGCACGGCTTTGGCCAGACGCCAGTAGCTACGGCTGCCCGTAGGATGCGTCAGGAGTTCTTGGCCTACTCGTGCAACGCGCTGGGCATCCGCTCTAATGTAGGCCCTCTTACACGACTTGGTGGCATTATTATAGGCTGCTTTTAGCGAGCGAGTTTCGGGATCCCCATGAGCTTTACCTCTGATCCAAGCGCGGTATGCCGTCTGTTTGCACTCAACAGCGCTGGCACACTCGCGATTGAACCAGCGGTTGCGTCTGCCTTTGCTGATGACATAGGAGTGTGGAATATAGTATTACATTTCTAATACTATCTCATCAGCAACGGCAGTGGCGCTAGCGGTCGGGTCCTTCCCACTAAAGCAGCGCTGCCTTCAAGGGACGGATGCAAAATACTCCCGCATACCGTCCCAGTCTGCCGACGCGTAGTGCCAAATCTGGCGTTTCGAAACCGCTGTTGGCGGGCGCGATGCCAAGGGCACTGTGCTGGACAGTGCCCTTGGCTAGAGCCCCTTTAGGTTCCTCGGATCACTGCTATCAAGCAGTGATCCGAGGAACCTAAAGGAGCTCGAATCTCCACCCGGTATCCAGCTGGGCGACTCGTAAGCAGAAGGTCGAGTAAGGAGGGCGCATGACCAACTATGTCTGGGATCCTGGTGGGCTGGTTCACCAGTTGCGTCAGGTCATGCGTGAGAGCGAATGCGTGGGCAGTTCTACCAGCATGGTCTGTTTTGAAGGAACCTAACCACAACTCATGGTGGGCGTTGAAGTCCCCCAAAAACACCAATTCCGCCGATGGAAACCGCTCCTGCGTATCATCTGCTACCCGACTAAGATGTTCAATTAGTCGAGTTGTCTCCATGTCGCCGTTATGGGATCGGTAGACGCAGACGTAGACACGGCAATGAGAGCCTAAGTCGACGTGTACCACTAGGAGGGAGAAGGAAGGGTCCTCCAGACAGCGCAGACGGCGACAGCAAACATCCGCCCGAACGAATAAGCGAACTCCGGCTTTGGCTTTGAAGGATTCTTCAAGCACAAAGCCGGGATAGTTCAGGTAGGTGGGTGGTGTCAGCAGGGCGGATTATTTGCGTCTCCGTCAGGAACAACATTGCTGGCCGTGCCGTCTCAAAATGGTGGTGGACGGCATTGAGGTTTGCATGAAGTCCGCGGATGTTAGCGAACTCCACCTCAAACGGTAAGGTTGTGGTGGGGGTGTGCACCGCTGTAGTACCAGTTTTGTTGTTAGGCGCTGTCATTTTAGGAGTGGAAAGAGAGAGGCGTGAATCGAGAAAATGATGCCGCGATGCGAATGGTCAAAGTGTGGTGGCCTGTTTTCCCAGGAATTTGCCCACAGACGAGTATTATTAACCTGCCGAACGGAAGGGCCTCCGAACCCCCCCGGGAATGGCCGCCGGGACCCCACCTTCCGGTCACCAACCGGCACGACGGACCACCCCGAGATTATGCGTGGCTTGGTGAGGCAGCCTCACGAGCTGGTTAGGCTCGCTTTGGCCCCCGTACTGTGCCACGGGCGGCCAGCGGGACAACCGTTTCTACGGGTCTCCCTAGTCGGTCCCTATCTACCGACCTCAATAGATAGGGTATCGCTACTGGAACTACGGGTCCGGTTGTGTTTTCAGAGGTACTACGGGGTTCCGGTTCTAGCCCCCCGCTGGTCGTGCCTTTATCCAGGCGCCTCCGGCGGGATCCGGACATGGGTTGGACTCGTGGTGGCGTGTGGTTAGCTGTAGAGCTTGGGAATGTTCGTTTGTCCTGGTATTGTGTGCCAGGACTTCCAAACTCGTGCACAGCGAGCGGGGCCTAGTAGCGGTCTCTGAGGGGCCAGAAGCGAAAAGTCCTGCGGGGAACGTGAGTTTCCCTTATAGTTGGCAGCTTTGTCCGGTGGTTTTCATTGGACATTGGTGTTGACATCTCCGGTACTAGTCTGGAGAACTAGTAGAGGCGGCCTCCTAGATGCCGTAGCCTCCGGTCCAGCCAGCCGCGTAGGACGTGGGAACTGGCTAGGCGCCCGGATGGGTTCCGAGAAGTGAGTGTGCTTACTACTCCGCTACCAAGGTGGACACTTGGGAGTCGACTTTAGAGTCGACGACCCTAGCAGTGGCAACTGCGAGTTGTGCCCTTCGTGCAACGAGAAGTGAGCGAGCTTGACAGCTCCGGTTACCTATCTGGACAATAGGCAGTGAACTACACGTGTTCACGGGGATACTCTCCTGAGACACTAGTCTTATGAGTACCGAATGAAGAGCGCGCTGCGGCGGGCACTAATTTGGCGTCAAGACCTAACGTTGGTGGTCTCCTGCGCGAGTGTTCTACTGGCGCAGGGACGTCTGGCACTTCTTGCAATAACCTAACGGTTGGTCTCGAGGTGCCAGTACAAATAAACTTAGTGAAGTAAGGAGAGGGGGTCTCCCTAGTCGGCAGGTTAACGAAGTACTCCTGGCACTGGTTTGACGGAAGCCTCCACAGACCAAATACATCGCAGCATCATCCTCTCGAGCTCTGGTTATACGCTGGCTGATCCCGAAACGCGACCGACAAGCAGTCACTTGACGGGTTTTACACCATGCGTACGGTGGTCACCAACCAGACGGGTCAAGCCCTACCACCAGTGGAGCAGATCATCGCTCGAAAGAGTCCGTTAGTCGCTTCTTACGACACCCACCGGACGGAGAGAGGGGCGGCGATTGGTATTCTTTCTCCGTCACCGCACGGATGAAGACTTTTACTTACTTTTAACTTTTAATTTATTTTTTACTTTTTGTTATCCCTGGACGTCCGCCATATTGGATTTAGAGTTAAGTCACTTTATTTTTCGAGTTATTCTCAGCAAGCCCTTATATTTGATACACCCATATTGTAGGAATGCTTAAAAATAATTAATCCGCCATCGTGGTTGTGCCGCCATCTTGGATTTAGAATGACGTCACACAATTAACCATGTATTGTCATCCAAACTGAACATGTATACAAAATTTCAGCTCAATCAGATGAAAATATCTGCTTCAAAATTGAGTTGCAAAATTACACCCGAACAAACATACTTTGCAAGTTAAATAAAAGCTTGTAAAATAAATTTGGTAATTAATTTAGGAAATACATAAATGCCCTAATAGATGCCCACTGGACGGGAATTTATGGAAACTTATTGGAAATATTCCCCTCTGCCCAAAATGCCCGGGCATTTTCCCATCACTAAGTGCTACATTTTCACGTCCCGATGTTGGGCACAGGATTTCCCACATGATTGTCCATCACATGGGCCAATTAGGCCATAACCAACCACGCTGGCCCAATGCGGGTTGGTGGGCTGGCCCAATTCTGTCTATCTGCCCGTATAATATCGATAAGGCCGCAACTGGCTGCGATATTCGCGCAAAACAATGATTTTAAACGATTACAACTTAATACGAATGATTAACTGCGATAACGTGCCTACTATTTCATATACAGGTTGATGGTGTAATAAATTAAGAGAAACTTTTTCTGAAAATGTTTAATTTAGCTTTTCGTTGAATTAATGTTTTGATGGTAAGTTATCAAGGCCGAATATGGAAGAGCACTACGGCAGATAATTAACAACCAATGAAAAACTAGCTTTTTAATTTAACCCTTCAACTTAAGGAACACTATAGAATGATTACTAATAAATGTTGTCAGCAGTAAGCACCTAGTTAGAACTAATATTTGATTTTATTCTGGTATATCACTAGGATTCCTAAAATGATTAGCAGTAACGGTTACCGATTTAAGTTTTAAAGCTGTATCACTCACAAATTTATTTTTAAGTAGCTTTTATTTTAAAACGTGGTTAAAAATTTGTAAACCGAAACAATAACTTAAAAAATCAACTCACTGCAGTAAGAATTGATAAACGAAATATGAAACTAACTTGATGAAATTAAAAACAAATTAATTATAAAAGGAATACAATGCGAAACAACCTGTATATACATTGTTTCCCGCCAACAATAGGCGCTACATTAAACTATTAAGATTTATGGACCAGTTCAGACGGGAAACACTCCAGTTACATACTTATAGTCTTGTGAATAATGCTCTGATGCTATTAATTCAACTACCAAGGTATCTCAATTTTATTATGCTACAGCTTTTGTCCGCGGCTTCCCTATGTTGAATTTTTCGCGGAAAAAAAATTTCCTTTCGGTTTTTCAGTCTAAACGCGAAAGCGTGACAAACAAACAAATCACATTTGCATTTAAAATAATAGTTAAAATAAATATCGATGACCGAAGGTGGCCATCATTATCCCATCCAACACAACATAGGTACCTGACTCTTACTTGACCTTACTCACAGTGTATGGAACAACAGATTTACTTTTCGCAATTTTTTTTATATCTAATACAAATAGTTGTTTTTTTTGCACTTAAAGGGATGGACTATAGTTTGCAAGATTATATATATATATACCAAATATTTAACGCCCTGTTAATATACATGAAACCTTAAATAAATACATTAGCTCAATTTAATATCCTCTTTAAATATCCGTTGCATTGCATCTCCAATCACAAATAAAAAACCAGTTCGCTATTCAAACTGGTTATTGTAATAGTGTTACCATAATGAAAGGTATACGAAAAAATCAGTTACGGTGTACGCAATATGTAACACTAGCTCAGTAACCTCTCCGCCGTTTTATTGGTACGATTCTCATCGCGCACCGGTATAATTCCCACGGTCAAGAGACGCAGACTAATCGTTTTACCCACAGTAAAACCTTTCGTTCTAACAGGGTACTATGCCACAAAACATATGCTCCACCAATTGCGACTGGCAACAACGCATACTGCACTGTGCAACTGTGACTCCTCTCCAGGAAAATAATATGACTTCTGGGATCGACCTATCCGAAACCAAAAGATTTTAGACTCTTCGCCCTCATCCAGAAAATGCAACTATCTACAATATACTACTGTCCATTTTGTCTGTGTCTAGAGAAAAAGATTTATGCTCAGCAGTGGGTAGAATAGGCTGATAAGATAGATAGATAGACAGATAGAGAAAAAGAAACACCGCAGTGATCAGTGTATCCGAAATCAGGCGCTTCTCGCAATAATTGTTATTAGCGTATTCGCTGTCAATTCTTGATCAATTGACTCTTGGTAGAATCTAACATTCAGTGGTAATTTGACAAAGCCTAGTTTTCAAATAGCCCACCTACTAAAGAATAGTAAGTGCCAACTTTAAGCCGAACTAAAAAAAAACGCGCTGCCTCTCGAAATCAGGATGACCACTAGTCGCGAAGCATTTAAAAAGAAAGTCCGCTTGCTCTTCTCTAAAAAAACCATGGCAGAATCATCTCAATAACTTCATATTTATAAAATATGTATTGTATGTTTATTTATATTATATTTATATAGATATATATTTAAAGTAATGTGTACTTTTAAAATTGTTTTTGTATTTAGTATGTTTAAAATATTTAAAACTATACCTACGCTTCCACTTCTATTATCGCACCTAAATGCACCTACCATGTCATCTCTGCACCACCCTATGGTTGACTGGTAGAGAATGCCTCAGGCATTAAGTCCGCCATGTAATGTTATGTTGCAAAAGTTTAAATAAATAAATAAAAATAATAAAGTCAAAATCACCAAAAGTAGGATCGTGCCAGCGCATTGTCGTGAGACTGATGCTCTTCATCGATATGCTAGCAAGGCCGAAAGTCTAAATGCTATAACCAAGTTCCAAGAACATGACGTGGTTTAAGATTAAGGCCCCAACTCTGTGACATCCTAGCTAATATTATAAATGTGAAAGTGTGTTTGTCCTTCGTACATGTAGAACTGGAGCAACTGGTGATTTTAGCACAGATTTGGTTGGATACGTGCCATATGCTACTATTTATCCCGGTCAAAAAAAATACTTTCTTTAAGATATAAATATTTGTGACTGAACGAACTCGGTTAACTAAATTACATGTTAAAAAGCTACTTAAAAAAAATGTGTCTATCAACTTCCACTGAAAAAATACTGTAAAAGTATGTGGGTAAAAAATGATGCTCTAATCACAAGTACTTGTAAAAAATTATAATACAGGTCCAAATTATCGATCATTCGCTCTTCGGTCTATTGGAGGGATTCCTTTAGAATTGTAACATTGCAAATGTAAAAATTACAATTTAAAAAAAAAATCTTAAGCATTTTTCCTGTATGAAAGTTAAAACAAATCTTCATCTATTAATATCTCGAAACTTTCCTTTAAAGCTATTTAATGCGCCTTATCTCCAAAACATATTATTAGTAAGTTAGTAGGTAGTTACAGTTACAATTTTACATTTATTAAGTCCAAGCGGTCCGGAATATTAGTTTGGCTTCACGACTCTAGCCTTTCAAACCGAATGCCATTCCAAGCGGCAAGGATATCACGAAACGGGGGGAAAACCGCTCGTATAACGACAATCGACCATAAAGCTTAAAATACAATGTGTGAACTGTAACTAGTCTTTAAATTACGCGGCAGGGACATTTATATTCAACTAGAATTAATTTAAGGAACTTAACACCTATATGTTTTCTTGGAAGAAGCTTAAAGACTTCGGCATCTGTTTTTATTAGCATTTAAACGTTGCGTCCTTTTGCTGGGTATATGCTTTTTCACATGGATAGCATTTGGGGAGATTGGGACATAACATACAACGCTGGCCCAATGTGGCTTGGTGGGTAACAACAGTGGTTTTAAAATTTTACAAAAATTTGCAAAATTTATTCTTCAAAAGGCACTTTAGGTAGGTTCTCAGTCAGTTCTTAAAATCCACCAACCTGCATCGGGCCGTGGTGGGTTTAGACGCGATCTCTCAAAACCCTTGTGGGAAGATCTGAGCCTAGCAGTGGAACATTTATGAGCTGATTCCAAAAACCTTCTGTTTCTATAGGTACTGTTCCTAGCGCACGTGTACATTCCTATTCATCATCAGCATATTAACGTCCCACGCTAAGCTCAAGCCTTCAAACAGAACAAGCACATGGAGAGATCAGGCAAAACCAAAAAAAGTACCATTATCAAAGTACGAATTACTCATTTTATGACATTAATTAATGACTTGTTTATTTTGTTACAGATCACCGGTGCAGTGAATTTTGTGTGTAGTGCTGTGTCTCTGTGCCGACAATGAGAAGACGCTCGTTCAGTTAGACTATCCCACGCCACTCACATTGTTATGCAAGCGCGGCCGCAAGCGCCAGCCGCACGTTATATTGACATAGCGAGTTGACATTTGCCGCCAATGTCGTCTGAATAAGCAATGGCATTAGTGAATTTCACGCTGGCTACTGCCGCCGTCGCGGCGACTCCGGTGCTGGCCCCTTCCCCTGCTCCCCTCCGCGTAGGACTCGACGACCTCCTTTACTCCCCAGAACAGGCCGAGTACCCTCCGCAGCCAGGCAATGGACCTTACTCCCCACCTGCCAACCAACAACGAAGATCCAAACTAAGAAAGCGCGCAGGCGCAGCCTACCTCCCACCTCCTAACCAGTTCACCCATTACCCACACGACAACATCCCACACAATCCTTATAATGGCCAGCTCCACACTCAAGTGTACCAACACAACTCACGACTAGATATACAGATAGATAGCCAGCGTGTGCAGGAAGTGAACTCACAATTTGACAACACGGGACAATACATTCACGATCCGACTGGTGACTACGATTATGAGCAGAGAAGGATAAATCCGAATGCACCTCGCCCGCCGTATAGTGGGTACACGAATGCACCGTACCCCGCTGCGACGACGCCCCCTTCTAGTCAAAAGTTCGATTTGAATTCGAATCAAAATGTGAATAATTTCAATAGAGCGGTACCGACGACTGCGAGACCGCCGTTGCCACCGCCGAGGCCTCAAGACGCGGGCGTGAAGACTGGCAGTACTAGCGGACAGCCTCCCGACCGACCCCGGGGATTCACGAAAGTGGAAACGGGGAGCTCCGGAGGCAAGACTCAGTTACATGCCGTATTAGATTACGACGATGACTATTATGACGATGTTCCTGGACCAGGTATTTTACATTTTTTTCCGTAGTATTTGATGACGCTCAAATATACTTTATTTAAATCCTGTGAATGTCTTGTGTATGTACACTACCGAACAGAAGATCCCGGTCATCATCTACTGGTTATCCCACATTTTCCTCGGTTTGCTTGGTTGTAAGTCTGAGTGTGCCCGCTAACTACCACAATCTTACTGAAGTTTGCACACAAGCAATGTCAATCTCGTTTTATTTCGGCTATAGCAACCTAAGTATGGGATGATATGGCGTTACCCAAACAACTCTTTTATAAAAACGATTTTAGTATATTAACAAAAAAAATAAAGATTTAATTGAAAAGCTAAGTAAATACCAGATTATGCCTCGCAATATCAACTCGCGTCAAGGTGGTCAGCTAACAATTAAATCCTGTTCAGCATGCTCGCTTTAACCGTTTATTGAAATAAATTTGTCGGCAGCCACTTCGATAGTTATCTTTGGCACAGTCCACTAGAATGAGGTAGTGCCACGATCGAACGCTCCAATTCCTACCATAAGCAATTACGTGGACTTAGGTTTTGCCTCAATAGCTTGCAGTCAGCGATATCATTTAATACTATCAAAGTATAAATCAATATCTTACGTATGAAGATTTTCTATGAAAAAATATGTCAGTAGGACGATATACATGGCTGATTTCAACTACTGAATAAATTAAAGAGTTTTATGAAGATACAAAATGCAATAAATCGAAAACATAAGAAATAACATCACCAGCATTTTAATTGGAAATCTCCAAAGTCAGGAAAATGCGGATGTAACAGGCAACTGGCGTTAACCGTCAACATAAACACAACAGATCGTCCCAGCCCAGAAAATCACCATCCCTAATCGCTTAAGCTTACATCTTGTCTCGGAAGGCCTTCGATTACTTTAGCACCGGACTCCAATGCCACGCAAACAATGGCCAGTCTACCGTAGACATTGACACATGAACACGAATGCCTTCGTCCTACAGTGCGAACGCGACGACAGGATATCTCTTTCAATATGGTTATATAGATCACATGATGTCGGTAGTTCTTAATCCATATAACCCATAACTATTGCCCACCCCACTAGTAGATTTCCTTACAATATTATCAAGAAATAGGAATTTAAGTAGTTTACAGCAGTTTGGTCTCTGAATAGCTAATTGAAAGCATTGGATTTGACATGTTAGGCTTGATTTGTGCCTTTAAGTAACTTCTTTCCGTAAATCTGAGCCATTTAAACGCAACGCAACCACATTATGAGTCACAAGGAAATGTACTGATGGTATTAGTAGGTATCCCTTCGCTTTGCTCAACGCCTTTGTACTGGGGAAAGAGGGTAAGAGAGGGTCGAAAATATTTTTAACTAGTCTCCAGACTTATTATCCTACTTCGTTACCACCTACGTTTGTTTATATTCCACAACGGGGAATTATTTGGCCCTCATCTTTACTGAAATTTCCGGGTGATGAAGAATCCTCAATTTCTAAACTACTGGCTTTTTTTTTCTCAAACTGTCAAACACACAAATGTTACTAATATTGTTGATATTATGGCAATAGTGGTAGCTAGCTAGGCAGGTTAAGATTAATCTCTGTAAGAAAAGCAACTAATACAATTACTTTATCCGTAAAACAAAATCGTAGTAAACTCGTATTAAGCTTGGAAGAGCTCCGTATTGAATGCCGAAATAACCTAGATCGAAGGACCAACTTTAGTTGAATTGATAGGTGGCAGTTGATTTTTAAATAATACACTGCGATTTCTGGAATCACTTCTTTATTGGTCTAATGACGCCGATGACTCCCAAGTTATATGTTACTTGAAAAAAAAATTCCGCACACTGAAATTCAACCTTTAACAAAACAGTAAATCTGACTCCTAGTCATGCCATTTATTATTTAAATGGCTCGTTTTCACCACATCGTGATCGGAAGCACCAATAAAGATGGCGATCGCTTCATTAAAATGTTTCATGCTCCAAACTTAGAGCATTAATAAGGCTCCAAATGATGCGCAACATTTTTTAGCCAATGTCAACATGTCTGCATTATGTTGTGATTAAAACCTTTTTTAAAGTTAACGCGAACACTAAACACTGAAATGGAACAGTTTTTATGAATCTCAAAAAAGGTTTATACGCACGTAGTTTCGTAAAAAGTGATTCAATTCAATAAAACGTTTACTCGGCCGGAACATCGGGAACCTACTTACGTAAAAACTATACGCATTAACATAGTCTGCGTTAAATTCAAAGACCGTATAAACAACGACTTATTGTCTAGGTTATGAAAGTTACGCATATAACTTTTCTCTCGTCAACTATTTTTCAGACGTCATTGATTCAATTAACTATTCAGAAATCATTAAATACTTACGTCATGAAAATAATTAGAACACATGATTTATAAAAAAGAGATAAGGAAACGCTGATCACCGCACCATTAAACGCAAAACCAATAACATTTTAACAGCAAACCAAAGGCAATCTCATCTTACGATCCTGAGCCGTCATCTCACAATCAAATTACAACATCTAGTAAATAAATTAGCAGTCAATCGACTTGGAATCACAAGTTGGTGCGACCTTGACCTCGTTTGAAGAAAGTATCGTGAACTTGCGAGTGGTATCTTCATCTTGCATCATCTAGCATCTTAACTTTTTGTTTTAACTGTAGTCTTAATCTTTTGTTTCTTATTACGTGGAAGTTAAGAGCTACAATCGGATCACCGGCTCATTTGAACCGCAAACTTGCTACGAATGGACAACTTTCGATTTCGTAGCGGTTGTTAACACTTTCGTTTGTAAGCACGACGCGAGCGTTTTTATTTTAAAGTTTCAATGTATTTAATACACATTACTCGTTGCATTTTGTTTATTACAATTTTCTTTACGAGAATTTTTTTTTTGGGATTACTTTAGGCCATTTTTTTGTAGCTTTGCGTGTCCTACTTACCTAACACCATTCTAGTTTGTGTTCAATCGAAGTAACTTAGTTTTAAAATTAACCATTTACAATTTATTGAACTGTAATTATTTTATCTATTTACATGTACCTACTTATGTCTATATAAAATATTTTTTCATGTAGTTTCTTTCTAGTTATTTTCTCAAACAATTAAATGTAAGTTTTTAGTACAATGAAGTCTTAATTTATTGTAGATACACCTAATATTTGTAATACCTATTACCTAAGTACCTACTGCCTTTATTAGATGATAAATTAAGAATGTTTAGTACTTGACAGTAAGGGATTTTGAAGTTTAATATCTTAACTAGCGGCTTTCCCAAAATAAAGATGTCGAACTTTTGGCCCTCCAGGTAGCCCATTGCATCTACGACTACTCATAAACAAATTGGGTTAGGGGTGTTTAGTCATGGTGTCGTTTCGTCATTGTTTTTAACTTTCATAGATGTAGTGTCGTTTCGTCATTAATGAAATAATTTAAAAATATTTGGTGGTCGTTTCGTCATTTGTACATCTGCTCTTTAAATATTGTACAGTTAACAAACTAAATAAATGGAATAAATATGAACAAGTCCGAAAATAAGACTTTAAACTATCGCGTTGCATTGCATTAAAACTATTTTAAAGGGACCTAACACGATTAATTTTTGTAAGTAGTGTAGCAGTGCGCGGCGTCGTCGGTTCTCCAGTTCGCTTGTGACCACGGCCGCAGCATCGCGGCCGAAACGTCAAGCAGTAAGTAGACATGTACTTACTTACAAAAATTAATCGTGTTAGGTCTCGTTAAAATAGTTTTAAGTCCGAAAATCATAAGTATAATTTTAAAACAATTATTTAATTAGGCAAAATTTTTAATATAACAATGTTTAACACTACTTCTTAAAATTTACAATTAAAAATCACAATATCAATCACAGAAATATCTATCGAATACAGGGATAAAATTCAAACTATAACCATTTTTACCAATTTTTAAAATTAACAATTAAAAATCTCAGAATCAATCACAGGCATGTCTATCTATAGAAACGTTAATTCCTATGAAAATTAAGACTATAAATCCCAGAAAAGGTACACAGGTAAAAATATTCTGTACTTTAAGCGAATGACCAAACGACACTAAAAATAATTAATTTTAAATAGCAATGACGAAACGCCACAATTTTTTCTTAATGATGAAACGACACCATGACCAAACACCCCTAACCCAAAAAAATTATGTGTTATATTTTAGTGTACAATAAATAGTATTCTGTTTAATTCTTCCTCAACCTAGTTTCAGCATTTGCTTATCTTGCCATTATGACAAGACAGCACGTTTACTGCAAAGCGACCTAGAAAGCGACGAACAAAGCTTTTGGCAATTTAGAATATTTTTTTATATTCTTGTTTCTTCTATTTGCTCAGTATAATAAAACAGTATTATTATCTCCAAGATGGTTTTAATGAGCTTACAACCCAACAATAATTTATACAGTCCACTAGCTCGAGCTACACGAAGAAGACTTTTAAATGTCTTTTTTTAGTCTCGTATAACAGAATTCTTGACATCTACCAGTGATTAATGTTTTATATTTTAGCGTTTTATTAACGCTTAAATATACATGAGTAAATGGTTCGATTCCCGCCTGAGGTTGTCGTCTTTTTTCAGTGTTTATAATTTTATCTACCAGTGAGTAAAGTTAAACAATATGACCCCTGGTAGCAATTGTGACTTCAAGGGCTTTAAAACAAACTTATCCGTAGTCAGCTTTAGTCATATTGTTAGGTATATTCGACATAATTCTGTCTCATTTTTATGAGACAGAATTATGAACATTATACACATATTTAGAACATTAAATATTTTTAACTCTTAATCTTTAAAGAATATGGATGTTCACGACAACAACAATTAATTCCAGAACACAAACATCACGCAATAGTCCTTTAAAACATTAACCATTTTTAGGGTTCCGTAGCCAAATAGCAAAAAACGGAACCCTTATGGATTCGTCATGTCATGTCTTTCTGTCTGTCCGTCCGTATGTCACAGCCACTTTTTTCCGAAACTATAAGAACTAAACTGTTGAAACTTGGTAAGTAGATGTATTCTGTGAACCGCATTAAGATTTTCACACAAAAATAGAAAAAAACAATAAATTTTGGGGGTTCCCCATACTTAAAACTAAAACTCAATTTTTTTTTCATCAAACCCAATACGTGTGGGGTATTTATGAATAGGTCTTCAAAATTGATATTGAGGTTTCTAATTTCATTTTTTTCTTAACTGAATATTTTGCGAGAGACACTTCCAAACCCTTCATGGGCGTGTCCGACTCGCACTTGGCCGGTTTTTTGATTTGGCACACGATTTTCTGTAACTCTCACTGAATAGAACATACAAAATAGTTACGTCATGATCGTCATACCTACACATTTTATGTAAGTATAACGTTTGACCAATGCTAAAATTAGTTTCCTCTTACGGCCGAAATTAATAATCAATCCGACAATCACTTTTATGGAGCTTCATCACCATCATCAACCAGAGGACTTCCACTCCTAAACAAAGACCTTTCATCATTCATCATCATCATTTTCTTGCCCTTGTCCCTGATTGGGATCGGCGCAGTATATCTTCTTATTCGTCTCTTTCAGCAGTCAGTTCTACGGTCAGTCCTTTCTTCACCGTATCATCTTTAACGAAGTCTGTACACTTATATCCTCTTGAGTCTGTACTTTCCATGTTGGCCACGTGTTGTGACATAATTTATAGTTGTAATTTTATGCAGAATTGCAGAAGATCTCAGAATAACCACTAAAGCACAGAATACCAACACCACCATCTTGCAGATTCTGTGATGTCAACAAGCAAAACAAAAACAAATCGTCAAATCCATAGCGCAAACTTTTGTTTTGATTTTTGTTGGCTGTACTATTTTAAGCACAGGAAGGCAAACATACAGCCAAGATAGTTCCGAGTAGTGTTTAAAGTTTAGTGTTTTATTTTTATATTGTTTTTTTTGTTTTTGTTTAGCGTTTTATTATTAATTTGTTTATGTTGGTGTATCATTGTTTTGTGGACAAGTCACTCTTAGGCCCCTCCAGAACACCAGCGTTGCTGCGGCTTTGTCGTTGTAGCACGTGCTGAGGCTGGGGCCTAGTTGGCCACACTTTGTTTTTGTTTTTGTTCTGTATTGTCATTGTGAATATCGTACTTTTGTCTTTTTTATTATTTTTTCTTTTTTTTACATGTACCTATGTAACTTTGTAGTGTGTGCCAATAAATGTTTTTTCTTTCTTTCTTTCAGTCCATCCATCTTTTTCTCGGTCTATCTCTCCCCTTGTATCCATCCACAGTCATGCTTAAGCGAAGCGGGTTTACGCATTTCGGTTTCCCATAAAAACTTACAAGTCGAAATTTTTAAAAACCAATAAACCAATTTTGATGAAACATGCATGGTAAAGTAAAATACAGCGATCGAATAGTTTTTGAAAACATTTTTAAAAAAGTTTATTTGGCTGAGTTATTGCGATTTTAAGTCCACTATGAAAGTTTATAATCGCAATAATACTCGTTTTGTCAGATAGCATTCATCCCTCACAAAAGCCTTTATGGAGCTTAAATCTATGTAAATAAAAATCAGTTGCCATCAATTGCCAATTGCCATAACGGCTGCAACTATTTAGCTGATTGTGATTTAATTGTCAGGCCAAGGTTTTGTATGTTAAAAAAAACAATTGTCACCGGGTAGGTAGGTTCACGCGGACGAAGTCGCCAGCGAGTCGCTAGTGTTAAATAAATCTCCCAATAGTCTCTCCATAGGCACTATGATCTTAATTGTAGCCACTACGATGTCTAACCCCTCTCTTCCCTTGGGTGTCGTAAAAGGCGACTAACGGACTAAAGACTGCATATGCATCCAGCAGCATAGACCGGCGATGGGCTCACCACTTGTTACGCTATGCACATGTGCAATCGCTATTTGGAGAAAAGTGGTCTATGGTAGAGGGCTGCTTTTGCTGTCTCATTGTCTAGCCTCTGAGTAATCCTTCGGGGATAATTGTCGTGTTTATATGTATGTAAATAAAGGGTAAGTCTACGATTAGGACAGTACAGGTACACGGCACCACGTTTTATCCCATCGCTTTATCAGTCTAAGGCAGTTGTCCTACCGCCGACGATGAACGAGAAGCGAGTGGAGCTAAAACTAGAAACGAGTTGGCGAGCAGCGGAAAGCGAGTGTGTAGCTCCGATAGTTTGGTCGAAGGCTATAAGCGCCGCTGCCGCTGGTTAGTCTCTCGGCGTGAGTTCTGATCGCTGAGCAAGAATAAGTATCGCTAAGCGAGAATTATCTTTGATAGCTCTTGTCGCTCAGCGACTAACTAGTGGAGCGAGTCCTCGCCGGCAGTGTGAACAGTCAGCGATCAACTATTACAATGCATCTCTTTTGTTTACACGGAATGTATATCTATTGTACGTTTCTTGAGCGAGAAAATAGCTGATAGCAAAATCCTTACCGTCTTATTAATATAAATCGCCAAATGTTACACCTCAGACTTATCCTTCGGGGATAATAGCCGTGATCATATGTATGTATGTATGTACTACGATGTCTACTACTACTGACTAAGTGGTGGAACAGTGAAAGAATAAAAATAGCTTATTTTTAAAGGAAAATATAGGCTTTGACATCTAAGCCTGTCCATTGTGTAACTTAACTGAGACATATTCTGTGAGAGCGTAACGTAATCCTCCCGAACAAGTTTTTTTTTGTGCATCGATGATATTATTATTTATGTAACGGCGCACGTTGTTTCGTAACTATGACTAAAATTCATGTCTGGCAATCTCGTGTTGTGTTATTATGAGCAATTTGTCTTCGTAAAACGGCAAAAAAATGCTCATAGCTAAGGTTTAATATAAAAGGAATGTAAATAAGTAAAGATGATCTTATAGTTTCATTACTTACAACCAAAGTACAAACCGTCACTATCTTTATTATTGCAGTTTTGCATTCACAGTGCTATTTAGATTTACTTAAGACAAAATTTTTAATAGAAGAAAATTCAACCAGTCTAAGGAAGCTCGAATGGGATTCGAACCCATGGCCTTTGGATTGCAGGTCTACTGCTCTAACCGATAAGCTACCGACACCCCAGAAGACTCGTTGAATTATTTCTAGTAATTGATGATTTACGCTGCAAGCCAGTGGTATTACGTCACTGTGAAGGCTTACCTACCCTCACCGACCGGCAATCCAAAAATCATGGGTTCGAATAAATAAATAAATAATAAACATTCTTACAAACTTACGTAAAATACTTAAATTCATACTTATTATACATAGAAAACACCATGTCCCGAGACAATTTAGAAAAACAATAATTTTTAAATTCACTTGACCGTGGATCGAACCCGGGACCTCAGAGAGTGCGACACCATGAAAACCGGTGTACAAACCACTCGACCAAGGAGGTCGACAAATCCATCCACGTCGAATCCCATTCGAGCTTCCCGAGACTCGTTGAATTTTTTTTCTAATAAACATTTTATCATAAACCGTCACTAATCTAACATCGACAAAAAAAAGACAAAAAGCGTGATGGGTTCTTTTCCAATCTCCCCATATGCTGATGTCCATGTGGGAAGAGCTGTGCCCAGAATTGGGACGTTTATGGGCTGATGATGAAATGTAATATATACTATACTATAGCGGTCGCGGTCAATAGTACGACATCAACTGGTGACAAATGCAACTGGTGAAAAGTATAGCGAGAGTTCTCCACAAATCCTCTGGACCTAGCTCTAACAATGTCTAACTCAGGCGGGAATCGAACCCGCGTCCTCTGCAATCCGGGCAGCTGCGTTGACCACTCCGCCACCAAGGTATTGGTTAGACCGACGAAATTTTTCAACGCTTTTGACTTTATGTTTTTATAGCAACAATGTCTTATCAAACCCTTAGAGGTATAAATGAAAATATTTTACAATATTTTAAACATTCAGTTATGGTAAGACTGCTTTATAGATTCGTAATATTTGATTATTTGCGTTAAAAATGCTCAAATAAACTTTCATTTAGGAGGATTCAGGTTTGATTCCCGCATGAGGTAGACGTTTTTTAACGCAAATAATCAAATATTACGAATCTAACTTTAAGATTTCAGGTATGATGTCATCCTGACCCAGAGGTCTTCTATTTTTCACCTAACTCAGAGCTAGTTTTATCTCTTCTAGTGTAACGTCAGGGATTTCCTCAGATCCAACATTGGCGACAGGAGGCCTATTGGGTGGGATTAGTCTGGAAGGAGGTGGTACTTTGCTATTTTATAACTCTTCGAAGTACTTTCTAGCAACTTCCAACAGCTGTTCTCTGTTATTGACAATGTCGCCCTTTTCGTCGATGAGCTGAAAAGTCTCCTTCCTACCGTTGGACAACTGCGACTGAAGTATTCGCTTACTGATATTCAACTCAACGGCACTGCTTATCCGGTCTTCATGAAAGTGCTTCAGATCGTTTTTAATACCTTCACGAATGTCGTTATGTAACTTTCGGTATGCCTCAGTGTCGATTTGATTCTTCATTCTTAGATTATGATTGTCTTCCATGAGCTTCAGTGTACCTCCCGACACCTTTTTTCGCCTGGGTTTCAAGCTATTTGGCGTTATTTTCTTCAGTGCTTCTGCCATAACTGAGGTCAGGTGCTTGTTGAGGTCGTCTATTGATAGGGATTTTATCTTGTCAGAAGTGTAAGGTACGTGATTATATGTATGTATGATATTATTTTGTTGCTTACCGGTTTCCGCGCATAAAATTAATTACTACACATAACAATATCATTTGATCTAACCAAAGCAAGTACTTACAGAAGTAGAATGGAACATTGTGGCTTATATTAAAGCTCGTTTATTTCCTATTGGCAACATTTAATTTATGTTAATATGTTTTAATTGTCAACAATGATAACCTTTTTGCGGCTAGTTGGCGAAGTAAGTCGAGCAAAAAGGAACTGGTATTGTAATGTCGGCGTTTGAAAGGATTGTCTGGGTATTTATTAGTTCAGTGGCCATTGTAAAGTACAATTCACGCTTGAGGGGAAACGCGGCAGCGTATTAAAAGTCTAGCAATATAAGTCTATTCTGTTATGTTTTTTTTTTTTTTTTTTTAATAGCAGAAGGAGGCAAACGAGCAAGCGGGTCACCTGATGGAAAGTAATCACCGCCGCCCATGGAGACCCGCAAAACCAGAGGAATCGCAGGCGCGTTGCCGGCCTTTAAGGAAGGAATAGGCTCGTTTCTTGAAGATCCTTAAGTCATAACGGTCTATCTATGTGTTCTGTGTTCGCTATGTTTTTTCACATTAACAGATTTTAAAGAACTTGAAACGTTCTAAAATTATTGAAACTGAGCAGTTATCGTTTTCAGACATTCAAGAATCTAATTTAAGGAATTTAAAATATGAAAGCAAAATATGCAGACATAGCAAATATCTGACTATTACTATTCCTAAAAAAGTCGTTCCTGCTTCGTAAAAGAAAACAAAACATGGGAAAACTTACGAGGCCTCGATACTAATCGTCTATATTATACACCGACCTTCAATTGGCTCCTTGGTGCGAGTTAATGATGCCTCCAGGAATATTCAAGGGAAGCGCGTCAGAAATTAAATACTCCTGTACAACAGAAGTATTATAATCATAATACCCTTTCGCCCGTGTTTCCTCTTAAGTCCATGCTTTTATAAGCCTACCGGTAAACTTTAGACACAAAATGGTAAACCTTGATCTAATTATGCTTGCAACAAAGCTGCTAAATGCATTCTTATGGAAAGTTGTAGTCTGCGATTTCTATGCGTTTTAGGGTCCGGTGTTAGCCTACGCTGGCCGTATGCTCCAATATGACCTTAGTGATGTTAAAAAAAATATATGCCTTTTGATATCAACGGGAAAGTTGTTTACTTTCATCATACCTTAGAGTTAGTGGCGATTAGGCCGAAGATGGAAAAAACTAAGACTAAAACACTAACAGCATAACATTGAAGAAGGCACTCAAGTTAATTCTAAAACTCGATACAACAGGACCAATAAAGTGAGTGTGGCCAACTAGGCCTCAATCTCGGGTTAAGCTACAGCAGTGCAGCATAAATCCTCGACCACTGAAGGGATTTCCTAACCCTCGCATAGCGATCAGCCCCTCAAAAAACCTCAAAAATAACATGCATGTAATCTTTATTTACCTATTCATTACGACAACTTTTATGAACTCTTCGAGTCTTCGATCAATACCTGTCATACCTAAATCACGTTCACTTTATAATTTAGATTTATAGGTAGACTTGACATACATCCACATAGTGTTTTCAGCGTATGGAAATTTACGTTTCTATCACTGTCTTTTTGTCGTTTGTTTTTTTCATCGAATGAACGTTATGGTATGTTGATTTGAATAGTCAACCAACCATAAGATCGGTATACTGTTGGGCAATAACCAAAACTGGGCATGGTTTCTTTATAGCTTATAAATTTAAGGTAAGATAAATCAACCATCTCTTCTTCAATATTACTTATATTTTCGAAAATAAACGTTTTTTTTTTAAATACAGCAGCAAAGAAGTCGCTGCCTCCTTTGCTGCTGCATTTTTTTTTAAATCACAATATCACGATGCCAGTGTAATGGCGGCATTTACCGAGACGAGGCAGCTGTCTTCTGTAAGCTCTTGGCTGCATATCAGTTGGTTCGGAAGCTTAATATGACGATCCTATGTACCTACGTCAAATCTACGTAGATTGGGCTTCTAGGGTTCAAAGTTTTGAGCTCCTTCTGCTGCTTCGGAAGGCACGCAAAGTTGTTGGTCCCTGTTGTTGTCAGATGTAAGATGGCAGTTGTCAAAACTAACCACTAACCCGCTTTACGCCGTGTCTCGTAGCGGTGAAAGAATACTACCACCCCTCTCTTCCCTTGGGTGTCGTAAAAGGCGACTACCGGACTAAAGACGCAAATACATCCAACAGCATGGAGCGGCGAAGGGCTCACCACCTGTCACGCTGAGCACATGTGCAGTTGCTATTTGGTGAAAAGTGGACTATGGCAGAGGACTGCTTTTGCGGTCCTCATTGCCTGGTCTCTGACGTACCCTTCGGGGATAATAGCCGTGATTATTATATATGTATGTATGCAGGCTTTAGGCTTGCGTGGTGGGTTATCAATCTCCTCATACGCTTTTGTCCCTGTGGGAAGGTCTGTCTGTCTGTTTGTTCGCAACAAAATTTGCGGTAAAATTCAGTATAAAAATATTTATGCTCTAATTGAATTTAGTTTTATAACTGCTTTTATAAGATTTTTTTTTTAACGTTGGAAAGTTTCATAACCATTGGCTTATTTATTCGAAAGACATTGAACTTTGAACTTTGGGTAGGACACCGCAAGACGGAAACCCTCTTAAAGAGATCAGTGGCATAACGCTTTAAATTGTTTAGACATTGACATTAATCATCATTATATACACGTCCCACTGTTGGGACACAGGCCTCCTACATGGACAACAGCACGTGGTAAGAATGGGCCTTTTACCCACCACGCTGGCTCAATGCGGGTTAAGATTTAATGCCGTGTCCACACGCTTGGCAAACCTCAACAAGCCGTCACAAATTCAAACGTGTGGAGAGCATTTGGCTTGGTTTGCAAGCGCTTGTAGCCGATCCGTCGAACAAATCACAAATCTAAACGAAAACCATGTTACGACAACAACCGGGAACAACAGTTTTACGAGCCTTCCAAAGCACAAAAAAGACATATTATTACTTAAGAGGCAGTAAGTTTGTAGTAATTTTGCAGTTTTATTTATCGTTTTTATCGAAATAGGATAATAAATTTGTGCATAATATTAAAAATCTCCATTCTGTGAGCATAAGTTGAATTTGGACAGCCGGCGCATCGCATTTTATAGTAATTTTGCAGTTGTATTTATCGTTTTTTATCGAAATAGGATAATAAATTCATTATAAAATCTTTATTACTCATGAAGTAACAATTACTCTTGTATAAATTTTGCTCAATAATATTATCGTAGATAGGAGATATTCACAGTTAACTTATAGCGATTTTCAAAGTTTTTTGGTTTATTATTCGACTATATAAGAGATAACATTATATTTTTTTACTTCACTTGTTTAGAACAGTAGTTCAATCGATGAGCCCAAAGGAGTGCCTTTGCGCACTTTATAAAAATCTTTCTCTGCAATTTTGGGTTTAATTAAAAAGTAAAATTTACAAAAAGCGAGGCTGCTACGTACTATTCCAATAGCTATTGTACACTATTCAATAAGTCATAATTGTTAATGTATTTTGTTTCTGAGATTCATAACGCCAAAATTGGCCATTTGACGCAAAAATCACAGTCGAGATGTAATAGGCCTCTTAAATTTTAAATGTAATCAGCCGAGTAGAAATAACTTTTTTCTTTACGGCTAAGTTAATAATATATTCAGATACCGTCTTCGTATAAGTGTGACTTTTATTCGCTTGATTGAATGAGCAATCTTTCGATAAATACCATTCACTTGACTACAAAATATATTGTAACATGATACCAGAAGGCTTGTACCGAATTACGATAAATTTAATTTAACTGTATTATGGTAACAATTTAGTGCATAATATGGCCCCCGCTGGATTTATAGTACCTAATGTATATTTTTTATATCTTTGACTTTTATACTTATACGAGTATGGATGCATTGGATTGCTATGTATGTATAACCTTGACAAATGAAATTTTATTGGTTGTGTACGACAAATCTTCTCACCCCTCCCCCTGTAAACGCTTTGGTCCATCCTAAAGGTTGCTTACATTCGGATTCTACATAGGTATATTAGATATTTAGTTTTTTTTTTATTTATTAGTGTTAACATTTCCCTATAGTTAAACAGCTAAGGCAATAAAAATTCTGGGCAGAATAAAACCGCCAAGACAGGCAAGGCAAGGCAAGACTGGGTTGCTTTTGTGCTTAGAGCATTAATTGGTTTAATGCTCTAAGCTTTTGTGTGCTTTGCAGCACGCATTGGGCCGGCTCGCCCGGCGTAATACCACCTTCTCACGAATATCCGGCGTGAAATAATGGCACTTGGTGCTGTTGTGTTTCGTCCGGCCAGTGAGGGTTCCGGAGGCCCCTTCCCCCTCTCCCCTCTCACAATTCCTATTCCTTCCTTAACCCTATTCCATCCTTAAAGGACGGCAACGCGCCTGCGATTCCTCTGGTTCTACGGGTGTCCATGGGCGGCGGTGATTACTCTCCATCAGGTGATCCGCCTGCTCGTTTGCCTCCTTCTATTTTATAAAAAAAAAAAAAAAAAAAGAGCAGAAGAAACAGATCACTTTTAAATCAATCTCTGCCCGAATAATTTTTGTTTGCTATAACTTTTGACATGAGTACAATTTTTGTTTGTTACCTACTACAAGTTTTGACTCAAGTGCTTATTACTTCCGTGTGTAGTTATAATCTACGTTAAATACATCCATCAACCCGCATTGAGCTAGCATGGTGGGTGGGGAATCAGTCAAGAAATAGGTAAATAAATACTTATGTGTTTGTGATTTTATAGGAATTATTATTGTAAAACACGGTAGTAATGTGCATTTATATGAAATATTAGAGGTAGCTTCATGATTCTTTCTATTGTGCAAAATGTTTCCAATCGTGTTTTCGAAACAATCATCCCCTCACACATACGTTCTGAAATTCAGATTGAAAATTTCTTAATGGATTTGGATGAAATTCTCCATACAGATAGTTTATAACCTGGATTAACACATAGAATACTTTTTATCCCGATATTCCCACGGGAACGTATGGATGGATGTTTTTGTTACTCTTTCACGTAAAAACTAACGAATGGATTTGAATGAAATTCGGCATACAGATATCCCCTCTCCTTACTTCACTAAGTTTTATTTGCACTGGCACCTCGAGACCAACCGTTAGGTTATGCAAGAAGTGCCAGACGTCCCTGCGCCAGTAAAACAATCGCGCAGGAGACCATCTGCGTTAGGTCTTGACGCCAAATCAGTGCCTTTTCAGTACTCATAAGACTAGTGTCTCGGGAGAGTCTCCCCGTGAACACGTGTAGTTCACTGCCTATTGTCCAGATAGGTAACCCGAGCTGTCGAGCTCGCTTACTTCTCGTTGCACGAAGGGCACAACTCGCAGTTGCCACTGCTAGGGTCGTCGACTCTAAAGTCGACTCCCACGTATCCACCTTGGTAGCGGAGTAGTAAGCACACTCACTTCTCGGAACCCATCCAGGCGCCTAGCCAGTTCCCACGTCCTATGCGGCTGGCTGGAGCGGAGGCTACGGCATCTAGGGGGCCGCTAGTTATCCAGACTAGTACCGGAGATGTCAATACCAATGTCCAATGAGAACCACCGGACAAAGCTGCCAACTATAAGGGAAACTCACGTTCCCCGCACGACGTTTCGCTTCTGGCCCCTCAGAGACCGCTACTAGGCCCCGCACGCTGTGGGCGAGTTTGGAAGTCCTGGCACACAATACCAGGACAAACGAACATTTCCAAGCTCTACAGCTAACCACGAGCCACTACGAGATCAATCCACGTCCGGATCCCGCCGGAGGCGCCGGTCAAGGCACAACCAGCGGGGGGCTTGAACCGGAACCCCGTAGTACCCCTGAAAACACAGTCGGACCCGTAGTTTCAGCTGCGATACCCTATCTATTGGGGTCAGTAGATAGGGAGTCGGCATACAGATAGTTTATAACCTGGATTAACACATAGGATACTTTTTATCTTGATATTCCCACGGGAACGGGAAGCACGCTGGTGAAACCGCGAGCGGCCGCTTGTCTAAAATATTTTGAATAACAGCTAATAGAAAACAGCCAATTTTTCCGTTTTCATTGCCTATGCCCCTTGAATTATATATAGATTATATTATTAGGAATAACGTTAATGCAACCCAATCCACTGTCAGTTGGCTTAAATCAATTCAAATAGAATTCATTGTCAGTCGCAAATCAATTTGCTAGGTTTATATTTATCTGGTAATCAGATCTGTTCTACAAAGTATCATAGCATTACCTGTTTGTCATACAAAATATCATTATTATTACCAGTTCAGATTTGCTCCTAATATTAAGTAAGTAGGTAAGTATTATTGTTTTATAACCGTCATTGTATACAACTTGATTTTTCTTTATACAAAACCAATTACGGGTGAGTTCCACCCATGAAACTGTACAACTTTCCCCAAAAAACCTATGTGTAAAAATGACAAAAAAAATTCGACGATACAAAACTGTCCGATCAGCTGACCAATCGATTTTTTTTTGTCATTTTTGCACATAGTTTTCTTAAGGGAAATGGTTCAGTTTCATGGGTGGTACTCACCCTTAATTGGTTTTGTATTAAGAAAAATTAAGGTTGTATATTCCGATCAATGTTCGTCCATCCGACGACTTTTGGACAACAGTGTATCTTACTAGTTACTTATATAAAGTACTCAAAGATTGTTGTTAAATATACCTAAGTAAAGTAAAAAACAGCCTGCATATTGTCCCACTGCATGGCGAAGGCCTCCATTATTGAAAACGAGTCATCGCTGTAATTGATGGACATCGGCTTTATGACCACGGATTGGTGACCACAAACTCGGGCTATGAATCGAAAAATCCGAAAACACACTTTGCTCCACCTTGGAAATGAACGCGAGACCTCCTGATATCAAGCGTTTGCCGCTCATCTTGATATACGGACGGAGTTGGATGGAGGGATTTATTTTATTTTTAACATTTCTTAATATTCACCAAATTGGATGTAGCTAAATGACCTGAACTGTGTTATCATTAGGTACTCATCATAAATAAATAAATAAATAAATAAATAAATAAATAAATAAACTTTCTTACATTCACACCAATTATCTAGGCCAAGAGAAGCTTCGTTATGAAACTTGTTAAATGGTTACTACCTAGACAACGGATAAACCTAATTAAAATACTTAAATACATAATTATTATACATAGAACACACCCAGACCCGAGACAATTTAGAAAAACAATAATTTCTAAATTGACCCGACCGGGATTCGAACCCGGGACCTCAGAGATGGTGACACCATGAAAACCGGTGTACAAACCACTCGACCAGGGAGGTCGTCGTATAATATTTTTAAGCAAGTAAGTTTAAAAATAACTTACTTAGGTGTAAGCTTTAATTTAAAATCTTCTTTTTCTATATGTTAAAAAGAATTCTAATCTTTGCGTTTCATTGAAAAACAATATTATAAACGCATTAGCAAGGTCGATGTGTCCCAATCAATCATTCGTCATCACAGAACGATAAAGTTTATGCAGAACGGACGATATTCGTTGTTGACATTGGATTAATCGATTTAAAAACGGAAGCGAGGTCGTTTGATTTTGTATTGATTTACCGTTTCAATCGATTTCTACGAAAACGATGATATGCATACATCACATCACACCATTACATGGCAGATTCATTAATCTGCTAGGTAATGATAGGGGCAACATGTCTGGGAGCCATTACCTCTTAAAGTAGTACCATTAGATGTAAGTATCATAACGAAGTTGGCATGATTGGATTTTAACAATAATCACGACTATTATCCTCGAACTGTTAGTCAGAGACTAGGCAATGAGGACCGCAAAAGCAGTCCTCTGCCATAGTCCACTTTTACTTACTTACTTTACCAAATAGCGACTGCGTCCTCTGCGTGACAGGTGGTGAGTCCGCCGCTCTAAGCTGTTGGATGTTTGTGCAGTCTATAGACCGTTAGTCGCCTTTAACGACACCCAAGGGAAGAGAGGGGGTGGTAGTATTCTTTCACTATTTTTAATTAATTTGTATTTATTTATTTATTTATATTTTAAGTCAGTGTCGTACCGTAATCATCAGTTTATAAACTTCCAATGCTGAGCAAACGCTTCCCACATCGACAAAACTACAAGTCTTACCATAGATAATCTATAAAAATCAATTGCCATAAATTTGGCTAATTGTGTTTATGTTGGTTTGTTAGGAGAATTTCGCAAACGCATTATTCAGTTGCAGCTGATTTTAGAATTGCAATTTTTAGTAAAAGCTTTATTTATGTTTCTATAATTTATTATTAGATGAATTTCGCGATCTCCTTTTTTAGTTGCAGTAAATTTCAGAGTAGCATTTTTTACCGAAAGCTTTATTTATGTTCCCATAGACCCGAAACCAATTTAGAAAAACAGTTTTTTCCTAAATTGACCCTACCGGGAATTTGACCTCAGAGATAGTGCGACGGACCCGGTGTGTGCTAATCACTCGACCACGGAGGTCGGCAAAAAAAAGTAAGACATGCGTCATATAAACTCAGCTAGGCAAATGGCTCCTATACTGTTATCCAATCATCATATCGAATAAAAAAATCGAACAATCCGTAAGTCACTTTGCCTGACCTGGAAAGTGAACTCGGCCACCGAAGCGATACCTAGTGTAGCACGTCATAACTATTACGTGTTCTCTATATTGTTTGAGGTGTTCATATTGATTATAAAATTAATGATTTCTTAATATACAAGACCTGAATAGACGACGCACCTTATAATGTCGAAATGACGTTTCAATAGAAACTATTGGTTGCAGCCAAATCAGTTCGGCCAAATATGGTGATGTGCAGCACAAGAGCCTTGACTTTATCGCCTATGTAATTGATTGAACGATTAATATCTCCAATGCAAATATAGACGACGACATGAAATCGTCTTGCTAATTGCATTCGTTTAGTTATTATCAAAATCAACTGAAATCATCTTTTGTAACAAAAATGATAATTTTTAGGGTTCCGTAGCCAAATGGCAAAAAACGCAACCCTTATGGATTCGTCATGTCTGTCTGTCCGTCCGTATGTCACAGCCACTTTTTTCCGAAACTATAAGAACTATACTGTTGAAACTTGGTATGTAGATGTATTCTGTGAACCGCATTAAGATTTTCACACTAAAGTAGAAAAAAATAATACATTTAAGGGTTTTTACTTAATTTTTTTACATTTTTATTATTTTTTATTTTTTTACTTAAATTACTTAGAACTGAAACTCAAAAACATTTTTTCATCAAACCTATACGTGTGTGGTATCTATGGATAGGTCTTCAAAAATGATATTAAGGTTTCTAATATTATCATTTTTTTAGTTTGCGAGAGAGACACTTCCAAAGTGGTAAAATGTGTGCCCCCCCTCTCTCTCCTGTAACTTCTAAAATAAGAGAATAATTAAACTAAAAAAAATATATGATGTACATTACCATGCAAACTTCCACCGAAAATTGCTTAGAACGAGATCTAGTAAGTAGTTTTTTTTTTAATACGTCATAAATTAATTAATTTAAAAAAAAACACTATTATTAAAACATCCATCAAAGTTACAACGAACTACAAGAATTTTTATATGATGTTACTTGCTGCTACGGAACCCTTCGTAGGCGAGTCCGACTCGCACTTGGCCGGGTTTTTTTTCATTATCATGTCTCGAGGCATGTTAATGAAGATAACGTTTAAAACCTTAACGGCACTGCTGGGTTTGCGCCTTCGCATCACGGTATGAGTAAGTTTTAAAAGTAACAATTAGTTAATCTGTGGTAACATAGATTAGAAGTAGGCTGTAGTTAACGTGTAGTAAACCGTGCTGTAGACTGTATCGCTTAGCGGTGAAAGACTACTACCACCCCCTCTCTTCCCTTGGGTGTCGTAAAAGGCGACTAACGGACTAAAGACTGCACATACACCCAACAGCATAGAGCGGTGATGGGCTCACCACCTGTCATACTGAGCACATGTGCAGTCGCTATTTGGTGAAAAGTGTAATATGGTAGAGAACTGCTTTTGCTGTCCTCATTGCCTAGTCTCTGACTAACCCTTCGGGGATAATAGTCGTGATTATACGTATGTATGTAATGAGTTAATCTGTGGTAACAGATTGGAAGATGGCTGTAGTTAAAAACACACCAACCACCCTCTCACGAATATCCGGCGTGAAATAATGGCACTTGGTGCTGTTGTGTTTCGTCCGGCCAGTGAGAGTTCCGGAGGCCCATTCCTCCCCCCCTCCTCACAACTCCTATTCCTTCCTTAACCCTATTCCTTTCTTCGCATCTGCGACTCCTCTGGTTTTGCGGGTGTCCATGAGCGGCGGTGATTGCTCTCCATCAGGTGACCCGCCTGCTTGTTTGCCTCCTTCTTATATAAAAAAAACCCGCAATGAGGGCCCATATCCCTATGTGATGTTGTCCATGTGGAAAGGCCGCTGTGCCCACCTGTGGGACGTGTATAGGCTGATTATGAACATCTTTAGGGCGCTTTCAATTTAGCAGGATGTTGGTGCACCGGGATGGATCATGTTATATTTGCTGTCCCTTGATTCCCATGTAGAGTCAACACTATTGAGACACACGCACGGCTGCGGTCTGTTTGTCGAACGTAGGCCAGAATACCCTGGTCGTTACTAATAAATAGTCTGTTTCAAGTGTAACTTGAACCATGTTGGTCCTGCTCTGGACGCTTAAATTGAAAGCAGCCTTAGTTATTAACCGTGTCGCGTGGCGGTGAAAGATACTACCACCCCCTCTCTTCCCTTAGGTGTCGTAAAGATACTACCTTCCCCTCTCTTCCCTTAGGGGTCGTAAAGATACTACCTTCCCCTCTCTTCCCTTAGGTGTCGTAAAGGCGACGAACGGACACCCAACAGCATAGAGCAGTGATGGATTCACCACCTGTCACGCTAAGCACATGTGCAGTCGCTATTTGGTGAAAAGTGGCATATAGTAGAGGTATGCTTTTGCTGTCCTCATTGCCTAGTCTCCGACTAACCCTTCCGGGATAATAATAAAATTAAATTAAAATAAATCTTTCCTACAATCACACCAATTATCTAGCCCAAGAGAAGCTTCAAATAAACTCGTTAAATGGTTACTAGACAACGAATAAACATACTTAAAATACTTAAATACATACTTATTATACATAGAAAATACCCAGACCCGAGACAATTTAGAAAAACAATAATTTCTAAATTGACCCGACCGGGGATCGATCCCGGGACCTCAGAGATGGCGACACCATCAAAATCGGTGTACAAACCACTCGACCAAGGAGGTCGTCAAATAGTCGTGATTATAAGTATTTCATTAGAATCTTCACGCTCTACATACATTCTTGAAGTTTCATTATGATTATTATTATAACAGATAAGCTCAAGTAAAATGCGAGATATCGTGGTTTCCCAGTTTCTTTTAACTACTGACGTGAACACATACTAAGCTTTCCGAATCATCATCAGCCTATTATCGCCCCACAGCAGCAGTGCGATTCTCTAAGTTAAGGCCTTCGTAGCAGCGGCTGCCGCAGCGCTAAGAATTGACTCTGTCTCTTTCATATTCATAGAATTGGAAAGAGACACAGCCATTCGTGCAGCGTCTATGTGTCGCTTAAAGAATCGCATAGCTGGGCATAGGTCTTCCCACATAGGTTGGTGGATTTTAACGACTATTCATCTTACGACAACAACCGGGACCAATGGCTTTACGTACAATCACGAGCACTAATATGTATAAGCTTTAACTCTTATTTCATTTTATTAATAGTTACAATTGTTTACATATTTTTGCTCGTGACTGTACCTTAAATACGAAGTAGCTCGAGATTGTTTTAATTTGGTCACCCATCCAGATACACGGCATTGCGAAAGTTGCAAGTTCGCAAGCTAATTATAACCGCTGGACTGTATCTTCAAAAATGTAAGTAAAGTACTTTATGCAATAAGTAACATGTACTTACATACATCCATATAATCACGACTATTATCCCCGAAGGGTTAGTCAGAGACTAGACAATGAGGACAGCAAAAGCAGTCCTCTACCATAGTCCACTTTTCACCAAATAGCGACGGCACATGTGCTCAGCGTGGCAGGTGGTGAGCCTATCACCGCTCTATGCTGTTGGGTGTATGTGCAGTCTTTAGTCCGTTAGTCGCCTTTTACGACACCCAATCGAAGAGAGGGGTGGTAGTATTCTTTCACTGCTACGCGAAACAGTTAGTGTTTAAAGTAACATTTTTGCTTTTATATTTTCCAGGTCTCAGCCAACCAGCAGTCACACCATTGCAAGGTCCCATCCTCCTGCGCAATGGCACAGTACCAGTTGTACCCCTGACATCATACCCTACAGTCAACAACGGATCATTCTACCAAATACCCGTAAGTAAATTTTATTTATTCAAAAAACAATAACAAAAAATAAAAACGGCGTAACTTAACTACTTAAAAAAAACAAAATCTAATATTATAACATAAAACTAAAGAAACTACAAATAAATGATGTCCGTAAGTTCTATGTAATCTCTTTTCTTCGACTGATTGACTGTACGAGCTGCTACATTTCTTCCTTGTTCGTGTAATAGGATTTTACGGATAAAACAGCGAAAGTATAGAGTTGCAATTACTCTGGCAAATTACACTTGTTTATATATTTTTTCCTTTTCGTGAAAGCCTTATCGTCACTAACATCAAGTGAGATGAAAATTAAGTGCTTATACCCTTTTTTATTTCTTGTCCCCCGAAGTGGGTTAAGCGTTCATAATGCTACTTCTAATCCGCTCTACCGCGGCTTCCTATTCTTATAGTGGCTTGCGCCTGCATTTTCTTTACACGTTTCATATGCCCTATCTACTCTTTTCTAGTGCTTATAGCCTACAAATAGATACCAAACAGTTTAATAATAGCAATATCTAGGACCTGGTTTACATGTAAATATTTATGTTGCAAACAAAAGGACTAAACATGCCTCAACATTTCTTCTTAAGTACTAACACTACACATTTGGTAACGCATTGTAGATATTAGCGTAGTAACAATTTGCGTAAACGAAAATTGTCTCTAGCTGGGTCAAGCAAACACGGTCCGTTTGCACAAGCAAAGACAAATGCTAAACCATCATGGAAATACTGTTTATTAAAATGTGACTCAATATTTACTGAACAAATTAAAATGTGTATATAAGTTTAGCTTTGCTTTAATGGTTAAAACAAATACTTTATTTATTGGGACCATCGTGTTTGTATATCGGATTAACGGGATACGTAATATTTTACACGACAACAAATAATAATAATTGGGTATATTTTGAAAATAAATGAAATTTAGCAATCATTTGTTTTTGTCGTGTTATGAATATGAGTCACTCGTACTTCTATAACATTTTATTGTTCTTAAAGTACCTACCTGAGATTTTTTTTTAAAATACTTTGAAAGTAAGAGAGGAATAATTGATAGAACTGGAATGAAAGAGAAAAGAACTCCAATCATGTTGGCGGTGTATGTAGTATTAAAAAAAATGTTTTCAGATACCTTAAGACTAATAAAATGTTAAAGATACAGTAAGAAGTAAGAGTGACTCATATTTATAACACGATAAAAACAAATCATTGCAATATTTATTTTGGAACAATTTGTTTTTGTCGGAATATCGGAATGCGGAATGCCGCATGCTTATACACTTTCATACATCAAATCTTTTACACTTAGCGATTGGGACTTCCACCTGACGTAAACTTATATTTTATTTCATTCTACAAATTCTACTTAGACTCATATCACAGTAAGTGACGATAAAGCCGAAGATGGAAACGAACTTTATCCGTTATTCTCAACACTAAGGCGAATGAAAATAACTTTTAACTTTGTGACGAACGACACCTTAGTCTCCCTGTGACCACGGACCCTGTAAAGGGTTCGAAACGTTAGGACTAAAACAAAAAACCTAAAAATTAGTAATAAACGCTAATTAGATCCATAAAAAGTGTTTCATTTCCAAATAAGGGCATCTTATTGTCGGAACACAACAATGCGTACTAACATTTTGTTATTGTTATATTTGTAACGAAAGTATGTAGACGGTTGCCCTCTTATTTCAAAACGTGGACTAAAGATAAAACTGATTTAAACCTAATGCTGTCTTATTTCTAGTAATAAAAGCAGATAAAGACAACATCATGCTGAAACCAGATTCAAATTTAGGCACCTTTAACAAGGAAGTTTAAAAGTTTATTTTTCTAAGTAAATGGTCGTTGTAGCGTCGGTTAATGAGTATGTTTTAATGTAGGGTTTACGCATTTCAGTTTCCCATACAAACTTCCAAGTCGAAATTTTTAAAAACTATAAAGTCAATTTTAATGAAACTTTGCATGCCAAAGTAAAATACAGGGATCTAAATAGTTTGTTGAAAACATTTTTAAAAAACGTTTAGCTGAGATATTGCTATTTAAAGTCCATTATAGAAAGTTTAAAATCGAAATAACTCAGTTAAATAAACGTTTTTTAAAAATGTTTTCAACAAACTGTTTAGATTCCTGAATGTTCCTCTTAACCAGGTTTTATTTTAAAGATTATTATTAATGTGCGTACATTGATGTACATTAATAATAGTCCTGTTAACCCATCCTGTTAATCTAAAATTACTGTGTAGGAGTGGGTTCATGTCAGTAGTCTATGTAGTAGTAAGTAGTAATGGAGCTTTGAGGATTGAACCACGATTTCTCACGTTCAACCCAAGCATCTATCCGCTCGGCTACCGACGCGTCGCATTTACTCGCCGATTTTCTTGATATTACATATTGTTTAGGAAAACGGCAACAAATTTTTTATTCAACATTTGGTTTGTAGTAAAGTGCTATAATTACATAATTAAGCGGTTGGATTTAATTATGCCTCTCTAAGCTATATTGAGTAAGTCCCGCATGCGGTAACTGACATCTAAATAGGTACAACTCCTTATTTATAGTTAGCAATTTGTTATACTTACACGCACTTATTTGTAGAACAGAATGTTTATGCCTTTATTAGTTGCAGAATCAAGAAATGACAGAATTCTTAAGATGTTTAATCACAATGTTAACGTATATACCTATGTATTTTATTATAACATATTTAATAAAGTTCTTAATTCGAGACTAAAATAAAGGCATGTACATTATTTATATGCCTGAAAGAATGTTGTAGATACCAGAAGGAACAACATTACTGGTCGCTATACATATTATTGCACAGTATTTAATTTTCACTGTTCTATTTAAATCCTAAATGATATCTTGTGTTAAGTAAACAAACTTGCTAAGTAACAGGTTTTGATCATTATTAAAGCTTTAAGCTTTACAAGGGTTATCGAATTATCAATAAGTTCTAGTCGATAACCAATTATCCGTTAGGGCGCTAAGCCATTCCTACAGAAATACGAGATGCACAATAAACGCTCTTACTAGCAGGTCTATTTTGTTGTGGTGATGTTAAGTTTTCTCCATAGTTTGTTCTAGAGATTGTCATAGGTAAATATAGGTCGCTCGTTATGTGCATAATAATATGTGAAGATGCTAATTGATTTAGACACAGTGCATTGACATAACACACAGCTGTCATACTCATAGTGTTAATTCTTATCATGCGGAGAATACGCACATCAAAGCGCATCTGTTTAACTATTGGAAAGATGGAGATATCAAAAACTCCGTCATCTGAATAGTGACCAAAATCCAAGATACCCGCAAAGCTCATGTTTATGTTCTACTAGCGGAACGGCCGCACCTTTGCCCACGCTAACTTAGAAACACTGTTCAGAAATTATGTAAAAAATATCTTCAAATTATAAACAAACATCCTTAGTTATCGCTCTTTCTTTTAGTGAAAACCGCATAAAAATTCATTATTCATTGCGTGTTAAAGAAAAAAAAAGCAGAGACAGGAAATATGTAATTTGTATGTAATGATATGTTATTGATGTTGTTGAGTGATGTAAGTTCAAGATGCTGGTCAAAATCATTGACAGCCTTCAACTACGCACACCTGGGCTTACCTACAGGGGCATTAGGAATAGGTCTTACGAATCATACAAATAATTTTACTCAGTACCATTTCACATTCCTTTGCCTCGACTTTCAGTTCCAGTTTTCAGGGTATGAAAATCACAAAATGTTCTTTTATGAGGCACTCACAGGTTAACAAATTTAGGTTGCTCATCTCAAATGTCCCGGAGAATCTAGTAAGATATGGAAAAGAAATATTCCTACGGTATGGACCTGTCACTATAGCTAGAGAATCTACCAAGTACTATTATAGAACTCGCTGTAAAGGTCATAAACGGGCAAGAGATGGTCTCGCCACGCACCAAAGAAGGTCGTAGTTATTTCTACTGTACGAGTGTTTACGCAAAAGGAAAATAAACAGAACGTACCACATTATTTCACCACATACTACAGCCATTTCGGCAGGGCATGGCCACACTTATATAATAAGTTTTTCCCAAAAAAAGGAGTTGATACTCATTCACAAACAATTGTAGAGATGTCAAGGTCAATTCTAAGATTTGATGTCGAATTGGTGAGCTGCCATATCAAGTTTACTACAGAGAGCATTACACTTTGAAAGGTAGTCGATAACACAGTACCTATTGAGGTGAATGCTTCCAGGGCATAAATTATGGCCCAGCCAATGTCGTAAATTGGTCACGTCTCACTGTATCTGTGGCCCACGCGTGACTCAACCAGTGTGGCTTAGCAGCCGTTTCCTGCGTACCTATATACAAACATACATACATATAATCACGACTATTATCCCCGAAGGGTTAGGCAATGTGGACAGCAAAAGCGGGCTACCATAGTCCACTTTTCACCAAATAGCGACGGCACATGTGCTCAGCGTGACAGGTGGTGAGTGAGCCCATCGCGTCTCTACGCTGTTGGAGGTATGTGCAGTCTTTAGTCCGTTAGTCGCCTTTTACGATACCTAACGGAAGATAAAGGGTGGTAGTATTCTTTCACCGCTACGCATCGACCATATTATGCTAAGCTAAGCTAAGCTAAGCTAAGCTAATTGTTTATTTGCACTTTGACATGGTATAAAGATGTTACATTATAAAATACATAGATCACATATCAAGCTCATTTTATAATAGCATGCAAATATTAAGTCCTCTCAGTAATACTCTAATATTTTCAATAATTAAAATCCATTAAACAAATAACATAATGCAAGTACATCATTTTAAATTATATAGTAAATATCATTATTTATCAAAACAAAAAAATTCCTTTATGTCATAAAATGTATTCTCAACTAACCACTTATACAATTTTCTTTGAAAAAGATTAGTGTTTAGCAATTTAATATCCTTAGGAATGTTATTAAAAATACGCACACACATTTTTTCTATGCAGCAATTCTAATAATGCATACACTGCATATCACATGGTCATTTTCTGCCATGTTTTACCTACGGTTTGCAAACTTCGTGGCTGGTTCACATAATATTTCCAGTGATCCTACGCTGTCGCAATCCTAATGTTGTATGTTTTTTTACAATGTTTTTATGTTGTTCGTGACATGGGTACGTAGTTAGCTTAGACTACTAGAAGATGTGGCACTTTACTTAAACCCACAGATCATTTCAGTATGTGCTAAGACATCACGCCTTCGATAATCGTATCGAAGCCTTACATGGACTTCTTGAGAAGATAAAAGTTACTATGCTACATCTGTTTTCATTTGTCAGCTCACATACGTACACTATGATTGCCAACATAAGAGAGAAAAACTGGAAAACCACTAACAAGGTGTCGATCTTTCTCTCGAAAACTCTAGTACAAATTTTAATATACATTTATACCATATCTACAGTAAAGCTGTTCTTTTTTCGCAATTTCAGAGTTGCTCCTGTCGAGCTCCTCGCTGTCATTAACTAACTGGAAACAAACCAAGGCAACAACATGTTTAATTTTGTCGATTAGTAATTAATAAATTAATTCGGATAGGCAACAATTGATTGAAGATGCGCGCGTTCTCTACACACCTACGCTGCCTCTGTGATGGATGACACCACAATCCATGATAAAAGCTATAGAAGACGTCACAACTACATTGTTTGCTACACGCGTTAGAGCCAGCTCGCTCCAACTATATTTAGTCTGTGGTACACCTGTGGCAGGCGCTTTTATTAAAATATGCCTTCATGTGTGCTAAGGTACCTACTGTTTAAAGAATTCAGGAAATACAAATAAAACTAAACGAATAACTTTTCACCTATAAATACGCACTAAACTATCGATATAACATGCATTTGACTAATTATTTTATCAAATCGCCGAGACATGAGTGGCGGCCATGTTTCGGCGATTTAGACTTTTTGGAATTTCGCGAGAAAAGAAGCGGTCTAGCGCTGTATGTTTAGATCTGTGGTTTAGATTGCTCAGAAAGACGATAAATTATTGTTTTAGCGCAGCAGCGCACTTTCGTTTTAACTTTTAAAAAAATTAGTAGAACAAAACTTTTGCTTGGGATGATAGCTCCTCTAGTACGTAGTACATTATAACTCAATGGCTCGCTACTCCGCAGGGTTTAAGTACATGTTTATAGGTACTCAGATCGCTTTGTGATAGGCATCGTTTGAAGTCCTTCTGGCTAGCTACCACCACCTTATTTCAATAAGCATGTGGACATACTCGTATCATCAATGTGTGGTATTGTTGTGTTCCGACAGTTATTATAGATAAGATAGGCAGGTCCTCTAATAGTTCAAGATTCTGGGTGAAATGCGCTTCCAGTTTCCAACTTTAGCATCAGTTAACACATAAGAGGCTAAGATCTTTCCGTAAAGTAATGAAAATGTGAATACTAAACGAGGGAAGTGTCGGTACCAGAATTCTTTTACGAGTACAAAGTAACAATAGGCAAGCAATAACTTTTGACAAGGTCATTGATGAAAAACGTCGAATTAAAATAGACTAGACATTTCTGTAATCCGAAGTGTGTCCGAAGTATATACCTAGTTATTTACGGTAAGTAAATAAATTACGAATTCCTCGTCACAATTATTGCAATTAACCTCAGAATAGTTGTTGGCACTTACATAAAAACAAATGACTTCATTAACATGTTGTATGTTGTCATTAAAAAGAACTATTTGCAGTTTATTATTTCTCAACGGGGAAGCGCTTAGCCTTTTGAATCTCGCCTGATGATAAGTGACAATAATACCAAATAGAAGCGCACGTCTCCTGGAATCCTTACTGAGGAACTTGCTATCAAGTAACTGTTCGAACACAAATAGGCAGTAACATGATGTTATGGCGACATTTAAAATATGATATTTTGGTAGTAGCCGAGTGACGATAAGACCGAAGTTGGACGCACTTCTTCCGGAATACATACATATAATCACTACTATTATCCCCGAATGGTTAGTCAGAGACAATACAATGAGGACCGCAAAAACAGTCTCTGCCATAGTCCACTTTTCACCAAATAGCGTCTGCACATGTGCTCAGCGCGACAGGTGGTGGGTGAGCCCATCGCCGCTCTATGCTGTTGGATGTATGTGCAGACTTTCCGTTAGTCGCCTTTTACGGCACCCAAGGGTAGAGAGGGGGTGGTAGTATTCTTTCACTCACCGCAACGCGACACGGTAGTCCTGAATACTCAATACTTAATTTTTCTTTACAACTGTTAAGCAACATTAATTGATTGAAGTTTCTCTTCTGTATACCATGTGCATTTTGTATTCTATTTTACGTACACTCACCGTTTTAATTTTTACCGTTGGATGTTTGAGCAGTCTTCAGTCCGTTAGTCGCCTTTACACCAAAGACACCCAAGAGAAGAGATGAGTGGGTAGTATTATTTAAATACTACGAGCCGCCATCACACAGGTGACTACTTATATGACGTAATATAAAGTTATCGTACTAATAATTGAAAGCAATTGAAGAGCTCGATGGCGCAGCGGTTACCGCGTTCGGTTTGCGATCTTGCCCGTTAAGCAACTTTCGCAATGTCGGGTCGCTGGATGGGTGACCAAATTAAAAACATCTCGAGCTCCTCCGTGCTTCGGAAGGCACGCTAAGCCGTTGGTTCCGGTTTTTGTCGTAAGATGGCAGTCGTTAAAACCCACCAACCCGCATTGGGCCAGCGTGGTGGGTTAGGGTCCAATATCTCCACGTGCTATTGTCCACGTGGGAGGCGTGTGCCCAGTAGTGAAAAGTTTATGGACTGATGATGATGATGATGAATAAAAGCAAAATTATTTACGTTTATGTTTGCTCGTTCTTCAGTCACTCAAAAGGGCGAAGCGGACTTAGAGGAAATATTGTAGGCTCATAGGTACTTTTGTCCCTAGATTTTTTTAGCATTTAGTGGGAAAACGGACTATATTCCAAAATTAGAAAAATGTACACTGCCTCCTTTTTCCCTCCTCCTTCCTCCCTTCTGGGGGTAGAGTATCCATAAAGTGGATTCACTGGATAAAAAACTACTAAGTAGGTAGGTACCTATTTTTGTACAAGTGTTGTAGATTAGTAATAAAGACAAAGACTAATAGGCGTATAGCATCTCTGCCTGTCCTCAGAATGGTGGTAACACGGATTACTTCCACTATGACAAACCGTCTATTTTAATTTAAAAATTAGATTATTAAGAAATCACAAATTATGTAAACATTTTTATAATTCACGTTACCTTTTTTCATATTATATTCATTAGGCAAATGTAAACACAAACACACAATTAAGTAAGTATTACTCAATTTATATGACGTCACCATTTTTTAAATATAATATGACGATGACTATAAATACTATTATGAAGGAGCGATACAACTTTCAAAAATCCTACTAATAGGTACCTATTATAAACGCGAAAGTTTGTATGTATGGATATTTGTTACTCTTTCACGTAAAAACTACTGAATGAATTTGGATGAAATTTGGCATTCAGATAGTTTATAACCTCGAATAACACATAGGATACTTTTTATCCCGATATTCCCACGGTAACGTATGGATGGATGTTTGTTACTCTTTCACGTAAAAACTACTGAATGGATTTTGATGAAATTCGGCATACAGATAGTTTATAACCTGGATTAACACATAGGATACTTTTTATCTCGATATTCCCACGGGAACGGGAACCACGCGGGTGAAACCGCGAGCGGCCGCTTGTATCAAATAAAAGCATTTAATGTGAGTCTGTTGTAGATTAAACTTATAAAAAGGTTTTTTATAAGTACCATAACCATAAACAAAATATTTTTCAATAAATTGCTTTACAATCATAGTCTTACAATCAATTAGTCGCTGTAAAACATCACGTTATCAATATATTTAACCAGTAGATACATTCAGTTACAATAAGTATAATTTGTTTAATAGAAACAACTAAAAATGGTTTAAACGAAATGAAATTACCAATAAATCATGAGTAAAGTTTAAGCGCCACAAATGAGGCGTCTTTTATATTTTTTGCTATTTAAATATAATTATGCAAATTTATTTTTTGCCACTATAGCCTTTTACTATAGCGTTATCGTAACCATGCATACCTAAATAAAGACTATGACTACGATGTCGTACCAGTCCCGAGTTCGATGCCCAGTGGGGGGGCATGTTAATTTATAGCTTTGGTTAACATTAGTCACAAATAGCAGAATATACAGAAGCTATCTACGTGATTTATTTATCAATCAATAGACTATCGGTCTATTCGCATCGTTTTCCTTCATTCCCACCAGTTGGGCGTCGCAATATTCCCCGATAACGGTTTTATATTCCGATTGAGTACTTGTTCTGTGGCGGTAGCCGTTTTGCATTTCAATGAACATGTCATTCATAAACTTTTATAATTTACGATGCGGTTTTCTTATGATGTAGCGGCGTTGCCAGGGGGGGGGGCAGCACGGGGCAACTGTCCCCCCCCCCCCCCCAAACTAAAAAAAATACGTAATTAACTGTTAAAAGTCACAAGAAAATAATGTTGCTCTACTCTGAAACCATAGGCACGCCTCTATGTAAAGTGAAGAGGTTGTAGAGTTTACACAATAGAACTTTGCACCGTTTTTATTACAGTCGCCTCCTATAGATAAATCGGCTTGCCCTCCCCCTGGGCAATCGGCTGGCGACGCTCTTGGGACCCTTCAATCCCATATAAAAATTAAATGCACTATCAACACTCACAACGTTCGCACAAAATGATTACGTAGCGGTTTTTTTTTTGTTTTGAAAAGAGTTTGCTATCGGTCGCAGATGACCTTTACAGCGTAACCGGGCTTTCGGCGAGAAACGTGCAGGTTCCTTAAGCCGTTAAACCGAAACTCCACAGAAGGTTTTACCTAGCGAGATATACAAGTTTTTTTTATTTTAAAAGAAGGAGGCAATTGAGCAGCCGGGTCACCTGATGGAGAGTAATCACTGCGGCCCATGGACATCCCCAAAACCAGAAGAATCGCAGACTCGTTGCCGGCCTTTAAGGAAGGAATAGGCTCGTTTCTTGAAGATCCCTAAGTCGTAACGGTCCGGAAAATACCGCCGCCGAGAGCTGGTTCCACAAAACTGTAGTTCGAGGCAAGAAATTTCTTGAAAAACGCACAGTAGTAATCAAATCAAAATCTCTTTATTCAGTAAACTTAAAATAAGCATTTTGAATCGTCAAAAGTTTATATGGATGGATGGGCGCCCGCCCATCCACCCCGCCCATTCGGGAAATCTTTTAGCTGTGGAGAAGAACGGGCGCAAGAAACTCCACAGGTTTATAATAATATAGAAGTAACGACATTTACAAAACAATATGTCGTTACCAAATCATACAACATACAATTAAACAAATTATGAGCGTCAATATAAATTGGAACAGCCCTCCCTCTCATAGAAGGACATTTTCCATTACAACAAAAAAAAACATTTAATACGATTACAAGACACATACAAAAGAATATACAATAAAAAAAACAGGTATTGCTCGATTTTAAATAAAACGAACAACGTCTTACAGTATATTTGAAACAAAAAGAAAGTCCACGACTATGACATGTGAATCAGCCATCGCTCCGCTCAACCATGTTTTAAGGAACGTAACGACCCGACGCACATGCCACCACCACAGAGACACTTTAAGAGAGCATGACGCACTCGAGCAACTCCAACGAAAGCAAGAGAACATCACGACTTTAAACGCAACATAAATTTTGAGTGGGTGCCTTTGTCTGTAAGACACTGCTGTGCAGGCTATCATACCAGCGTAAAATCAATTATGTAAAAAAAAAATTAAGTCTATAAATAGTTCTTATTGCTCGTTTCTGTAAAATAAATATAGTTTTAATATCAGCCGCTGTTCCCCACAAAAGGACGCCATACGACATGACACTGTGAAAATATCTAAAGTAAACAGTCCTAGCAGTTTCAACATCTGTTAATTGTCTAATTTTTCTAATGGCGTAAACTGCTGAGCTGAGTTTGCCGGCCAAATTCGATATAATTATGCGGATTCCATTGGAGTTTTGTGTCCAGGGTTATCCCTAGGAAAACTGTCGAATCTACCAAATCTAATTTATCACCATTCATTCTAACATCGGTTTGTTCGGTCTTGACATTTGGTAGTGTAAATTGAATACATTTCGTTTTTTTAGCGTTTAGCTGTAAATTATTAGCAGTAAACCAACTAAGTACCTCTGAGAGAGCATTGCTTACATCGTCAAAATTATTCTTATTCCTAGTCACATTAAAAATAAGTGAAGTATCATCTGCAAACAATACAATATCACAGAAGTTTTCTGCAAAGAATGGCAAGTCATTGATATATATCAAAAATGAGAAAGGGCCAAGAATTGACCCTTGTGGAACTCCCATTTTTATATGAGAACCGGATGACTTAGTTAGTTCCATTAACATCGACAGTTGGTGTTCTAGAACTAAGATACGACTGTATCAAATTAAGCGCAAAACCTTTGAGACCATAATAATTTTTCATCGCCAGTGTTCGGTGCTCAACGCAATCGAAAGCCCAGGCATCAAATATATGTTTTATTAGAGCAAAACCTGCATCAGTAGTGGAACGACCCTTAGTAAAACCAAATTGTTTACTATGTAAAAGATTATTTAAGTTAAAGTATTCTACTAACTGTTCGAGAATATTTTTTTCATAAATCTTACTAAATGCTGGTAGTATTGAAATTAGTCGATAGTTACTGGGGTCTTCTTTATTTCCCGATTTAAATATAGGTATAACCTTACTAAACTTCATAAGATCAGGAAAGATTCCCTTATCAATACAGTTATTAAATATGTCAGCAAGATATGGTGCAATAGAATATATAATATTCTTAATTATCTTTATAGACATGCGCCACAAATCACCTGTGTTTTTCATTTTTAGTGATTTGAAACTTATAATAATATTATTAGAGTTAATTGGCGGGGGGCCACTCGTGGGGCTCCGCCTTGTACAGGGCCGCTTCTAACCCGCGCGGCAGCACGGGCACGGCGCCGCCTGGCTCCTGAAAATTAAAAAAAAAAACCGACTCCAAAAAATTTTACTGAAATAAATGCACTAAAACGTAAAAATAATCGCGTAGTTTAGTTTGTTCAATTTATTTGCAACATTAACCTTAATTTTACTCAATCTTATAATCTTAAAAAATATTTTTGGAGTCGGTGCCAGCCAAGGTAAACATAAACATTAAAAGACATTACTATATTATTATTATATTAGCCCATATTGTCCCATTTCTGGGCAAAGGCCCCCCCCCCCCCCCTTCCAGTATTTGCGGTCTTTTGCGTGTATTGGCCAAATCCTTCGCGTAACCATCAAGCTCATCTCTCCACCTCCGTCTGGGTCGACCTCGCTGCCGTTTAACCCCATTGTCGTTTTTATTTGTAAATATGTTTAATTAGCATTTAACAGTTGTCGTGTTCATTAGTTAATTTTATTAGGTATTGCTACATTGTCGTATTAAACTGGCACCGACTCCAAAAATATTTTTTAAGATTATAAGATTGAGTAAAATCAAGGTTAATATTGCAAGTAAATTAAACAAACTAAACTACGCGATTATTTTTTACGTTTTAGTGCATTTATTTCAGTAAAATTTTTTGAAGTTGGTTTTTTGTTTGTTAAAATTTTTGTTTATTTCTCGCTTTTTAGTGAATCGTTTAGATCTATTTATCGAAAGCGAATATTGGTAAACCTACAAAACGCGCTGCTTGTATGAGACAGCGCCGTTTAAATGCGACAAGCGAAGAAAACGAGAAACGCCTATCACAAAGTAGGAAATCAACATCCAAAACAGACGGCAAGTTACCCAGATTTACTCGTGAACGCTGTATAGACCGCCCTACGATGATGACTTGCGAGTTACTAGGGTTCACCGTAAGGCAAACTAGAGGGACGTTTTTGACTTGCTTCGGTCGTAGATCGTAGCCAAGTCACCATTGATTTGCTCAATCGCTTCTGAGAGGTTCTCAGCCGAGGCCTGAGAGTAAATTTGTAAGTCATCGGCATAAAGATGATAAGAAGAATTAAGATAAGAAGTGACAGAATTATAGTGTGAATAGTGTTTTTTTAAATCCTAATTGAAATGTTTCGGAAGGAGTGATAAAAAGTGGCCTATGCCACTTTTGCTCTTCAGCTATCTATATGCAAAATCAGGTCGATGTGCAAGTGAGAGACGGACAAACAAACACGCTTTCGCATTTACGATATTAGTTAGGAAGGATTTATTGCCGGAGTGGATCTCATTTGACTTATGGCTGAATATACCAAAATCGCTATAGGGAAGCCTACAATATTTAAGGAGTTCCCTCAATTCCTCAAGGATCCCACCATCAAAACTGATTTCCGGTACCTGCCTTCTTTTAATTCGTCATAGTTGCTTAACTATCTTAATCGAGATATCTTATCGCCACCCGTGAAATACTTATCATTGAGGAGTTCCAATGACATTCTGTGGTCTTTGTCATCAGTTCTACATCTTCAAATGATACTTTCTTAATGCAAATGCTTGACTTATTGCTGAAAATACCAAAATCGCTATAGGTATGCCTACAATATTTGAGGAGTTCTCTCAATTCCTGAGGATTCCATCATCAGAACTGGATTTTGATAATGTGGGACCAATCTGGAAGTATATCCTTACAAATAAAAAAAGAATTTTCTAAATCGGTGTATAAATGACTGAGTTCTGAGGTAACAAAAAAAAACATACAACCGAATTGAGAACCTCCTCCTTTTTTGAAGTCGGTTAAAAAAATTACATTTGGGTACATGTTCTTCGAGAAAAGATTGTGCCGCCACTGGCGATGAATTCAAATTCTTCATAAACATACCACAGGTATGTTTATGAAGAAATCATCAAAATTATTAGCAATTTGTGCATCCGAATTGACAAGGTTGTCATTAACTTTTAGAGTGAAAGTGTTATCCCGTGGTTTTAATTTACCATTTTCACGGTTAGATATCCCAAGTGGCTTTTATTATAAGACTTTTTAATTTTATCTTTAATGAAATTAGATTTTGCTAGTATGCACACTTTCATAAACAATTTAGAGTATTTTTTTACATCTTCTGTATAATTTAAATTATGGTTATATTGTCTTAGATTTTATAGCTCAAACAGTTTATTTCTACTTTTATAAATACCAGTCGTGGCCCAGTCACAGAACTTAAGTTTTTGTGAAAACTTTATTGTTTTAGATGTAAACACTTGATTGTATTATGTCTTTATTAAATAAAGGAGATTACTAAATAGTACATCCGGATCATCATGTAAAAAGGGTAAAGTATAGATTTTACAAGCTACATTGGTTTTAAAACACTCCATTCGCTTTTTTGTAACTAGTTTACATGTTACAGTTTTAGGCTCCTCCTTAACATCAATATCATAGCTCACCTTCAAACCGCAATGGTCAGATGTAAGACTACTAATAACTGACTTAGATACAGGGTCATAGTCTGTAAAACAATTATCGAGACAAGTGGCCCAATGTGAAGATATACTAGTGGGTTCAAGAAATAGATTTTTTAGATTAAAGCATTTAAATAAAGCTAGAAGCCTAACACTCACTGAAGTGTTTTCTAAAATATTTACATTAAAGTCCCCACATACTAAAACAAATTTATTTTTTAATGTTATTTTATTAAGTACATCTTCCTTTACTGATTCAAAAACATCGAAATTGCCCGAGGGGGTCGGTATCCACACACTATTATAAACCTATTTAACTCTACACATGATAGCTCAATATTACGATCCTTTGAAAGACATACAATATCATTGAGCTCTTTGTATTTAATATTATTACTAACAAGTATTATAGAACCGCCGTGAATAGCTGTGCTTCGTACGTATGCACTTGCTAGTTGGAAATTATTTACATGGAAAGACGTGTCATGTGTTTTTAGCCAATGCTCAGTTATTCAAAATATATGAATACAAGCGGCCGCTCGCGGTTTCACCCGCATGGTTCCCGTTCCCGTAGGAATATCTGGATAAAAAGTATCCTATGTGTTAATCCAGGTTATAAACTATCTGTATGCCGAATTTCATCTAAATCCATTCAGTAGTTTTTACGTGAAAGAGTAACAAATATCCATACATTCTTACAAACATTCGCGTTTATAATATTAGTAGGATTATTGTTTAATTCTAAGCATCAATATTCATTGGAGAAATTTGACAGTTTACGGTAGGTTGATCTGACGCCGTGTGTACAGGGTGTTTTGTAACAGGTATATAATAGGTAAAGGTACCTATATTACTAGGGTTGCCACCCGTACTCTAAAATAGAGTATTGTCCCCTTTTTTATGTAGGCGTACTTTATAATCTACGACACCATTAAAGTACGCTAAAATACTCTATTTACGTAAAACTATTTACTTACGTAAAAGACAAATATTTGTTAAATGTCGCAAAGGCAAAAAAAAATACGTTTTAAGGACAAATAAATAAATACTCTTTTTATATGATAAGTAGGTACCTGCTTTTATTCTAACAAAATTAAAAAATACATTATTCGTCCTAAAAAACGTGGCAACCCTAGTTACGACTACGATTACGATATATTATTATTTATTACCTTTAATACGACCTAAAATGAATATAATTTTCATCGACAGAAACAATGAAATATCCTAATAGCAGAGGATCCACTCGGATCCTCATACAACGACCAACAACGTTGTATACTCATAAAACGACCTTCACCGGGCCGGTTAATGGATAAAAAGTATTTTATATCAAATTTAGTTAAAAAATATATTGCGAGTGGGTTGGCAGAAAAATTTCAGTCCAGTGTATGATTAATGAAATATTTAAAAAAAAAAATTTATAATTTTGGTTTGGATAATAGGTAAATTACATAGGTACCAATCGAAAGTATGAAGCCTAAAGAATATGCAAACGTTAGGTTGACTATTTTTTTTCCGTCATAACTATTGGGTACGCAGGTCTAACAGGTAAGTCAATATTAGTAATTTGCAACCGTCTGCAAATAAAATTTATGTAAAAATAAAAATAATCTCATTTCAAACACACACACACCAAAGCAGTGCAATGATAAATTACTATTTTATTATATTAATTATTAAAGTTACTGGACTGAAATTTTTCAGCCAACCCACTCGCGATATATTTTTTAACAGATTAAATTTGATATAAAATACTTTTCATCTTTAACCGGCCCGGTGAAGGTCGTTCTATACTCGGATCTTAGACTAAAACATAAAATTAAATACACTTCAATTTTTTTTAAATGCCTTTTGGACATGTCACATTTTTAAAATCGCTACGAAATTTTCTCGTAATAAGTGTACACTGATATGCAATGTTGTAATTGTAAGTGTCGTGGCTGTAGTGTCTTAAACGCATGGGGCTATACTTTAAGGTCCTTTCTCTAACTGCAACGAAATAAAATAATGGTAGGTATCTATCATTTGGAAAATATCGGGCTCCAATCGTTTGGACACAAAAATGAATTTCTAGTTTTTTTTATGAAAATGAGGCATATGAGCCGGGCGACAGGTCACTTGACAAATGTCGCATAATTATTATGCGTTACCGGAGTTAGGATGTGGGCGAGGGCGAAAGGCTTTTTAAAAAGCTTATTTATAAACAGATAAGAAGGTGTTGATGCTCGGAGGAGCTGGTTAAGACTGACTTTATTTAATCTTGTATTACAATATATAGTATACTTAATGTTCTTGTTTACATGACAAAAGGTTATCTAATTAATGCTGTACATGAATTAGGTCGTTAGCAATCATGGTCATAACAATGGTGTTGATTGTCCTCGTTTCCTGCTACGTGTTATCTTCATGGCTGCTTCCTGGTACGTGGTGTCTTATCGTGCTATGTGGGTGGTTTACACCTACATAACTCCTCCCCTCTTAAGAGAAAGGCGCGTCGTAGATTGAAGCGGCTTGAGAACAACTTCTTCGCCGTCTTCTGGCGTGATACTCCTGGTCTTGGTTCTTCGAAGCCACCAGAATTTGTATGCTGCCGTCGTTAATGCTGCTATGATGATTATTATGTATAATAGTATGGATGACCAGCTGGGTGAGGTTGTTATCCATGACACTTTTTCTGGGGGTGCTATTTCTTTTGACCTTTGTAGTAGTTTATTTAGATCATCTAATTCGATTGTTTCTAGGTTTACTGCGATTGCAGATGGGTTTGGTGTTTTATATGCGCGTGGCAGTGGAATCGATTCCTTTATGTTAATGTATTTCTGATGTGTTGTTAGGTATCTATCTGTGATTTGAATGGTGCATCTATTGTCTATTGTGATTAAATAAACACCTTTAATTCGCTGATACTGGACATCGTTTCCGCATGTTGTTTTCGCTACTTCTTCTTGCTTTATCATCGCAATCCAGCTATTATCTTGAATTTGTTGAATTAGGTTATTTCTGTAATTTGCTAGTATGTATGTGCAGTTATGTGGTTCTTGGTGCTGTATAAGTTGTGCTATGCAATCGTTGGATTGCTGCAGTTTTTGCCATTCTAGATGTTTACAGATGACGTCTTTGTCGGTGATCTTCAAACATGGTTCGTGGGGGTAAGCAAACTCGTCATTTCCCAAGATAAGGTAAGGGTTTTGTGGAATTAGGATAGTGTTGTTGTTATTGGGGATGGGGTAAAGGTGTAGGAGGTTATATGGGTGTTCTGTTACTAGTGGTATCTCCAATATGAAGTTAAGTGTTTCATTAGTACCATATGCTTTTACTGTAATTGCCTTTTCCAATAAGTGTATATTTTTTAACTTAGGTGAGTAGGGCAATCTTAAGTTTAATTGGTTTTGTATATAATTTAATTCTTCTATGAGGTAGCTTGGGTCTATTATACTAGGGTGTAGCTTGTTTAAGTGCGAAAATGTAATTGCATCTTCTAACATATACAATCTATTGTAGAGCTGTTGGAACGATCTTCCTATTTCACTGTATATACTTGTTATTTCATTTCTTTTTTCTAATGAATTTGTTACTTTTGAGATTTTATTAATAGTTAAAGCTATTAATTCTTGATTTGATTTTATTTGTTTAAGTTTAGTTTCGTATTCCTGCGTGAAATCTTTAACTAGTCCTATCGTGTTCTGTTGGCTATTTGCATTATTGTTTACTACTGTTTTAAGTGTTTTAATTTCGCTCTCAAATTTTGCTGCGTCTTCCTGATCTAGATTTCCTGTAATTGATTTTATTATTGAGCCTAATCCGTTTATTAATCCTCTTTTTTGTCTGTAACTTTTTCTAAGACCTATTCTTTCTAATCCTAAATATTCTAGTTTACTTTCTACTGTATCGATTAAATATTCTATTTGCTTGTGTGTTGACAAGTCCTTTATTGTATTATTTTCTTTAAGTTTTATTGTGAAGTAATTACTACATATTTCTATGTATATTTCTCGTAGTTGTGTAATATTATAGATGACTATGAGGTGATATGTGTCTAGTTGATATTGGGCCTTCGCTTCGGTTAGCACTAAAATTCCATTGTGGTTGTCTATTGGCTCAATGATCGCTGTTGCTGTGGTGAGGTGGCATATGATGGTGATGCAGGCGATGGTGTTCCTGAAACATTTTCAGGACGCCTTAGTAAGCGGAAGTGTACTCTGATAGTTTTCGCGTTAATATGTTTTCCTACTATCTCTGCTATTTGTTCTGGGTGTATTCGGACTATTGTGTATGGTCCTAGGTATCTGGGTTCCTGCTTATTAGACCTTGCTGTTTTTGCTACCTGTTTATACACCTTGTCTCCTACTTTGAAGTTGGGTGTTTCTGTATTTAAGTTGTTTTTATCTATTACTACTTGTTTGTTTTTTGATAATTTTGAATTCACTAGTTTTTGTATGTTTTCCATAATTTGTTTGTGTTTAATTACATATTCCTGATAAAATTCTTGTGGGAAATGTAGTTCCAGTGGGTTTCTGCTACTTGTGTGTCCGTATAATAATTCGAAAGGAGTAAATCCTGTAGCTGAGTGTATTGTGTTATTGTATGCTATTATTGCGTATTTCATGAGGTTAGATGGTTCATCTTTATCTGTGATACGTTGAATTCTAATTATTTCTGCAAGTGTTGAATGTAATCGTTCTATAGGTGAATTTGAGTTAGGGTTATATGGTGTTGTAAAATGTATATGTATGTTGTGCATTGCACAAATTTCTGTTATAACTTCATTGTCGAATTTTGTGTCTGAGTCAGTTGTTATTTTTATTGGAATTCCTATTGTAGAGAAGATACTTAATAGGGCTTCGGCTATGTGTATGCTTGTAGCGGCCACAAGTGGTATTGCTTGTGCATATTTTGTGAAATTGTCAATTATTGTTAAAAATGTTGTACCTCCGCTACTGTATAAATCCATGTACATATGTTCCATGGGTTTATGTGGTGTTTCTGTGAGTGATAATGGTAGTTTTAAGGGATTACGTTCGTATTTGCTTTTTAAGCATTTTTCACATTTGTTTATATATTTTTGTATTGATAGTAGCATGTTTGGCCAATGATAATTTTTGTGTATTTGCTTATAGGTCTCTTGTATCCCTCTGTGAATTGTTTTACCTTCGTGATATTTTTTTATTAATTCTTTTTGTTCGTTAATGTTTTCTATTAGTGTCGCTCTATTTAAGCAACGGATTAGTTTAGGACCACGGTCATTGAACGTTGTTTTATATATTTTACAAAAGAGTGCGTAGTAATCTTCATGATGGAAGTAACAATGAAATATTCTGTCTGGGATTGTGTGTTCTAATAGGAATAATTTTATTTGTTCCAAAGTGTTATTGATGGGTATAAAAACGTCTTTTATTATTATTCTTCCTTTGGATCTGTCCTCGACTATGTACTGATTTCCCGGTGTTTTTCTAATATGTAACTGTTTTAATTGTCTGTCTATTGCGTCTTGTATCTCTGGTATTTGTTCAGTTTCTTTGTTGTTCCTAGTATCGATATCTTCGTTAATGGGTACCTCGGGTGTGGGCGGTATGTCGGGTGTTATGGGCATGTCTAGTAAAGTACGTATATCTATATTTTCTAGGTCTAACTGTTCTTCTGATGTACTAGGTTGTTGTTCGCTTATTTCATTATTGTAAATTATTTTTACACGAGATAATGCATCAGCATTGGTGTTTAGTTTACCTTTTTTATATTGCACTTCATATTCGTATTCTGCTAATTTTAATCGCCATCGTGTTAATTTTGAATTTGGGTCTTTTAGGGACATTATCCAAGTTAATGGTCTGTGGTCTGTGTAGATTGTGAATTTTTTTCCATATAGGTATGGGCGGAAATATTTTATGGCCCATACTATTCCTAACAACTCTTTTTCTATTGTAGAGTATCTTTGTTCTGTTTCTGATAATGTGCGTGATGCGTAAGCTACAGGTTTGTCTGATCCTAGTGTTCCCTGTGATAGTATTGCGCCTAATGCCACGTCTGATGCGTCTGTTGTTAATATGAATGGTCTTTCGAAATCTGGATATTGTAGAATTGGTGCATTGATTAATATTTCTTTACATTTTTCAAATGACTCTATATATTCTGTTGTTAACTCCACTTTGTTGCCTTTTTTTAAGCATTTTGTTAGTGGTTTTGTTAACTTAGCGAAGTCCTGTATAAATTTTCTATAGTAGCCCACTAGGCCTAAGAATGATTTAATTTCTTTTTGTGTTTTAGGTATTGGGAACTTTTTTATTGCTATTATTTTGTCTTGATTAGGTTTAAGGCCTTTTTCTGTTAGTGTATGTCCTAAAAATTTGACTTCTTTTTGCAGGAATTCCGACTTATCTAATTGTATCTTTAGATTATTTATTCTGAACCTATTAAAAACTTGTTTGCATTTATTTATATGTTCCTCTAGTGAAGACGAGTAGATGATTACGTCATCAAGGTAAGTCAATACGTTATCTATACCTCTTAGTACTGAGTCCATTAATCTTTGGAATGTACTTGGTGCATTTTTCAGGCCAAATGGCATTCTAAGAAATTCGTAATGTCCTCTATCTATAGTAAACGCTGTTTTTTCTATATCGTTTGAATGCATCTCTACCTGGTGGTAGCCTGAGGCTAAGTCTATTGTCGTGAAGTATTGTGCGCGTCCTAATTTATCTAGAATGTCATCTATGTTTGGTAATGGGTATTTATCCTCAATTGTCTTGTCATTCAGTTTTCTGTAATCTATTACTAAACGCCACTTTTGTTGTCCGGAGGCATCTGCCTTTTTTGGAACTATGTGTACTGGGCATGACCAAGGGGAACTACTTTCCTTTATTATGTTTTGTTCTAGTAGTTTGTCAATTTGTTTTTTTATTTCTTCCTTTTGTTTAGGTGCTTGTCTATAATTTCTTACGAATATTGGTTTTTCATCAGTTAAACGTAAGCTGTGTTTAACTTCGTGTGTGAAAGTTAATGGGATTTGTTCGCAATGAAATATATCTCTGTAGTTATAGCAAAGTTTTCTTATGTTTCTTTTTTCTTCGGGATTCATGTGATCTGTTCTTAATCTATTTAGGTTTTCTTTCAGGTAATTTTCTGTTTTTTTATTCACTGATATCTTATTTATGGATACTATGTTTGATAAGTTTGTCTGTTTTAGTTTTGTTAGATTTAATTGGCAACTATTTTTTAATTTAATTGTATTATTTGAATTATTTATTACTGATGTTGTCAAGTTTCCGTTTTTTACTGTAACTAAAGCTGCTGGGAAGTGAAGACCGTCTTGTGTTATTTTTTCGGTCAATAGGTATTCGCCTTCGTTATTATTACAAAGTAAACTGATTATTTGTTCTGATTTGGGTTTAATTGTGCTATATGATTTAATGTCATCCCTGATTGGTATTTGTGTCTTGTCTGTGCATAACATCATATTCTTAATATCTAATTTACATTTTAATGGTATTAAAAAATCTAATCCTAATAAACCTCTAAAATCAGTGTCAAAATCGAATAGTAAAAATTTATGAGTTATTGTTCTCTTAAATAAGCTATGTGGAAGTGTGATAATTGCTACTTTGTCGTGTTTAGAAGTTGCGTGTGCTGTTTTTATATAGTGTGTTTGTTCTCTTATTTCGCAATTAATGTTTTTGTTTTTTACTATATTAGGGTGAATTAGTGATTGTGAGGCACCTGTATCGAGTAAGAATCTGCCTCCTAACTCGCTGATATATATGTAAGGTAAGCGGTTATAATTCTGTACGTTATTCATGTAAACTATGTTATAAGGTTTTCGAAATTGTCGGTGAGAAAATTTTCGTCATCATTTACATCTTCATTATTTTCGGGATTATCTATTTCCTCATTTATTGAATCATCTTCTTGATCCAATGTTTGAAAGTGGAAATTTTTATTTGATTGGTTTGGTGAAGGTTTCTTATTATATTGTTCCTTCCTATTCTGAGCTATGAATTTGGTCTGAGTGTTTGTATTAAAGTTAGGTTTCTGGTAAGGAGGTTTATTATTGATTTGTAGGGCCCTCCTATTCCTAAGTTTAACCTCTTCTTGTTTCGCGATTGTTACTGCTTGTTCCAAATTTTCAACGTGTTGTAATTTTATGAATATTGCAGTCATTGGGTTTATCTTTTCTAAAAATACATTAAGCGCCATTTGCCGATAAAATTCTCTTTTGTTGGGATCAGATAGTATAAGTGTACTTTCTAAAGCCCTTATTTTTTCTGAAAAAATATCTAAGTTATTATCTTTGTTCAGGCGCATTAATTCCTGTATTAATTGAATTTCATTACGGAATTCGCCAAATCTATTTTTTAACGTCGCTTTTATCTCGGACCAGGTTTTTGCACCTGTTCCTTCTGAGAGCGCCTCAACAGCTTTACCGGTAAGTTTGTTTCTTATTAAACAAGCTACACTGGGGTCGTCCCCATTCGTGATTAAATTTAGTGCGTTTTCTACGCCTTCTAAATAGAATGCTAATGTTCTTTTGTTGCCATCGTATGATGGTAACAATATAGAGAGGGTACTATAGTCAATTGCAATAGTTTTTTCCTCGACTGTGCTAATGTCTAATTTCTTTTCGTTGGCCATTTTTATCCTCAGATTAGAAATACCACAATTAACACAACAAAATATAGGTTACACAAGGTTAGTGTGAAAGGACTCTTGGTAGTAAACAGAGTTTTATGCTTACCACTTGAGCATTATCGATGATAGATTGAGTCTTCTGTTTGATATCTGCTGCCGACGACCACTGTAGATTCTTGACCCGCGTTACGAAGTCGAGCTCACTGATTCGAACTTGATTCGCTTATGAACGCGTGGTTTACCGACTGCGCCAGTTAGGATGTGGGCGAGGGCGAAAGGCTTTTTAAAAAGCTTATTTATAAACAGATAAGAAGGTGTTGATGCTCGGAGGAGCTGGTTAAGACTGACTTTATTTAATCTTGTATTACAATATATAGTATACTTAATGTTCTTGTTTACATGACAAAAGGTTATCTAATTAATGCTGTACATGAATTAGGTCGTTAGCAATCATGGTCATAACAATGGTGTTGATTGTCCTCGTTTCCTGCTACGTGTTATCTTCATGGCTGCTTCCTGGTACGTGGTGTCTTATCGTGCTATGTGGGTGGTTTACACCTACATAACTCCGGCCTTGACAAAAAAGAAGTATATTTGAGGAAGGATTAGGAATTAAGAAGGGGGGGGGGGGAATGATGGGTGTCCGGTACTTTCACTCACTGGAAGAAACACAACAGCAACGAGTACCATTGTTTCACGTGGATATTCCGTGAGAGGTTGGTGTTACGCCGGGCGAGCCGGCACAATTCGTGCGGTGTCACTAATTTAACACCACCCAGGGGTCACGTGCAGGATCTCAAGGGTAAACCTACGGACGCCATTGACTTTAACCCCCATTCTTTGCGCGTTACACTATTAAAATCTATTCAACTGTAAAAGAAAGAACACAATGGACAGAGAAATCGCACGTGTCGCTCGGTCTCGCCACAAACCCCCTCAATCATAGACTAATAAAGCGTGAGAATACATTGTCTAGTTTTGAGAATATTTACCCAAACTAGTATAGACCAGCGCATTGTATAAATAGTTATTTAAAAAATACTAAGTACCTATAATATAAGATAAAGTGTTCTCATAGCAAGTATGTCTTCGCGCACATCGTTACGGTACGTGGAGACGACTATTGTTTTTTGGAGGCAGTTTATTTTGTATTAGTTCAGTTAATTAGCGAGGTTTAAAGGTAGCAGACGTGTTAATTCGCGACGTTTTGGCGGATATGGATTCGCTATGGCTATGTCGTTCAACTGTGAGTGGGGCCTTTGTTTAGATATTTTATTTATCTTAAGATATTTAAAGAAGATAGCTTTAAATATATACGTTTTTTTCATTTAAAACCGGTAGGGAGTGTTAGAGTGTGTATAAAATTATGCATATTGTGCTGCGACCAATTAAAAATTTCAAATTAAGTAGGTAAGTATGTATTCAACACTAGAAAATCGTTTTGAAAAACCTAAATGTATTTTTTTATTAAATAGGTACCTACCTATAATAAAATGTGAAATGCCGAATTGTCTAAAGACCTGAGGTTAAGCAGGGCATTATTGTACTGAATTTCATTATGACCCGCTGGTCATTAATGTGATTTGAATTTGGAACATAAATAGAAATCGCATACGAACATTTACTTTTCGTACCACTTGCTCAAAAAAGTGACATTCTATGCCACAAAAAGCGAACATAACAACAGTCATTTTTAATCTGTTAAAAACAGGGAAAGAAAATTGTACTGAATTTCATTCACCTCTAGGGGGAGAATGTGATTTAAATTTGGAATACTTACCGAAATTTATACTGAACTACATCTGTGTTTACACCATTGAGTTTGTATACATATAAAGCATTATACATCTTGTGTAATTGTCATTATTTTTAATGAATGCTTATCTCATTAAAGACTCATTATTGAGTCTTTACCCGTGGTCCCGGTGGGTCGACCCATTACCGGGTCCACGGGTAATTTTAATTCCCCGTGGTCCCATGACACTAGGGATTACATTTGGATGAATATTTCGACTTCGATTATATCGATATTAAATTAATTACAACCATGAACTTCAACTTAAGATTACCTATGTATTATTATGTACATACATCCTACAGCATATAGCGGCGCTGGGCTCATCAAAATAATACTACCAATCCCCTTCTTCACTTGCGTGTCGTAAAAGGCGACTAACAGACTAAAGACTGCACATACATCATCACTTCCTTACTTACTTAGTAAGTATATATTTTTTTTGTTTATTATACTTACTTAATTACTTATTTTTTATATTTTTCATTTTTGTAATTAATTTAATATCGATATAATCGAAGTCGAAATATTCATCCAAATCTAATCCCTAGTGCCATGGGACCACGGGTAATTAATTTACCCGTGGACCCGGTAGTGGGTCGACCCACCGGGACCACGGGTAAAGACTCATATTATTGTGTTATTTTTTTCGCAAATGGTACGAAAAGTAGAGTATTTTCCTCGGTGATAAAGCTGTCTTAGTCTTGGGTGAACTTAAATCCCTCGACACCCTCGCTAAGCTCGGGAGTAAACCTCGAGTCCTTCGTTACGCTCGCGATTTAAATCGTCACTCGCGACAGAAAACACTGCTTTATCCCCTTGGTTAATAATCTACCAATTAACGCTATTAACGCCTTTTACAACGCCCAAGGGGCGAAAAGGGGTTGGTAGTATTATTTTGATGAGCCTATCGGCGCTCTATGCTGTTGGATGTATGTGCAGTCTTTCGCCCGTTAGTCGCTTTTACGACACCCAAGGGAAGAGAGGGGTTAGTCGTATTATTTTGATGATCCCATCGCCGCTCTACGCTGTTGGATGTATGTGCAGTCTTTAGTACGTTAGTCGCCTTTTACGACACCCAAGGGAAGGGAGGGGTTGGTAGTATTATTTTGATGAGCCCATCGCCGCTCTATGCTGTTGGATGTATGTGCAGTATTTATTTAGTCTGTTAGTCGCCTTTTACGACACCAAAGAGAAAAGAGGGGTTGTTAGTATTATTCTGATGAGTCCATCGCCGCTCTATGCTATTGGATGTGTGCAGTCTTTAGTCCGTTAGTCGCCAATTACGACACCGAAGGGAAGAGAGGGGTTGGTACTACCAACTTGGTAGTATTATTTTGATGAGCCCATTGCCGCTCTATGCTGTTGGATGTATGTGCAGTCTTTAGTCCGTTAGTCGCCTTTTACGACACCCAAGGGAAGATAGGGGCTGGTAGTATTATTTTGATGAGCCCATCGCCGCTCTATGCTGTAGGATGTATATGCAGTCTTTAGTCTTGAGTCATTTTAGCTCCTTGTATAACAATCTACTATTGTTTTACTGTTGTTTTTTATTGTCTCGTAGATGGTGTGAAAAGTAGAGTATTCTCCTCGGCGATAAAGGTGCCTTCGTCTTGGGCGACCTTGAATCCCACGCTGCACTCAGGATTCTTGTCTTAACTCCCTCGCAAACACCCTCGCTACGCTCGGGAGTTAAAGCTAGAATCCTTCGTTTCGGGATTCAATACCAGGGCGCCCGCTACATATGACACTACTTTATTCCCTTGGTTCATAATCTACTATTAGGTACCTACCAATTGTGTAGTAACGATTATTGAATCGTGTCGCGTAGCGGTGAAAGAATACTACCACCCCCTTCCCTTGGGTGTTGTAAAAGGCGACTAAGGAACTAAAGACTGCACATACATCCAACAACTTAGAGCAGCGATGGGCTCACCAGCTGTCACGCACGCTGAGCACATGTGCAGTCGCTATTTGGTGAAAAGTGGACTATGGCAGAGGACTTACTTTTGTGGTCCTCATGCCTATTATAGTCTCTGACTAACCCTTCGGAGATAATAGTCGTGATTATAATTGTACCTATGTAAGTGCCTATGTAAGTATTTTACCACAACCACACCACAACTAAGTACCAAAAACGCGGTAACTTAAGTGTCAAACTTCGGCAACTAGTTCTGGGGCCTACCCCAGACCGAACCTACTTATACGGTGACATTAGGAACGTGCTTGTCTAATTTTCGTCTAAAATTATTATTATTAGGTACTGTGTCACTCGCTTGTGGAAAAAGACAGCAGCGCGCGCGCATCGTTCGACAAATTACAGACAACGAAGTTTCGGATGCGCTTAAAGAATGAGACCCTGCCACTTTGCGCAAATATCGTCGCTTCAACAAAACCAAGATTTACCTATGTATTTTATGAAACATTGTTATTTTTAATGAAATAAATAGAAATATCTTAACGCCACTAACGTTCACCAAGTGCCTAAATAATCATCCTTCGTTTCCAGATCTTATGGACAGCTTTGTCGGTAGCACTGGGCTACGAGTTACAAGGCCAGATCGTCAGGGGCGTGCCATGTGTCAAGAGGAACTACCAGCTTTACTGCCCCACTGCAGGCAACACATATCCTTTGTAAGTATTTTCGATTATCATTATTTCGATTATATATTATCTATACACTACAGAGCAATGAATCCGGGTCACATAAGAGGGTTTACGCATATTGGTTTCGAATACAAACTTCTAAGTCGAAATTTTTAAAAACCTATAAGCCAATTTTAATGAAACTTTGCATGCTAAAGCAAAATACAGGGAACTAAATAGTTTGTCGAAAACATTTAAAAAAAAGGTATATTTAGCAGAATTATTGCGATCTAAAGTTCACTACTTATAGAAAGTTTAAAATCGCATTAACTCAGTTATTTATACGTTTTTTTGTTGGTAGTACTTATTATTTTGATAAGCCCATCGCTGCTCTATGCTATTGGATGCATTTGCAGTCTTTAGTCCGTTAGTCGCCTTTTACGACACCGAAGGGAAGAGAGGGATTGGTAGTATTATTTTGATGAGCCCATCGCCGCTCTAATATGCTGTTGGATGTATGTGCAGTCTTTAGTCCGTTAGTTGCCTTTTACAACACCCAAGGAAAGAAAGGGACTGGTAGTATTATTTTGAAGAGCCCATCGCCGCTCTATGCTGTTGGTTGTATGTGCAGTTTTTAGTCCCTTAGTCGCCTTTTACGACACCGAAGGGAAGAGAGGGATTGGTAGTATTATTTTGATGAGCCCATCACGGGGCACGGGGGCACGTGCCCCCCTCAGACGGTATTTTTGTGTACCTACTGTGGAGATTCCATCACAGTACATACTTAGAAGCAAATCAAATTAAAAGCAAATAATATTAAAATGAATAAAAAATAACAGAACGGCAAAAATAGACGCTAATGAAGTGCTTGACATCGATAGCAGGAAACACAAAATAAAACTGTCTAATTTTACCATTGAAAATGGTTATCAGATGCAAATCGCCTGAGACGTGTTTTTGGCCATAACTCTGAGCATTTTTAGAAAATCAAGATGTGAATAGTACCAAAAGTTGAGGAATTTATCGAGACACGTGTGAGAGCGTTTGAATTTTGAAAATCGCCTGGTAACTTTTTTTGGAATTTTGTAAAATGTAAAAAATTCGGGGTTTTTATCGGGGGCTGTTTGTTTAGTAAAATGCAAGTATTTCGAAAAAAGGAACTTAAGCAAAATCGAAAAAAGATGTAAGTATTAGTTGAGCTACAAAATGGCGAAACAATTTTGAAAATTGGTTAATAATTGTGACGTGTAGGTGGTCCGTTTAGATTTGAAATAGTAGAAAAACGGGTAAATACTCGTCACTTAGGTTGTAAAAGAAAAGAAAAGAATATTCTTCTTGTGCAGCGTGTTAATTATAATTCGTATGTTATAATTCGACTTTTAGGTAAGTAATGTAGTTGTGTAATTTTTCGGAAGTGATGCTAAATGGAATCCAAAATCACGATTAATAAAATCACTGAAGGCTAAATTAACGAAATCCCAAATCACGTTTCATCAAAAACAGCTTACATCGAATCACGCGTCAACCCAAAAGAACGATATCCCAAATCACGTTTTACCAAAAACATCCTAAATCGAATCACGTTAACCCAAAAGAACGAAATCCCAAATCACGCTTTACCAAAAACATCTTTTTGGAACCTTCTAAGATCGAATATTTTATTGGAACTTGAAAGTCTTTAGGGCGAATGTTTTGCCAACTGAATATCGATTTTTTACAAGTTATGCAACATCGTCTTTCCTTACTACAAATCAGTGTGTATTTGATGATTATTTTTATTAAAAAAGAGTACAAATTATAGTCCATATTATGTCTATGAACTAAAGAAGAATATTTGGTTTACTTTAAATATTTTTAAGGGGAGGAAACAAACTGCAACTAAATTAAAAAAGCACAATATTTTAACATTTAAATAAAAGTTTTCTTACAGAGATGCATTAATTTGCATAATAATAATAATATTATCAATTATTATTTTTTAAAACATGTATCAAGTTTCTAAATGGCTCGTATGATTTAAGTTACAAAAAAAATTATAAAGAAGAACCAAAAAGTACCAAATAAAAAGACATGCAATAAAAATGATTACAGTTGCACCTGGCACCTCAATCTCCTGGAGGTTTTCACAGTTCCAATTAGGTACATAGGCAAAGGTCTAATGTGTACATCTAATATGTAGTATGTACCTACTTTAATTTGGTATCCTTCTTTAACCACTTGTGCACCGTAAAACCAGACACAATTGAAAATCAATTGTTTCGCGACCGCCGGCGGTCTTGTGATGCTTGACCAAGGTATTAATAAAAATCATCAAATACATACTGATTTGTAGTAAGAAAGGACGATAGTTGCATAACTTGTGTTCAAATTTTCAGTTGTCGTGTTCGCCCTAAAGACTTTCAACTTCCAATAAAATATTCAATATTAGAAGGTTCCAAAAAAATGTTTTTGGTAAAGCGTGATTTGAGATTTCGTTCTTTTGGGTTAACGTGATTCGATGTAGGATGTCATTGGAGAAACGTGATTTGGGTTATCGTTCTTTTGGGTTGACGTGATTCGATATACTTAAGATGTTTTTGGTGAAACCAAATCGCGTTTCACCAAATCGTATATCGTTCATTTAGCCTTCAGTGATTTGATTTCATTAATCGTGTTTTGGGGTTCCATTTCACACTGTACGGAAGGATATCTCAATAAAAAATTCTTACTATTCAACTTATAATACCTATGTTATTCAAAATAAAATATATTCTTTTTAGTAAAATTTTGCATTTATTTTCAATGCTCCGGTTATTGCGGGGACTGGGGAATCTGGGATTTTTTTCTATTGTTTTGACACTTTCATAAACTTTCCTACCTCTAAACATACTTACTTAAACTTTTTTTTTAATTTAAATATTAACTTGAAGTATGATACCTACTTTATTTCTAACAGTAACAGTTATTGTTGACTTTTTTGCCCGTCCGTCCATTGTGACCCCCCCCCCCCCCCCCCAGAAAAAAATCCTGGATCCGCCCTTGCACCTAAGGGAAGAGATGTGTTGTTAGTATCTATTATTTTAAAATACTCGTAAATAATTCACAAATTACATCGTTATATAGTTTATTTCAGTTACTTTCATAGTGTAATGTCGTACGCCATTTTACTGTGGGGAAATGCTGCCGACATTCAAACTATCTTTGTGCTGCAGAAGAGGGCTATTCGAGCAATATATAACCTACAGGCTGGTGACTCTCTCAGAGAGAGATTTAAGGATATAAGTATAATGACAGTTGCATCACAATATATTTATGAAAATCTTGTGTATGTTCATAAAAATATTGAAATGTTTTCAAAAAACAGTGATATTCACAAATTAAATACCAGAAGTAAGAACAAATTAGCAGTGCCTTATACTAGGCTCCATAAAATAAATAATTCTTTTAAGGGTCTGTGTGTACGATTATACAACAAAGTACCAAATGATATTCAGAAATTAGATCTTGATAAATTTAAAATCAAAATCAAAGAAAAGCTTTATAAAAAAGCTTATTATAAAGTGTCGGATTATACAGAAGACAAAACAGCTTGGGTCTGAAATGCTCCAAGTACCTACTCCAACAGCTATTTCTAATTGCCTATAATTAATTTATATAGAGCACCATATTTAATTAAACTATTTACATTCAAATTCATATTTTGTATTTTGTGACCTGGTAACGACATATAATATATATATATTTTGTAAATGTCGTTGCTTCTGTGCGCTGTGGTTTCTTGCGCCCGTTCTTTGCCACAGTTAAAAAATGATGTCCTGAATGGGTGGTAGGTTAAAAAATATTTGGACGTTTCAAAGTACTTATTAATTGAGTTTATTGAATAAATATATTTTGACTATTGACTATTGACTATCACATGCCAGAATAACGATTCTCCCTAGGGCGGAGAGTATTATTCCTCCCGCTCCTCAGGCAATTTAAGACCTACTTTCCTTGTACTTATGAGGAATGAAAACACAATTTTTTTCATCAAGCTAGCATTCTTAGTTTCCGATATTTTGTTTCTATACCTATGTGACCCGGATTTATTACTCTCGAGTGTATTACCAACCTTTATTTATGGCAACCCTTGCTGCTTTTTGTAAGTTTTTATCAGGGGGGTTACTCTTGAACGCAAACTCAATCTCAATACAATTCCAATGCGATTAATATGTACCTATCGATATTGGGATAGGTAAAGATAATTCCGGAATTCCATCTTGATAATAAATTTGTTCAATCAATTTCCACGCAATTTAATTCCAATGTGGCGCTATTGTCGCTTACAAAAGAGCCATTTGACATTTTTTAGATTTGTGATTGGAAATTGATAAATGCAATTGTGTTTCAAGAGTAAGCCTACTTATCTTGTCTTAGTGGGGTCTGTAGAGCTCGCCCTCTCGCTGTAGCACGTCGACTTATTAAGATCTTTTGTGTAACCCCGTCCTTATTTACTATGTGCCTCCTCAGTGAAAATGACCCCCGTCCTATCTAAACTTGGTAATAATCTTTGAGGGCGAAAAGTCTAAAATCTTCGGGTATGCTGATCCTAGGAGATTCATTCTTTTCTTAGCATCAAGAGAGTCACATTCACACCAAAGAGCATCCTTTTTCTAAATAAGTATAATATACGTTTTCGCATTAATACCTATCTTAGTCCTATTAAGTAAGTACTTAGTTAGCTAGGATTAGGATTGCACTTGTTTATTAGGTTGCATATTATTTTGTGATAATGTATAAATACCTACCTACTACTGAAACTCGCAAAGCTGGAGCCATTGTAATAGAGTTTCTGAATTACCGTGACTCTGAGACACGCACAAACCATTAGGTATACTTAGGTAGGTAATACAAATAAATAAATGAAAGTTATCATCACTAGCTTAATGCATAGTCAATCGCCACAGCCTTCGCCCTGTCTCGCGTTAGAATGTGCATTAGTTTCATCAGTTGCTACACATTGAACGACTATACCGTCTGAAGCGTGAGAAGTCATTTCGTCACTCCCCTCAGATCATTGCTCGCTGATTGAGATAGGAATACTTACTTACCTACTGATTGACACAAGCCGTGTTTTTGCCCTATTCAACATAACACGAACGGGCTCGGTGTAATATTATAGAATTTGTTACTTGCAATACAAAACGTTGGTTTTCAAACTTATTAATTTAACTAGCAGCCCGCCCGCGACTCGTCCGCGTGAACAAATAGATACCCCCGTGACAAATTCCCTAAAATTTTCTTTCATACAAACTCTATCCTGACAATTACAACCACAGCTGAGCTCATGCACCTCCTGGTTGCAAAGGTGACTTGCAATTTAGCACTGCACAGCCTGCAACACCGCCATTTTTCCAACTACCTACACATCTTCTCTAAGCTTAGCACATCTCCACTTTTTTTGGATTATGAGCCTTAGATAACTACGAATAATTATGATATAGCAAGCAGACGCATATCAATCCCAAGATCTGACTTCAGACTACTACCTACTACATAGCGTTTTGTTACTAAATTATCATACGGTGCTTCTTTGTTACAGAGACAAAATTGAAACATTCATAGACGAGAACAAGGCGTTAATTAAAAGAATGTACGGGTCGTTCGCGACCCCTGGCGGGAGCAGGGTGCGGCGCGCTCCAGGGGTGCCGGACATGGAGAACGGGGACTCGTACTTCCGGCATGTTCGGCAGGCGACTAACACGCCGCTGCCAGATACGCAGTCCATCAACAGCACAGGCAGGTGAGATCTATCAGCGGGTTGTATATTTCTTAAAAGCTAGGTTTAGAACCTGTGCGATGTAGAATACTTACTTACGGCGATTCTGAAAGCACTTTACAATACCTACTTAAAGGTGTTTTATAGGTACCTATGTGAAGACGCCAGCAGCAGGTATATTGTATAGACTATAGACGTCAACCTACCACAAAAGTCTGATTCTGAATGAACCTGTACCTACTTAGGGTAAGATGGGAAATGCCGGTCAGTGGGCAATGCCGGTCACATCTAAATCTAATACTTCCAAATATATTTTCAAACGATACCGATATCTAGTACATACCTGAGTAAACTAATTTACGAAGCGCCGCCATGTTTCTTTGTGAGGTGTGAGTTTGACAGCTGGTTTTAGTACCGGACGCGCTTGGTTAAAAAAAAATTTAAAGTTTCTGCTAAAGGCAAGTTTAAGTGATTAAGCCATTCAATATCTTTGTACAAGTCATTTATTATATGTTTTAGTGTAACATAAGTGCTTGTTGGACTTTATGTCTAAGTATTAACCCCCGTGTGACGGGTAGGTACCTATTTTTTTTAATAGTGTTTTACGTAGTAGTAATAATAATAATGACTAGTAATACTAATATAGTTGACCGCCATTAGCCGCAGGTTGCGTGTAATGGCGGTCATCGAAAGGTTTTAAAAAAATATCAAACAATTACAAAAGCTTAATAGGTATATTGAAAGTATGTAGGTATCTTAGACAACTTAAGTCCACTAAATAAGCTATGTAAAAAGTATGTTATTTTTACCGTAAGTCCTTCAAGTACGAAGATATTTCTTTTACTGCTTAAGTGACCGGCATTCCCCCATCTTACTCTACCTGTAGTGCGATTCCCTAAGTTAAAGCCTTGGTAGCAGCGGCAGGTCTGGCGCACTCCGCGCTTTAGGCAGTTCTCCCACCAACGGCGAGTAAACGACTATCGGCTATTTTCTCGCTCAAGAAACGTACTTACAATAGATATACATTCCGTGTAAACAAAAGAGATGCATATATAAATGGTAGATCCCTCACGGTATACACTGCCGGCGAAGAATCGCTCCACTGGTTCGTCGACGAGCGACAAGAGCTATCAAAGATAATTCTCGCTTAGCGATACTCGCTCAGCGATCAGAACTCACGTCGAGAGACCAACCAGCCAGCGGCAGCGGTCATTTCCCGCCAAGAGGACTGTACGCTCGGCTCAGCTAGTGGCGCGAGTAATAGCCTGTCTTAACTCGTACACTCGCTTAAAGCCTAGTGACAAAACTATCGGAACTACACACTCGCTTTTCGCTGCTCGCCAACTCGTTTCTAGTTCTCTTCTCGAGTCGCTTCTCGTTCATCGTCGGCGGTGGGACAACTACCTTAGGTCTGAAGCTACAAGTAGCCGACCGAACGGACTCTCGCGAAGACCCTGCGGCAGTCGTTAGAAGAGATAAGAGCTACGCGATAGTACTCAATAGAAAGAGAGGCAACTTCTAGGTGAATTTAACTGTAGGTATGAGAGCGGTGTGCGTCCTGAATTGCCCTCAGGCTGAAAACGTAAACTTCCTAAAATGACAACCTCCGAAAACAACTTCCTAAAATGACAAGTTCTGAAAATGACAACTTACTAAAACGACAACTTCCTTAAATGACAAATTCCGAAAACGACAACTTCCTAAAATGACAACATCCAAAAACGACAACATTGTCATTATTACAAACACTATCGAAAACAAAGATTCAAAGTTACAACACAAACATCCAGTCAAACATTACTTTCTACTACGGAACACTTATGACCATACGCTACGATTTAATACGTATAAATTTGACATTTCACAACTGAGGGTCGAAATTCACACCCCAAAATAAGTACCCCCCTTTTTAGTAAGTTGTCATTTTGGGAATTTGTGATTTTCGGAATTTAACATTTTCGGAATTAGACATTTTCGGAATTTGTCGTTTTCGGAAATTGACTATTTTGGAATAGACGTTTTAGGAAGTTGTCGTTTTCAGAACTTGTCATTTTAGGAAGTGGACGTTTTCAGCCTCAGGGCTGATTTGCACTTTATTAAATAAATACCGACTCTTGCTAAGACAATTAAGTGCAGGACGATTCTATACTTGTATTATTATGTTATTCTATGGCAGCGGCTGCCGCAGCGCTGAGAATTGACTGTCTCTTTCATATTCATAGAATTGGAAAGAGACAGCAGATCACAGCCATGCGCGCAGCGTCTATATCGCATAGCTGCTATCAGACGAAAGGACCCAATGATCGAAGTACCTACCGACTCTGAAATCCAGGGTTTTCGAAATTTCAGTCCCAGTTTATTGCCTTCACATGTGAAAACCTTAAACGTAGTATAATATTAATACTTACCAACATTGTATATGCATTACAGAATAGATGCCTGCGAAAGCAAAACGGAGATCATGACGCCGTATTGGGCGCTGAACTCGGCAAGGAAGCTGAGAGCCATCGTGAATACGATGCACTTTGAGCAAGCAATACATCAAGAAGTATGCAGGTAAGGGGGTGGCATCGTAACGTCAACTTCTAAACGTCATACAGCTGGTCAGAAGGTCCATAGCTTCCTTAATATGGAGCGACTAAAATACGAAACAAAACGACGATCGACCACGTTTTCAAAGAGGTCGATCGGGAACTTTCTCGATTGGTTGGTTGGTGTGGCTAATTTATAAGCAATCCCTGGCATCGAGTGTAACCTACCTAAAAGAAAATATAGGCGTTTCTACTTTGCTATATACATGCGCATGTTTTTGTTTATTTTGATTATACAGCTACTTGCTACTTTATACAAATTAAATTATTAAATTTGTGTTCGCGTGTTTCACAAATAAGTAGGTACCTACAAAATATGTAATCAATTTGTTGTGGGTCATGGCAGAATAGCAGAGGCTGCGGGTTTCCTGCAGTCACTGAGTCATAGACCTTTTTGTCTCACTGAGATCATTATTGGTTAATAATTATTAAGTATTTTTCTTGTATGTTTTGAGACAAATAAACGAACTTTTATTTTATTTATTTAAGTGTAGTATTCCAAATGTAAGTAATAAGTAATAGTAGATTATGCACCAAAGGGATTATGTAGCGGGCGCCCCGTATTGAATCCCAAAAGGGAGTTTAGACAAGAATCCTGAGTGCACCGTGGGATTGAAGGTCGCCCAAGACGAAGGCACCTTTATCCCCGAGGCGATACTCTACTTTTCACACAATCTACGAGACAATAAACAGCAATAGTATATACAAAGCAATTTTCAATATTCGCACCTCTTTGAGTGTTCTATTTTTCTTTTATTTTTAATCTACTTGTGGTGGCCAGTTCGATTTTCGAACAATTTATTTTTTAGTGCAGATCCTAATGGTGAATGCATGGAATTAGTACTATTGTACCTTTCTACTTTATGTTCCAAATTCAAATCACATTAAATGACCAAAGGGTCATAATGAAATTCAGTACAATATAAATGCCCTGCTAGACCTCAGGTCTTTAATGACTTACTTTAGGTTAGGTTTGCATGACATATAATTTGACATTGTCGAGCAGATGGTGTGAAAAGTACTATACATCCAAAAGCATAGAGCAGCGATATGCTCGCCGCCAATCACGCTGACCACAAGTGCAGTTGTAATCCGACTACCTCCGTAGTCGAGTGGTTAGCATGCCGGGTCTGGCGTCGCGCCATCTATGAGGTTCAATTCCCGGTCGGGACAATTAAGAGAAAAACTGTTTTCTAAATTGATTTCGGGTCTGGGTGTTTATTCTATGTTTATGTATAGGTAATTATCCGTTATCTTACCATACTAACGAGTTTCAATAGAATAATTGTCTTGGTCTAAATAATTGTGTGAGCGAAAACAAATTAAATTAAAAATAAACATTAAGGGAGTTGACGCAGTTTCCCATACAAACTTCCAAGTCGAAATTTTTTAAAACCAATAAGCGGATTTTAATGAAACTTTGCATGCAAAAGTAAAATACAGAGATCTAAATAGTTTGTTGTAAAACATTGTTAAAAATCGTTTATTTAGCTGAGTTATTGCGATTTAAAGTTCACTATATAAAGTGTAAAATCGCAATAACTCAGTTAAATAAACGTTTTTTAACAATGTTTTAACAAACTATTTAGATGCCAGAATTTTACTTAAGCATGCAAAGTTTCATTAAAATTAGCTTATTGGTTTTCAAAAATTTCGACTTGAAAGTTTGTATGGGAAACCGAAAAGCGTAAATCCTTTCATATTTTTTTTTATTTACCTAATAGGTAAATCTGACTAACCCTTAGGGGATAATAGTCATGAATCCATGTATATGTATATGTATAAAAGTTATGAAAATATATATCATTTACAGTAAAAAGTCAACGTCGAGGTGTTCCGGCGACTGTGGTTGCGAGCAGAAATACAAATGGCACCGCCTCCTCGCCTACGACCCAAACGATGACTGCGCCGGCATATTCATGGATTGGTTCCTGTTTCCTTCGTGCTGTGTCTGCCGGTGTAACCCTTAACACCCCTACCAAGGGTTTCTACAAAACGAGACGTGTTTATTGCAAGTTTTTTCTCACTAATTCATCGAGTTAAAGTTAACTTAAAAAAATTGAATGCGATAAGTGCCACCTACTCCTTGATTTAACTTACATTGTAGTTCATTTTTAACTCGATGGAATAGTGAATAAATTTGTAATCTATAACTATTCGCTAGCGACGCAATGTTATGTTTGGGAACGCCAAAATGAAAATGCTCTTTGTAGGTCACTCAAACGTAGGGCTCAATATGGCTTACAAAAAAAATTAAATGAGCAGAGGTAAATGCTTGATGTAAGTTTTGTTAACTAGTTAACTATTATTAACTAAAGTTAACTATTCCATAGAGTCAAAGTTAACTATAATTTGTATTCATAGTACCGCCATTTGCAATATTATAGCAAGTAACACTAACAGCAAGGTTACACAACTTTGTCACTAGATGGCGCGCTGCTACGCTCCCATTTAATTTGTAGTTAACTATACCTAACAATTAAATAAGTAGTGAAAAAAGTCGCACATCGCACGAGTATCTTGCTTACTTAAACCCGTCATTTTGTAATAGCAAACTTTAACATTAACATTGTCGCTAACGAGTATTATCTTGTAAACAGACACAGGGTTACAAAACTTTAAATTCACCGTACATTTTAATTTGTATTATTTCTTTTCGCTTTCTGAGCCTTTCATAACATTAGATTTTCAAAAAACTGTAATTTTAGACGGTGAGAGTACATAGCTAGTATCTTCTATGTACTCTACTCTTATTTGTGACAAGTTCTAAAAGTGTCCAATTATATCATAATTCAAAAGGCTAAACTATATATTTTTTTATAAAGCTGTACAAAGAATGCAGTATAAATTTCCTATTCAGATATTAGCCTTAGACATTTGATTTTAGCCTTAATACCTAACCAGCGTTAGTTTTTTTCTAAACTCGTGTTAATCACCTGTGTATGGATTTAGGATTTTCAATATTATTGTGACAAAGAATTATCGACTGCTACATCAACTGAATTTTTATCACTTTTCATACAATGTGTGGTGTTTCTGCTTTCATATTTTCTTATTTTATTACTTCCCTTACCTACCTATATATCACTGACTTAATTACTTTACTAGTGACAAAATTTCACACTGTATAAATTATTATTAGTAAGTTCATTAGTAAGTATATATTAATATTGTATACAATTAATTTCTACCTAGGTTAAAAATCTATGTTTTCTATCTGCACAAGTTCTTCAATTACTAGAAGATATTTGTGCAATATAATGGGACGAAAAAAGTCTAGTAAAATTATAATATGTTAAGATATTATAAGAATACGTTAGAGTAATATCTAGAATAATAATTATAAACTATAATGAGCGACGAGATCTCTCATTGCTTTAGTATATTGATAACAAACCGAGCTACTAAAGTTTAAGGTGTAGTTAAGTATCTATCTATATTGTTATGCTATATGACCATATAACTTTCTACTTAAGTACTTATTTTTTCGTATTTGATATAATTTACAATTAGTATATTTAGGGCTGATGTTTCAATACTCTTATAAAACTTATCTTACTAATTAAGTATATTTATCCAGTCAAATAAAAATGTCACTGTAAAACAAGAAAAAACAGACAAAGGCTTTCAAAATGACTGTATAATACTACTTTTAACAGACTGTTAAGTTTTATTTGAGTATTAAATAAATGGGTATCTGCCCTTAGTGATATAATTTTATAACTGCCATTGTACAGCTGATACTGTCCTTCATTTATTAGCATTAATTCATTAAACAGTAAAAAATGTTTATGAAAATAATTTTATGACTGTTTTTTGGGAATAAATTATGAAAAATTCTCAAAGTACAATTTTTAATTATGAGATTTAATCATCCCGCAGTATTTTTTGAAATACATTTTTAGAGCTGTATTAGGTTTAATGGTTATTTAATTAATATTAGGCCACTGCAGTTTTTTATTACATTTTTGAAAGCTATATTTTTCTTGCTGAACTTTTGTTGAGAGGCTGAATTAATTTAATATCATTAAGTAGTAAATAATTTTAGACATTCCATTATCCTTTAATGCTGAAAGAAGGCTTCAATATCACAAATTAGTATAAATAGATAATTAAAGTGGTAATCTAAGGTACATATATATACTAACAAATATAAAATTAAATGTATGCCAATTTACTCATTGTATTTATATCATACGGAAATAAATAAAACCTTTAAGACATTTTTGTATTTTCATTATCACATAAAACTAATGTAAGCAAGTGTTAACAATCACGTAATGAATATCAGTAATATTAATAAGGGCTAATGATATCATTTTTTTGAAGTGATGTGATGTAGCTACATTGTAAACATAAGATACATCACATCGCACTTATACTATTTATGCTAATAGAATTACATTATATACAGCTACTTACAAGATTCGATAACTATGATTCGACCATGCAATTTACTCTTTTTTTTCGTTGGTCTTGAGCTGTTCAAATTCTTTGAAAACCTTATCGCTCAGTATGTCACCTTCATCGTCAATTTGTTCGACAGCTAACACTTCGGGTATGTAAAACTGCATCATATTTTGAACCTGAAATCATTAAACACAAGTTGTTTAAACAGTTTCAAATGCTTTTAGATATTAATTAAAGGAGATTGGCCATTTTGGACTAAATGCTGCCCAAGCATGGGAATACTTTAATTTCTTTCTTTACATGACGAGATATTAAAAAAAAAATCATGTGGTTATGTTGTACCTAAAAACTTATCTTATGGCTTTTTGGTGCTGTAACTTTTGATATATTTTTTAATGATGTCGTTTACGTTATTTAATATTATTATCTTGCTTAGTGCCTTCGCACACGGCGTAATAAGACGTTTGTTGTTATATTTCGTTAATGTAAAACTTAAAGATTGTCATCGAAAAGTACCATGAATACAGGAAGCCCCTCAATTAACATTTAGTTGAGACTATGAAAAGGCATTCGATTCTATTGAGTGGTGGGCCGTCGTAGAGGGAGCAATCGTAGGCCCAGGAGTGGATGAAAGATATATCTTAATGCTGAAACACCTACATGCGAACGCAACTGTAGCCTTCACCAAAAAACCGGCAAGTTTATTCTTTAACGAGGTTCGTAATATTTGATTCTTCTTCTTTTTCTTAGCCATTATCAACTAACATGTTGGTGTCGGCCTTTATTATTTGCGTTATAAGACGCTCAAATATTATCAAAGATAATGAAACCTTGAAAAAAATGTCTACCTCAGGCGGGAATCAAACCCCGTCCTCCGCAATCCGGGCGGCTGCGTAGACCACTCCGCCACCGAGGTGTTAGACAAGGCGACACCATCTCACCTAAGCTGGTCTCTGCAGCACTCGAGGGAGTATTTAGAAAGCTCAAATGGGAAGAAGATAAGGACATGGCTATCGATGAAAACCACTTTCGAACCTTAGATTTGCTGACGACTTGTTCTGGTTGGTTCTGGTATCAGAGTACATTGAGGAAATGGTGGTCATATAAGACCTTAAAAGCGAGTAAATCAAGGTTGGTCTAAAAATGAAACACTTTGTGCCAACAGAAATATTTAGTGTGGTAAGCTACCGTTACATTTGAAGGTTCGTGTATTCTGGCAGTGGGTTCTGCTTGTGTTCACATACGGAGCGGAGATCATGTCACTCACAAAAAAGTCGACTGAGAAGCGCAAAAAGTGATGGAAAGAAAAATGCTTGGAATAACCCTGCGCAACCGGAAGACAAATGAATGGATCCAGCAGAAGACAAGAGTAGAGGTCGTGGTCGGCATTATTGCAAGAAGGAAGTAGACATGGGCAGGCCATATTGCTAGAATGGATGGTAGCCGTTGGGCCCGAAAAACCCTAGCGTGAAGAACTGGAGACCCAGTGCCAATACCCGAGGAAGAGGAAGACCTCACAAAAGATGGGTTGATGATATCTGAAGATAGCCGTGAAGAGGCCGTGATTGGATGTAGCAAGTCAGGGCGCAAGTTTGCCGAAAGTGGAGAGGAGAAGAGGAGGCCTACGTCCAAAGCTGTATAGATGATGGGTCACGACAATGACAATGATGAAGAACGAACAAACTCTTCCGTAAATTTCAAAATGACCAGTCTGAACACAGCGTGTCTAGCGCGCGAAGGGTTTACAACGAACGGTAGTAGGTATAAATACCTACCACACACATATTGTTTGAGTTGAGTTCATCGTTGGGAGGAGGGGTAAAATCAGAGACCCTAGTTAGGTCATAAGGGTAACGGACCTGCCCCTATATCGGCTAAAAAATATGAATATGGACATGGGCTTCATTTGACATTTGAAGCCCATAATATGCCCATATAAGGACAAAATATAGCCTATGTCCATATCCATATTTTTTAGCTGATAGACCCACTGAAAAGGTTAGGAACCACTGCACTGGACAGAATAGAAATTCTATTCATTGAACAATGTTTAATGAGCGGCCTCAGTTGAAAGGTGAATGCTTTAAGATGCAGGTTGTCAAAGTCTTTGCTTTAAAGATTTAGATTACCAAAACTATCATAATTAAATTAAATTTGACTATAAAAAGTTTTTATTACTTTTTCATTTTATAATAAACAGTATCTTTGAAAATTGTGTAATGTAAAATTTTATGTAGACTTCTAAAGTCTTTCAACATCTTACAATAACATTTTTACTTAATTTATGGAAAAAAATACATACCCCATTTTTCAAAGTTACAATCGAACTAGGACAAGAGGAACATGAGCCTTGCATTTTTAGAGTTAACACTCCATCTTTGAAATCCACAAATAAAACATCCCCACCGTCTTCTTGCACTGTGGGTCTTATACGTGTGTCCAATAGCTCTTTTATCATTTGAACTATTTCATCATCATCCTCGTTTATTTCTGTAAACGATAAGTACTTACCTTTATTGACAGCCTACATCACATTCCTGGACTCAAGTCCTCCCATGTGCCAATATTTGGAGCATCATTGTAATCATAACACACCTCACTTTCCTAATTTTTTAGTAAGTGTTACGTTTACATTATGTTAAACTATTATAACCAATGGATTTATATTTAACTTTAACTTTATTTAGATTTAACCAAGTCAATATTATCCATACGGATTCAGCTCAGCGACGAACCTGAGCAGGCACAGAGTGCTACCTAATTGCCAACACACTTGAGTGCCTGGCAACTGTACCATAGCAGTATTAATCATACTGTAGCGTGTGTACCTACATACAATACCTCTAGTCTTCCAACCGGAGGAGGCTACAGTGACCCCTTATCATCAGGTGGCTGTTGATGGCCAAATTAATAGTATTGAAGTAAAATAAAAGGGTCCTTTATATAGAGAGGTGCCTGTAGCTCTAAATGTAAAGTGCAGAGCAAAGATGGAATCTTTATAGTATTGAGAGAATGCGGAAGAAAAAGAATTCATCAATAAGTACCATTGGAAAGTCAGCTCTGGCTATGTAACATTAATACAAGACTTTTAGGTATCTGATAATTTGCCAAATCATTTTATACATATCTTACGTGTATCTCCAGAAGGCTTTGCATCAGTTACAATGGGCAGGCCACTGGCAAAGAAATCCATTATGGTCGCAAATATTTCTGGCTTCAAAAGCTTCCATTCCACATCGTCATCTTGTTTAGTAACAGTTATAAACTCGGGTCCAAAAAACACTGCTTTCACCCCTTCAATTCTAAATATCATTTTAGCTGTAAACAGTAAATTAAACAAAAACATACTAAAACTTAATGTTTATGACAGACTAGTAGATGTAACTTAATCAATTTACACTTTTTCCAATATTCTGTAACTGTTTAGTACATTCATATTTTATATTTTAGCGTTTTATTAACTCTTAAATATACTTAAGTAAAATTTTAAACACTGAAAAAAGATGACAACCTCAGACGGGAATCGAACCACACACCTTCCGCATTCTAGACAGCTGTCTTAACCACTTGGCTACCGAGGTCTGGCTTTCAACCGTCGAAATTTGTCAGTGCTTGATGCTTGTTTTTAGTCAACATTGCTTCATCAAATCTTAGAAGTTTTCACCTCTGAGTTCGGTTAAGATGAAGCTGCGTTTATAGATTAATGCTTTATATTTTAGCGTTTTATTAACGCTTAAATATACTTAAGTAAAATTTATTTCCTCGGTAGCCAAGTGGTTAAGGCAGCCGCCCGGAATGCGGAAGGTGCGTGGTTCGTTTCCCGCATGAGGTTGTCATCTTTTTTCAATGTTAAAAATTTTGTTTAGTACATATTAATTAAGTCAGATGCGCTTATTCCATATGTAACTGCTTTACCTATCTATTAAGCTATAAAAAGCTCAAAAATCATGTAATTTTATGAGCTTAGCTATTATATTATAACATAAAACCAGACAATAGAAATTCAATTGTTAGCAACCAAACAGTTAGCAAGCAAAAAAGTCTAGACTTTGTGACAGAAAGGAGGATATCTTTATTAATGCAAAACAAGAGATAATTATTATAACTACTTAGAAACAATAATTATGTCCTTACCTAAGGGACTGCAATGAGCTGCAGCAATATTGGGAAAGTCCATGGTTTGACCAGGTTCTAGTACTTTAGTACCAGGCATAAACTTGAGACTGTTTGGATTTGGAGTATCTTGCGTTTGTATAAACATATTGCGGCATTGGCAAGAATAAATCGGTATACTTATGTTTTCACATTTCGGATTCTTCTGTAAACCATGAAACATCCTTGCTTGGTCGTACCTGCACGTGTAATTAGATAAATATGTAAAAAAAACATTTTAACTAAGTAAATCAATTTTTTTATATGCACTTTGCGTGTTATGTTATACGTAGATTGTATTGTTTGTATTTGTTTTGTATTGTGTTTGAAGACTTCAATAACGCATTGAGGCAGAACCTGTAATGTAAGATGTAAGTGTACCTAGTTGTAAATAAATAAATTACCGGAGTGCACCGATAGCACATAAGCGACTACAATGTTGGCTCCTTTTTAATAATCTTAAAGAGTTTCGTAACATTTTGCTGTTTGTTTTATTTAGGTAATTTTAGCAACGCAATATGTGTACGCAGAAAAGAACAGCAAACAAAATAACGAGATCGATCTGTCATCAATCTGTCTGATTTTTTTTTTAGATCTATAAATATATTTTTTTATTTTTTGTTCCGTGAAGGAACAGGCTAAGATCAGAGACCATACTCCCTAATCATTAGTTTTTTCATTTCTTTTTTCCCTTGATGATAATGAGTGGTGATTAAGATGATGAATGATAAATGATGTTCCCCCAAACCCCTTGAGTCCTCAGAATTATCTTAAGCTGGGTCCGCTGCGCCAGATTTTGAACAGAACATTGTTCGAAAACATAAATTACTCAATGGACCACATTATTACTCAATGGGCCACGCCCCTTATTTATGTTTTCGAACAATGTTCTGTTCAAAAATCTGGCGCAGCGGACCCGGCTTTAGTATCTTTATATGGGACTTTACTGAGGTCTCACACGGACTTCTTGAGAGAATATGAAAAGTGATGTTACACTGTTTTGTTTCATTTGCCAACACTCATGCACGTTCACAAACACTTAGCGGTTAATAATCCACAATTATTTCACAATGTTCGAAAAAACCACAGACATTATGTCTGTGGAAAAAAATTGGTTGCCTGTAAAGTCGGTATACGGGCGAAAGTTTTACGTGACAACGACTTTGAGTGGTAAAATAATTTTAATGTGAATATTCATTCGTATAGTAGCAAGAAGGATGAAATAGGAAAGGGACGCGTGCCTTTCACTTTTTATGTCTGTCTCTCTCGCTCTTAGGCGGGCTAACCATGCCCGAGTTGAAGTGTCACCCGGCAAACCAATTTATAAGACGTTGTCACGTCAAAAACATAAATATTGCAAAGTGAACTAACGTAAATTGAACATAGCAGGAACAACGCTGTCTGTCTCGGACCAAATTTGGTCCGAGCTGTCTGTAGTGTGAAATGAAATAATCACGAAATGACGTTGACATGACAGCTGACTAAATCAAAACATTGGTAGTTTGTCTATTGTGAAATTAATGTGAATGGGCGATTTTCCGAGATCAAAAAAGAAAAAGAAATTGGTTCGTAAATGACTTCATAGATGGCGCTTAGCATAGATTAGTATGGCGCTTAGTAAAAGGCGGGTTCATGAAGAGCACGTGTATGGCTGCGTAATATTTATTCTATTCCAAAATAGAAATAGGTTCTGGATGTCCTGAATATAAATAGGTAAGTAAATACTATTTTTTTATTCTTTGGTAGACAAGTAAAAGTGTAGAATTTATTACAGCCCATAAGTAGCCCAGCTTTCATAAAACGACATCTATCGAGTGTTTTTGAACTCATCATCACCAGCCTGAAGACGTCCACTGCTGAACATAGGCCTCCCCCTTTGACCTCCATCCTGACCGACAACTCGCCACTCGCATCCACCGGTTGCCTGCGACTCTCACGATGTCGTCGGTCCACCTAGTGGGAGGCCTACCAACACTGCGTCTTCCAGTGCGTGGTCTCCACTCGAGAACCTTTCTTCCCCAACGGTTGTCGGTTCGTCGAGCGATGTGGCCTGCCCATTGCCACTTCAGCTTGCAAATCTTACGAGCTATGTCGGCAACTCCGGTTCTTTGGCGAATATCCTCGTTTCGGATTCTATCGCGCAAAGAAACTCCGAGCATAGCTCTCTCCATTGCTCGCTGTGTGACTCTGAGCTTTTCTAAAAGGCCAACAGTTAAGGACCACGTTTCGGTGCCATATGTCATCACCGGCAACACACATTGGTTAAAGACCTTTGTCTTTAGGCACTGCGGAATCTTCGATGCAAAGATATCTCGTAATTTCCCGAACGCTGCCCATCCGAGTTGGATTCTCCGGGCGACCTCTTTGTCGAGGTTGGACCTACCTAACTGGACAATCTGTCCTAAGTAGGTGTAGTGGTCGACAACTTCGATAGTATCGCTCCCAACAATTACCGGTACGGGTTCAACATGGACATTCGACATGATCTTCGTCTTGTCCATGTTCATTTTAAGACCCACCTGTTGGGATACGATATTGAGGTCGCTGAGCATGGTGTTGAGGTTCTCCAGCGACTCCGCCATTATGACTATATCATCGGCAAAACGAAGGTGAGTGATGTATTCGCCATTAATGTTGATGCCGAATCCGTTCCAATTCAAGAGCTTGAAAACGTCCTCCAACGCATTTGTGAACAGTTTCGGAGATATGACGTCTCCCTGTCTCACACCTTTCTGCAATTGGATTGGTTTCGTACTCTCGTCTTGTAATCGGATCGACATAGTAGCGTTTCTATACAAACATTTCAACACTTCGATATACCTATAGTCGATATGGCAACGCTGGAGGGACTGCAACACAGCCCAGGTTTCGATAGAATCGAAGGCTTTCTCATAGTCCACAAACGCTAAACATAAGGGCCGATTATACTCCTCAGTCTTCTGTATAATCTGGCGGAGCGTATGTATGTGGTCTATGGTACTAAAGCCTTTTCGGAAACCGGCTTGTTCGGGAGGCTGGAAGTCGTCAAACCTGCGTTCGAGACGGTTCGTAATGACTCTCGAAAACAGCTTGTACACATGGCTCAGGAGTGAGATGGGTCTATAATTCTTCAATAAGGTGTTATCGCCTTTCTTGAAGAAGAGCACCACCGCACTCCTGTGCCATGCTTCTGGCGTAGTACCTTCGAGCATGACGGAATTAAACAACTTCTGGAGGACTACGAGTATCGGTTTTCCACCCGCTCGCAGAAGTTCAGTGGTAATTCCGTCATCACCCGGCGCCTTGTTGTTTTTAAGCTGTTTAAGAGCCATACTAATCTCATACAGGCTGATGTCAGGGATATCTTCGGTATAGTGTCGGGTTAACTTAGCTCTGGTGTCCTGAGCTGTACCAACAGCGGGCTCTTGTGTTGAGGTGTACAACTGTCCATAAAACCTCTCGAGCTCTCTCAGAATCTCCGGCTTCGACGAAATGACACTGCCGTCCTCGATCTTCAGCTTAGTCATTTGGCTCTGACCAATAGACGAATTCTTTGCGAACACTTTGGCGCCTTGGTTCCGCGCAATTGCGTCCCTAATGCATTTAGCACTATAGGAGCGCAGGTCGTGTCGCACAGATTTCGAGATTCGTCTATTGAGTTTGCCATATTCCGACATATCAGCTGAAGATTGCAGTATCATTTCTTTCCGGTCTTCCATTAACTTAATGGTTCCGTCTGAGAGCTTTTGAGGCTTTTTCCGGCGTGGGGTCTTAAAGAACTTAGACCCCACGGCTTGGACAGTTTCCACAAGCCCGCTGCTGATCTCGTCCACAGTTTCGCACTCGGCTAGGCACTGGAAGCGATTTTGGAGTTCGAGTTGAAAGTGTTCCGGGCTCTGGATCTGGGCAGGGCCAGGACGGAGTGTGGACTTCACCAGACGTGACCTCTCGAGCTTGATGTTGATATTCAGTGTGCCTCTAACAATCCGGTGATCGCTACCGGTTTTCACCCTACTGATCACGGAGACATCACTGAATATACGCTTCTTGGTCGTCATGATGAAGTCGATCTCATTTCTGGTTGAACCATCGGGGCTTATCCACGTCCACTTCCTGGTTGGTCGCTTCCGGAAGAAAGAGTTCATCAAAAAGAGTTCCTCCTTCTCCATAAAGTCGACCAACCGTTGGCCCCTTTGGTTCCGCTGTCCATATCCATATTGCCCCACTCTCAACTCATCGCCGTTCCTTGTGCCTACCTTTGCATTGAAGTCCCCCATAACAACGGTGAAGTACGTTTCGGAGGAATGTATGGCTTCAGATATCTCCTCATACAGAGCCTCTACTTCTTCGTCAGGGTGTGTCGAGGTTGGTGCATATACCTGTATGACCTTCAGCGAATACCGATCGGTGATTCTGAGTATAAGGTACGCAACTCTACCTGACACACTATCGACCTTGATAACGTTGTTAACAAGGGACTTGCGGACGAGAAACCCAACACCACCCTGGGATTTTCGTTCTCCTTCCCGGAAGAAGAGCATGTTGCCAGAATCAAGGACTACCATATCCTGCCCCTCTCGTCGGATTTCTGATAGTCCCATTATGTCCCACCGCAATCTGCTCAATTCTTCCTCCAGCTCTACAATCTTTGCATCGGTCCTCAACGTGCGGATGTTGTGTGTTGCCAGGGCCAAGGTTCGTTGGTGGGTGTGTGGGTAGCCGAGCAACTGCCGGTGATTCTTCGCACCCCCTGCTCCTCCGTTACCTGACCAGCTACCCGTTGGGCCAGGGATAAAGGAGCTGCCGGGGACTGGGGGCCGTGGGCAAATATTGTCTGTCATGGGGGGGGGGGGGGGGGGGGGGTTTGCCATAATCCCCACGCTTGGCAGGCGGCTTGGGGATCGCAGCGGGTCACCGTTTAGCTAGAGGACGCTGCGGCCCGTCCTCCGGTGGCTGGTCGTAGTTTTAGGACATACCCGGGTCCACGTTTTTGAACTAATTTTTACTTTTTAATTTGGGCTGTCAGAAAATCGCCCATTATTAAATTAATATAGGAATAGGCGATTTTCCGAGATAAAAAAAAAAGAAACTGGTTCGTAAATGACTTCATAGATTAGTATGGCGCTTAGTAATTCATAATTCATAATAATTTATTTGCATTTAACATGGTGTAGAAGATGTTACAAAACTATTACAGATCAACATGTTAAGCTAATACAGGTTTAGCATGCAAATTAATGGCTGAGTTAATTTAGGATTTATAAATAACATAAAATATCAAAATACAAACAAGTACAAAATGTTAAATTATACATTATTCAAAAAACTATTAATGTTATAAAAATTATTACTTTTTAAAAATATCAGCAATTTCTTATTAAATAAATTGTCATTCGATTTCTTAATGTCATCAGGTAGTTTATTAAATATACGAACACACAATGCTACACAGCTATTAACAAACTTTGCAGACTTCGGCATGGCTTTATGCACGAGTCTGTGTGGATTTCTTTTTAATCTAGAATTAGATTCGCCTGCTGTTTTAAAAAGCACTTTATGTTTTTTGACAAATAAACATATTTCGTAAATGTATGGCGATGGCAGTGGCAATAAACCAAGTTCTCTGAATATGGGTTCGCAAGACTCGTCAGGGGAGATTCCAGATATAGCCCTTATACATTGTTTTTGGGAAATAAACACCCTGTTAATGTCAGTTCTATTACCCCATGCCAAAATCCCGTAACGAAGTATCGAGGCCTCGGACCAAATATTACATGGACAGAGTCTTACGACGTTGCCGCTTTTACATACGTGTATCAAAGTAAAGTATTTGTATCTCTGTCTGTATGACTATAGTGTGATATGAGTAAAAGAGATAGTGAATGTACGTTTGGCAGCGACGCACTGTCGGTGTGAGACGTGTCATTTCATGACCGACTACTCGGTCAAAACATTGCTGGATTGTGCGAAATAATAGTGAAATATTAAGAAATCTTAGTGTTTGTGTTATTTGTGTAATATACAATTGACATAATGTCTTGTTCAGCTGTTTATTGTTCGCCAAGAACAACAAAAGGAGGTGTGAAAGACCAGGTATTATCATTTCATACGTTAGTGATTTCTCATAATATGTATGCTTTACTATGAGTTTTTTAATAATTAAAACGGCAAAGCATTAATTTTTGCTAACTTTGAATCATACTATATCGTACACTATTCATAAGAATCAGGTTTTAAACCTTAATTAGATGTAATTTAAAGGCTTTGGTTTTGGCATAATGATTAGTGATGTACGTATTTGTGTATCGAAGCTTTATCGATATTACTAATATTCTTTATATTATTCTTTTTTTAGGTTTCCAAAATGCCCGGAAATAAGACGTGAATGGGTTAAAGCTATTAGACGTGATAACTGGGAGCCTACAAAATATTCAAGGCTCTGTTTCAAACATTTTGAAAAATCTTTTTTTACATTAATAATTTTACAGTCGTAGTTCAAATTTGAATCTTAATGATATGGGCGGGAATATGAATAATAAAAAGTATTGCTCTTCTTTTTACTACCAAAATTTTTTATTTTTATTTTTTGTTATAATAGAAGGAGGCAAACGAGCAGGCGGGCGATGGAGAGTAATCTCCGCCGCCCATAGACACCCGCAACATCAAAGAAAACACAGATGCGTTGAAGGAATAGGAAATGTGAGGGGGGGAAGGCCTCCAGAACCCTCACTGGCCGAACGAAACACAACAGCACCAAGGGCTATTATTTCACGCCAGATATTAGGGTGTTACTAGACCAATCGATCTATGGTAGAATGGATTAGTCGACGTCGATCGATAGGTCTGGTAGACACTATCACATCTCAAAATGGACGCCGCTGCAGAATGAGGAGAAGAAAAAGGCGGCTCCATGTCAAATCCACAATGTTTGGAACGTTGACGGGATTTAGATAATTTCTTAGCCTTACTACGACTGGATCCTCCCGTAGAAGACGACGCTCTCAATTGAGGTATAGAGTTTCGCTTTCGCTTAATAACGACCGGAGTATCATTACGAATGGAGATCTCCTTTTCCGACTCGTACTGAATTTCGTCGGTATTATCAAAATTAGAATTATCAGCTTCTATTTGTTCTTTTTTCGCTAAAATGTAGCTTGTAAAATATTTCGATATAGATCGACGACATCAATCGATGGTAAAATGGATTAGTCGACGTCGATCGATAGTTTCTACCAGACCAATCGATCGATGTCGATCGACAATCGACCGGTAGAATGGATTGGGTGTTAGATCGAGCTGTTTGATTAGACGCGCCGGCCGCTTCACTTTTTTTATTTCGTACCCATGGATACTAGTCGTAATAATTGATTATGCTTAAAGTTGAGAATAATGAGTGATGATAATATGAACGTTTAAATACTAAATAATATTCCCCCCAAACACCTTGGGAAGCACTTTAGATTAAGCAACACCGAAAAAGGGGGGAGGGGAAGGGAGAGCCAAAGTGCGAAAATGCATAGTTTTCAAGATATTTTTATTTTGAGGTTATTTTAGGTTATTTTTAGGATAAAAATACAAATATTCTACTAAGTTACCATTACCGTACCCCTCCATCCCCCTTCCACCCAAAGATATTTTTCAATGAAGCTAGTTTTCTGTTGTCTAATATAAAAAAAAATAACCTCGACATTCATGACAATCACTACGCAAAATTAAAAAAAAAACCGCTGCTTAAAATGTCATTTGGATAATATAAGCGATCGTTGGCTTTAAAAAACGGCCGCATCCAGATTTGTCTGCGTTTGCGTCTCCGTAATAATAGTACGAGCAACATCGTACTTGTCAAGAACAACGAGTCCTTTTCTGAATACATTTCAAAAGAAACTGATGGAATTTAGCCAGGGTTAATCGATCAACGTCGACCAACCGTCGATCGATGGGTTAGACGAACGGTATCCGTCGATCGATTAAAGCTACCACACCTATCGATCAACGTCGACCAACCGTCGTCGAACGATTGGTTAGTCAAACGATATCCGTCGATCGATTAAAGCTACCAGACCAGTCGATCAACTTCGATCGACGTTGATCGATGCCGTCGATCGACGATCGATCGATTGGTCTGGTAACACCCTTAGTGAGAGGGTGGTATTTACGCCGGGCGAGCCTGCCCAATGCGTGATGCAACGCATCGTGGCTCTACCACTCAGTCAGTGTCACTCATTTAGCACCACCCCGGGGTCACGTGTAGGGTCTAAGGGGTAAACCTACGGACGTGAGTAACTTTAACCCCAATTATAATAACGACTAGGTACACCACATTAAAGTGATTATATCGATATACTATTCACATCCTTAGTCACGCACACATGTACAGATTGCGATTTGTATTCTTTGTTTATATAATGTACAATTTCTTATATTGTAAAAATGTTTTATTTTATTACTACCAGTTACCTACTTAGGTGTGTTACTTTAACTAGGTATTATTTACTGCATATTAGTACATACACTAGGACTAGTACCATGTTCTCATATGGTTGTGTTCTTTAATGTATGTTAGATTTGATTTGATGTAAGGGTTGAGGTGCTGCTCTTCTGTTATGTGTAGGTGCAGCAGTAGGTAATAAAACGCTGAAATCTAGCAGTCAATTACAATAAACAGCTTAAGTATAACTCTACCTACATGTTATGAAACTAATAGAAGATATAATTGTTATTATTATTATTAGCCGCAATTGTCCCACTGCAGGGCAAAGGCCACCCTTCCCTTCTTCCATTCCTCCCTACTAGCAGCGATCTGAGACCAATCCTTTTAGGAAAAGGAAAATTATTTTAAGTACCTATAAAAACAGGCTCATTTGGGTAATCTCCTAGTGCCCAGTTATAGGCAGCCAAATAAAGATAAACAATGTTCCTCATGTTTGTTGTACTCGTTTGTTACCCTAGGCACTACTAGTAGTGTCATATGCCTACTCCAATAAGAAAACAATAGGTCTACCTTTGATTAAAACAAAAAGGGAAGATACGGCATGCGCCTACTTGTAGTCGATCAAAATATAGTCCTACTCAATTACTTAACTGGCGCGCCTTGCCGTCTCTCGTCTCTCTCGTACGTACACGACCGATTCCGACTGAAGTAAAATTGTGTCTTTAGGTCTCTAAGCATTGCTCTAAGCCTAATTCTAGCGGCTCACTTACTAGACGCTGTATCTTCCCTTTTTGTTTTAATCTTAAGAGGTCTACAGATGGAATGGATGCCTCAGAAAACTGCATTGTTGTGCAGAGCAGCAGGCAGATGTATGTTTGTCTATTTCTCTTTTACACTTACACCAATAGAAATTGCTTTGCTAGTAAAAATACCTCGATTTGACCTAGCCAAGAGTAAGTTAATTTATAAGTAACATTAACAATGTCAGTATTGGAATATAGAGTAATAGGACCAAAATCACAGAAAACAAATAATAAAGACCAAAATGCTGTACGTAGGTAGGTAGGTACTACCAAAGAGTAGAGTTATATAAAGTCGGGTCCGCTGCGCCAGATTTTTGAACAGAACATTGTTCGAAAACATCATTAAGGGGCGTGGCCCATTGAGTAATAATGTGGCCCATTGCTAATTTATGTTTTCGAACAATGTTCTGTTCAAAATCTAGCGCAGCGGACCCGGCTTAAAGGGTACTACGCTAAAGAAAAGTACTTTTGTTTTGACAGCTACTTGACATGTCACATGACGTTGACAGATTACCGCCTGCGATCACGAAAGTTGCTATTATTTGTTAACTAAAATAAATTCTACATGAAAACTATTCATTTATTTGAAGAAAATCATTTCGAATAAGCTTATTCCATTAATTAGCTACATTTTGGTATTGTGTAAATGGTGTTGGCATTTTCTCCATACAAAATTAAACATCTCCTTTGTTAATCCTACTACACAGGCCATCAACGTGTTAGATGTTGGTCAACTATGACACCTAAAAACTTAATATGGCTAGTTTCTTGTATTTTTGCAATGTCCAAATTAAAATTGTATTGAGAATGTTTTGATTTATTAAATTGTATATATTTTGATTTATTAAGATTAATTTTAAGATTATTAAATTCTAGCCATTGTATTATGATGTCAATTGTATTATTAATGTCTGTCTCGTGATTTTTAATTGATTTGTTGGATTTATCAGATGTCACAATAATTGAAATATCATCGGCGAATAGAATGCATTTATGTTGCGTTATCTTAGAAATATCATTAAGATATAAGACAAATAAAATTGGTCCCAGTACGGTGCCTTGAGGAACGCCGCATTTGATTTATCTATAGCTGGAGGTGTAGGTAACTAGCTCATTTTTCTCTATTTTGTCAATAAGGACATATTGTTGACGCCCAATTAGATAAGATCGTATCCAATTCTGAGCAAGACCCCGTATGCCGATATTATCTAATATTTTTATTAACAGTTCATGAGAAACGAAGTCGAATGCTTTAGACAAATCTAGGAATAATCCTGTGGTGTAGTTGTTATCATTAAGACTGTTGAAAATGGTTCTTAGTAGGGAAAAGAGCAAGCGTGGTGGATTTCCGTTTTTGAAAACCAAACTGTGCGCTCGCTATGATATTGTATTTGCTGCAAAATTCTATCATTCTCTCGTGCATACACTTTTCAAACACCTTAGAGAGAATCGGTATGAGAGTAATAGGTCGATAATTATCAATTTCATTTTTCACACCTTTCTTGTGCAGCGGCTTTACAATTGATAATTTTAGTAGTTCAGGAAAGGTTCCGGAAGCAAAAGACAGATCAATGAGATATGTGAGTACTGTAGTCAATTCATTGATACTGGCCTTAATTACCTTAGTTCCAAGTCCATCGAAGCCCTCACACTTTGTGTTGTGACAGTAAAAGGCGGGTTCATGAAGAGCACGTGTATGGCTACGTAATATTTATTCTATTCCAAAATAGAAATAGGTTCTGGATGTCCTGAATATAAATAGGTAAGTAAATACTATTTTTTTATTCTTTTAGTAGACAAGTAAAAGTGTAGAATTTATTACAGCCCGTAGGTACGGCTTTCATAAAAAACACTCGATAGATGTCGATCTATCGAGTCTTTTGAACTAATTTTTACTTTTTAATTTGGGCTGTCAGAAAATCGTCCATTCATTCGCTAATGTCAAACCAGAATGTTGGTCTGTTGAGAGTGAGTGTCTGAACCGTGCTTGCTAATAAGTTATAGGAAACTCATTAATTTGCCTTCTCCTGTTTACCAGTGTAAGATCAACCCTCTCTTTGAAACTCCATATGAAGCTTTAATTTATCAGCCGGAAGTAATTCTCGACTTAGGTGTAGAAAAGAGCTCCGTGGCCGCTCAGAATCAACTCAATGAAATAGTATCAACTAAGTGGCCTGAATGGTTGACTATTTATACTGACGCATCTAAAATATCGAGTGATGGTCATGTCGGTTTAGCGGTCTGGATTCCTAAATATAAAATCATACTCAATTTTAAATGCTCTTCGTTGGCTTCGGTCTATACTGGAGAAGCCATTGCTATTCTAGAGGCCCTTAAATTTGTTCAGTCTCATACTATTTCTAAAGTAATAATTTTTTCAGACTCAAAAAGCTGTCTTGAAGCAATTATTAGTAACCAATTTCGCTGCAAAACTAAAGTTCAGTATATTTTGAAAATTAAAACAATTTTATTTGAGTGTCACCAGCAAGGTTTGCATATTGTCCTTGTTTGGATTCCAGGCCATGTAGGCATTAAAGGCAATGAAACTGCTGATGCTTGCGCTAAGCAAGCTACTGTCAACGGTACTTTTACTCATTCTGGCTTATACACTAACGATGTCACATTAATAGCTAAGAAAGACCTCTTCTTGAACTGGTCAGATTACTGGAAAAAGAGCAGCGTTTCTAAAGGTTCACACTATGCCAACATCCAACCAGACATTCCCCATATACCATGGTTTTTTAAATATCGCAGTGCCAATAAGAGAGTGACTTCTGTTGTTTGCAGACTTAGATTGGGACACGTGTGTACTCCAGTTTTTTGGCTAAAATAAGAGTGAAAGACAGTTCCTTATGCGAGTGTGGGCTTGACGAAGGTACAACAGAACATATATTTTTTAATTGCCCTAAAAACAGCCCCTCCTTATACTCCCTTCTCCCTCCGTGTATCCCACGGCCTACTAATTTTAAAACCGTATTAGCGTTCGTAGATACTGATTTTGTCAAAGTCCTGTGTTCGTTCATTAACACTAATAATATTAAATTGTAACTGCAAATCTTTATCTGCTTCACTCACTTACTAACCCATCTATTTGTTATTGTTACAGGTATCTCAACAGTCAAACTCGCTAGACAGTTCCTCAAAATTAATAAATCTTATTTTCTGACAGTTCTCTTGTATGAGCATAACGCCCTAAAGTTTAAAGCAGAGTCACAAACAAAAACTAAACCACATTGTCTACCCATAAACTAGACACTGGCTAAATCATAGCGAGCCATCAAATAAGAAATTGAATTGAATTGAATTATGAGTGTCTGACACAAAGTGTTGTTCCTTAACTTGAATCTGTGTTTTCTATTGAATAACTAATCTGTTGACTTATTATTTGTGTGTAATTATTTTTGTGGTGGTGTGTTTGTTTATTGTATGTGAGTAATTGTCTTTTTAACCGCAGTAAAGCAATGTCGGAACCTCCCGATCCGGGAGGCGGCGACAATGAGCCATGTGCTCAATCATCTCCCCCATTATTCTCCCAAAGTACCCAAATGGAAGTAGACTTTCATTTGCAAAGCTCCAGGAAGCGTGCCCCTTCAGAATTAAATGCATCCCAACCACCTAAAAAGACCAATACGTCCCAATCATCCCCATCAATTCAGTCGTCTTACGTTCATCCCGAATTTCAAAATACCAAAAGCAAATACACAGCCCAAGACAAGGCCCCTTTCATTATCCATGTTAACAAACTTGTTGCTGATCCTTCATCAGGTACTGCACTTCGCCCTATTAAGTTTGGCCACTTTCTATTTCATAATAAGATAAAAAACATTGTTTGTGATGGTGTCAAACTCATTGGCAGGAATAGAGTTTCTGTTGAATTTAAAACCTACCTAGATGCTAATGCTTTTCTAGAACACCCGGCACTCTCTTCATCAAAGTATGAAGCGATCATCCCAAGTTATAGCATCACTAGAATGGCCATTCTCCGACAGATACCTGTAGACTGGACCCTTGAGAAGCTTGTACAATCTATTGAAGTACCTAAAGGCTTTGGAGCTGTTATTAAGGCACGTAGACTTAACAGGAAGACTATAGTTGATGGCTCCCCAGTATGGATTCCGACACAAACCGTGGTGCTCACACTCTCTGGTCAAAAATTACCTCCCCATATTTATTGTTTTTATGTATCTCTTCCCCTAGAAACTTATATTTTACCTACCATACAGTGTAATAAATGTTGTAGATTTGGACATATCCAATCGCAATGCAGGTCCCAAGCTCGTTGCTTTATATGTGCTCAACCACATGAAGGTATTTCCTGTGAGAAGGAAATTCCTACTTGTTTATACTGCACTGGTCAGCATAGGTCTAATGATTCTGCATGTCCGGAACAAGCTAGACAAAAACAAATAAAAATGGTTATGTCTGAGGAAAGCGTTTCTTACTCCGAGGCATCGGCTAGGTTTCCCCAAGTCAGGAGATCTTTTGCTGATACAGCTAGGTCCACAGCCCCCAGTCAATCCCATTCATCTCGATTCCCCCCCCCTATCCACACCTAATCCCTCTTTATCTCCAACGTCATACAGAAAGACAATAGTTGTCCCTAGACGACCCATTATGCCAGCCTCATCCCCAGGTTACAATCGATAGGCACACAGAGAGATCATAGAAGAACCAAGATCCGGACTTGAAAATGGATGTGCCATTTCAGGGCATCCTCCAGCTCCCAATGATAACCTTATATCGTTACTCTTATCCACTACTATTAACCTCCTTAACCGATTTAATGATACCGAATTACCGAACAATGTCCGATTTCAATTGTCCCAGCTCCTCTCCCTATCCAGTCCCAATGACTCAAATAGTTCTCCCAATGGCTCAAATAGTTCAGTGGAACTGTCGCAGCATTAACAATAAAAAAAATGAAATTTTATATTTAATTAACAAATACTCTCCTGACGTTTTTGCCATCCAGGAGATGCGACTCAAGCCTGGCTCTCATTTCCGAGTGTCAGGCTATTCGTGCCTCCGGGATGACAAAACCGATGGTCATGCAGGTGCTGCTGTCATGATCTCCAGGAAAAATTCTTTCTCCCAAATAACTTTACCCCCTCATAGTGAAAGCATTAATGCCGTAGCAGTGAGAACTTTAAACATATCCTTCTTAAGCATATATATTCCCCACCCAGATACTGCATGTCTGACAGAACTCCATTCCATTCTCTCTTCAATCCCTCCTCCGTTTATTGTGATAGGTGATTTTAACATCCACTACTCTTCTTGGGGCTCATACTATTGTGACCATCTCTCTTCCTCCTTTCTAGACATGTGTGACAATTTTAATTTATGTGTGTTGAACGATGGGTCCCCTACCTGTAGAGTAAACCCTTTCCAAAACCAGAAAAGCGCAGTAGACCTTTCCCTGTGCTCTCCTTCACTCTCCACTCGCCTTAAATGGACAATACTACCCACTTCTCACGGTAGTGATCATTTCCCCATTAACATTGAAATGCTGGGCTCATCTCGTCCTAATATAGGGGGAATCCCACGCCCTCAATTGAAATACAATCTTTCAAAGGCAAATTGGAGTCTATATCGTTCCATTTTAGACCAAGAACCCATTGGTATTACAGACATAACTGCTGATTCTGTTCATAATGTCTATGTTCACTTTAGTAATGCATTACTATTAGCCGCCAGCCAATCAATTCCTAAAAAAAATATTTTTAGAAATAAGCGTCCATCTCTCCCTTGGTGGGACTCTGAGTGTTCTACTGTATGTAAGGAAAGAAAGGCAGCGGAATTAAATTACGCCACATCTATGACGGAGTATAATTACATTCAGTTCCGCGCGGCGTCAGCAAAGAACAAAAAGCTCTTATCTGAGAAGAAAAGAGCTGGTTGGAGAAGGTTTTGTGAAGCACTTTCCCCTAGTTCGCCTCCTTCAATGGTTTGGAACAACATTCGTAGGTTCCGAGGTTCCTTATCTAATAGAGGCAACATAACTTCCAACGACATATCAGAGTGGTTAGAGTCTCTCTGTCGTAAACTAGCCCTTTTATCAGTACCATCCCTCTCAGAGTTAACAGTATTCACAACATCTGGATCCCCCTTAAGCGATTTCAATGCACCATTCTCTTTCGAGGAGCTTTCTTCTGTACTCGACGGACTCAAGGATTCATCCCCAGGAATTGATGGAATCCCTTACACCTTTCTAGTCAATTGTAGTCAAAGCACCAAAGAAAATTTCCTTTGCATTCTTAACAACATCTTCATGTCGGGAATTCCCCCAGCGGAATGGAATTCTCAAATTATTGTTCCAATCTTGAAACCTGGTAAGCCTACTCATGATCCAAATGGATATAGACCCATTGCTTTGTCTTGTACCATGGCTAAAATATTGGAACACATGATTAAGAACCGCTTAGAATGGATTGTCGAAAGTAGAGGTTATCTGGCTAAAAGTCAATTTGGTTTCAGAAAAGGCATGAGTACTATGGATAGTCTCAGTATTTTTGTTACGGACATTTGGATAGGGCTCTCAAGACGCGAGTCTGTGGTCGGAGTATTTTTAGATGTCTCATCTGCTTATGATAATGTGTTGCTTCCAAAACTCAGGCAAAAATTGCTTAATCTGAGTATACCTGTGAAGCTTGTAAATCTTATCTCTAATCTACTTTCAGATCGAACCATTCAGGTGTGCGTAAACAACAATCTGTTTCCACCGAGATCCGTCTGGAAAGGTCTTCCCCAGGGTTCAGTCCTTAGTCCCTTACTGTACAGCCTTTATACTTACGATCTTGAGTTATCCGTGGACTCTTTCTGCAGTGTTCTTCAGTATGCTGACGATCTTGCATTATATATATCTGCCAGTGATATAGAATTGGCCTCTTCTCGGCTAAACGCTGCAATGATCTACCTCAAAGACTGGCTGGACGATCATGGCTTATCACTTTCTGTGGATCCACTGTAGTCAATTTTACTCGATCTAGGTCCCCTGCTGATTTAGACATTATGTACGAGAGTAGACCCATTCCTGTAAAAGAAAATGTTAAATTCTTGGGAGTTGTGCTTGATTATAGAATGTCAGGAGTTCCTCATGTTGCACATATTACCAAAAAATGTGAGAAGAACATTAACATCCTCCGATCTGTATCAGGTGCCTGGTGGGGTGCGCACCCGTTTTCCCAGAAATTATTATACAACGCTCTAATACAAAGTCATCTCGATTACGGGTCCTTCTTACTAGAACCATGCCTCAAATCTTCTTTACATACACTTGACAAGATTCAGTCCAAATGCCTACGCATTATAATCGGGGCTATGAAATCCTCTCCCATCAATGCCCTGCAGGTAGAATGTTCTGAAGCTCCTCTCTCAATAAGAAGACAGTACCTAGCGGATAACTTTTTTTTCAAAATTGTTCAATATTCTAGACACCCCCTAATTGGAAAACGTCATCAACTATCAGAATAAATATCATATGATAAATATTGGAACCATAAGAGTTACCCATGTCTATTTAATAGTTTTGTAAAATTTATTCGTCTTCCATGTCCAGTTTACCAGTGCATTTTAAACCCTTTGTTTGATAACAACTATCACTCTTTAACTTTTAAACCTAATGTTATCCTTGACCTTGATATACATAAAAACAGCCCCAATGCTAATGCCCAGTTACAATGTAACATTTATACCCACTGGACCGACTGGCTGGTTATGTATACAGATGCTTCAAAGATTGATGAGGGTAAATGTGTAGGTGCTGCAGTCTGGATCCCTAGATACAAAATTATATTAAATTATAAACTACCACCCGCCACCTCTATTTTTACTGGAGAGGCTATTGCACTATGGGAGGCAGTGTCATTTACAGAGTCACATAAAATAAAGAAGTCCGTAATTTTTCCGACTCCAAAAGTAGCCTCCAAGCCATATCGTCAAACCCCTTTCGATCCAAACATAAGTTTCCAATTATCTTTAATATCAGAAGTTCCCTATATAGGTGCCAACAGCAAGGTCTGATGGTTTGTCTAGCTTGGATTCCTGGTCATTCAGGCATAGATGGAAACGAGATGGTTGATTGTATTGCAAAAGATGCTACCATAAATGGCTGTACCGCTCAATTCAAGGTGTTTTCTCATGACTTGGGCTTAATGGCAAAACAACATATGATGTCTAAATGGCGTACTCAATGGAGAGCTTCTTGTCGTACCGTGGGAAAGCATTACGCGGATATTCAAGATCTCATTCCAATAAAACCCTGGTTTTTTAATTACAAAAACATCGGCAAAACCTGTACCTCTACTATCTGTCGGTTAAGGTTGGGGCATGCGTGCACTCCGGTTCATTTAGCTAAAATAAGGGTCAAAGACTCTTTACTTTGTGAATGTGGACTAGATGAAGGATCAACAGATCACATATTTTTCGAATGTCCTAAATATCCCATTTCCCTAAATGATCTGCTCCCTCCATATATTTCTAAGCCTATCAATTTTAAGTCCCTACTCATGTATGTTAAATCCCCACTTGTTAATATTCTATGTGATTATCTAACCTCTAATAAAATTAGACTTTAAATTGTGTGTCCATACTAATCTAGTAATAATAATTCTATATAAGTATATATTGTGTATGTTCTTTTTCGCAGATAAATCAACAGTTTAAAAAAATTAATACTAAAGAAGTAGTTTTGGTTATTAACTATATCTACTTTGTGCATTCATGAAACTTTGGAGAAACAATAACGCCTAAGCAGAATACTTGATACTGGCGAAATCTATCAAGAAAACGCCATTGAATCAAGAAGAAGAAGAAATTAATATAGTTTTACCTTACATTAGTGCAAATTATTAATAAGCGATAGGTGACTAGTAAGCCAATAGGTATGTTACTAAAACATACTCGACCGAAACCGAAACAGAGATACAATACAAGGCCAGCATCTAAAAGGCAGTCAAACAGCAAGCTATTTAGATGTTAAAGGATATTTAAGATACTAAGCACTAAGCAAGAAAGCATTTATAACAAGCAATGTAACTCACTATTTCGCGGCCTTAACATTGCGCTTGGATCTAGTTTGAATCGGCCTGGAGATGGACGCCGACGGACCGCCCGCAGCCATTCCTTCGCTGGTGGATGCCTATGCAGGGAACTGGTTCACAGCCGCAGCCAGCTCTTCCTCGCAACAGACTCGTAGTCTGTTTCCATCCGGAGTTTTAATGGAAATATTTCCATCACTTGTCCATACATTAGATATTACAAAGTGAGCCCGGGCAGCGTAGAACACAGCTTCACGTGTCTTGGTTAGGAATTCTCTCAAAACTAAAGAAGTGCCCTTTAGCTTTGTCTTGCTCTTCCATACGGTAGAACGCAAAGCACGGTCAGCAAAGCGCACAACGACAGGACGAGAACGTCCCTCTCTTGAGGTTCCTAGCCGGTAACATGATTTGATGGAAGATGATGTTGCATCCATGGTGCATAAGTGCTTCTGAAGTAGTGTTGCAGCAATAGACAACAAACTCTCACCAGGTTTCTCCGGAACGCCACAGAGCAGAAGATGTTTACTTCGAAACCGTGCCTCGTTTTGGTCAAGTGTCTTAATGACAACACCAATCTGCTGCCTCAGGAGTGAGAGTATGTTCCAAACAAGGTCTTTAAAGGATTTGAACTCACAATGAAATTGCGCCATATTTGTCCCATCTGATGAGGATGATGATGCCTTGAGCTGCACTTCAAATTCCTTTATTCTCTGCATCAAGGTGGATTCCAAAGACTTCTGTGTTTCGAGGACTGCCGCAACACTAGTCATTGTTGATAAATGGAGCAAGTGAAGTGTGTCAACTTTAGAAAGTGTAGTGGTAAATGAAGTGATGGCAGGTTAGTGTAGGCCAATTTCTTAAATGTTCATCACACAGTGTTTTCCACAATTTAAGATGAAATATAAACCAAAAGGAATAGTTACTGCTAAAAATAACAATTTAAAACAGAATATTTTAATTTAAATAATAAATTAACTTTAGAAGTGATTGTTTTTTTTTTTATATAAAAGAGGGAGGCAAACGAGCAGGCGGGTCACCTGATGGAAAGTAATCACCGCCGCCCATGGACACCCGCAAAACCAGAGGAATCGTAGATGCGTTGCCGGCATTCAAGGGAGGAATAGGTTTAAAGAAGGAATAGGAATTGGGAGGGGGGGCGGGGAAGGGGCCTCCGGAACCCTCACTGGTCGGACGAAACACAACAGCACCAAGTGCCGTTATTTCACGTCGAATATTCGTGAGAGGGTGGTATTACGCCGGGCGAGCCGGCCCAATGCGTGCTGCAACGCAGCGTGGCTCTACCACTCAGTCAGTGTTACTCATTTAGCTTCACCCAGGGATCACGTGTAGGGTCTCAAGGGTAAACCTACGGACGCGAGCAACTTTAACCCTAATCTGTCTGTCTGTTTTACGCCTACCGCCCAAAAGTTATGTCGGCCCCAATTCAAGACATGACTTAACATGTTCTTGGTGTCAGTCACAAGTTTATTCCGGCTCTCGATGACGCTTTCCCGAGAAATATTAGCTCGTCCGGTGTAGAGCGTTACTCCCGTACTGACGTCCGCGTAACAATTAATGCTCTTGTTATGCAACATGTCATTGATATGCAGAAGAAACAGAGTATGGGCTAACACACACCCCTGTAGGAGTTCAGCATTTAAGGGGGTTCATGTTAGAGCACGAACCATCGACGATGCTACGCCCAGAAAGAAAGCTGGCCACCCACGAACACAATTACTCAGGAATCCAGTATGATGGAAGTTTAGAGAGAAGAGCCCTGAGCTAAACCCTGTCAAAGGCTTTCGCTACGTCCAAGCTAACTGCCAGTGCCTCCCCTTTATTCTCAGCAGCCTCCGCTCATCGGTGAGTAAGGTACACTAAAAGATCACCAGCCGAACGACCGCGACGAAAACCATACTAGCAATCGCTTAGTAACTAGTTTTATTTTAGGTACCTTAAGAGCTGGCGGTTTGTAATGGACTCCATTACTTTGGAGAGCAAAGAGGTGATGGCTATTGGCCTGTAGTTGGACGGATCTGAGCGATCGATTTTTTGTGAGAATCGGGTGGAAAAGGGCTGTCTTCCAAGAGCTCGGGACAAAGCCAGTAATGTAAGAGAGCCGGAAAATGCGCGTTAGAACCAGCGCCAACTCATGGGAGAAACTGCACCAGGCCCACTCGACTTATCAAGGATATCAAGGGAAAAAAGAGCCTTACGAACTGACCTTTGTAGGAACCGGATGTTTGGCATTGAACAAGCGCAATGTGGTATGGTTGGTGGAGAGTGTTTCCCATCGTCCAAGGTCGAGTTTGATGCGAAAAGAGTCCCCAAGAGATCGGCTTTCTACTTTGATGTATGGTCAGGCAGTCATCGGTCTTGTGCAATGGTGGTAGGGACGGCTGACAAATTTCCTAAAATAGCTTTGGCGAGAGACCGCAACGCACGCGTACCAGAAGAAAGACGCACTAGCCTCTCGCCAATTCCACTTATGAATGATGACTTCGCCTTGGCAATGTCCTTCTTAAAGGACCTGGCGGCAAAGTTGTACCTCTTTCTAAACGCGCTGGTGTTTGGATCCTTTGATGACACCGCATTAGCCCAGGCGATGTGAATTTGTCGCTTTTGGCGAGACGCCATTTTGCAGCAACGACCAAACCATGATTACCGCCAATGGGAACCACAAAGTTTGGATTGAAAAGTTCCATTCCCTGAAGTATCACATAAACGACAAAGTCGGCGGCGACATCAAGATCATCCAGCGAGAAGCAAACTTGTAGTAGGACGCAAAGAAACTCCCATCGCATCCCAGTCCGCTGACCTATAATGCCAGACTCGACGTTTTTGAAATTTCTTTGAAAGGCACAGTGCTACGAATCAGACAGTGGTCTGATGAGCCTAGTGGTGCATCAATAGAAACTTGATAGCCGTCTGGGTGAGAGATCAGCAGAAGGTCCAATAAGAAAGGTGCATGGCCCTCCACATCTGGAACCTACGTAGGCTCTGTTACCAATTGGGACAGACTGTAGGCCAAAGCGAAGTCATGAACGACTCTACCCGCGTGGTAAGTTGTGAGTGAACCAAGCCATTCGACGTGGTGGACATTGCAGTCTCCCAATACCACAATCTCGGCCGAGGGGATCCGTTGGAGAAGGGTCTGTCGCCGTTTGAACGGTCTCGGTTTGGGCGAATTTATATTATTTACTCGCCTTAAAACACTTATGATAAAAATTCATTGGATATACACTCTTTTAAATTTAAAACATTCAACTCGGATGACCTCTAACCAATTCCATTTGACAAAGTGATGCCACAGCAGCTAGTATAGCAAATAGTAAAACATTTTTTTTATTATTAACATTTTGTGTAATGTTTTGTTTTGCTCATTGATCCCTAAATCAAACGTTAGTTACATCTGGGTTAAAAAAAATTTCAGTGCCAAAATTTCTCGGTACCACAGTTAGCGCCCGGTAGGGAATCCGGTTTTCTCCACAGTACCGGGACTGCAAGCCCTAGTAGTTACTTACTTAATGGAGTAACTGCTAATACTACCTACCTACGAGAATTTAATATAAAATCGTAAGTAGTAGGTATAGGTAGGTAGTAGGTACGTTATCCGTCTGTACCTACTTCTTACCTATCATCCGTACGACCTACCTGTCACTTTCCTACTTAATTGTCCTTTCACAGGTTGACATTACATTACATACTATGTAACATATACATACGTCTTCTTTGGCACAAGTCTAAATTCCATTTTGGTATTAACCCTAGGGTTTATACGTTCCGCTCAAGGTCACCAGCGCTCGAGCTCTCACGTACACGGAGTGTCACCGGTGGTGCTCAAAGTAAACATGTATAGGTAGTCTGATGTGGCGTTGACTGTACTGACATACCTAGCCAAGAATTATTTGAAATGGTAATTTGTTCACATTTAAGTACACATTATAAACACCATAACTTGTAATAAATTAAGTAAGTATTCAGATTAATTATTATTTAAAAGAAGACAACCCAAAAGTCATTAGAATAGATAAGAGATCTTGATAGAAAGAGAGGCAACTTCTAGGTCAATTTAACTGTAGATAAGGAAGCGGTGTGCGACCTGAATTGCATTTAATTGTATCTTATCAAGAGTCGCTATTTATTTAAATGACTTTGCGGAGTGAATCTTCTGTACTTGTACTATTATGTAAGTATTCTATGGTATTATGCACAGATAAGGGGCAGGGGCAAATAAGATAATATCGTCGGCTTACTGCAAGATATCATTAAAGAGCAGTAAGTAAGTAGGAGCAATAGCTACAAAAATTACAAGGTGTCCTAATAGAAATAAATCAACTTGTGACGGGTTGAAACAAATAATACTGCTTTTGGCGGTGTGACCAGTTAGAACAAAATTTTTGGTGTGACGAGTTGATGCCCAAATCCACCCGCCCACGTCCTGCATGCCTAATCGCGTATTTAGTGAAATATTTTATTCGTGATTTAAACAAAATGCACTGTATGTTTGCCACAAAGGCCATGTATGAGCGATTCTGTCAATTTTAATTTATTATTGCGTGTTTACCTTTTCATCCCATTCATCCAATTCGGATCATTGTAGAATAATCTTATCTGAAAGAAGAATTGCGCGATCTGTACTTAACTACTCAAAACTTGTCATTTAATAATGTTTTGTTATCAGCTAAGATGTAAAGTAAGTAGGTTAAGGTACTTAGTTTACTTTTCTGCATTACGTCTTCTTGTATTATGTTCGCCCATCACACTCATCTGACGTAACGAGTGGACTAACAGTCATATACCCACCCCCGCGCCTGCCCGCCGCTACCGCCGCGCCGCGCTCGCAGCCGCCCGCGTCCCGCTTAAACAAACGTACGTTAGCGAAATATTTTATTAATGATTTAAACAAAATGCACTTTATGTATGTTTCTAATTTTTTGTGTGGTATAAAATAGCATTACAAAGGCCATGTATGAGCGATTCTGTCAATTTTAATTTATTATTGCGTGTGTTACGAAAGAAAAATGAAATTATCAAAGAAGCACACTTAACTTTCTAAACTTTGTTCAACATGTATACCACTAGCACTAACCACTGAAAGTCTTAAATATTATTTCATAAATATTAAAATTTTATTCAAAGACAAAAAAGAGTGATTTTGTGATTTTCATAGTTCCACATATTATATTATGTTTCTAAACTTTTTACAACACAAAGATAAGATAGTTCTTATTATGAAACACTCAACATTTCAAACTTTAATATTATATACATTACGTTACACGAAATATTATGAAATACCTAAACCATACCTAAAGCACAGTCATAAATCTTCTAAATTTTTAAAAGTAGCTCACAATCACAATCCTCATAATCTATACACTCAGCAAAAGCGAAAAGTTTTAGAATAATCGTAAGTAATTTTTTTCCGGCTACGCGACTATTGGTTTAGGTTTCTTATTTTTATATTATGTACTTAAAAATATACATTTAGCATACATTAACCACATACATACATTAAATTATAAAATAAGTATTTACACAACACATTTATTGCTCATCGAGGGTTATAGAGTTTAAAAATTGCGCAGGCAATCGTATGGTATCTTGGTGACGAGCCCATCCCAGATACCATACATACTACGCTCATGACATGCGCACAACAGACAAGTGTTCTTCTTTCTGAGACACATGCGCAATAATAGTGAAATATGCCTTTACGTCCTTGTTGCCCCTCGTTTGTTGAATGCACATTATGTCTCTATAAAAAAAAATCATGGAAATCGTCATTAGACCTAGACCGGATATAAACAGGAAGTAATACGGAAGTAGTTTGACACATGCGGCCATATTGGATTAAGATGGTTTTAGCACACGAAGATAATCTCTTAGACCATCAATATTTCGTTAATCGCTCAATTCAATTTGGTATAGGCCATCGCGATTAAGCAATGCTGCATCTACTTTAAAATCTGTCATCATGTGGTTCATGGCTGTATTAAAGATGTCCTGTTTGAACAGTTTAAAGTCTCTTTTGAACCTGCCATTTACAACTTTTACAATCCATCTGCATAAGACGACGAGGCGAGACCTATTTATTTGATCAAGCCTTAGATTCAGACATTGCTGTAGTGTAGCCACATGACTCAATATCAGGTACTGCGTCTCTAAATCCTCTGTCCAAGATCATGACATCTCAGTTCTCTGTTCCCTTGAAAGGTGGTCAAAGCCAATATGTTGAGGCACAAAGTCTGTAGTTAAGGAGTCTGAAGCAATAGTCACTTTCCATTCCAAACTACGGCGACTTATGTTAAATAACTGAGCCAAGCGCTTGTTAGGTTCTCCAGTTCGGAGTTTCAGATACATACACAATGCAGTTCTTGGCTTTTTACAGTTATTTCTAAGCGAAGGTGTTTCTTCCAATAATGCCTGGAAGTCTTCATGCGATATACCCACACGATCAATGATCTTTTTATTGTAACATCATTGCACACGATAATGTAATACATTTGGTCCCATACTTTTAGTTTTCAAAGTCTATTTGAGTATTTGTTAAAGCTGTTGTCTTCATTATGTTCATTGTATCAAGAAACTGCGATCTATTGAATGTATCGTTAATTGTTAGGTACCTAAATCAACTTGGCTGGTACCACAAATCCGCAATTTTTTTAATTTTGATATAATAATAGCAACAACTAATCAAAATTGGTTCAGCCGTTTATTAGTTCAAGTGTAATATAAACAATAATATATAATTATTATTTTATTAAAAATATTAACTATTACTTGATTTCGAATTTTGTGACAACCATTGCTTATCCGCGAACGACCGCGTGGATACCTACGCGGGCGGCGTATGGCGGCACGGCATCGCCCCATATCAAAGGCGTTGCCCTACTGTATGAAATAGTAATACTGTGCTACTTGTGTCTCTTGGCGAAACCGGTTCCCCTTGGGAACGCAGACACAAACAAAAATGATCTTCCTGGTCTGGAATACGGCTGTATATTAAATAAAAAATGCCTGCTGGCAGAACAGAACTAACCACACAAATATCATCATAGTGAACAAGAATCGTAATACGTATACTCTACACGTTTTTGAGTAGTTATTGTGCAAGAACATTTTTTTTACATTTTCCATTGATTGTTAAATAATGTATTTCAAAATAAGCATATATCAAAATCTAACGAGAACTTGGGTTAACTCTCTTACTACTAATGGGCGATTTTCTGACAGCCCAAATTAAAAAATAAAAATTAGTTCAAAAATACTCGATAGATGGCGTTTTATGAAAGCCAACCCGTTCCTACTTATGGGCTGTAATAAATTCTACACTTTTGCTTGTCTATCAAAAAAATAAAAAAATAGTACTTACAAATTTTTATTCAGGATCTCCAGGACCTATTTCTATTTTGGAATGGAATAAATATTACGTAGCCATACACGTGTTCTTCATGGACTCGCCTTTTACTAAGCGCCATACTAATCAATGCTAAGCGCCATCTATGAAGTCATTTACGAACCAATTTCTTTTTTTTTTGATATCGGAAAATCGCCCATTGAAGTACACACTAAAACCTTTATTTAAAATGATTTCCAAAACTGGCCGCTACAGTTTTTTTTGGAACACTAACGCCCATCATCCTTAAAAAAAAACAAGCGGCAGCGCTAGTGGACCGAATCCGTCGTCGTAACAATTTTTTTACTGTATTTTAATAATATGTCTTAGCATCGTAGCATCTCTACTAAGTCTGTGCTTAGCATGGTGTAAAACTAAACATCCGTTTAATGATTCCAGAAATAAAATATTTTTTTGTACTAACTGAATTTTGTTCAGTATACCTATAATAAATTGTTGAAGTCATTTCTATATTCAGGTCTAAATAAAATCAAGTTTACAAGTTAGACCTTTGTATGAAGGAATCCTTAGTTTTTCCTTGGCTACCAAACCAACCAATCACACTCAATCATCTCTACTAAGTCTGTGCACTCGGCTCGCAATATTTACAGTGCTCAGTCCTGTTAGTATAAAGCCGGGTCCGCTGCGCTAGATTTTGAACAGAACATTGTTCGAAAACATAAATTAGTCAATGGGCCACGCCCCTTAATGATGTTTTCGAACAATGTTCTGTTCAAAAATCTGGCGCAGCCATTGAGATAGATACTATAGAGGTAACTTCGATGTGCAAAATTTTCACACATGCACAAAAAAAGGGCCTATGTGTGCGTTACTAAAATGTTGCCAGCTCACAGTTGTCACTCCCTAAATATGGGTAAATTTTATACAATGTTAAGAACAAATACCAAGTCTCGACCTCTCGACATAACACCTCTCATTTTTGTGTCGGATGTAGAATGGTTAGGATAAAAGAAACGAAAACATAAAATCAACAACAATGTATTGTGGATGAAATATCAATCAATATTTGAGAAATTTTATACAATATAATATAAAATAACACGTGAAGCCAAATTATAATTGGTAACTCTTATTTATGAAATAATCCGTGGCCTAAATTGTTTCTTTCTAACATTAATTTCAACGTAAGTTTAACTTTTAATCGCTGTTTTTAAATAAGGATCAATTGCTGCTTTGGTTCTAATGTTTCTTCAGTACTGCAACTATTGCACGATTAAACAACCTGTAACATAAATACTTCATCTTAATTTTGTGGAATACCGAAAATTCATACTAAAATAAAGGAGAATTTTGCGAAATCGTGGTCACTGATAAACCAATAGAGAAGTTAAAAACAAACAAAAATTTTGATGATATGGGAAAAATATATAAAATAATTAAAAAAATGCAAGTTTTGACACCAAAATCTCAGAAGCGACACACTTTATGATTTGTGATACTTACTTGTAGATTATTTTTATTGTCAGTATTCAAGTCCTTAATAGTATTCGTGTTATCAAGTTTTGATAAGTGGCTGCGATTTCGCTAAGATTTCATTTTTCTTTATTTTTATGTCTCCATTATCATTTTTTTGAGTGTTTCGTCTTTTGGAAATCTAAAATAAATAGAAAATAAACGATAATTTACACTAGGCTGGCTTGATTCTCGTGAGGCCCCTAAAACCTTAAAACGAAATTTATTATTTTCTACCACGCTCAGTCTAACGCTCGAATAAATAGGAAAGGTAAAAAGTACAGGTAGATATATTTTAATTAGATAATTTATTTTATGCTATTCGTTCCATACTAAAACCTAAGTATTTTTGAGGTAAACTTTGCCAAGTACCTGACAATACTGATTACAGGTTATGTTGAAATAATTTTATGAAATTTCAGTATTAAACCAAAAGCACACATATTTAAGACTAGAATTAGAGATTTACAATAATTTATTAGCATTTTCAATAGAAACAAATCAAATATTGCATGGTAAATTGCTAATAATCATCACGAAACCAGATTAACAAAACTTACGTAAGAAACGATATTCCAGGCACTTGCCACTCACTTCTATTACTGCAATGTTTGACTGAACAACTTGTTGTTCAATTAAGCCCACTTATGTATACAATATGTACACTTATAATATTCACTTATTCAACTAAAAAAACAAATAATTATTTGGTAGGTAAAATAATGACAGCGATTTGTTTGGAGCCAAGTGTCGCTGGATCCATGTAAAACGTTGCACAGTTTCACCAACACGGTCCTTTCATCCTATGTTTTGTCTTTCTTTTACTTAGGGTAAACATGATGTGCCAAAACGGAACAAAAGTAGTAATGGATTAAGGCAGAAAGAGATAGCAAACTTATGCTCTCTCTATAGTTATAGATCTCAATGGGCGCAGCGGACCCGACTTAATACGTCCATGATTGGCACCCAGTATCTCGCCAACGCGCGCATAAGTTCGCGCGAAACGCTCCTTCTGGACAAGGTCTTAGCTCGATTCTGCTCGATGCATGCATCATCGCGTTCACGCGCTACTGTGTCGCTTAAGCGACAATGGAACTCGAAGTTTTTTAAGCGCAATAATTTTGGCGCGCTAATGTGGCCCCAGCATAATAACTATATTAAGAATATTAATATTAACTATCTATGATCTATCTATCTTATCTATGGTTTCTTTCTCTTGTCTTTCTGAATTCTGAGTCTGAGTTTCTGAAAAGAAAAAGTGTGTGTGCATGTTTTGGTTTGAGTAAATTAAAATCTAAGAAACGAGATTTTTTTTGAGTATCATCAGTGTGCTGTTGATTGAAGGTATTATAACGTTTTTCAAAACTCTAACTCAACAATCGAGTTGTAGAATATCGCGACGGTTTTCAATTTTTGGTAGGTAGGTACCTACCTACTTAGCAAAATTCTTGCAATTATGTTGCTGTGTTTTGCTAAGTTATTGAGGAAGGAAATAACTTCAGTCAAACAGCAAAGTACCTACCTACGTGTAATGGTACAAACTACAAAATCAAAATGCTGAAACAGCATTCATTCCTTATTACATTATGGTGTAAAATTTAATAGATTGTACGTAATCAGAATCACATGTGTTAATTTTCTATAGTCTTCTTCTGTTAATGCTCAAGGTTACTATGGAGCCTAACAAAGGTCGTGGTCGGGGCTTGGCCTTACTCCAAGCCCTAAAGAAGTCTCAGATGATGGATTCCCCACCGCAATCCGAAGAACCATCACCAGATGTGACTCCAGGACAGAGTGTTGCACCAAGTGATGTAAGTTTTCAAACATAGCCCAAACATAATGAATTTCCGTTGTGTCTAGTTTAAGGCAGCTGAGCTCACAAAAACATGTTAAATTACTTATTGTACCATAATGAATTTCCGTTGTGTCTAGTTTCAGGCAGCTGAGCTCACAAAAACATGTTAAATTACTTATTGTACCCGTTATTTGTAATAGGTACATCTAAACAAAATACAAAGTCAGATTATGATATACTGATTCAGCTTTGATCATTCAGTTACTGCATTGCATAGTTTATAATTATTGAGGTACTTTATAAGGGGACAACACTACAAGTACACAACCACTTGGATTACTCACAAAAACTGAAGTGATTGCAACCCATGTGCTATGTTTTGGCCGTGTGGTCTCTAGTTACAATACCTCAATGTTTGTAATAGTATTATTGTATGTTGTTGGACAGTCTTAAACTTAATAGGTCAAGGATCATAAGACTGCCGGCGGTCGCGAAACAATTGATTTTCAATTGTGTGCGGTTTTACTGTGCTCAAGGGGTTAAAGGTGTAGTAAAGGTCAGTAGGTATTGAATCTCTGACCAGGAACTACATGAACTTATAACACTAGAATGTTTAGGATAAAATGTTTACTAGACAAAAAATCAACCAGTCTTAGGAAGCTCGAGTGGGATTCGAACCCACAACCGTTGGATTGCCGGTCCATGGCACTGAGCAGCAGCAGTGGACCGGCAATCCAAAGGTCGTGGGTCACAATTTGCCGAGCGAACAGGCTACATCGCCCTATTGCAGATATTGTACTGTGTGAAAAAGAGAAAGTCGCTACTCCGCAGTGGCGTCGGAATCGGTCGTACGTACTCGTCTGTTGCGAAGCGACCGAGACGTCAACGCGCTACTCGCCGACTCCCTCGCGCTGACGTTAAAACTTACCGCTTTATCTCGCTCGCTCGATTTACACTTTATAGGTGTGCGTGTGTGAGTGTTTGCTTAAGTAGTTGAGTAGGACTATATTTTAAATGACTACAAGTAGGAGCATGCCGTATCTTCCCTTTTTGTTTTAATCTAAGGGAGTAACGCTTTATATTTTATACACACGTCAAAAGTGTCCTAGGGGTCAAGTACATTTTCAGCTGTAAATTTTTTTTAATAATATTTGCCTTATCTGGTTTTCCAGAGTAGCGTCTTGCTTTATGTTTTATGTTTTAGTAAAAAATAAATGCGATTTTAACATATTGGGGAAAATTAGCTTACGTTAAGAGGCCTATTACATCTCGACTGTGATTTTTGCGTAAAATGCCCATTTTTTCGTTATGGATCTCAGAAACAAAAATACATTAACAATTATGACTTATTGAATAGTGTAGAATAGCTATAGGAATAGTGCGTAGCGGCCTCGCTTTTTGTAAATTTTGCTTTACTTATCAATTAAACCCAAAATTGCAGAGAAAGATTTCTATAGAGAGAGCGTACAAGTACAAGTAAAATAAAAAAATTATAATGTTATCTCTTATATAGTCAAATAGTGCGTACCGGCCTCGGAATTTTTAGATATCATAGATTTTATATAAAAAAAAAAATCTTATTCCAAACCAAAAAACTTCGAAAGTCGCTATTAGTTAACTGTGAATTTCTCCTATCTACGTATTGAGCAAAATTTATACCAGAGTAATTGTTACTTCATGAGGAATAAAGATTTTATAATGAATTTATTATCCTATTTCGATAAAACGATAAATAGAACTGCAAATTAAAATCACATTCGAGATGTAATAGGCCTCTTAAGGTCATTACCTAATTGGCAAAAAAAGCCAGAACAACGTTGATTCTTTAAAATTTGATTGTAAAGTAAAAAGAATAATAATCTGTATTTCTAATTTTCTACCATTCACGCGAATAACACAAGCACAGCGATTTGGCATGCTTAAAATTAGTTCATCCAAATCACATTGATGAATAGCCGCCCATGTCTTTCTAAGAAGTCAAAAAGTTGTTGTGGGGTGTGTGGGCATCCATACTCGGCAGAGCTCTTTTTTGAAGCATGTCCCATGCATGCTCAATTGGGTTGAGGTCTGGCAGGCCACGGCAGGATATTGATATGAGAATAGGCAAGAGTGCGTGTTACGACTCTAGCCATGTATGGGTGGACGTGCATTGTCATGCACTAGTTGAAATGAATCACCCAATCGGCCTCCCAAGGGGATGATCACATTTTTCATTCATATCGTGAAATTCACTTATAGATACTTTAAAATGTACTTGATCCCTAGATATATTTGATGTGCGTGTGTGTGTGTACTTTTACTTTATTAATGGCATACTACGCTGACTACGCATTCTTTTTTATACCTACGTTTCGACGAGTTGCACCGGTCGTGGTCATGGGCTGGTTTTTTCTAATTTATTTAAATCGCGAATATAAAATAAATATTTCAATATTAATAAATTTATTTAAGGCGCGCATCCATCGATGCGGCTACCTATGTCTCTCATGGTTTCATTTATAATGAAGCCAGACGCGCTCTCTTTAAACGATGCACGGCATTGCTGTTTTCCATGAGATTAGTCACCAGTACGTTTACGTGCCGCTCCAACCTTGCCTTGTACTTGACACAGAACTCCTAAATTTCCTCTTTTATAGTGGGAACTTGCAGATATTCATGCACTTCTGTGTTTCTTACGAACCATGGGGCACTTCTGTGTTTCTTACGAACCATGGGGCACTAGCTATGGTTTTCAAGCAGATATTTTGAAATTATTTATTAAAACTTTTGCAACAATATATTATGGCGGACTTAATGCCTAAGGCATTCTCTAGCAGTAAGCCTACCAGCAAATTATTGCAATACTTAAATATTGAAATTACTAGCGGAACTCCAAAGCTCTTAGCGGAACCCCAAAGAACCCCCAGAACCTCTTATCGGGCTGATACTAATATCTGTCTAAATGTTTGTTTAATAAAATGGAATGCGAAAGATTGAAAACTATAATATAGGTACTTATTGCAGGTGGGTGTTGCAAGCTCTTCTTCTTCTGTTCCTATTGGTGGGAGAGGTAGAGTGGCGGCTTTGATGCTCTCTAAGATGCAGCCTAGACCTGGTGGTTTGTATAATAGAGTAAAATTATTTAATTTTTGTTTTCACTGTATTACAATGTAGAATTAAATGAAAGGGTGCTTTATAATTTAGGAAATCTTTTTATTTTTAGTAGTTGTGATACTTATAATATCTTATTTTTAGGCCTGTCCTTTAGCCCAGCATCGGATGTCAGTCCTAGTCCATCAGTTTGTAGGGGTGCTGGCCGAGGTTTAAAACTGCTACAAAACTTGTAAGTACTTATAATATTTTACAATTTCAGCTACTATCCAAAAAAGAGAGTAATACTATCAGTTTAATTTTTAAATAAACCTTTCATCATTCTAGGAAAATATGTAAAGTGATGTAAAATAAGCAAATTCAAAACTTTGACTTACTGAAATATCGACTTTTAAGAGTAGAGTTTAAACCTTAGTTTAAAAAAAAAGAAAATTTAAGTTAGGTCAGTATTTCATTCTTTAACCATAAATAAAAAAATTAACCGCCTCTGTGGTCTAGTGGCTAAGCCACCGGTCTTAGACCCAGAGGTCCCGGGTTCGATTCCCAGTAGGGGATACAACTTTGTGTGCTTGGTTTGGTTGGTAGTAGGGCTGTTAAGTACGCCTGGCTAGCAACCACCATCTAATCATAGTTTGTCGCTTAAGCTTTCTTGTGTTAAGATAGTTTGAGATAAGATAGCCAGTTCCTCAGTGGTTTTTTTTATTCTAAAACGGGTAAGCGCTTGGCCTTCATCTCACCTGATGGTAAGTTACGATAAGGCTGAAGGTAGAAGCGCACTTCACCCGGAATCTTCAACCACTGAGGAACTGGTTTTATGTACGTATGTATTATGTAACCAAATAACCTTTTTCTTTGTTTCAGGCAAGCAGCTAAAATAGCCGACCCCGGCGCTCAAGGCGATGTTCACGCAGTCACGCAAAGGATGGCAGCTAGCACCATATCAGCGTCCACCGCTGAGCCGTCCTCTGTGGCCAAAAATAAGTTTTATGTAAGTATTTAAATTGCAAGTATAACCACAGAATAAGTAATAGTACTACGTACAGAAGGTTCACTCTCTAAAGACTCACGCGAAATTGAAACTTATCGTGTGACTCGAGCGTTCATATTCGATTCGACGTTATGACGTCACAGAGCGTAGGGTTTACGCGCGCGCGCAGGGATTACGAGTTAAGCGACTCGGCGCTCGGTGTTCGGTGCTATGGCTCGCGGCAACCTTTACTGCCATACGCCTAGGCGGCCTGCCTGGGAGGCGCGCCAAACGAACGTACCTAAACTGCGGAGTGACACCCCCCTGGGATAACCCACCTACCCGCATTGGGTCAGCGTGGTGGTTGATGACCCAATCTCAATGGGCCGTTGTCCATGTAGGAAGGAAGGTCTGTGCCCAACAGTGGAACGTGTATAGCCTGATGATATTGATGATTCAAACCGATGGCTAATAAGATGGTGAGTTAATTAAAAAAATATTAAGAAGTTTCCTTATAATTTATTTACAGAGAGAGGTCAAGGATACCCCACCAGTGGTGATGAAAGGCGAGTCTGGTACCCACATAGAGGTCACCGCCAATTTCATATACCTCAACTTCAAAGAAAACAACGTGTTCGAGTATGAGGTGAAATATGAACCTGACCAAGATTACAGACACTTGCGTTTCAAACTACTGAATGGTAAGTTAATTAAATTAGCAAATTTTTATGGAATATAGAGAAAAGCGAAGTGTGATTAAGAGCGTTGTAACATTTTTCCGCGCTCGGTGTTTAGGTTTTTACCGCTCGGCAACGCGACGGAGTGAGTTTTACCTCACGCGTATGGCACACAGTTGCGACCCGGGACGACTGAACGATCTTGATTACACAGAGCACGGAATCGCCGCGCGCCCGGGGCAAATCCGTGCTCTGTGATCCTGTAGCTATTGCGTACCTATATTTTAATAAGTAAAAAACTAAAGTTTACGAAGAAAATAAAAATACTGTCCATAATATATTATTTATGTAGGTATTTAAATTAAATTTATACAATAAAATATTATTATAATTAACAGAGTAGGTAGGTACTTAGGTACTTATAAAAATAAACTAGTTTTTCCCGACAACGGCGAAGCAAAAAGGGAGATTATGATCTTGACCGATAATAGATATGTATGTATGTTCGTGCATCTGTTTCCTTACAACTTCTAAACTACTAATCATAATTTGTAAAATGAGGATACCTACCTACGTTGGAAGTACCTAAATCACTGGTTAAAGGCTACAACGTTACATTAAATCGAATATGGCGCCTTCTGTAATACATGAAGTAGAAACTAAAAAAAATGTTGCGGTGTTTGATATCAAATGACAGGGCTTCATGAGCGAGCACATTCCAAAAATAAACATAAGTAGCGGTTGCTTACGGCTTTATTGGCCACAATTGGACACGTATGTATCTTTGTGCATCACTTCAGAACGGCTGTACCTATTTGGCTAATTCGGAATAACAACAAACAGCAACGCGTCTGCATTTATAAAATGATGACGCGCCTCTGGCTCGCTCTGACGTGACTCTCTCACCTAACTAGATACTATCTAAGGCAGTTAAAATATTAAATTTTTAAGTACGAAACTTAAAATTGTTTGTTAGGACACAATTTTTCATAAGTTTTTAATTGTTAATTAAGTTCGTTTGGCCTGGCATGTAAATTATAAATCTATGGTACCAAAACAAAACAAACTGAAACATGTATGGAACTATAAATTTAATATCACAGAAAATAAAAAAATTATGCCGAAAATATATTTCAAGTACATAAACGATGTCATATTTAGTTGTCTAAAAGATTACTTACGGTTTTCTAAGGCTTATGCGAGCACTACACAATGAAATGAAACACTTTTTACGAATTAACTCACGTTTAGTTTTACTACATTACATAGTTTTATTTTTAGTAATATAAGTTATAAGTTATTTGCCTACCGTCAATCATAATCATAATCGGTTAAATATAAAAATGATTGACGGTCGTTAGGAAACTGAAAAACTATGTTACGTAGTAAAATTAAACGCGAGTTAATCCTTAAAATGTTTATGTAGTGTTTTTTGATGCTAAATAAAGGATAATGGCCAAAAAAAACCCAGGCCCGGCGGAAACAAAATGTATCTCAGATTTTTACTAAAAATGTGTGATTAAATACTGCATAGTTAGAATCGTCGAAATATTTTTTTAAAAGTGTGAAATTGCATTTCGAAATTGGAAAATTAAATTAAATTAAAATTAGTACAATGATCGGGTATATCGGACTAGCTTCCGCCTTCGTTTCAGTCAGCGGTGTCAATCCTGGTCCTTAGGTATCTATCTACCTACCTACCTACCTTCGTTGTATTTCGTTGCGATCTGTGCGTTACTTATATTATTACCAACTTTTGCTTATCTTATTTACTAGACTTTGGCACAATTTTTGACTTGGCATTGCGATTAATTATATATTTCAAAATGGATGCCTGTGTTGTGTGCGATTCGTCATTATACCCAGGTGTTCGAAGACACGTTCTGACACAGCGTTTTTTTTTCATCCCGGACACACATTAGACGATGTACTCCTAGATTTAGACATTTAATAATGTTCATAATCATATCGTATCGTATTATTGATGACTTTTGCTACTACTTTAATAATATTTAAAAAAAAGTAAGCAAGTAGTGGTGGTATTATTTATACTGTAGAAATTTTAGATTATATCCCCTATTACTCCCTGCTAAACACCCATTTTAGCAATTTAATAATCCTTTTACTAAAACATGAATATGACCTCTGCAAAACTTTCAATAGCAATTTTATACATTTAAAAAAAAATATTTCGGCAGTGTCCCATAAAAAGTAATTAATTACTCAACATTACCAGTATTTTGACGTACATTTTATTTGCGCCGGGCCTGGGTTTAAATTTCATACTACGTGACCATTGTCCTTTATTTATATTCTATTCTAAAAAGAGTTTCATTTCAATAAAAGATTACTAAAAAAAAATGAAAACAGTTGTCAATATTCAACCTCGTTTTTTCTTTTCAAATTAACTTGTTCTCTTTAGCTTTCACGCACGGTATTATGAAACCGGGCGGTAATTGTCTAACTTCAACACCCATCGCAATACCTTTCAAGTACAAGTACATTGCTTTGCTAGTTTGCTTATTACTAAATAATTATTAAAATAATCAAACTAGCGAAACTATGTACTTCTACTTGAAAGGTATTGCGATAAGTGTTGAAATAAGTCAGTTAGCCTCTGGTTCGACGTCAGATTAGCGACGGTTTTGTATGAGAAGCGATCTATATCGCGTAGTTTGGTGACTTTTTGGCACAATCTGGGGTATTATACTTATATTGCACGGGTATCTGGCACAGACAGACAGTAACTACCTTATTATACATTGACAAAAGAGCTATCTTTAAAAATCCTAAATAATTTAAATGTAAAAAAAGTTTAAAAACATAAACCCGACTACGGAAATAATGCATATGAAAAGTACGAAACAAGGGAGTAGCATAGTGATGTTCAGAGACTATAATCGTGGTCGCATGCCACTTTAAGCAATCCTTAGGGAAGGTAGCATGCGATCACGGCTATATTCTGACATCACTATATTTTTTTATTTCGTACTTTTCAGTGACATTTTTTCCGTCGTCAAATTTTAGTATTTACCTAAGCCTCTTTCTATTTATTTATTTGTATAAGTACCGACTTAATTAAAGATTTATAAAACTATATATGTAGCTCAGAAGTTCCTATGACCACCTTCCAGTGGCGAAGCGTAAAATATTGAGGAAGGTAAGCCGGAGCAAAAAAAAAATGCTTACCTACTCCGAGCGCGGGCACGCAGTCTTGAGTCCTTACCGAAAATCTGTGATTGGCATCCTGGCTTCAGTCTTTTCTTTCTTACTATTCGTCTATTCTTTCTTACAAAGTGCGCTAAGACATATCATAAAAGCCGGGAAGAATCTAAAGCTATTAATGCCGACATCTTACAATTCTACCGATTACTTTGCAAATCTACTTACTCTAAATACGTAATTTCAACTTATTACAATATCTACTTACCGCAAATACCTAATTACAACGTACGTCTTCGTAACTACTTTCATCACTACACACAACACAAATAAACAAAGTCCAACTACAATACTAATCACTATTTTATACCAAGAAATAAATTCTAATAGGTGAAATTAACTAATAAATTCAAATACTAATAAAACACAGTCATGCATTCAATGATGAATTGCAATTACGTCAAATTATCTGTCAACAGAACACAAACCGAAAACGATATTCCTCCATCTCGCTCACGCGCACGCAAATTGTATTACTTTCTCTATCAAGTAACTCGGATAAAGACGGCTTACCGGCTGCTAATACGCGGGTGGGTTTATTGACCTTTATGTGACGTCATGACGTATATTTTGTACAGAAGTTTAACTGCCAAAAAGCCGATCGCGCCTGCGGCTTATTTTATAGCAATATGTTGTTGAAAAGCAAGTTTTATTGATTTAATGTCCATAGTGTAGGCTTTTTGTAATGTTTCTTTATATATTTACTTTTATAATTACTGATTGTGCCATTTCTCAATTCAAGTAGAGAGTGGTTGTGTTCTAAACTTCTGAAGGGAAGCCGGTAGGAATCGAGTTGTATGGAACCTTCGTCACTGCCACCTTCATAATCAGACCCTGGGTGGTGCCGCACCACACAAGGTTATGGTTTTAGTCAAGACAAATCAAACAAGCCCAAACACGGCGGAGTTATATTGTTTCATTGCAGAGTCCCTATGACTGCATCATCATATCAGCTCCATGGTGCCATATTATTGTATTGTCATTGAAGTTACGTAGGTATACTAAATTTCAGCTCGATCAGTTCCCGAGAAGGGGTCCAAATCTTCTTTGCAAGATTTGACCCGAACGCACATAAGTAGATACCACAGACCACAGAAATATATCTTGATATACACACATCAAAAGTGTCTAGGGATCAACATATATTTTTGCAATAACTTTTCTCCTGATTGATATTAATTAAAATTTTCTTTAAGGATTCATCAAATAAAGTGTTTTCGTTTGTCTACAGTAACGATAAACCAAGTCATCTTTGCATTAATAAAGAAATTTGCCATTTTCCTAATAAAGGGATTTTTGACATTTGAACCACTAACATTAAAGTTCGAAAAAAGACTGATATAACAGTTTTCTTTAAAATTTTATTGGGTAACTTAAACAATTAATAATCCGTGTTTCTACCGCGAACACTAACAACACAAGAACATCGGTTTGGCATACTCAAAATGAGTTCATCCAAATCACGCTGTGGAATGGCCACCCATGTTCGTTGCAACAACAAAAAAAGGTCTTCTTGCGACTGGATACCCTCCATATTCGGCAGAGCTCTTCTCTGTAGCATATCCCATGCATGCTCAATCGGGTTCAAGTCTGGCGACTGAGCAGGCCAGGGCATGACATTGATGTTAGCTGCGGCGAGAGTCTGTCTTACATCTCTTGCGGTGTGCGGTCGTGCATTATCATGCATTAACTGAAATAAGGGACCGATTTGCACTTGTAGAGGAACGATGACGTCTGATACAATCGTCTCAGCATAAATTTGAGCGTTGAGGTTGCCTCTGATCCAAATCAACTCAGTTCTTCCGCCGATCCAAATACCCGCCCATACCATGATGGTTCCACCACTATAAGGATGGACTTCCTGGCAGGATTTTAATCGCTGTTGGCGTCCAGGGGTTCTCCAGTGTCGTATACGTCTTGTATCCCGTCTCATACCAAAACGATACTCATCAGAAAAGCACACGAAACGCCATTGTTCTTCTGCCCAATTTCTGTGTTCAAGAGCCCATTGATATCGAATCCTACGATTGTGCATTGCTATAAGTGGTACCCTTAGCGGTCTTCGGGAATGAAGGTTCACTTCATGCAAGCGGTTTCTGACTGTTTGGTCGCTAATTAAGTTCCCTGAAGAGTGATGAAGCCTCACGGCTAACATCATGGCGGTTATTGTTGGAGCTGTTCGAGTTGTGATTTGAATGTATCGGTCTTGTCTCCGTGTGGTGCAGCGATACCGTCCTCCATGGCGCTCAGCCACGGTACCAGTGCTTCGGTAACGTGTCCAAAGTCGACTGATAACACTCTGACTTGTATTCAGAGCTAAAACCACAGTAAGTTGCCGGGAACCAGCTTCTATCATTCCCACGGCTCTGAGCATTTCTTCCCTGCTTAAATGACGTCGCCGCTCCATAATAACGTTGGTTTTAATCAGTAGTAGGGAAACAGTAGCACTAATAATGTCTTCAATGCGTTGTATGTTTTTATAGGGAAAATATTGACAGCTGACTTTCATCTTTTACTAGAAATTGATTGAAAGTTCCTGTTTCAAATTATGAAATGCACCAAAAAGGATCCATATAAATTTATAAAATCATAAATTTATTACAAAGCCACATCTCAATCTCAAGAAATCCGCATAAAAATGCTTGATCCCTAGACACTTTTGATGTGTGTATTTCTGTAGTAGATACACATATATGACAGTTCGTAGTTCCTATTCCTAAAGACTTGAGGAGTTCGATGGCGCAGCGGCTAGCGCGTTCGGCTTGCGATCTCTCTCGCTAAGCAACTTTCGCAATGCCGGGTCGCTGGATGGGTGACCAAATTAAAAACATCTCGAGCTCCTCCGTGCTTCGGAAGGCACGTTAAGCCGTTGGTCCCGGTTGTTGTCGTAAGATGACAGTCGTTAAACCCACCAACCCGGGCCAGCGTGGTGGGTTATGGCCCAATATCTCCACGTGCTATTGTTCACGTGGGACGCCTGTGCCCAGCAGTGGGACGTTTATAGGCTGATGATGATGATGATTCCTAAAGACATAAGAGTTAATAGCTGTCGAAGGTGTGTATCTACTTTTGTTGCTGACTGTACATACAAACATTGCAAGTTAAATAAAAGCTATTAATAATAAAAAGTTTGTAGAGAAAATAGTTATAAGATCCACTATTCATCAAAATGTTGCCTAAATGAACAACCTAATTCAGATTCACAAATAAAATATTTACGGATCAAAATTATTTCGTCGCACTATATACTACGTAAATTTACGCATGCCATTTTTGAGGCGGCTGGAAGGTCAACCGACATAGGTCCTACGTCGACGAGCGCGTTCAGTCGCATAATGCCAAATTCGCAAAATGGCAACCGAGTCGTAATTGGACAAATTCGCATAATGGCATATTCGTAAAAGGACAAATTCGCGAAATAGCATATTCGTAAAAGGACAAATTCACAAAAAGACTAATTCGCAAAAGGACAAATTCGCGAAATGACAAATTTTTACCAACGCATGCCGTATCGTGAACAATATATACGTACGATATTATTATAAATGAAATGCACACAAACATTGAAAAAATCATTTTAATTTTTACAAAAATAATCACAGGTCGTTATAATTAGAGAAAAAGTCTTAAATCAAAACACAAAAAGTCACAAAAAAATACGATATGCAAAAAATGTTTTAAATATGAAACTTTCATACTGAAAGGGAAAATTATAATAGCATTTGATAATAAATTATCCTTTGAAAAAAATATTTAACAGAAATTTTCTTATCATTGAGTTCTGCTAATAATTTGTTGTACTTTTTGTCAAATTGTATGTCTTTATTCCTACGGTTTTTTCGTCTTGGAGTAAAAAGATTCCGTTTCATGATAATGTCGAAATGCTTTGATTCTTTCTTTATTTTGTGTATAAAATTAAACAAGGACGGACGCGTCGGAATCAATACATTTAGTCGGTGGTGCCATCCTTCCAGCGCATTTGTAGTACGATGACGTTGTCCAGCGCAACTAAGAAGTGTTGAGCCTAATCTGATCCACTGCCTCTCAAAATAGTGAAGGAAATTATCCATATCACCAGTATCTTCTATGGCTGCAGATATTATTTGCCAACCTTCGGTGATGAAGTCGGGTGGCAGAAGTACCAAAATGGCTGCTCTCCGAATAATATTTCTTTGACCTCTTGTTTTGTCGACTTTTAGCTCTTTAGCCTTCTTCCAAACAGCTTTTTGGTAATGATAATAACAACCACTTACTTTAACTTGCGGAAATACGGCTTTAACCGCATTCATGGCTGCAATTTCATAGTCACTTTTAAATGTTTTTATCGTCACGCCTAGAATATTTTTAATCAAGCGGAAAAATCTTGTGTACGTATTTTGACTTTTATCAGGCAATAGTGCATATACGACCGGAACGAGTGATGTTGTATTCATATCCGAATGTAAATCTATGTGCAGAGTATATAATTGGTAGAATGGTTTCGGTACACTTTTAAATGTTCCATCGCCATAATAATTTAACGAATTCGAACCTTTCATCATTCTTCGAGATAATTTAGAAGCGAACACCAATATTTTATCTTCTTCGCCATCTTGTACCAATAAAAAATGTTGAGCTAGACTTTCAGGTACAGATACATCTTTTACCGAATGAAAAGTCAGCTTTTCTGCATTTAGAAATTTTTTCCTTGCTTTGTATAAAGTATCCTTTTTTTCATGGAATGTAGGCAATGATGTGCTCGTCGTATTCGTTGTATCAAATACTTTTTCAAATAGACCCTTTATAGGCGTTAAATCCTTGCACACCGCTCTTTTCAACTTATTCATTTTGATTAGCACATCGTTTTTTTCTTGATGAGGCAGACATGTATGTTCAGGTTTTCTCAATATTTTCTTTAAATGTTCGTCCACAGTAACTGACGCATTACACTCATTTTTATTTACACAACGCCAACGGGAACTTTTGTTTTTATTTATTCGCTTGGTTTTATTAAATCTATGTCCATCGAACAACAATGTATCATTGCCCTTTTGATTTTTTTCAAAAATTAAAATATCTTCTTCCATTATCTCGTCAAATAACCACTAATACTACCAAATCCAGAAACAAACAATGCAGAATAGTAAGTGACTTTAACGTTAACTCACAAAAATACGAAACTACCTACATTATTTCATTAATTTTTCTTTGACTCGTTCCGTTTCGCATTGACTGCATAAATTGTATTGTAAAATATCCATAACGATTGTAGACAATAAGTATTAAGTAAAGTTTATTTGTGCTGAGTGCATAAATAAACTATAAATGTAAATAAGGAAAATACCCAGCAATTTTTACCCTATCTAATATATGTCGGCATTCACTAACCACGTAGTTTCTCATTATATAACTAGATGGCGTTTTAATAATAATTTACCAGTTTTTTTTAATCTTAAGATTATTAAAATGATAAGAAAATTTCTGTTAAATATTTTTTTTTCAAAGTATAATTTATTATCAAATGCTATTATAATTGTCCCTTTCAGTATGAAAAATTCATATTTAAAACATTTTTTGGATATCGTACCTACTTATCGTATTTTTGTGACTTTTTGTGTTTTGATTTAAGACTTTTTCTCTAATTATAACGACCTGTGATTATTTTTGTAAAAATTAAAATGATTTTTTCAATGTTTGTGTGCATTTCATTTATAATAATATCGTACGTATATATTGTTCACGATACGGCATGCGTTGGTAAAAATTTGTCATTTCGCGAATTTGTCCTTTTGCGAATTAGTCTTTTTGTGAATTTGTCCTTTTACGAATATGCTATTTCGCGAATTTGTCCTTTTACGAATATGCCATTATGCGAATTTGTCCAATTACGACTCGGTTGCCATTTTGCGAATTTGGCATTATGCGACTGAACGGACGAGCGCCTGAGCGCGACTGATTGAGGCCGTGCGATCGCCCCGATTATATGCTAACTTTGAACAATTATCTCATAAAAGATTGAGGAGGGATAATTTTGATTTTTTACACATTTATAGTACAATCTTTCTTCTTACGTATAAAATTATTTATGTTGCCTAATGACTTCTAGATTATGAGATATAACTTGTTTTCTTGTGGTATATTTCTCGGTTATTCACTTTCTTTAACGTGATAAAATTACAAGTTAATGAAACAAAAATTGAAGTTTTCTTAATACATTTTCAATTTAAGGATATGTTTCTTTTAATGTATATTTTTTACGTTCTCATTTAGTAATAATAATTGGTGTAAAATGACTTCAAAGTTCAGCCTTCGTGCGTAATCTGGAAATCGCGCCTTCTAAATCCGCTGATTTCGTAGTAAATTATCCAATTATATCGAGTTTTGGTTAATAGAGTTACAATAAAAATACATGATTATTCCAATTATCGAAGTTAAAAGAAGCTAAAGGAATAAATTATATGACTAAAATCACTTCAAAAACTCCCAAATTCTCGATTTACGTACGAAAAATGTTACAGCACTCTTAAGGATTATTTATCAATAGCTAGCTGTTGACCTAAAACGTACTTTAAAAATAACATATTCTATTCTATTCATAAGGTTGAAAAAGATATTAAAACTACCAAATATTGCCTATTATTTTGCAGCCTTACAATTATTGTCTCTCTCTATTTTGTTTCTGTCTAAGTGGGCTGTAATGCCTAAATACTTATACAAAAAAAAAACAAATTAAAGAGTGTTTACACATCATGTACTTGTATATACAATAAGTATTTGTTTGTTTGTTACAAAATCGGTATTTACTTTTTTTTTAGAGCACCACAAATTTTTCAAGGAAAAGACATTTGATGGTACAACACTGTACGTGCCTCACAAATTGCCAGATGAGGCGCTCAATTTGGTGTCGACCAACCCATTTGACAACAGCCAAGTGCAAATATCTGTAAGTATAACATTGTTTTTTATCACTAGGTACTTTCTATTATACTCGTACTTACTGCAACATGATCCTAGTTTTTTATTACTAGCAACATTCTACTATAATAACTGATATGATCTTTATCTGTCATAGAAGTACACTTTGCTTGGTAAAACAATCATATTATTTGCAAAGACAACAATTTTTTTGATGATGATAAAACCTGTACTTACCCGTTGTACTACCGGTGGTCCTACTGGTACAACACTCGATTTTTAAAGCATAAGCATACCTCGAAATACGTTTCTAAGGAATATTAAATTGATAAGTAGTGGGGTAATGTAAAATCTCCCGTGGTATAGTCTGGCTAATGAAAGCTGGCCCTGAAAAACGGCGGCTATTTCAAAAAATGTGCTATTGGTAATTGGCTATACACTGAATAAACGAAGTTGAAACTATCATCTAATCCAATCTTTATCATCTGAAATCAAAATTAAATCATTTCATTTTTAAAAAGTTGCTAGATTATATCATAAAAAGGTTAAGACGCAATAATAATTCAATAATTGTCGCATTAATAAAGTTCGTTTTGCTGTGTTCGTAATTTGTGAAGACAAAGTTTGTTATGAAAAAAATTATGACGGGATGATCAAAGATTGCGTCCGGGCGAAGCTGGGGCGAATCGCCGGTATACTATAGTCAGCCAGAGCACAGGTGCGAAAATGAGATTAAAGCTACTTTTTTTTTATTATTATCATTTAGTAATATTAAGATGATTCTAACGCCTGTTATCTTATATTATGTTAATAATTAAAAAAAACAATATTCCATAATATTTTTTTTTATTCACATATTTAGTCAAAATTTTAATAAAAACCAAGTATCAAAATAATTGCGTCATACTACTTAAGAAATTAAGCACCACACGTAAACAATCTTGTTTTTGATTGAATTATGCGTCTTTCTCCTGTTGTTTTTCTTGAAAGTTTGAAATCATGCAAGACAACATCTTCTACAATCCGTTTTTAATAGTTTTATTCATTTTTACACCCGTAAATCGATAAAACAAGATCGCATAAAACTATTGACAACCAACTGACAACTTGAGAAATTGATGTTGACATTTGCATTTAGCATTACCATGTATAAAGTTTGCTAAAATATCCAGGGACTACTTTTGATAGCCAAACTCTACTACCAGACAGGATAGTAGTACTACCACAGAAATGGTTCCATCCTATATATATTATTCTTGTAAGGATGTTTTTTTTGTGAGTGACTGAAAATTTTGAAGATCTCGAAGTGTAGATGTCACAAAATTGATGATCAAACAGCGCATTTGCACTTGTTACCAACTAGTATTTTTTATATTTCTAATTTGTTCGCGTTAGATAATATTCCGCCGCAAGCGCCGCCTCAGCGAGAGTATACACCTGTACAACGTGCTGTTCACACTCATAATGAAGAATCGACGGTCCCGAGGAATAATGTCATATCTGCGAGATAGTTGTTTTGCATATACAACGTTATTCTTCGGGACCGTCGAGATGTGCACAAAATTGCTGAAACTCACAGTTAAGCCCTTGTCAAACAGACAGCGAACTGAATGCGTGGCGAAGCGATTTCATTTTGTAATACATATATATGGAACCGTTTTGTTCTGGTCACATAGAAAAGCGAAAACGAACCGATCCGTGCCGATACCGTGGCAAACCAAAGGCGAGTGACGCCATGACAAATACAAGGCGAGCGCGTGAAGCGAGGCGTGAGCGAGATAGTTGTATTAACTGGCTTTGTATGCACGACGTCAAACAAAAAGCGAATGCGAGACGCGAAGCGAAGGCGATGCGTGATGGTTGGGTATTTACAAAAAAAATCAAAGTATTCCGACACGTGGCCATAATAGATACCGAAAAGTTTATAGAATGTATTAAAAATACCCAATAAAAAAATAAAAAAAAAACTTCCCTACGCTCACACCAATTATCTAGCCCAAGAGAAGCTTCTAAGAAACTCGTTAAATGGTTACTAGACAACGGATAAACATACTTAAAATATTTAAATACATACTTATATACATAGAAAACACCCAGACCCGAAACAATTTAGAAAAACAATAATTTCTAAATTGACCCGACCGGGGATCGAACCCGGGACCTCAGAGATGACACCATGAAAACCGGTGTACAAACCACTCGACCAAGGAGGTCGTCAAAATAATGTATAATACACGTCACAATGACTATAAAAATACATGTTTGCCATCGATACAATCGCGTCATGGAGAGAATGCGGACCGAAGCTTCGGTTCGCATTCTCCACGAGTTCTGTTCGCTGCGCCTGGTTTGACGTCTCCGCTTCGGTTCGCATTCTCCACGTTTTCGGTGCGGTTCGGTTCGCTTGTATGTTTGACAAGGGCTTTAGCGCATTTGCGTGGGTTAACAACTAGTATTTTTTTATATTGCTTTATATAGATAATATTCCGTCGCCCGCGCCGCCTCAGCGAGATGATCCACCTGTACAACGTGCTGTTCAAGCACATAATGAAGGATCTGCAGATGGTGCGCTTCGGCCGGCGGCACTTCAACGAGCACGCCGCCATACAGATACCGCAGCACGAGCTGGAAGTGTGGCCGGGGTGAGAACTTATACATACATACATACACAATGATATTATATAAGGCGACTGCAAGAAACCGCAAGAAACTTCAAGGGCTGGTTAGGTCAAGTGTTAAAACATGACAAAAATGACTAAAAAGGAATTCGTGTTTTTTTAATTTTTATATAAATAATTCATTTTGTGCATTTTAATTGGATAGGTTTTGAGTAAGTATCTAATTTATTTTAAAGCAATAACATAACCACTCTCCCGTCCATGGTGACTAGTCACCAAGTGACATATAACCCCTTACGTCCAGGGTGTACTATTCACCAGGAATTTTGCAAACTCGCATTACGACCACGGTGAGTTACTCAAAACACGTATTACGTAGGCCCATCAAAAGATTTGAGATGATTTTGTGGTTACTAATTCAGTATAAAAGTAAAAGAAATCTATTTAATGGCAAACGTAATTCCACAGAAAAAAATAATGAAATTGGCGAAAATTGACAGTTCGCCAAAACGGAATTCTGCAGCGTAAGCGTTTTTTTTTTTTTTTTTTTTATACTAAGCCCGGCAAATGACCCCACTCCAACTGATGTTAAGTGGAAATGAGGTCCAGGCGCGAGGACAACTGGTGCAGCGTAAGAGACGTAGCATCAGTCATCCTCACTCTGCCGGCCCACAAAGTGCTTCTTCACGCCTCGTTTGAAGGACCCTATGTCATAGGTAGGAGGGAATACGTGTGCTGGTAGACTATTCCATCTTTTGGAAGTACGGCAAAGAAACGAGTCACCAAATTTCTTTGTGCGAGATGGAATGTTAGAGACTGTAAATTAGTGACTCCGCAGAGCAGCATGCGTACTCCTATGGAGGAAGGGAGAAGGAGGGATGAGGTCAAAGAGTTCTTCAGAGCACTCGCCATGGTATAAACGGTAAAAGACGCTGAGTGACGCAATATCTCTAGGCAATTGCAAAGGCTCGAGAGTTTTAGTGACCTCTGCATTGCCGATAATGCGCACAGCGCGGCGCTGCAATCTGTCCAAGGCATCGAGAAGGTACTTTGCGGAGCCGTCCCAAAGGTGAGAGCAATACTCCACGCAAGACCGCACCTGTGTCTTGTATAATAGACACAACTGATCAGGCGTGAAGAATCGCCGCACCTTGTTCAGGACACCGAGTTTACGTGAGGCATTTTTAATCACGGTTTCGATGTAGTCCTTTTGGTTCAGATCTCAGCGGATATCCATACCGAGCATGTTAATACTGCTCTGCAGGCCTAGAGATGTTGTACCCTGAAGAGAGGGAAGGGGAAGGAATGGCGACTTTTTCGCTGTGAACGCGCACACCTGTGTTTTCTTGGCATTGAACACCACCAGATTATCGGAGCCCCATTTAGAAATGAGGTCCAACATCCGATCGAGCTCAATGACAAGATTTGCTCGCTTCATTTCGGTGTCTACCCGCCCAGCCGTTGGGTGCCCGTTATATCCCCCATGCACTGTGCCATCATCAGCATAGCAATGAATGTTTCCAAGAGGAAGCATGTCATTGATATGCAGAAGGAACAGCGTGGGGGATAGAACGGAGCCTCGAGGAACACCAGCGTTCACTGACATGAACCGCGAAGCGCATCCATCCGAAAGGACACGGATTCTACGCTCATGCAGGAAGCTGGCAATCCAGGTACCGAACTGAGCGGGCAAACCGTATGCCGGGAGCTTGGAGAGAAGAGCTTTGTGCCAGACCCGATCAAAAGCCTTGGCTATATCAAGGCTAACTGCCAGTGACTCGCCACGCTTGTCAATAGCCTCACCCCAGAGATGTGTGACGTACGCTAGAAGATCACCCGTTGACCGTTTTGGCCGAAACCCATATTGACGATCGTGAATTAGGGAGTGATCTTCTAGGTATCGAATAAGCTGTTTGTTCAATATTCGTTCTAGGATCTTACACAACACTGAAGTTACGGATATAGGGCGGTAATTAGTCGGATCTGACCGATCTCCTTTTTTAGGGATCGGTTGCACATTAGCTTCCCTCCAAGATCCCGGCACACAACCCGAAGAGAGCGAGAGACGGTACAGACGCGTTAACACAGGGGACAACTCCGCTGCACACATTTTCAGGACTATTTCTGGGATGCCATCAGGACCGTTAGCTTTCCGGACATCGATTTACTGCATTTCCGCACGGACATCACACTGCCTGATTTTAATATCAGATATTGTGTGGCCACAGTGAGGAATTGAGGGTGGCTGTGCATCACAGTCATCGATCCGGGAGTTAGCCGCAAAGAGTTTGGCCAGGAGATCGACCTTTTCCTGCGGCTTGTGAGCTAAAGTTCCGTCAAGACATCTCAGTGGTGGCAGCGAGGGTTGGCAGAAGTTGGATTGCACGGCTTTGGCCAGACCAGTAGCTACGGCTGCCCGTAGGATGCGTCAGGAGTTCTTGGCCTACTCGTGCAACGCGCTGGGTATCCGCTCTAATGTAGGCCCTCTTACACGACTTGGTGGCATTATTATAGGCTGCTTTTAGCGAGCGAGTTTCGGGAGCCCCATGAGCTTTACCTCTGATCCAAGCGCGGTATGCCGTCTGTTTGCTCTCAACAGCGCTGGCACACTCGCGATTGAACCAGCGGTTGCGTCTGCCTTTGCTGATGACATAGGAGTGTGGAATATAGTATTCCATTTCTAATACTATCTCATCAGCAACGGCAGTGGCGCTAGCGGTCGGGTCCTTCCCACTAAAGCAGCGCTGCCTTCAAGGGACGGATGCAAAATACTCCCGCATACCGTCCCAGTCTGCCAACGCGTAGTGCCAAATCTGGCGTTTCGAAACCGCTGTTGGCGGGCGCGATGCCAAGGGCACTGTGCTGGACAGTGCCCTTGGCTAGAGCTCCTTTAGGTTCCTCGGATCACTGCTATCAAGCAGTGATCCGAGGAACCTAAAGGAGCTCGAATCTCCACCCGGTATCCAGCTGGGCGACTCGTAAGCAGAAGGTCGAGTAAGGAGGGCGCATGGCCAACTATGTCTGGGATCCTGGTGGGCTGGTTCACCAGTTGCGTCAGGTCATGCGTGAGAGCGAATGCGTGGGCAGTTCTACCAGCATGGTCTGTTTTGGAGGAACCTAACCACAACTCATGGTGGGCGTTGAAGTCCCCCAAAAACACCAATTCCGCCGATGGAAACCGCTCCTGCGTATCATCTGCTACCAGACTAAGATGTTCAATTAGTCGAGTTGTCTCCATGTCGCCGTTATGGGATCGGTAGACGCAGACGTAGACACGGCAATGAGAGCCTAAGTCGACGTGTACCACTAGGAGGGAGAAGGAATGGTCCTCCAGACAGCGCAGACGGCGACAGCAAACATCCGCCCGAACGAATAAGCAAACTCCGGCTTTGGCTTTGAAGGATTCTTCAAGCACAAAGCCGGGATAGTTCAGGTAGGTGGGTGGTGTCAGCTGGGCGGATTATTTGCGTCTCCGTCAGGAACAACATTGCTGGCCGTGCCGTTTCAAGATGGTGGTGGACGGCATTGAGGTTTGCATGGAGTCCGCGGATGTTAGCGAACTCCACCTCAAACGGTAAGGTTGTGGTGGGGGTGTGCACCGCTGTAGAACCAGTTTTGTTGTTAGGCGCTGTCATTTTAGGAGTGGAAAGAGAGGCGTGAATCGAGAAAATGATGCCGCGATGCGAATGGTCAAAGTGTGGTGGCCTGTTTCCCCAGGAATTTGCCCACAGACGAGTATTATTAACCTGCCGAACGGAAGGGCCCCCGAACCCCCCCGGGAATGGCCGCCGGGACCCCACCTTCCGGTCACCAACCGGCACGACGGACCACCCCGAGATTATGCGTGGCATGGTGAGGCAGCCTCACGAGCTGGTTAGGCTCGCTTGGGCCCCTGTACTGTGCCACGGGCGGCCAGCGGGACAACCGTTTCTACGGGTCTCCCTGGTCGGCAGGTTAACGAAGTCCTCCTGGCACTGGTTTGACGGAAGCCTCCACAGACCAAATACATCGCAGCATCATCCTCTCGAGCTCTGGTTATACGCTGGCTAATCCCGAAACGCGACCGACAAGCAGTCACTTGACGGGTTTTACACCATGCGTACGTTGGTCACCAACCAGACGGGTCAAGCCCTACCACCAGTGGAGCAGATCATCGCTCGAAAGAGTCCGTTAGTCGCTTCTTACGACACCCACCGGACGGAGAGAGGGGCGGCGATTGGTATTCTTTCTCCGTCACCGCACAGATAAAAATGTCGAAATACTCTTCTACTCACCGTATTTCCTAAATAAGTGCACATCAAAACAATCGCATACTAACTTAAGGTTTGTTTAAATGTAAACAAACCTTATTAATCTATCGTTATGGATTAATAAGGTTTGTTTACATTTGTAGACAGTGACATTCCAATATAATTTTTTTCTGACCAAGCGCCATAAACACGGCAACGTTCTTTGTTAAGGATGTTGCTCACTAAACCTAGTTCGTAGTTCCGCAAGAAAAGGACATCAGGCAAATTCCTTTGACAATAGACCCAAAAATGTATAGCATTTCTGTTTGTACCACAATGTAGGTATGTAAATAGTGGACCGTGGACACTATTCAGAGTTTAATTAACATTTTTATTAGAACAGATATTCACATTTGAAATAATTTTTTTTGGTAACACTGACACTAAAATGGCAACACTTGTAACTCAAACGAAACGTTTCGTTATGTGCTAAATAAACATAGTGTTCTCGAAAAAATTGACTAAAAGTGGATAAAAGTTATAATTATTTATTATGCTTTCTTGTTGTACACAAAGATCTTAAGAGCGGGCTCCCTAAAATAAATCCAGCGCTAGCTCCGCCCAGCCCGCCCCGCCACCCGCATGCCACACTCGTTACACTAGCGATACAATATCAACCAATTCAAAATTCGCGCGCGCGCAGGTCATCCGAGTTCATGATCCAAGAACATAGAATGAATAGATCATTTTCGACAATTTTTTTTCAACTTTATTCAGTAATTTTAAAGACAGATTATTCATATTTTTTTATGAGTAGTAGTATGTTAACTTTGATTATAATATATTGAAAATCATGTTTGTACTTTGTATACCTATTTTATTTTTTATTTATTTATTGTTTCAATTTTATTTTTTTATTTATGTAAGTTAACTTTATCATTATGAAACTACTTCGGGAAAAGTAGTGTAAATTATATTTGTCAAGCCGGATTGCAATGTAAATAATTGTATTATTATAATGTTGTTGTTCTTTTTATTTGTTTTATTATAATGCACAAAGACACACTTCAATTTTACACATTTTATTAACCCCCGACGCAAAATTAAGGGTGTTGCAAGTTTAACGTGTGTATTTGAGTAAATTGTTTATCTGTACGAATTATCGTATCTCCCGAACGGATGCACCGATTTTGTTTTTGTTTTTTTTTTATTTGAGGTGAGGTGATCGTGAGTGATTTTGAGCCAGAATCTATCAATCAATCAAAATATTTTTACTTTTTCTAAGGAGAATTGTGTTTTAAGAAAATCTGTTTAGCCTTTTTAAGCTCATTATCTCTACATAGTCGAGAAAAGGATTTGAGCAACTTTCATGTCTGATCGATTCAAAATTTGATACCCTGTTACTTAAATGATATTGAAAGAACATGGTAACTTTGACCTGATGCTGCAGCATCTGCAAGAATAACTAATTCCTTACCAACTTACAACATGGTATCGTGTTTAGGCTCATTGGAATGGTCTCTACAAATAGGTTGTAGCTAGGTGATGATCAAAATCTGATAACGGAGCAGGAAAGAAAAAATGGGAATAAGTTGGTGAGGGATTCTAAGCTTCTTTTACTTTTAATGTTTTATATATTTTATCGTTTATTAACGCTTAAATATACCTATGTAAAAACTTTTACTTGTTCTATCGATATGAAATTATTGGATGATTAAAAATAAATTACCTATTGGAAAAATAAAATCCAACCAGTCAATCAAAGTAAATGTATTTTGATATGGAGGTAGAATTATAATTCCGTATAACCTAATTAACGTCTACTGCTGGAGCCTTGCAACTCGTGACCTCCGACGAGTCTTCATTACTTGTTACGTATAGCTATAATGTCAGTAGGAGTGATTGTTTTAGCCGTCACTTATTCTGTATATCTTTCGGCTTGATAATACCTATCCGATTTTTTATTTACAGTAACCTGAAAATATAAAAAGAGACGAGATACTTATACGAAATATGTGACATATCTAATTATTGTGTTCAACTGATATAATATATTATAACTGATATAATAATATATTATATTAGTATTATATTTGTTTAAATTAATACTCAGTTGGCCATTCCTGTCAAGTTTCCAGAAATGAACTTTATATAAAAAAGCTATAAAATTTTGAGTGGCTCTGTAGAATTTAAACTTTCAACCTAATACCTAAGTATATCGAAGGTCAAGAAACAACAAGATAACTGACGCCGAAACATTTAGCTAGACCACTCACAACTACGGGTATAGAAAATAGACCGAAACGTCAAATGATAGGTAAGTGACGGTTTAAAGTATGTTATTTGTTCTTGCGTTATCCCGTACAAATCAAACTTGTTCAATTTGAAACGCTGAAATGTATCTTATGTTTAAAAACAATAAATAAAAAACGTACTTAAGTTAGATCTTCACATATAGACAGTAATGGAATGCGAATAACGCTTTGAGCATTAGCGTTATTTTTGCCAGTTCCTAGGCTTAGGAACGTTAATCTAAAAAATATCAATTCAGGTTATTTGAAACAAACACTAATACAGTATTTAAAATTAAATATCGAAATAAATTATAAAAGTCCTAATAATCAAATTGATAAAGAGTTTTTTCTTTAAAGATTGGATTTGTATTAATAAGACTAACATTGCTGAAATGATCTAATAAGATACTATTTGATTTGAATAACACTTACCTTTCCTCTAAACAAATTGGAATCGGTAATAAATGTATTAGTTTATTTGGCGACTCCACGCGTTGTCTTTGTTCCGAAGTACAAATTGTTCCTTTAGTAAGAGAAAGCGTATATTATTTTGTTTATGCAAAGCGCTTAGTATCATTTTTATTATTGTATGTACTTACGTATTGATTATTAATTTTGAAGGACTACATCACCATCGTCATCGTGGCGACGGTTTAACAGCCTTAGTCAAATAATTTTTTAAATAGGTAAGTCAAAAATCCTTAACAAATCTGCTTATAGTTTTAGAGCTGATCGCAGATTAGCACAAAAAAAATAGGTCAGTAATATTATGTGATAGACTACGGCAAGACTTACGATAGGTACCCAAAATCTACGTACTGAAATGGATTCAAAATTATACTTATACTCATACATTACGCATTAAATACTTCGAATCTCCTTTTTTTTCCTCGAAACATATTTTTCATTTTTCTTGTTGCCCATAATTTGGCTAGCACAAACGACTTGCTAAACAATTAGTCGTACGTAATAAAATAATAACGTAATCAGCATCTCTGTCATTTGCGCTAGCGAGTTGCACAGGTCCACCGTTCATAACGCGCATTGCGGGACTGGGAGTGCGCTCGCGTAGATTTTAGAATAGTTCTATTTCTGCAGTCGTACGGTTGAATATTGCGTGCGCCGCTTCAACAGGCTTAGCGCAGAAGTAAATGACGTAAGTCACAAAACTGTTTTCATTTATAATTCGATTATTAAGTACTCAATTGAAAAATTGTCTTACCAGTCCCTAACTAACTATCTTAGTAATATATTCGTTGTATTTTTATACGTAAGGCTCTATAAAGTAAAAAGATATACGTAATAATATCTCAAAAACTCATCATTTTCGATAAATAAAAGTATCGTACATAAACCAATATTTTTTGTTTTTGCTTTGCTCAAGCCTTTGTCAACTATACAAAGAAACATATACTTAAATTTGATATGTCTAGCATGCTGTTCACATATGATAATTTATCTTCGAAATCGCTACTCGTTTAGGCAGCCGCCTCTTAAATATCAAACACGATACGGATGGAGCGTGTGGAATTCTGTTCTGTTCATTTAATCAAGTGGTTGTTACCAAACGCTTCAGTTGACTGTCATTGACAATGTCAGTGACAGCCGACAGGCTGACTGACAGATCGAAAATGACATGGCATTCAAATCAAAGCGATACCCATGTTCAAGTATTTGCCTAAGCTATAATAACAATAAAAATCTAAAAGTTAGATTTCTCTAACTTCAGAACTATTTCTCCGAGAAATCCAATCCAACCAACTTCTGTCAATGTCATTGTCATCTGATGCAATGCGCCTAGTTCTTACGCAAAAAAATAGTGATGGCGGCCACAAAATGACCGTTTCATAGTTCTATTTTTGTTTCTAATTAATTAATTTCAGCCAAATAAAGGAGTTTCAAAATAAAGTTGATACTGATTTAAGTATACAACATGTCCCAAAATTCAAGGATAAGCTGGTACCAGAGGATGAACCTTTTCTTGACTATTAAAGAAAAAAAAAAGAAAAAAATAAATCTCAACATTCTATGAAAATACAAAAAAAAATTGAAATCCTTAGAAAATTTACACCCCTTAACATATTTTTAACTACCATAACCACAACTTTTCTAAAATTTCAGTTTTTTTTTTGTATCGGCAACTTACATAGCACTGCTATTCACCACAATCCTTAAAAATCCTAAAACTACAGTAATTTTTATTCAAAAATCAATCATAATATTTTATTTCCCTAAAAATTTGAAAGTTTTATACTTTCAGTCTACTTTCACTCCTCGTAGCGTAAAAAAAACGTATGGTAACTACTATGGCAAGTTTTTTTAAAAATTAACGCAACTAACTATGATTCTAAAATGGTATAAGACTCTACGAAAACTAGCCACGAAAGAAAGTGCGTTCTATTTCTAATGAATAACCAAATTTAATAAATTGTTGTTGTTGCTAGTAATCATTTTTAGTGTGGGCCCAAGATAGGTTTATTGTTGCAAATTCTTGGAATTTGAATATGACGCGTGCGTGTCAATAAAATTTAGACGTCAGAGAGAGATAGATAGAGAGGTTTATTGTTGCAAATTCTTGGAATTTGAATATGACGCGTGCGATGTGGATCATATCAACGGTAGAAGATATGCACGACGAATAAAACGATCCTTTTTAAGGCGATGTCGTGCCTGTATTAATGCCGGTGGCAAACAATTTGAACATGTACTCTGATGTTAACAATAAATTAATAAAATAATTGTAAAAATGTTTCTACTATTTGTTTTAATTCATTCAACATTTTTGAACAACTAGAAACCTATTTTGGGCCTAACTAAAAATGATTTCTATCAACAGCAAAAAATCATTAAATTTGGTTCTTCTTAGAAATAGAACGCACTTTCTTTCGTGGCTAGTTTTCGTAGAGTCTTATACCATTTTAGAATCATAGTTAGTTGCGTTAATTTTTAAAGAAACTTGCCATAGTAGTTACCATACGTTTTTTTACGCTACGAGGAGTGAAAGTAGACTGAAAGTATAAAACTTTCAAATTTTTAGGGAAATAAAATATTATGATTGATTTTTGAATAAAAATTACTGTAGTTTTAGGATTTTTAAGGATTGTGGTGTATAGCAGTGCTATGTAAGTTGCCGATACAAAAAAAAAACTGAAATTTTAGAAAAGTTGTGGTTATGGTAGTTAAAAATATGTTAAGGGGTGTAAATTTTCTAAGGATTTCAATTTTTTTTTGTATTTTCATAGAATGTTGAGATTTATTTTTTTCTTTTTTTTTTCTTTAATAGTCAAGAAAAGGTTCATCCTCTGGTACCAGCTTATCCTTGAATTTTGGGACATGTTGTATAATTTAATTACACATAGTGCATATAGATAATAGAAATAAGTTTATACATTTTCGGGGCAAATGTGCCTGATGTCCTTTGAGGTAGCTCTATGGATATCAATTGATCCGTAGAGCAATTGAAACTATGGCATGGTGTATGACTACCTTTAGTAAAAAAATGAAATTGTTGACAATTTTGACGGTTCGCCATTTTTTTTGCATAGGATTTTTTTGTGCTAATAATGTGTTAATTACTCTTCGTAATCATCATTCTTTCTAATAATGTGCACATAAAAACGACTACCTTTAGTAAAAAAATGAAATTGTAGACATTTTTGACGGTTCGCCATTTTTTTTGCATAGGATTTTTTTGTGCTAATAATGTGTTAATTACTCTTCGTAATCATCATTCTTCCTAATAATGTGCACATAAAAACAATCGTTATGGTTTTAGCTATCGAAAATGATATGATTCTTTATACACTCGGCGTCAAAAAAATCGCACCTTTTAAAAATCATCTTTAAAAATTCTTAAACCTTATGTAGAGGATAGTGTTGGGTATCATTAGAAAGGTAACAAAAAGGAGTATCAAAAAACAATTAAATTTAACTTTCTGTTTAATTATAATTATACAAACAACATTAAAATTAATAAAATAATAAAAATCCTTAATTAAGTCCTAATTAACAACAGATAATTTACAAAGAAAAATGTACAAAAAGTGTCTTAAAATTAACTTAAAATCTAGTGTTACCCCCCCTTGCCCTGATCACGGCTTCCATACGGTCCCTCATGGACCTCACCAACTTCAGGAGCTCTTCTTGAGGGATAAGCCCCCATTCTTCAATCACCGCGCCTTGGAGCTCCTGTAGAGTCGAAGGAGCTGGATCCCGAGATCGAACCTTACGTTTAAGATGGTCCCAGAGGTGCTCTATAGGATTCAGATCCGGACTTCGCGCTGGCCACTGCATCACAGAGATTTGGGACCTCTGCAAGAAGTCGCTCACGATGCCTGCAGTGTGAGCGCGAGCGTTGTCGTGCATTAATGTGAACCCCTCGCCAAAAGATTCGGCAAAGGGGACCACATGCACTTCCAGGACCTCAGTGACATAGCGGCGAGCAGTCAGCGACCCTTGTCCGCGAGCACCTCCAGTCCGGGAGACGCAGACAAGGTCGGTTTTGCCGGCAGCAGACATACCGCCCCAGAACATGCAGGATCCGCCACCATATTCCACCGTCTCCTGGATGCAGGCTTGGGCGAAACGTTCACCCTGCCTCCGGTATACTCTTCTCCGTCGGTCGTTGCAGAAAAGACACACTCGCGTCTCGTCTGAGAAGAGAACAGCTCTCCACTGCTCAAGGGTCCAATCGACGTGGTCACGAGCAAACTGCAAGCGGGCTCGCCGATGCGCTGCAGTCAATTTTGGACCCGTAGCAGCTCTGTGGGCCGCTATCTTCTTCTCCTTCAATCTTCTTCTAACCGTAGATACGCTTACGGTGCGTCTGCGAACTGCCTGGAGCTGCTGTTGCAACTCAACAGCGTTGGAGAAACGATTTCTCAAAGAGTTCGACACAACGAACCGGTCGTCTCTTTCCGAAGTGCAGCGACGTCTACCCGAACCGTGTCTGCGGATATAGCCACCGGTCTCTATGAAGCGCTGGTACACTCTTCGAACGGAATAACGGCTCAGGTTCAGTTGCCGGGCGACATCACACTGCCGCACCCCTGATTGCAGTAGTGCAACCACTTGAGCGGCTTTATCAGCTGTGGTATCCATCAAAATCTGTGCGTGTGTCCTCTTCAACGGTTGAATAGCGAATGACCCACATTGAACCCGTGTTGACCGTTTTATACCCACAAAGGAAGCGCAACTAGCAACTCTCACGGGTAGCAAAATTTGCATCGAATTTTTGTGACACTTTATTTGTTGCATTAGGTTTTATTTGATAATGAAAAGTAATGTTTTTTATTAAGTTAATTAAGTAACCTTGTAAATAAAATCATAATTAATGCGACTGCATGTGCATATCAAGAGTAAATGACATTTGAAAGTGATTTTCTAAGAGGTGCGATTTTTTTGACGCCGAGTGTAGTTTGAAAAAGTGACTTCCAAGTAATAACTACTTCTAAATGTCGATATAAAAAAAATATTTTTGTTTTTTGTCTTGGAATCTTCATTTTTGTTATAACTTTTCGTAATTAACTGTTAACTTATTAAAACACTGCGTTTTCTAAGCATTTGGTACGTAGTTTAGGTTTTGATATAGCTTTAGCAATGGGTAAGTTCTAAGCTTTTTTGTCAGCTCGGGTAGTCTCGGTCATCGTCGGCCAACTTTCGGATAGCTGTCAGAATGGCTGGACGGTAGGAGCCATATTGTATATACGGGACTCGACGTTTAAATGGATAAGATAAATAAAATTAAAAACAATTAAAAATAACGATTATTTACAACGGCATATTCTGTTGACCCGTTCGCGTCAGATGGGCGATAAGTACCTACGTTAGTCTGCAATGAGACCATTTTTTTCATGTCTAAAACACTTGACCTGACCAGCTCTTGAAGATTCTTGCAGTTTCTAGCAGTCACCTTTTATGTGTAGATACGTTGCCTGCCCTCCGTAGTGACTAGAACAAATTCAGGTAATTGTCTGAAACTCACTCAGTCACACGTCAGTCACTGTCACGTCAATACGATTGTTACCGTTATTAGTCTTTGTGTTGTTATTTGGATAAAATGCCTTCCTGTGTTACATACAGAAATTGTAAAAATTATACTGCAACCGTAAGTTCAATTTTACTCGTAAGTATTGTAAAATACATTTTAAATATAAATTTTCATTTAGTGAGGACATTTGCCCTGTTGCCGATTCGATATGCATTATGAGTGAGACGCGTGTACTATGTTTTCTGTAAGAGTGAGAGAGAGATAACAATGGCGGCCGAGATGGCGTATAAATTTAATGAGCTCATTGGTCAACTACCTTACAGAGTACTTATACAAAGTCAAAATATATGATTATCTCTTTTTAACAATAGGCTAATGATAATATGATTGCATTTATTTTCTTTCCCTTTCGACGTGTATTACGACATAGAAACAATCTCGCCATTTTAAATGCAATTTGTTCACGTAAAACTTGTCTATACAGCGAGATTTTTCATTGGTTTTGGAGCCGAAAACGTTATAATACAAAAAAAGTGTTGTACCTATCTAAGAAATAATAATCGCTTTACGAGCAAATATAAAAAAGTTGTAAAAGTGACTTTTTGTCGAAAACACGTAGTAACGTTCTCCTTATCAACTTGTAAACACCGTGACCGTGACCCCTATGAACTCACGCATTCGAGCGCAAGTCGCAACTCGTAGTCGATCGAGTGTGCGTATCTGCGTACCTACTTACACGCGCGTTGTGGAACAGCTGATTTTTGTGATTTTTGTTCTATTTGTTTCTAATCACTATTGAAATACGATTCAAACTTTTCCTTCATACTTTTTACGGTCTTAGGACCGTCAGAAATAAGTTAGGTAAGTACTAAATTACTTTAAAAAATACGAATTAACTAAAATAAGTACGTAACTACTTTTTATTACATTCATTATTTAGGTACTAAACGAGTTACTTATTTCCGGCGTATTTAAAAATTTGAATTGACCTATTTACAATAATTAATAATCAATTAAATTACCTTAATTTGGTGAGTCTTTTATAAACACTAAAACACAACTTTACACTTCTCTGTACCGTACCGTAACAATTGTTCAAAATGTCTACCATTAACTTGGATGCACATTCTCGCACGTTTCATTGAATTGGTTTTTAATCTTCTTAGTGTGTCGCTGTCACTTTTTACCACATTAAAAGCGTCCACTATCGCGACTTGAGGAGAGCGAATCCCTTGCATGCGCAGCGACTGCAGATGCTCGGGTGCTGCGTAGCGTCGCCTGGCTTCGTTATTGTTATCGCCAGATAAGGCATAAAATCGAATCATCGCTAAATACTCAATGTTTGAGTATTCATAGTGTCGATCCATTACAACGATGCACTCTCGGCGAAACACTGACTACATCCAAAATTACGTACGACCTGTTGACCTAATTTCGCGAGACTAGCCGGCCGGTAAAAAAATGCACTTTGCACTAATGCAACGGCCTGCGCCGGCGGCGGGGCAGGAGAGCCCGCCCCGCCCCGCCGGGGGGTAGACGGCGCGTTTGAAGCGCCTCGGTCGTTGACTTTGATAAGATCGTCCGGTACTAAGGATTCTTACATTTTTTATTGATATTTTTTTAATGATTTTTTTATGCTCATATTTTTAGTTTTACAAGCTAAATAGCTTCTACTGATGATAAACATGAAAAGGGTTTCGGCTCCAAAACCAATGAAAAATCTCGGTGTATATAAGGTGACTGCTAGAAACCGCAAGAAACTTCAAGGGCTGGTCAGGTCAAGTGTTTTAAACATTAAGGTTTTTTTAAATTTATTTTAGCGTTTTATTAACGTTTAAATATACTTAAGTAAAATTTTTAAACACTGAAAAAAGACGACAACCTCAGGCGGGAATCGAACCACGCACCTTCCGCATTCCGGGCGGCTGCCTTAACCACTTGGCTACCGAGGTCTGGTTTACAACCGTCGAAATTTGTCAGTGCTTGATGCATGTTTTTTAGTCAACTTGCTTCATCAAATCTTAGAAGTTTTCACCTCTGAGATCCGAAAAAAATATTTTTATAAATATTTGAACATTCGGTTAAGATGAAGCTGCTTTTATAGATTAAGGTTTTTTAAACTTATTTCGTGGTTCGATTCCCGCCTGAGGTTGTAGTCTTTTTTCAGTGTTTAAAAAAAAAATTACTCAAGTGTTTTAAACATGACAAAAATGACAAAAAAGGAATTCGTCTTTTTTTTCATTTATAATGAAATTATTTATTTTGTAAATTTTAATTGAATAGTCTTTGAGTATCTAATTTATTTTAAAGCATACGGCCGTCTGTTGACCCGTCCGTGTCAGCTGGGCAATAAGTACCTACGTTGACGGGTCAACAGACGCCCGGCCGGCCGGCCGTTGCCCCCGTCAGCTGGGCGATAAGTACCTACGAAAAAACACGAATTCCTTTTTTGTAATTTTTGTAATGTATTAAACACTTGACCTGACCTGCCCTTGAAGTTTCTTGCGGTTTCTAGCAGTCATCTTATATAAAAGGTCATTGTACATATATACATTATATAAGGTGACTGCTAGAAACCGCAAGAAATTTTAAGGGCTGGTCAGGTCAAGTGTTTTAAACAATAACAAAAAACAAATTCGTGCTTTTTTCATTTTTAATGAAGTTGGTAATTCATTTTGTGAATTTTAATTGGATAGTCTTTGAGTATCTAATTTATTTAAAAGCATACCGGCAGTCTGTTGACCCGTCCGCGTCAGCTAGGCGATAAGTACCTACGTTGACGAGTCAACAGACGGCCGGCCGGCCGGCCGTTGCCCCTGTCAGCTGGGCGATACTATAAGTACTTACGAAAAATCACGAATTCCTTTTTTGTATTTTTGGTCTTGTATAAAACACTTGACCTGACCAGCCCTTGAAGTTTCTTGCGGTTTCTAGCAATCATCTTATATATTCATCCGCGACTATTATCCCCGAAGGGTTAGTCATAGACCAGGCAATGAGGACAGCAAAAGCAGTCCTCTACCACAGTCCCGTTTTTCACGAAATAGCGACTGCGCTTGTGCTCAGCGTAAACAAAACATACATTCAACAGTATAGAGCCCATCTCCGCTCTATGCTGTTGGATGTAAGTATGTTCAGTCTTTAGTCAGTTAGTCGCCTTTTACAACACCCAAGAGATCAGATAAGCCGGTAATATTCTATTAATGATCCGAAACCGAGCCGAAACCATAGGAGATACAAGGAAACTGTCTTAGGAACCATTAGGTCTTTTTTTGTAAAACAATTTTGCCAAAGTAAATTTTTAGTCATTGGACTAAACTACATTTTTGATTGGACCACTGTGGCGGTGGACAGAAAAAAGTGTAAAGAAGGAGCGGAGGTCTTTGCCCGGCAGTGGGACAGAATAGGCTGACAACAACAACAACAAATTTTTAGTCAAGCATGACTATAAAAATGCGTCATTTTGATCAACTTTTTTTATTGCTCAGTTTTTCCTATAATTTGTAAGACCCCTCAGCCCCCAAGCGGTCGCATGAGACCGCACCTACAAAAACACACTTGACTTTGTACCGTGTTTTCATGGACTTACAGACTACTTTAGTATGAACAACTTTGATTATTTCGGTTCTGTGGTACATTTTATGCATCGTGATCGCAAAATATCGCATAGTCTATGCTCGATTCTGTCAAATTTGACGTTGACAGTTGCGCCAATTTTTGTGTCGGAAAATTTCCACTAGTGAGTGGTAAAAAAAAATAACATTTACTTAATTGTTTTTTCGTCCCTTAGTTACGTGACCGCAGTGGACGAGTACGAAGGCGGTCTTATGTTGACCCTCGACTCCACCCATCGCGTGTTGCGCACACAGTCCGTGCTGACATTGATCAAGAAGACTGTTCAAACGGAAGGGGCTAACTGGAAACGCTCCATAGCGGAGAAGTTGGTCGGCTCTTCGGTTATGACGACTTACAATAAAAAGTTGTTCCGGTTAGTAAAAGATTTTCGTTGTAAAGTAGGTTTTATTTTTAGTTTTATTTTCACACCACAACCAACATAATATCGCACCTCTGTCACTTATGCATTTTTGGCAATATGTGATAAGTTGCATCTGCACATGGTGCCATAATGTATCTACTGTGGTATACATAATAATATAGTTTCTGTATAAGTGTCGTTGTGGTTTTAGCGCGAATCAAGTGTTAGGTTAGGTTAGTGTTAGGTTGCCTTTATTTCAGGGTGGATACCGTGGTTCAATTCTCTATTGGACAGATCCCGCCCCTACTTTACTTGAATTGCTGTTCCTCGACTTGGTATTTTCTTATACTTGTCGGTATGGGGTCGCCGAATAAAGAGAACCCCACATAACCACGCTTTTTTCGCCGCTCATCGCTTAGCTACCTTGCAAAGTTCTGGTGGAAAAGCGCATTAAGGGATGTCAACTTTTTTTTGTGTATTATCGTATTTATTATGCAAAATGTTATTTATAAATGACTTCTCACAATAATGTATTATGTAAGTCAAAGTGAAATCATTTATTCAATACTAGCGGTCCGCCCGCGACTTCGTCCGCGTGAACCCCGTACTTCGTGACGGATTTTTCTTATATAAGGTGACTGCTAGAAACCGCAAGAAACTTCAAGGGCTGGTCAGGTCAGTGTATTAAACATGACAAAAATGACAAAAAAGGAATTCGTGTTTTTTTCATTTTTAATTAAATAATTCATTTTGTGAATTTTGGTTGGATAGTCTTTGAGTATCTAATTTATTTTAAAGCATACGGCCGTCTGTTGACCCGTCCGCGTCAGCTGGGCGATAAGTACCTACGTTGACGGTTCAACAGACGGCTGGCCGGCCGGCCGTTGCCCTCGTCAGCTGGGCGATAAGTACCTACAAAAAAAACACGAATTCCTTTTTTGTCATTTTTGTCATGTATAAAACACTTGACCTAATCAGCCCTTGAAGTTTCTTGCGGTTTCTAGCAGTCATCTTATATACAAACCTTGTCGTGACAATTACAAACACAACAAAAAAAGAATCCGCCAAACCGGTTGAGTCGTTCTGAAGTGATGCGCGTACAAACATTTCGGCAATGGATTTTAATTAATTCATGCTCTGTGTAAGATTTTTTTAATAATTAGTTTTGGGTAATTTCTGGCTGAATTCTGCCACCTCACAGACTAGATAAATCTTTACAGGCACTTATTGACCTCAAAAACAAAAATATCGGTTAACTAACATGCAGTTAAATCTTAAACTACCAACTAACTAATCTACCTACTTAACTATTCTTAAGTGTGTTAACAAAGTATCCTATTCTAGTATAATGATAACAGTAATAATTGCATAAAATATGTTATTTGACTTTCAGTGTTGATAGTATTGACGACACCATGAACCCAAGATCGACATTTGAAAAGAATGACAAAGGAGAACTGGTGAAGATCAGTTACATTGATTATTACAAGAAGAACTATGGAATTGACATCATGGATTGGGACCAGCCGATGCTTATATCAAGGTAAGAATCGCTTAGCACACATAAAAATAAAGACATGTATTTTTTTAAAGCACTGGTGCCTACCTTAAAGACCTTGTACAGGAAGCCACAAAAGCAGAAGCTCTTCAAGAGCCATTTCTGTCTTCTTTTTTAGGTTACAGCATTTCCTCATGCCAACATTTATATTTTATTTCAAACACAGTATGTGCTTACTTTGAGCAAGAACACTGGAATACCTTGCTAATTTTGTTTAACTTCACTTTTTAATTTTGAACAATTCATTTGCGTTTACGCTTTAGCAGTTAGTTTATTAGTAAGACAAGTATATGTGTGTCAATTCCTTTAACATTTTATAAGGTTAGTAGAAAACTTTCTTATTGATTCGTTAAGTATTATGTATGTATAGTATTGTAAAAGCGTATCGAATAACACTGACTATGGCGAGGAGCTCGATAGCGCAGCCGCTAGCACGTTCGTCTTGCGATCTTGCCCGCTACGCAACTTTCGCAATGCCGGGTCGCTGGATGGGTGACCAAATTTATATCTCGAGCTCCTCCTGCTTCGGAAGGCTCGTTAAGCCGTTTGTCCCGGTTGTTCTCGAAACATAGCAGTCGTTAAAACCTACCAACCTGCATTGGGCCAGCGTGGTGGGTTATGGCAGGGGGTGTCACTCCGCAGTTTAGGTACGTTCGGCCGGCGCGCTTCCCGGGCAGGCGTATGTCAGTAGGTTGCCGCTCGCGATGCACGCTTCACGTCCCGCGTCGTCGTCGCGTGTAAAACGAACGATCATTGATTTTTAATACGGTTGCTCATAAAGTGGCGTATTGCAGGGACGTATAGCGTTCGGGATGTGGGCTATTACATACTCGAGCTTTTTCTTTACCTTTTCCGAACTTGTGCGTTCTCTTTCTCAACTGTCAAAATAATGTAAATAAAAAAAAAAGAAAATAAATAAAAAACCATCCACGAAGTTTTTACTAAAAAAACTACTAATTTGTTTTAATATAAGATTGAATTCAATGAGTTAGGTTAAGTTTCATTTCATTTTATCTCATTAAATTTCATTTTCATTTCATATCAATAAAAAAGTCTACTGAAGACTTGGCTGTATGGGCATAGTTCCCTTTGCCTACCCAGAATGGGTGAAGAAAACATAAAAAATCTCTGCTTATATTCTTTTTTAATACAGTTTATTGTGTTTTTATTATTTTATTAAATTGCTTCATTATTTCGCAACTGTATTAAAAATAGTTGTTCAGTACACGTGCGGAACCGTCATTGCAACTTGTTCCGACGACTGTCAACCCTCACCTTCGGCTGCGCCTCGGCTCGGGTAGACATTTGTCGGAACTCTTTGCAATGACAGGCTTTCCGCACTCGTAATGAAATATACTATTTTGTCCACCCAACAATGACTACTATAGTCCGGCAAATTCGTGCGCACCGTCCCGCGGAGTGACAGACGGTGGCGGGGGACGAGGTACCCAAGATGTCAGCGGGTAGCGGGTGGTGTAGCGGGGAAGGCAACGCTTGCAACTGTGTGTACTCGTGTTCTAGAATGACGTGCTACCTCGCACGAAGTTACCGGACTATAAACTATCTTATCATCCGTATAAAAGATACTGTTGTGTTTACGAGTAAAGAAAAGAAACGTAATAAAAGAAAGAACAATGAATTTGATTTACTTTAAATAAATATACTTAAATATATCCATGAGTGGAAACCCTGCGCTCCTGACGTCAAATCAGTTTCAATTTCGCGTGAAAGTTTTAGAGTAGACAATATTTTGTACCTGAACTTGACTTTTGTTAGAGAGTGAACCTTCTGTACGGTAGTACTATCAGTTATTCCGGGGTTATGGCCCAAATTCCCCATGAGATGTTGTCCATGTCGGAATACCTGTGCCCAGCTGTGGGACGTTTATAGGCTGATGATGATGATGAATGACACGGCTTCTTACAGGGAGACGAAGCGCATGCCCGGATCGGAAGCACCAACCGATTTCATGATCTGCCTGGTGCCAGAACTGTGCCAGCTGACTGGACTGACCGACGACCAGCGCAACAACTTTAGACTGATGAAGGACGTCGCTACGTACACCAGGATCACGCCCAACCAACGTCACGCTGCATTTAAGAAGGTAGAAAGAAAGTTTAAAAGTGTATATTATTTATTTCTTCATATACAGGGCTAATTTTGGATTCCCCGCCAAATATTTTCACGTGATCCTATATCAGCAGCTCAACCAAATAATAAATAAAAAACTTTTTTTTACATTTTCGTCAACACTTCCTTAAAAAAATTAAAATCATTGTCATTAGCTCGCGGTCCGCCTCGTTATCAAAGCGCATGCGCGTGACTGCTATTATTCACCCCTTGGACCAATGACGGCGCGCCGTTGATTTGACCGCGAGTTTCTTAGAAATATAGAATTTAAAAAGCAGCCCAAAAATTGTATTTATAAATAGAAAACATTTATTATTTTGAACCCTGTTTTATTAGGATGCTGGTTATTGTTCTGGTTGTCTGTTGGTTGTTGTTGAGTCCAGCAGTGGGACGGACCGGGCTTTACTAAAGAGCGGTGTTTAAAGATAGCCACGTTTTAAAGGCGTGAGTTTAAAATGCTGCATGTCTTTCTAACTTTAGACATTATTGTGTATAATATTTGAAAAATCCGCTGTAACCATTTATATTCATTTCAGTACATAGAGAAGGTGATGGAAAACGACACGGCCAAGAATCGCCTCGCCGGCTGGGGACTCAGCATAGCCCCCGAAACTATCAACATAACCGCTAGGACGCTACCACCGGAGACTTTGTACTTCGGCAACAACGTTAAAATTCCGGGCAAACCGAATGCCGAATGGAACGGTGATGTGACTAAGAACGCGGTCATGCAAGCGGTGGATATATTGAGATGGTCCATACTACACACGGACAGGGATAAACAAGTTACAATGGTAAGTGGTTCTTTCTATCGAATACGGACTACTAACTAACCCGTATTAGGCCAGCGTGGTGGGTTATGGCCCATGTGAATGTCCATGTGGGACATTTATAGACTGATGTTTTGATTTGGTAGGTAAGCGCTTTGCCTCTAACTTAATGGTAAGTGACGATAAGTTCGAAGGTGGAAGCGCGCTTCACCCGGCATCCTCAACCACTGAGGAACTGGCTATCTTATCTCTAAACTGTCGGAACACAACAATGCTATTAACATAATGGTTATAGTCAGTTATAGTGGTTATAGTCAGTTCAGTGCAATGCGCGCTCGGAAACGGACGCGCTCCATTGTGCAGTAAGAATTTTTAATTCGCGATTCGCGCGGCACTAGCTCTTGCACGTGTTTGAAACTATGGGTTCTCAACAACTCATAGCCAACGAGCTGTTGGCGTTTATACAAAACGCCATCGACACCATGGACGAGGTCAGCATCTTGCAGATCTGCAAGTCCAACTTTAAGGAGGACGAGATTTGCAGTGGCAAGGCGCTGCTTTTCCAGACAGTCGGCAAGGCCGAACAGATGCCATCTCGCCGGAGGGATGGAACCCAGAAGAGTCTCCAGGACATCATCACCCTGTTGAAGGAGACCGACCCGGACGACGTGCCGTCATTCGTGGCGAAGGAGCTTCACAAGCTGCCCCCCGTCACGTTCGACCACGTCGATGTCACCAGGCTGCTGAAGGATATCACCTTTCTGAAAGCGAGCCTGGCCGAGGTGCAAACCAAATTAGAGGCCTCAAACAGCACCGTGAGTGATTTGCGTGCCCAAGTAGCATTATTAAGCGCTGCTTCGGTAAGTAGGTCACCCGTGGCCTCTAATGTAAATACACGCCGCGGGGCGCAGAATGCATCCATCGGCAGATTTGAGTCGTCACCGTGCGCGATGCCCCGCGCCCCGGAGACGTCGGCAAACACGTCGACCCCACGATGTGACTACGCTGCTGCCGCCGCTACGCAACCCAAGTGCGTACCCGAACAACCAAAGGGGAAGAGAAGAGTCGCCGTGATCCCGGCCTCGTAGCTAAGTCTACAGGGCCACGGCAAGACGAGTTGCGACGAGGACGGCTTCATCAAGGTGGAGAGGAAGAAAAAGAAGCCCGCCTGCCGCAACTTCACTGAGTGGTAGGGCCACGCTGCGTTGCAGCACGCATTGGGCCGGCTCGCCCGGACCACCACCCTCTCACGAATATTCGGCGTGAAATAACGGCACTTGGTGCTGTTGTGTTTCGTCCGACCAGTGAGGGTTCCGGAGGCCCCTTCCCCCCCCTCCCCCCCTCCCAACTCCTATTCCTTCCTTAAACCTATTCCTCCCTTAAAGGCCGGCAACGCATCTGCGATTCCTCTGGTTTTGCGGGTGTCCATGGGCGGCGGTGATTACTTTCCATCAGGTGACCCGCCTGCTCGTTTGCCTCCCTCTTTTATAAAAAAAAAAAAACCTGTGTGGCACCGCACCGACGGGACTAAACCATCTGCTGCGTCCAGCCACGGCGACGACGCTGCTGTACGTGTCCCGTCTTCATTACTCTACGAAGGCAGAGGACATCGTAGAGTACGTGCGAGTGAAGTCCAAGTTCTGTCTGAGGGTCGAGCGGTTGGAGTCGCGCCAGAATGTAAACTTTAACTCATTTGTTGTGAGAGTCCCGACCGACCATCTGTCGACCTTCATGAAAGAGGACTATTGGCCGAAAGGTGTCATGTTTCGGCGATTCCGCGGTCGACTACCTGACACCGCGCAGCGTCACGCGTCGCCGTCAGTACGTGTGAAGTAGTGTAGTTTTAGTTAAACTTTATATTATATATATGTTAGTCTGTAAGGTATTTATTATATGGGCCTCTCTGTATTTTTACCATCTAGTACATTGTTTGTTGCCTGAAATAAAGAATTATTATTCTCTTTATTATTATTATAGCGCCAGACTTTGTGGTAGCTAGCCAGGCAGACTTAACAATCCCTACCACCAGTCAAACCAAGTACACAAAGATGAAGCCCTGTCTCTGTGGTCTAGTGGCTTACCACTAGACTACAGAGGCGGTTTAAAAGGTAGGTAACCTGCATTGTGCCTTAGTTGTGGGTTTTGGTACAATCTCCCCATGTGCTGTCCACGTGGTAAGGCCTGTGACCAGCAGTGGGCAGTTTTAGGCTGATGATGAATGGTAAGTTCACTCAAGCAATCAAGTACGTTTCATCTGAGTATAGACTGTTGACTGGTTCTTAACCCGCGATCGGTCGCATGGGGTCTTTAAAAGCCTGAGGTATAGAAAAATTGCTGTAACTTTTTTATTCGTAAAGGTACCAATTTGAACCTTTTAGTAGCTTCCTAAAATATACTGAAGTACGCAACACAGCCAGCGGGCGTCAGTTAGCGCGCAGCGCTTGAGTGGAATAGACGTTTGTTTTGCGCTCGGGCTTTCAAAGACCCCATGCGAAGAGTGATTTCTTTTTATTCTTTCGTTATTTTCTCTTTTCTATCCATTGCGATGACAAAATACGTTTATAATTTTTAATAATTAAGATAATTTAGAAGAAAATTATTAAGTTTTTGTAATTTTTGTAATTTTTTGTAAAAGTTGCCAAAACTAAGCCAAATACCAAATATATTTTTGAAGTCTAAAATGTTTTCCAAATAAAACTGATTATTAAAAAACTACGACTTTTATTAATACTATGTCCTAACACCTTTAAAATCTATAAACAAAATATAATTACGTACATAGTAAAGATTTGAAAAAAATGCTATCTTATATAGGGCTTTCAAAGACCCCATGCGACCGACGATGATACAAAAATTATCGCGACCGACGGCGGGTTAAAGCCATAATAGGTTATTTAGTGACGTTTTTCAAATTGTTTATTTTTCCTAAAAGTTGACATACATAAAGCAAGATAACTATTGCTGAAAATGTATTGGATTGGAGCACTCCTCAAATGCCAATTAATGCCGACAGAGCCAGGCAAACAACATCAAATATTGAGTACTTACTTAATATAAAAATGATTATTCCCAATGATTTCCTACTTATTTTCAGCCTTGGTATAGCTTTAGTATACCTGACAGTAGGTTTGCCAGGCGTCCGGATAAAGCCGAATATAGTTAGGCTTTTTGATTTCGTTTCCGGCCAAAATAAACGGTGTCCGGTTTGTCCGGTTTTTGTTAGGCTTTTTACATTTCGCAAACGAGCGAGCGCCGAGCGTGGCCGAGCGAAGGCCAGTCGACTGTGGGTAGCTCCTGCTCCCGAAAATGTAGGGTGTCCGGCCTTTTTACCCAAAGGCCTGGCAACCCTACCTGACAGTAACTAGCAATCTGCTTATGAATGCCTCAGATATTATACATAGATATTTTGTTAATATTCTTTGGCATTACGACTACAAAAATACACGGTCCAATTCTGATTTTTTGGAAATTATCATTCACTAATCTTGTTACAGGACTTCCTTGATACACTCAAGCGTTCGTGCCGGCCGATGGGTATAACTGTATCCAACCCGGATCTCATTCGTTTGCCGAACGACCGAATAGACTCTTACGTCACCGCCCTGAAGAAATGCTTCTCCACGTCACTGCAGCTCATAGTGGCGATCTGCCCTACGGCTAGAGACGATCGGTATGCGGCGATCAAAAAGATATGTTGCGCTGACAACCCTGTGCCGTCTCAGGTGAGATTCAGTACTTTTTTACCCTTTAACTGGTACAGTGTTGTATATATATTTCTCACTGGTTTTCAGTCTTATTGCCGTTATTTCTCTCCCACATGCACACCACATACACAAGGTCACGTGGGGAGATTGGGCCATCCCATAACCCACCACGCTGGCCCAATGCGGGTTGGTGGGTTGTAACGACTGCCGTCTTTCGACGACATCCAGGATCAACGGCTTTACGTGCCTTCTGACGCACGGAGAAAATAATCCAAGTCCAATTATTAAGTAGAGTACAATCCAAATGATCCGATTTTAGAGTGTTGAGTTAGATATTTCAAAGTGAAGAAATAGTTGCAATAAGATCGCCATAACTTTGGTTTATTTAGTTTTATAATGTACGGTCAGCCTCAGCAATAGCTTAACACTTTAGATTTGGCTACTTGACAGTTTTCGGAAAAGTATTTTAAAAATTACAAACGCTTATTTTATGTACATCTTACAATATTTTTTCTCAAAAAAGCTTTATTTAATAGAAAAAACATTTTTCTTATTTTATTTCACATTTCGTGCGAAAACGGTTTTTCACGTGACATGTTGCCCTGTGACGTCACACTTCAATAAACAAACAAAGGAGACCCGGCATTTTATGCTTAAGTTATAAATACATTAAAATAAATAAATTAATCTGTAAGTAATTCTAGTAATGGCAATATTGGCAATATCTGTCAACAAATGACAGCTGTAAAGCCGCTAGCTGTCAAACATGACGGCATTGTGACATTTCACTTTTTGTTTTATGATTTAGGTTGTATACTTTTTAAATTTTTTAATTTGTAAGTAATTCTTTAAATGGCAATGTTGGCAATATTTGTCAACAAATGACAGCTGTAAAGCCGCTAGCTGTCAAACGTGACGGCTTTGTGACATTTCACTTTTTAAAAGCAAAAGAATTATGGTTTATGCAGCCACATTAGACATTTTCAAAGTATGTCTGCCTTTTGAAGACTAAGTGTTTCCATATTAAGAAATATTTATAATTAAATAACTCTTATCCGCGATTCGATTAAAATAAGACAAAACTTGGTTTAGGTAGCAAATAATATTAGCTTTACTTTATAACCAAATTCTATTGTATACAAGTTAAGCATTTTTTCCATGGAAAGTGCCGGTTCTCCTTTATCTTGAACCCTGACAGATACTTAGCTTTTGGTAATTTTGTGAAATGTGACGTCACACCAAGCTCAATCATGGCCACCTATGTTTTGGCTCTTGTAATCCACACAAAAAAAATCGCAAATTTATTTTGTGTAAATAAAATATTTACAAATTATCGTAATTAAAAAAACTATTGGATAATTATCTTTTAATTATAAACTACCATTTCCGACATAATATTTGATATTTTATTTTTATAAACTGTCAAATAGCCAATTTTGTCGTTCTGCATTCATTCATAATGGTTGCATGAGAGTGATCATTCCGAGTGAGTTAGTATAATATGGTACTGAGGTAAGCTACTGAGGAGGTCGAGAGGTCGTGACTAAACTATACAATTTACAATCTAACAGGTAATCAACGCGCGCACAATTATGAACCAGCAGAAGATACGAGCGATCACCCAAAAGATATTGCTGCAGATTAACTGCAAGCTGGGCGGCACGCTGTGGAACATCGCGATTCCATACAAGACGGCCATGATCATCGGCATTGACTCCTATCACGACGGCAGCAGGAAGAAGCGCAGCGTGTGCGGTGAGTGGTTTACACTTGTTTGTATGTACCGTCGTTGTAGTGGTAATACTGCCCAAGTAAATATTGGCCATTTTACAAGAGGACAAAAAACTTTATAAAATCTCAGGTTATGTTTGTATCTGTCTGTTTTTATTGTGTAGAAATGGTACCTTTACGTCAGCTTAATTATCTTTATAAAAAAATATATCAATTGCCACGAATGTATCTTGGAAATTCGTCACGGCATACAGTGTACACGAAAGAAGTCGCGGGTGGGCCGCTAGTTAAAAATAAATTTTACGTAATTAACTTAGCCCCATTAATTGGTTACTTGACAGTTCTCTGAAAAGTATTTTAAAAATTACAAACGCTTATTTTATACTTCTTACAATATTTTTTTCGCGATAAAGCTTTATTTATTTAATAGAAAAAACAACCACATTTTTCTTAATTAATTTAAAACTTTGCGCGAAAACGGTTGGTCACGTGACATTTTACTCTATGAGTGTGACACTTCAATAAACAAACAAATTTTATATTGAAACCTGACAGATACTACACTCGGCGTCAAAAAAACGCACCGCTGCAAAAATTACTTTCAAGCGTTATTAACTCTTGACATACGCGTATACCCCCACAAATATTGATGTTATTCAAAAGACCAATGAATAAACTTAAAAAACGTATCATTTTATTGGTAAAAAATTGATAACCACTAATAATGTGACTTTGAAAAAACAATGCAATTTTTACTACTCGCGAAGGGCGCTAGTTGCGCTACCTTTTTGGGGATAAAAGGGCCCATACAGGTTCAATGTGGGTCGTGGGTCATTTGCTATCCAGCCGTCGAAGAGGACACACGCAACGATTTTTCAGAAGAAAAAGCACCTGCGAAATGGATACCATTGCTGAAGAAGCCGCCCAAGTGGTTGCAGTCAGGGATGCGGCAGTCTGCCGCTCGGCGACTGAATTTGAGCCGTTTTCGGTTCGAAGAGTGTACCAGCGGTTCATAGAGACCGGTGGCTACATCCGGAAATATGGATCCCCTAAATCGCAATTCGTCTGGTTATCTAAATTACCAGTTTCTTACTTCCTACACATCGCAAATCGTCTTAGTCGCAAAATGTCTAAATTTTAAATAAGTATGGATCAGGTCGGGTTGGGCGTGGATTACTCAAAACCTAATTAATAATAATTCCTATACCTATAATTCTGTTCCTACCCATAAATACTTTACTTCCAATATTTTTAAAAGAGGTTTCATAATTTTACTGGAAAAGGTCGAAATATGAATCAAATATAATTCAGAAAATTAGGTTTTGGCACATGAGTAAAGAAACGGAACAGAGACAAAGTTTCATACAACCGCGCCGTCGCGTGTCTCTCCGTTTGTCCACTGGCCGAGCGAGTGTAAATACTGTGGTAAACAGGTTTTATCCAGTGGCGCCCCCATATTCCACAGTCTCCTGGATGCAGACTTGGGCAAAGCGTTAACCCTGTCTTCTGTATACTCTTCTGCGTCTATCGTTCCAGAAGAGGCACTATCGTCTCGTCAGAGAATAGTCCTCCATTGGTCAAGAGTCCAATTGACGTGGTCACGAGCGAACTGCAAGCGGGCTCTACGATGCGCTGCAGTCAATTCTGGACCCGTAGCAGCTCTACGGGCCGCTATTTTCTTCTCACTCAGTCTTCGTCTAACCGTAGAGACGCTCACGGTGGTTCTGCGAACTGCCTGGAGCTGCTGTTGCAACTCAACAGCATTGGAGAACCGATTTCTCAAAGAATTTGAGACGATGCACCGGTCGTCTCTCTCCGAGGTGCAGCGACGTCTACCGGATCCATATTTCCGGATGTAAATTTTAAATAAGTATGGATCGAGTCGGGTTGGGCGTGGATTACCCAAAACCTAATTAATAATAATTCCTATACCTATAATTCTGTTCCTACCCATAAATACTTTACTTCTAATATTTTTAAAAGAGGTTTCATAATTTTACTGGAAAAGGTCGAAATATGAATCAAATATAATTCAGTAAATTAGGTTTTGGCACATGAGTAAAGAAACGGAACAGAGACAAAGTTTCATACAACCGCGCCGTCGCGAGTCATCTACAACAAGCATACGGCGCATGTGTGCGTGACCACTAGCCGCTGCGTCGCGTATGCGCCGCCACTGGATAAAACCTGTTTACCACAGTATTTACGCTCGTTCCGCCAGTGGACAAACGGAGAGACACGCGACGGCGCGTTGTATGAAGCTTCGTCTCTGTTCCGTTTCTTTACTCATGTGGTTTTGGGTAATCCACGCAAGACCCGACCCGATCCATACTTATTTTAAAATTTAGACATTTTGCGACTAAGACGATTTGCGATGTGTACGAAGTGAGAAACTGGTAATTTAGATATTCAGACGAATTGCGAATTAGGGAATCCGCGCCCGACCCTTATATTGATGTAATTGTGTGTAAATATTTGTGTATTAAATTTTTTAATAGGTTATATACTGCAATGTGTCTCATTTGTAATCGCAGACAATTGCACCTACCATGTGTTCTCTGCACCACACTCTGGTTGACTGGTAGAGAATGTCTCAGGCATTAAGTCCGCCATGTAATAATATTATGTTGCAAATGTTTAAATAACTAAATGAATAAATAAAGACGAGAGAGGCGAAAAAACTTATTAAAATCTCTTGTTTGCAGCTTTCGTAGCGTCCTATAACCAGACGATGACGCACTGGTACTCCAAAGCGGTGTTCCAGGAGCGCGGGCAGGAGATCGTGGACTCCCTCAAGTCTTGTCTTGTCGACTCGCTGAAACATTACCTGAGAACTAACGGGCAGCTACCCGACAGAATTATCATATACAGGTATGTTCAATTTAACTTATTGATGTAATCAAAGTTTAATCATCGGTTCTTCAAAAACAGATTTTAATAAACTTTCAAAACTAAATAATAAACCTAGGTTTTGGATGGACGTTTAGAGCACCAGGGTATATTATATATTTTTATATATCTCGAAATCGGTCCAAGGAGTTTATAACCCTGAGCACGGATCTTTTATCGACCGATAAAGTGACATTATTTAGACAATAAAATTTGACAGTTTAAGTACTGCCGATGTCAATTTGTCGACGTCTAATGTCACTTTATCGGTCGATAAAAGATCCGTGCTCGCACTGCTGATCCGACATAATTATAATAAAAAATTTTAGCTCATGCAAAAAAAAAAATAAGTACCGTAACGCACACATTTTACACAATAAAGACACAACATTTTATTCCACCCTTGCATTTGCAGAGACGGCGTAGGCGACGGCCAATTGAAAGTGGTGAAAGAGTACGAGATACCCCAACTGGAGGTGTGCTTCTCCCTCGTGGGTGTCACCTACAAACCCACTCTGACCTATGTCGTTGTACAGAAGCGTATCAACACACGCATATTCATGAAGGCGGGACGCGGCTTTGAGAACCCTAACCCGGGCACTGTGGTCGACCATGCGATCACGAGACGCGACTGGTGAGTGAAAAGTGTTTTATTTTTATGTAAAAAGAGGCGAAACCAGAGGAGTCGCAGATGCATTGCCGACCTTGTGGAAGGAGTCTAACCCCTTGTGGGTTATTTATTATTTATTTATTAATTAAAATGGTACACTAATTACATTAATTAAGTAATACAGTATTTGAACAAATTGACAAATCACAGAAATACAATAAATAAAACCAATATAGTAAATTGAAAACAGGAAAAAAGTACATTAAAAAAAATAACAATTAGATTAGAATATATTAAATTAAATTTATTCACACTTTCATATATCACACTCTCGCTGAACTTCAAAGGACATTATGTATAGGGCATCAAAAATTAATCTAAGTAAACTAAGTAATTGTTACTAAGATAACTATCACTATACTTATTTTGATCTAGCCTGTTTTTTTATTCGTCTTCACTTCAAATATTTTTTATCCTTGTTTTTCTTGTGATTGTAGTTTATTTATAAATCTACCAAGTTTAATCAAAGTTAGAAAGAAACATTTAATAGCCCAGGGGTTAGGAGGTGGAAGGAGTTGGAATCGAGTGAGAGGGGAGAGATGGGCCTCCGGTACTTTCACTTACCGGACGAAACATAACAGCAACGAGTGCCAGTGTTTCACGCTAATATTCCGTGAGAGAGTGATATAAGGAATTTGTAAGCCCACTTTTTAGGTTACACGTTACACCACTTCGCAAAGCATGTATTTACAAGTCAACATCCTTAATTTTTATTTGTTTTAATGAAATTAAGGACGAGTTCCACCCATGAAACTGAACAACTTTCCCCAAGAAACCTATGTGCAAAAATGACAAAAAAATTTCGACCTCCCATACTTGTCGTCAGCTGCTACCTATCTATCTATCTATCTATCTATCTATTGGCTAAAAAATAAGAATATGGACATGGGCCTAATATGCCCATATAAGGACAAAATATGGGCTTCAAATGTCAAATGAAGCCCATGTCCATATTTTTTAGCCGATGATCGGACAGTTTTGTATGGGAGGTCGAAATTTTTTTGTCGTTTTTGTACATAGGTTTTATGAGGAAAGTTGTTCAGTTTCATGGGTGAAACTCACTCTTAATTTCATTAAAATTGTATATTCAATTTTCTTTCGCAGGTACGATTTCCTCATAGTCTCCCAAAAAGTCAATCAAGGTACCGTAACACCCACACACTACGTAGTAGTCCACGACGACAGCGGCATGACGCCCGACCAGTGCCAACGGTTGACATACAAAATGTGCCATTTGTACTACAACTGGCCTGGCACAGTGCGAGTACCAGCGCCGTGCCAATACGCCCACAAACTGGCGTATCTAGTCGGTGAAAACATTCACCAGCAACCGTCTGAGGCGTTATCCGACAAACTATTCTTTTTGTAAGCGAAAAGGTCAGAAGACCTACTCGGAAGCGATATTATTCGTCGTGCGATGCACGCGCGCTGTTGTATTTTTTACTAGCGATTGGCGTAGTTTATGCATACAGCCCGTGTTACAATTACGGGCAGACGAACTCTTGGATGCGCTTAGAGAGTAGGGACTCAGCAGTGCGATTCTCTAAGTTAAAGCTTTGGTAGCAGCGGCTGCCGCAGCGCTGAGAATTGACTCTGTCTCATTCATATTCATAGAATTGGAAAGAGACAGCAGATTACAGCCATGCGCGCAGCGTCTTTGTGTCGCTTAGAGAATCGAATAGCAGGACCTTAATTTTAAATTAAAATGTCCATAAAATCGTGTCTCATTATTAAAATCAGACTATCGCAGTCCACTGCTAGATATATGCCCGGTCTTGAATCGCAGTCTACACTCCAGAACTCGTTTAACCTAACGGTTCTGGGACATGTGACCAGACCACTGCCATTTTTGCTTGCAATCGTATGAGCTATGTCGGTTACTTTGATTCTCTTTCGAATCTCCTCATTTTGGATTCCATTTAACAGATAAACTTTTGAGCAATTTTAGCCTTTTCCTTAGCCTGCTGAGTCTAGCGACATTGAAATTATGGACTAGTCGCACTGTTAGTGTCTACGTCTCGGCTCCGTAGGTCGTGTCTAAGCGGCCTGATTTGATATTTAATTTGGACTTATAGGAAAAAGACACGATTGTGAATGTTTTAAAAGGCGTTCTTTAATTATTTAGGTTCACTGATATTTAACCAAAACGCTGTTGCAATTTTTATTTGGTCTTGTCTGTGAGAAACCTACTAACAAATTAATTACTGTCTGGCTTTACGGTAGTTGACAGCATATGAAACGTTAGTTGTAAAGTAAAAATTTGTCAAGCAGGCTTTTGGTTAAACATTAGTGGACCGTTTTAAAAACGACAGAAATGACATGCTAGTCGTTTGTGTGTCTCTTTTTTATAAAAAAAAATATTCTTTATACTCCTACATTATCGGTCGATATCAAACTATATCATAAATGACTATGAACAAATTATTTTTGGAGAACCCCAAACGGTTCATTTGTTTTAGACAATAAGTATTGTTTTCGTAAACTGTCGTTGTTTAGTTTTAAGCACTCGTGTGCACCATAGGTTTAGTTACAAACTAATTATAAATTATACTTTGTGCTCGGTTTTCAGCATATAAAGTATGTAAGAATGAATTAGTTAGTATTGAAAAGTTCATAATCTTGACATAGATTTTGTGATGATAATAAGTATGTAAAGTGACATTTATTTGACAATCATTTAAATAGGGCTGGAAATCTTGGAAAAATGGTTTTTGCTGTAGAATCACTGTTAGAAGGAAGTTGTTTGATTTTTATGCACCCAGTATAACTACAAGGTGCCTAGTTAATTAAGTACGTATATTTACGTATAGATATAACAGCCAAATATTAAGAAATAACGGCACTGATTAGGACTAGTAAATATTGATGTGGCATTTCGGTTTAATTAGATTATAATTATCATATTCGATTAGTGTTAATCATAAGAAATTGTATCTTCTTACACCCGAAATTAATAACGTATCTTTAGATTGTTTAGCATGTCAAGAGTAAAAAATTTGACATGATTTGTATGGAGCTTACTCAAAATTTTTTATTTAGAAGGCTAAACTCTAGATATGTTAAGAATTTCGGGCGTTTGCGAGCTCGCACTTGACATAATAATAATCGATGTCCGTTTTTTTTGTCGGAGAGAAATAAATGCCTAGATAAATGCTCACTGGACGGGAATTTATTGGAAATATTCCCAATCTGCTCAAAATGCCCGGACATTTTCCCATCACTACTTGCGACGCATAATACATTTAATTTTGTACAAGACTTGATTACGACTAATCCGGACAAAAAATTATTAATTGACACTACCTGTCTACTAGTCTAGATAGTAATCTGAGTGTAAGTGGTAGTATCTGCAGCTTTTAATAATCTTGATATAAACATAGTGGTTCTCTGTTGTGATATAGATTTATTAATGTGCCTAGACATGTCATGAAATGACATGTTTCTTCTCTAGTACCTTTTGAGATGTTCGACGTTTCTATCAGTGATGTAGAATAAATCTATATTCTAGAAATATATTCAAAGTTATGCCGTTTAATGATAAAGCTTGCCCGGCGCACTATAATATCAATTTCAATAGTTCTTTTTTTTGGCAATGCCACTCTTGAATATTATGCATGCCTTGCAATGCATGTCAAATACAGCCTGCACAGCAGATCAACCTATGCAAAACTGTAAAATTTCTCCAATCCGTATTGATTCTTATATTGCTAGTGACTAAGTTCAAAATGTGTTGGAGAAGTTTGACATTTGTGGTAGGTTGTAGTGCTGGCACTGGACACTAATGACAATATTACTGATTATACGATTAAACTTATACATGCAAAATTATTGTGGTTAATTATGGATACATTGAACATTGTGTTACGAAATAACAATTAATTTTGTATTGATATATTTTTTTATGCGGCATAATTTATTGTACTTATTATTCTGGAGGTGTATGTACCTCGGAGGAAATATAAAAAGGAGGTTAAAATTCATGAGTCTACCGGGAACTTCCGTGACTGTAATACTAATGTAATGTAAGGTAAAAAGGTTTGTCATATTATAATTTTAACTTTTTTCCCTATATAGTTTACGTCGAAATTTAAACTAAAAAAGTCTACATTCCGTATCAGACAATCAGAGTTCATGTGTTTGTTCGTAAGGGAGTATGAGCGTAATTGTTACTATTAAGTTACTTGTTTAAGGAATGTTTGATATATTGCCTATAAAAATGATATGACGGGTAAAATATGCACAAGACTATATTATTATAATCCACTTTTTTTGTTTTTTAAGTCGCCATAATTACTGTATTATAATAACGTTCTTAATTTGGCACATGTTTATTAATAATTTAGTTTACATAAATGATAAGAATTACTTTAATTCGTTTAAATCTTTTTTGTTTTATATAAAAGCTAGAATCTCGCTAGAAACGTTGCTATCTGGTGTATCTTATTAACCTTAAAACCTCATTTTGTTGATCTTTATTTTATTCTATTCATTAATTGATTCAAAAGGAAACATTGTAAACTTCCATTAAATCTTTTAAACACTAGCAATATCAAGATCAAGATCTATGACATTTTTCAGTCCCCGGACATTACATTAATCTGCTTTTCTTTTTTTTCTTGTTGAAAAAAACATTAATTTGTAACAAGTAGATACTGTATAATATAATTATACCACATAAATATTATATTCGTTTGTTAGGTACCTAATTTTAAGCTATTCTGTTATAAACATTCCACTCTTTAACTTCAGTTTACATAATTATGCATTTACGTACATTACATTTTTCATGTATTTATTTAAATCATCTGCGGGAATTAGAAATAAAAGTCACTAGAAAATAAAAGCGAACTCTCAGACGACTGCCAAACTTTAAGTAACGGCCGCTAACGCAGTTTAATTTAAAATTAAACCTTTCATAACTAAACTAAGCTTAAACAATAGATTCACGGTCTCATAAAATATCAAACTCAAACAATGTCTCCGCGTAAATACATAAAATCCATAGATTAACATTAGAAATAAAACGAGATATTATAAAAATAAACATTTATTGGAAAGTAAACCTTAAACTTTAGGCACTAAAGTACAAATTCTTAAAAATATTATTGGTTTTACATCACTTTGGAACTAGGCTCGCTAGATTCAAGCATTAGAAATAAAACGAGATATTATAAAGATAAACATTTATTGGAAAGTAAACCTTAAACTTTAGGCACTAAAGTACAAATTCTTGAAAATATTATTGGTTTTACATCACTTTGGAACTAGGCTCGCTAGATTCAAGCATTAGAAATGAAACGAGATATTATAAAGATAAACATTTATTGGAAAGTAAACCTTAAACTTTAGGCACTAAAGTACAAATTCTTGAAAATATTATTGGTTTTACATCACTTTGGAACTAGGCTCGCTAGATTCAAGCAAGTTGGAACAAAACAAAGTTTTAAATTCGAAATTTTGAGAGCAAAACAAGGCATATTTCTGATTTATGCCTGGTATTCGTGGTGCCGTATTTCAAGCAGCAATCGTGTATCTATAGTTATGATTGATGGTCATAACTAATTGTTCTGACAGAGTAACTGATCAAATCCTGCAGCTTTTTAAGGCGTCCTCGTTATCACGCAGGCGTGACCGTACTAGATTTCCCAGGCTGTTCCAGTCTAGTATCAAGAACAGTGAGTCTATCGGCTAAAAAATATAGATATGGACATGGGCTTCATTTGACATTTGAAGCCCATATTTTGTCCTTATATGGGCTTCAAATGTCAAATGAAGCCCATGCCCATATTCAAATTTTTTAGCCGATATGGTAGCAGATCTTTAGAAATAATAAAAATCAATTGTCGCAAATGTAGGTTCGCGCTATTTGGCTGATTGGCTAATTCTTTTTTTGTTGTATTTGTAATTGTTTTGACCAGCCCCCTTACTCTTGAAACCGATGCCGATCGATCGAGATTAGTATTGGGTAGTTTCTTAGACCTACGTACCTACTATGGTACTCTTAAGTCACGACACCAGCGCTAATTTGGATTCATATTGCGCGGATATTGAGTGAACTAAGTGCAAAACTCAATACCGTTCGATCGATCGCGATCGAATTCAAGAGGCAGGTTTGTATAATTTTTTTTTTTGGAATTTCGACACGAGATAACTCATGCCACTGTGCAATATAAATCAAAATCAAAAAGTAACTAACGTCCGCCGATTGGCAATGTTATATTTGACTTTAGTTGTGCTAGATTTGATGTCGATTTGATTGTTTTATTTATAACATACTTACTTTTTCTCGAGGATTTGCTTCCGTAAATTTTTTGGGGGCTAAAGTACCCTCTAACCGTCTCCAGGGCTCTATCTATCCGTACACAAAAATGTATCAAAAACAAGTGAAACCGTAACAAACAAACAAACTTACTTTTGCATCTATCATATTAGTTAGGATGAGTGTAAATGTAAATAATGTTGTAGCATCGGATATCTAAACTGTATCAAACAATAACAATTGCTATCCAATAGGGAAAAAGATTTAGTGGCAAATGCTCCATGTCAATAAATCAAAAAAGTAGTATCGAAAGGTAAACAAATAATCGAGGTAAACACACAGTAATTGAATAATAACGAATAAGGTAATGATCCTCATTTCATTGTCCCAACTTGATAAGGTAGGTACTCGTATAGAATGTAAACTTAAACTAATTTTATTAGTGACTACGAGCACATGAGTAAAGAAACGGAACAGATACAAACCTTCATGCAACCGCGCCGTCTAGGTAAACTACTACAAGCATACGGCGCATGTGTGCGTGTCAACTAGCCGCTGCGCGCCACTGGATAAAACCGGTTTACGCTCGCTCGGCTAGTGGACAAACGGAGAGGGCCTGCACAAAGCACGTCTTTTTTGTTCTGTGCTCCTGTATATAAGTGTAATAAACTGTAAATAGTTATTATTAAAGTGTAAATACTTAATTAGTAAAATGGTTGTTTACTGTACCGTTTGTATGCATAATACAAAAAAAAGATAATATTTCATATTGCAATTATCCCAAGGAGTCTAGGTAAGTAAATGAAAACCAGATTATACTTATTTAAAAATGGATATGTTTAAGTAGGTCGCACAAACTTTTATGTTATGCAGGTATATTGTATGTTACGTAGGTAATTGTTATTTTTATTACATAACTAATTGGGTGAATCTTCAAATATTTTGCTGTTTTGTTTTCGAATCGTCATTACCTTACCCTTATCACCGACTGTCGAAAAAATAGTTTGCATTTATAAGCTTAAGCTTAAAATTGTAATGTGAAATAATGAAGTAGGTATAGTCAAGTGTCTACATACCTTATAAAAAGCTTATAAAAGTTTGTTTATTTTATTCTTTTTTACCAACCGTACTAAAATAGGTAAGAATTTCGTATGCTCCTTAGAAGCTTTGTCTCTGTTCCATTTCTTTACTCATGTACTACGAGCAGGGGGGTGTCACTCCGCCGTTTAGGCATAGTAGAATAAAACAAGTACGGTGACTAAGACTTGTCCCCCGAACGAGCGTTAATTGCCTAAACTGTAGGGCTGTCGCTTTACGAGTAGCAGCAGCGGGGCGCAGCGACGAAACACGCAGGCGGGCGCGCGCGGCATTACGTACGGCTCAGCCGCGACTGGTATCATTAGCATCAATAAACTCGTCAGTGTGTGCGTGCCACGAAGCGTGCGTATGGCATGGCTCGGCCGCGCTATCATACAAGCCGCGCTCGGTGCGTATGTATGAAGATATCATACTTCTTTTATTCTACTATGGTTTAGGTACTTACGTTCGCCCGCCGCGCCTGGCAGGCGTATGACAGTAGGTTGCCGCTCGGCTCTTACGCTCCACGAACGATCATTTCTGTGATTTTTGTGTACCGAACAATGACTACTAAACGATCTTATAATCCATATTTAAGATACTGTTGTGTTTACGGGTCTATCTAAATAAAAGAAAGAACAATGAATCTGATTTATTTTAATAAATTATAATTTAATATAGCCATGAATGAGTGGGAACCCTGCGCTCCTGACGTGAAATCGATATCGAGTCAGCGTTGCCTAACGCAATGAACGCTTGGGTCACACGATAAGTTTCAATTTCGCGTGAAAGTCGTAAGAGTAGGCAATTTTTTATACCTAAACTTGACTTTTGTTAAATAGTGAGTCTTCTGTACGGTAGTACTACCGTTGATTCACTATTAGTTATTCTGCGCTACGAGTTATAATGAAACATGGACCTTTTAATTATTAAAACTGTAATATAGCATTTATATATTTGTTACGTGTATTTTCTTACTTGTAATCATTTTGATTGTAATCAATCTCCGGGAAAGTAAGAAATGGTAGCATTTAACACTTCACCTCTTAGAGCAGTATTACTTCTTACTATTGTAAAATTCGTATGGGAATTTGTAAGCGAGTTGATGGTAATTCCCCATTCTTACTTATCATCCGGTGAAATAAAGGTCAAGTGGTTAACCATTGTGGAAAACTATTTTCAGAAAGAACCTTTACACACCATGTTATAATTATTGATAAGTTCTAACTAAGTTCTAACCTATAGTTTATGGATTATGATTGCTATCGAATTTAGAATATAATAAGTTTGTGATGACCACCGTCTGATTTGAAATTAGAAGTAATTTTGTATGTTTATGATACTTATGTGCTAAAATAAAGGATTTTATGAGGCTAATGTATTGTTTTATTTTACCTAGACAAAATAAGAACAGTGCCGTTTGGGGTTTAGGGGAGTCTTTACCCGTGGTCCCGGTGGGTCGACCCATTACCGGGTCCACGGGTAATTTTAATTACCCGTGGTCCCATGGCACTAGGGATTACATTTGAATGAATATTTCGACTTCGATTATATCGATATTAAATTAATTACAACCATGAACTTCAACTTAAGATTACCTATGTATTATTATGCACATACATCCAACAGCATAGAGCGGCGTTGGGCTCATCAAAATAATACTACCAACCTCTTTCTTCCCTTGGGTGTCGTAAAAGGCGACTAACGGACTAAAGACTGCACATACATCATCACTTACTTACTTAGTATGTGTTTTTTGTTTATTAAACTTATTTTTTATATTTTTCATGGAATGTAATTAATTTAATATCGATATAAACGAAGTCGAAATATTCATCCAAATGTAATCCCTAGTGCCATGGGACCACGGGTAATTAAAATTACCCGTGGACCCGGTAATCGGTCGACCCACCGGGACCACGGGTAAAGACTCGTTTAGGGCTGTTTTTTTTAGAAAAGGAGATACAATCTTAGGTAAAATTTTAAACACTGAAAATAGACGACAACCTCAGGCGAGAATCGAACCACGCACCTTCCGCATTCCGGGCGGCTGCCTTAACCACTTGGCTACCGAGGTCTGGCTTTCAACCGTCGAAATTTGTCAGTGCTTGATGCTTATGTTTTAGTCAACATTGCTTCATCAGAAGTTTTCACCTCTGAGATCCGAAAGAAATATTTTTCAAATATTTGAACATTCTGTTAAGATGAAGCTGCGTTTATAGATTAATGTTATATATTTTAGCGTTTTATTAACGATAAAAGATACAATCTTGTTTCAGAACAGAACTACAGTCTGTGTTGTCTAGCTTCTGAGCTAAACTACAAGAGCTGTTTTCAAAAGTCGACATAAACGTGTCCATGTCTACAGCTTCCTCATTCGACATAGAGAAATTCTAAGCATGCCATATTTTTGTGCATATTATGTGCAATCAAACGTTTCAGTCCTAATTTTTGTGCCACCACAACTTCGTTACTATGAGTTGTTTTATGTGTGTAAGCTGGAGACACGTGTCACCAGCTCGCACACGCCCGTTAAGACAAACCAGTGAGGTTAGGGTCTTGGACTATAGCTAGAAATTTTGTGCATAATTTGTGCACTAGGAACAAAAAAAACTAACCATAACACTCAAATACTGTTGAAACTACGATCATAAAACTGTGTGCGAGCTGGAGACACGGGTCTCCAGCTCGCACAGCTGTATCTTCGTAATTGTTCAAGCTACGGTTATGAATTATACCTCAAAATTTTGTGCAGAATTTGTGCATAAGGCACAAAAAATTTTAAAACTTTAACTCAAAAGGTTTTTGAGCTACGAACCGATAAGTATGTGTAAGCTGGTGACACGTAACACGGGCTAACACATGGTGAATTATTGTAACTGTATAAGATAGCGCTTCGTTTTAAAGATCAAATAATACGTTATAATTTGTGCACACACGAGGCAAAATTTCAAATCTCTGGGCCTCTTACTTTATAAATTATAAGCCAAAAACTGTTTTCCCGCCAAAAAATTCAAAATAATGGCTCGGAAGCGGTTAAGCGCGCCGTTGCCGTTCCGTGCGCTACACTATTGCCACTTTTAGACTAGGAGCCGTCTGTTAAAGCGATGCGCGACGCGACTAATTTAGTTTTACAATAGGCAGGTACCTAATAACCTATCCTACTTTTTATTTTAGATATCTCACACACGAATGTCTTAGTTATTTTTTGTTGTTGAGACAACTAAATAATTAGATTTGGCATAATGATAAACATTATGGAGGAGTGCAGAACGACAAAATTGTTGAATACTTGAGCCTAATTCGATAAAGAACGGATGCTTTCCAGCAAACTAATCGCAATCGACCGTCACAGAATAAATTTTAACCATTGAAAGTAATTTATTTTAATATTAGAATGTATTACTTCCCATGGTTAAATGTAAATAAATAAATAAAAATAAATGTACTCTATGGTGATCGATGACTTTGCGATTAGTCTGCTGGGGCATCCCAATGTAATGCTAGGGCCACATTATCGCGCTAGCGCGAAGATTTGCGTTTTCGCGACACGTCTGGCCAAACACTTCGCGTTAGCGCGTTGTATCATGGCGTTGACGCGCCGCGCTGTTGGTAAATTGCCGCACATCAAGGATTTTGTCGCGATAATGTTCGTGCGGCCACATTTCCTTCGCACACTTTAGTTGACTGCTAGACAACTAGAGGTGTGAACGTGTTGCAAATACGACTATCGATATTATTCTGTTTCGATAATTATGGATTGGAGTAACGGTAAAGTATTAAAAGTAATACAATATTACGAATTAATAATTAATAAAAATAATAAAGATGCAATAAATAGTAATTATTTGCCGACATGTAATAAAGCTCAATCACCTCTTCCATTTTTTCCGATAAAATTAGGAGTAAGCGATACAAATCGTATAAGGTTACTGAAACGTATTTATTGCATCAATATCGTCAAATCCGATATCGATGCGTTCTGAAACTATACCTATTTTGGAAAACACTATATCGCGTCAGGAATGCGGTGTGCGTTGAGATCACTATATTGTACGTGATCGAATTCAAGAATATTGTACCGTATCCCTGATATTTATTGAGTTATCATTAATCTGTAGTTTTTAACAAACAAATGTGCTTGTAAAAGTTTAATAAAATAAAATTATTATAAACGTTCGATGCGTTCTGAAACTATATATTGGAAAAATACACGATATTGCATGAATTTTTAATAGTCCGTAGATATGGTCGATACTGTTATCACCGATATTAAATTTATGTAGCTATAGTTTAACACTTTGCAAGCAGGCATTTTATGACGCGCATCTTCCTGTGCGCCGGCCTTTTTCGTCATTATTGTAAATTCTATAGAAAAAGAACTATAATAAAAATTAATTTAATTGTGTTCTATCTAATCGTTCTGCTGCTTACCTATACTAACCTCCAGTTATGGCTTCTTTATGTAGATGTTGTCCATCCGCAGTAGATCACCTAGATTCAATAGTAGGCGTACCTTTGTTATCTTATGAGTAAGTACCTAAAGTTATTTTCAAATGCTATTAAGTAGGTAGATGTTAAATTTTATATGTACCTATTTCAAACCCAATCCACAGATAACGAAAAAAAAGATACTTTTATTACTTTTAATAAAGCTATTTCAAATTTTTATTTTACCAGTAGTAAGTAATTCTTACTTTTTCTATTTACAAGTTAAAAAGTTTGCAAGTTACCAATTCTTCTATGTGTTGATGGCTGACCGACCCCTTGTCAGAATGGTTGATGGTTTAGTTATCGTAGCGTAGTAACTGTTTTTTAGTTAACGTGCCATAACTAAAAATTCTTCATCTCCTATGGGAGTAGTTGTCAAGACGAATCAAACGAGCGCAAACTCGATGGGGTTGTGTGGTATTATTATAAAGTTCCTGTGTCCTTTTTCCGGCTCCATCATCAGACCCTGAACACTATTTCTCGATAAAGTACTCGTCAAGGCGATTCAAACGACCCCGAACTCGTTGGGGTAGCATGGTTTTATTATAGAGTTCCTGTGGGCTTTTCCGGCTTCATCATCAAACCCTAAACACTATTTCCCAACAAAATACTCGTCAAGACGATTCAAACGAGCCCAAACTCGATGGGGTTGCATGGTTTCAATACCGAGTTCCTGTGGCCTTCTTCTGGCTCCATCATCAGACCCTGGACCCTTTTTTCTAACAGAGTATTCGTCAAGATGAATCAAACGAGCCCAAACTTGATGGGGTTGCATGGTTTCAATACTGAGTTCCAGTGGCCTTCCTTCGGGTTCATCATCAGACCATGGACCTCGTCTAGTCGTCTCCCGTCAGAGTGCTCATCAAAACGAATCAAATGAGCCTGAATGGGGTTTCATGGTTTTCTTACAGAGATCCTGTGGCCTTCTTCCGGCTGAATCATCAGATCAGTTCAATGACACCATAATATTGCATTGTCACCCTGTTCTGACCTATGTTCAAAGTTGCAAGTCTAGCTCATCGGGAAGCTAGTATAAAATCGTTTGCATTTGTCGACAAATAAATAAACAAATAAACGAGAAAGCTACCTACCTAATAAAAACGTGGTAATAAAAACATACAGGCAGACTAATTTTATCACTACTTATCATATTAATGAGGTTATTGTAAATACTTAAAACTAAGCATAGCGATATTTTATGAACATTCATAAATAAAATAGACTGCTTTTATTTTAAATTAACCAATTTCCTATATCAGCAGTCTCCTAGTCTAAAATTCTCGGTATAGGAACGAAACGATCGAGAGCGCAAATTAAAATTACACTAAATTAACCTAGCTCTCAAGTTCAAACTCGATTGCAATAGTGTAGCGCACGGAACGGCAACGGCGCGGTCGGCGCGCGTTTAGCCGCTTCCCAGCCATTATTTTGAATTTTTTGGCGGGAAAACAGTTTTTGGCTTATAATTTATAAAGTAAGAGGCCCAGAGATTTGAAATTTTGCCTCGTGTGTGCACAAATTATAACGTATTATTTGATCTTTAAAACGAAGCGCTATCTTATACAGTTACAATAATTCACCATGTGTTAGCCCGTGTTACGTGTCACCAGCTTACACATACTTATCGGTTCGTAGCTCAAAAACCTTTTGAGTTAAAGTTTTAAAATTTTTTGTGCCTTATGCACAAATTCTGCACAAAATTTTGAGGTATAATTCATAACCGTAGCTTGAACAATTACGAAGATACAGCTGTGCGAGCTGGAGACCCGTGTCTCCAGCTCGCACACAGTTTTATGATCGTAGTTTCAACAGTATTTGAGTGTTATGGTTAGTTTTTTTTGTTCCTAGTGCACAAATTATGCACAAAATTTCTAGCTATAGTCCAAAACCCTAACCTCACTGGTTTGTCTTAACGGGCGTGTGCGAGCTGGTGACACGTGTCTCCAGCTTACACACATAAAACAACTCATAGTAACGAAGTTGTGGTGGCACAAAAATTAGGACTGAAACGTTTGATTGCACATAATATGCACAAAAATATGGCATGCTTAGAATTTCTCTATATCGAATGAGGAAGCTGTAGACATGGACACGACATAAACTGTCTATAGCTTGACCACGACCGCTATACCGCTGCTGCGGTACTAACTTGTATGGCAGAAGCGGTATAGCAGTCGTGGTCAAGCTATAACACATAGGTTACACGTGACTGACTTCGACAGTTCCACCCTCCCTTACCTCCCTAATAGTTTTTCCGAAAGCATTTTTAATTTCTTAGACCAATCCACACACACTGCACATACAGAAAGAAGAGAGCTTTAAAATCAGTCGAGAATGTTAAATGTGCGACCACCAGCTCCTAAGGTGATACAAATAGAGCCATGAGACGTAGAATTGATGCTTTTCTAAAATTTAAGATGGAGCGGTCTGGGGAGTCTGCAAGAAATTCGTGTAATCAGAAGATACGTTCGATGTGTTCGTGGGTTGCCAGCTTTCTTACTGGGCGTAGCATCAGAGTCGTAGTCGACGGTTCGTGCTCCGACATGAAGCCTGTGAATGCTGGAGTCTCGCAGGGGTGTGTGTTATCCCCTACTCTATTTCTTCTGCATATCAATGGCATGTTGCATTACATCAGCATTCATTGCTATGTGGACGACACGACAGTACTGGGGATACGCTCTACACCGGACAAGCTAATATTTCTCGGGAAAGCGTCATCGAGAGCCGGAATAAACTTGTGACTGACCGAGAACAGAGACAGTCTCGAATTAGGGCCGACATAACCTAGTGCACTTTAAACCTTTCAAAACACAAGTTTGCGCATTTACCGCGAAAAAACATCCTTTCGTCGTACCGTGTCGGTGGCGGTATTTCCGGACTGTTACGACTTAGGGATCTTCAAGAAACGAGCCTATTCCTTCCTTAAGGCCGGCAACGCGTCTGCGATTCCTCTGGTTTTGAGGGTCTCTATGGCGGCGGTGATTACTTCTTACCATCAGGTGACCCGCTTGCTCGTTTGCCTCATTCTGCTATAAAAAAAAACCTAAGCTTCCCTTGATACCAATCCGACTATTGGAATCCTTGACGTCGGTATTTCGAGTGACGTCCAGTTTCGAGGTCATTTGGAAGGTAAAGCTAAATTAGATTCGAAAAAGCTGGGTGTGCTTTATAGAGCGGGTCAGTATTTCACGCCGGCCCACCGCTTACAACTGTATAAAGCAGGAATACTGCTCCCATATTTGGGCTGGAGCACCCCAATACCAACTCCTTCCTTTTGACCGCATTCAACGCAGAGCTGCTCGAATTGTCGACGACGTGGTTATTTCAGGTCAGCTCGATCCACTGGCTCTTCGGAGAGACGTTTCGTTCAACTACAGTGTTGTGGAACCAGCTCTCGGTGGCGGTATTTCCGGACCGTTACGACTTACCTTATAAAAACGAGCCTATTCCTTCCTTAAAGGCCGGCAACGCGTCTGCGATTCCTCTGGTTTTGCGGGTGTCCATGGGCGGCGGTGATTAACTTTCCATCAGGTGACCCGCTTGCTCGTTTGCCTCCTTCTGCTATAAAAAACGTAGTGCTAAACGCCGACATATCCTTGAAAACACATCCATCCTCATCCCCCGCTGATAATATCTGGAAGTTTCTTGGAACACTAGGTATTGGCAAAACGCGTAATATTTTTCTCCCAAACTTTTTCTCTCTTCCCTTGGGTGTCGTAAAAGGCGACTAACGGATTAAAGAATGTCCGTGACCCCAGCGGGATAACCCCTTCAGATCGGCTTCAAATTACGCACCGATTTAGTTGATAATATGTTTAAATTTGTTAGCAAATACCAAAATTTGTTTATGAATAGTTATCGAGATATCCCATGTTAAAGGGTATCCCGCTGGAGTCACGCTCGGCAAAGTTATTTGACCTAAAACGAGCAGGAACGAAACGCTACTGATATAGGTATTGTGCTAAGTTTTTGTTGATTCAATTAGGAATCCATCAGTGAAAATTCCAGGATTCTACCTTCTCCAGTTACCGAGTAATCAAATAACTACTTTTCGTCAAAATTCCTCCGAAAAGTAAGTTCTAGTTGAGGTATAAGAAAAAAGGCTACAGTCATGAAATTTGGGGAAGATTTTGTTGACTCTGAGAGAAAATTTGTTAGACAAAAACGAGAACTCTAGCTACAGTACATCCTGAGATATACGCTAAATATTGTTATCCTGCTGGAGGGTTACCTGTCATAAATTCGAAATTTGCCTGTACGAATTTTATTTGGCCGAAAACGTTTTGTAATTTTTTGTTTTCCATAATTTCCTTTTTACCGAAAACACAATTTACAAAGTTTTGAAATGCCGATTATCAATTGTTATTTTTTTCTAAATCTCTATGTTTTGAAATCCCACTCAACGTTTGGCCGAAGATATTATTGCTAGACGATTCATTTTCCAGAAACACGTTTCCAATATTATTAAAATACAACATTTTAAATAATTGAAATCCATAATATTATCAAACAACTTGTAATTGTAGTAACGTTTAAGCATGCAAACAAGCATGCAGCATGGAAGCAAGCAAGCTTGGAGCTTGCAAGCAAGCTGCGGCATGCAGGCAAGCATGCAGCATGCAAGCAAGCAGGCAGCATGCTAGCAAGCATGCGGCATGCAAGCAAGCATGCAGCATTCAAACAAGCAAGCAGCAAGCAACCAAGCATGCAGCAGGCATGTTTTCTGTCACGGCTCCGGCGCTACGAGGCTCCGGCGGTCCCACGCACCTACGCGGGCTTGAATTACACTCTAGCGTAGGGCAGACAAGACTACGTGGAGTCGGTTTTGCCGCGATTTGTTTCTGTCACTGCCTTTTAAAACACAATCTTACCGGAAACAAAGTATTAACTTTTAACTTAACTTAACTTTAAGACATTTAAGTTTATTCACCTAATAATATGAACATATGAAACAAAAAAAAACTGGGTATGAGTATGATATTTTAGAGAAAAAGTTACTTCGAATTTTAATACTTCTAGATATGAAATTTATTCTAAACAAAACATCTTCCAAAAGAAAAAAAGTAGTTTTGATAATCGGCTAATAGTTTTTCTGGAAAATGAAACGTATGTATGATAAGTTTATGATTAACAAAATTATGTAAAAGCAATGATCTGGTATTTAAAACTTCGTCATACCGTTTTCGAACAATTGAAATTCGTACAGGAAAGTTTCGAATTTATGATAGGTTACCCTGCTGGAGTCACGGTGTTAATACCTAAACATGGTTTTTCCACAGGAAAGGAGCAAGTAGCGAGTTTATGACTATAGCCAAGATCTTGTTGATGTAAAAATCTAACCAGTTTTCTAGGTACAGTATTTTAGGATATAGAGGTATTTTTTTAACCGCCTCTGTGGTCTAGTGGCTAAGCTACCTGTTTCAGACCCAGAGGTCCCGGGTTCGATTCCCAGCGGGGGGTACATCTTTGTGTGCTCGGTTTGGTTGGTGGTAGGGCGTTAAGTCCGCCTGGCTAGCTACCACCATCTTATCTAAGTCTGTCGCCATAACAACGATGTTTATAGCATTGTTGTATTCCGGCAGTTTGAGATAAGATAGCCAGTTCCTCAGTGGAGGATTCCGGGTGAAGCGCGATTCCACCTTCGGCCTTATCGTCACTTACCATCAGGTGAGATGAAGGCCAAGCGCTTACCCGTTGTCAATAAAAAAAAAAAAAAAAAAAAAGAAGAAATTAAAGTTTATAACTTTTTCATACTAAAAGTACGCGTATAAGCCGACCAAATTAAGCTTATTCCTTATAAAGACCAAGATGGCGGCCAATTTTTTTGTTAAGGGCCGATTCCGATAAAATGTGATTGGACATTAAATTCAAATATTGATACACCATAATGTATTTACACCTAATATCACCATATACGTATTATTATTCATACATTACAATGTATGAATAACTATACATATCAAAATACTAATGTAGATAGATAGATTTATCTTATTATGATTAACTATCTAAATCTAAGGCACGTTGAAATAAAATGATCAAATTTATTGAGCAAAGTATTTATTTTTATTGTAATTATAGAAAAAAAACACAGTTTGCAATCATAGGTATAGTAGGTACTTTTTTACATTGATCGGTTCATGTCGTATTAACGTCACACGTGAACAAAAAAAAACCAACGAGCATTTTGGTGTATCGTATCATCGAGCGTGCATCGGGCAAACAGCACGAGCGCGGGTCACAGGGGGACATTAATTATTTATTATCCAACGTTAATTGGAAACCGCTAAAAGTTTGTCTTTGTATATGTTCATTTGCCACCATCTTCTATTTCTATTTTTCTTTTTTTTCCGACATTTCAAACAAGAGTGTACGTAAGGTAAAAAGAAGTGTGACAGGCTCACTCACCATGAGCCTTACGTCGAACACAGCGTCAAGCATTCGCAAGAACGTTACATTACATGGAAATGTTATATGGAAACTGAGCATTTGCCTGTATTGTACCTTTCGTAAGAACGTTACTGTGCGTAGATTTTCTCGGCCGTGATCGCGACGGCTGGTGATCGTACACGTTGATGACTTCCTCAAAGGCCGGCGTACGGCGGGTTCGAAGCGTCGCTTTAGACCCTTGAGGCGTTGATAATTGATGAATTGTTGATGGTAAGGATGATGAAGATAAACACTTTACTTTGTCACACTGATTTTAATAGGTAACACGATTTAACTATGTACTATAATTTACATGAAATGGCGTTCACGCGCCTTTGAATTTGAAAACCAATGAATGACTATAATGAATATTGAACTGGCATCCACACGCCTTCATGACAAAACCAATGAACAACTGATTTAACTAATATAATTAATATTACATGGCGTACACACGCCTTTTATGAGAAAAACAATGCATGGCCGACTGCCATCTTTTATCACATCTATACTACTACAAACTAGACAGGTTTTTGATTGAATGACAAGTGATTCTTTTTTTTTTGAACGTAACATCGATAACGCAAATGCGTTAAACATTAAGATGATCCACAATGAAATATATACAAACATGTTAATTTTCGATTAACATTCCTCCCGCCACCAGGGGGAAATGAACTGAATACTTGAAGTCCTTAATGCGCTCTATTTATAGTAACAATAACACATAATATGACTCATACACATGACTTAACTTTAAGAATGAAAACAATATATATACACAGAAGTGCAATGGTTAACTTAAATTACTTTCTATTGGTATCGGTAATTTACACAATTTGACCACTGGTCTTACAAGCTCTCCGCTTTGAGTCCTTAATTTAACTGATCTAACAATGTGATCTGATCCCTTAAACAATTCAATAACTCTACCCTTTCGCCAGTGAAGAGGGGTGAGTTCTCGTCAATAATAAGAACTAAATCGTTGAGCTCTATATTGTTAATATGCTTATACCATTTATTACGTGACTGTAGTGTACTGAGATACTCAACATGCCAGCGCGACCAGATCGTCTGGTACAATTTCTGAATAACTTGAAAACGGGACAATCGCGACATTTTAGTCTCCTTCCAGTGAGCTTCTGGCAAGGCAACTAGTGGCTGACCTATGATGAAATGACCTGGCGTGAGAACCTCTAAATCACTGGGGTCCTCTGACATAGGCACAAGAGGCCGTGAATTAAGTATAGACTCTATTTTAGTAAATAGAGTAGACAGTTCCTCAAATGTTAAAATGGTATCGCCCACCTCTCTCTTGAGGAGGTTTTTAGCGCTTTTGACTGCAGCCTCAAATAGTCCCCCCATATGGGGCGATGCAGGAGGATTGAACTCCCAGCGAATGCTCTGTTTTCTGAACTCCTCCTTGAGGATAATCTGGTTGTCCAACAAGAACTGAGTGATCTCCTTTAGATACGAATTAGAACCAGTAAAATTGGTACCTCGGTCCGATCTGATCAGTGAAGGCAGCCCTCGTCGGCTGACAAACCTGGTGAATGACGCGATGAAGGCATCGATGGTCAATGCAGAGACCACTTCGAGAAGAACAGCTTTTGTACCTAAACATACAAAAACACACAGGTAAGTTTTGAGTGATTTCGCATTTCTTAATAAACTGCTTTTGACTAAGAAAGGTCCAGCAAAGTCAGTCGCTACGCCTGAAAATGGTCGTGCGGCCGTGACTCTATCAGCTGGTAGGTCTGCCATAAATGGTGGCTGAGATGAAGCATTGAACCTGAAACAAACTAAACAATTTCTTATGACCTTTGATACTTGACGTCTGACTGACGTAATCCAATACTCTCGCCGCAGTATGGCAATGAGTGCGTTTGTCGCTGCATGACAATATGACTTGTGATAATATTCTATGAGTAATTGACCCCACCTATGATCCTTAGGTATCAAATATGGGTGCCTGGCTCCATAAGGCAATGTTGATTTTCGTAGTCGGCCGCCGACTCGGATAAAGTGGTCTTCATCCACGAAGACACTTAATTTCTGTAGCGATTAACAGACCAATTTTCCTTGCTTGATTAATATAATTTCATCTTTATATGAATCCATTTGAATTTTCTTAATCCAATGTCTGGTTGCTTCACGAGTCTCGTCTAATGAGAGTGTAGAGTTAAGATTCCGTCTTTCTTTAGGCAATCTAATATTTCGGCAAAATCTAAGTACCAATGAGGTAATATTGATGAGCTTACTGAACGAGCTGACACGTGATAACAGCGCGTCTTCCCATGGTTCGACAGGGGTAACAAACTTGGCCAATTTCTTGAATCCAGGTAAATCGTAAGGCATAGTAACTGGTAACGCAGGCCATTGTGACTCCTCCTTAAGTAACCAGTCTGGGGACCACCATAAATTGAAATGTATGAGATCTTCAGCCGCCATGCCTCGTGAGGCGACATCTGCAGGGTTTAATTCGGAACGTACATGTCTCCATATCATAGAACGTTTTGAATTTTGAATGTCTTGAACTCTGTTACATTCGAATGTTTGAAGCATGTATGGTTTTGTGTTTATCTAAGATAACACGATTGTGCTATCTGACCAAGTATTGATGCTGTCAAATTGAATTGAACTGTCATATGACTCTGATACATGATTCAATAATTTGAACACTAGATGAGCGGCACTGAGTTCCAGTTTTGGTATCGTTTGCTTTGATCTCTGAGAAGCTACTCTTGATTTAGCTATAAGTAAACGTACCATGACATTTCCTGACGCGTCCACGGTCCTGAGGTAGACGCTCGCGGTAAAACCAGTCTCTGCAGCGTCTCCGAATCCGTGAAGTGAATATGAGACAGTCTGTGGCAGTGCAACACATCTAGGTATCTGCAAGTTTGACAAATAATTAAGGTCTTGAATGAGTTCGTCCCACTGACGACATTGACTATTACTGACAGGTTCGTCCCATTTGACTCCATCTGAAAATAGTGTCTGAAGAAACACCTTGAATCGAAACACAATAGGCGCACAATATCCACACGGGTCATACAGGCGTGCTATTGTACTAAAGATATGACGCTTAGTAATTGCTTGTTCTAGCGGTACATTGATCTGATATGACATTGATTCTGATACTGGGTCCCATTGAATACCTAATACTTTAATAAAGCTTTTATCGTCAGTATCAAACTGATGGGGCAGCTCGCAGTGTTCCTGCGGCAAATCCTGCAGTAATTCATTGCAATTTGATGACCATTTCCTGAGCTCATATTTGGCGCTTTTCATTAGTGCGATGAGTTCTGATTTGAGGTGTTGAGCCTCTGATAACGAGTCTGCGCCCGTGAGAATATCGTCAACGAAGGTGTCTCGTCTGATGACGGTTGAAGCTGATGATTCATGATGACTAGCCTCCCAATCATCGGCGAGTTGTAACAATGTTCGAATTGCAATGAATGGACTTGATCGTAGGCCGTAGGTATTAGTATTCAACTCATATACCTGAATTTGGTCAGACAGGTCCTCTCTCCACAAGATGAGCTGGTACTTCCTGTCTTCAGGGTGTATCCAGGTCATTCGAAACATCTGCTTGATGTCGGTCGTGAAGACTATTTGATGCCGTCTGAAATTTAACAATATTTGGGTAATATCATTTTGAAGTGATGGACCGGTGTGAAGACACTGGTTTAGTGATGTTCCTGTTGATGAACGAGCACTCCCGTCGAATACTACACGGATCTTATCCGTTCCCTTTTTGAATATGCCATGATGAGGGATGATAAAATGTTCGGAGTCTAACTGAAAGTCCGATTTTGACATATGACCGAGAGTTTCATATTCCTTCATGAATTCTTTGTATTTACTTGCGAATACTGAATTTTTTGCCATCTTTCTTTCTAAAGATCGCAATCGTTGAATGGCTAAAACCTTTGATTCACCCAATGGTGGCCTTGTTGAAAGTGATGGTAACCTAACCAAATATTTGCCAGCTGGCATACATTGAGTACTTGAATTATACAACCTTTCACATTCCAAGTAATCCGGATGAACAGCTGGCTTCGAAGGGGGCTGTTCCACCTTCCAAAACTTTTCTAAGACTTCCTCCAGTCTGACTGCATGGAGTCCATAGTCTTCTACTGAAGTGCCTGCCGACTGGTCGTGTGATGTGACCGTCGATGGTGACTGTTGAGTGTGTATCGCTCCCATGATAACGTGACCGAAACATGATCCATAAGCCGCTATCCCTGGAATGTTGGTTGAAATCTTTGAACCATCAAGTACATAATTGAGCACATTTGTACCAAGTATGATATCTACATCTCGAGCTTTATCAAAGTTGCTATCAGCAAGAATAATATTTGATGCCTTTAACTGATTCTTTAATTTAATATCATATGGTGGAATATTTCCTGATAATGTGAACATAACCATTGCCCGGGTACCAACTATTGGTAAATGAGCTCCTACGGGTTTAATGACTAATTTGACAACAGTGCCCGGTGTAGTAACTGCTTGATGACCTACTCCGTAAAGAATATTACTATTACCCTGTTGGTGCAATTTTAAATGATGAACTAATGATTGTTTGATGATTGAAACACAGGCTCCTGTATCTAACAGGGCCCGGACCTTGACAAATTGACCATCACCTGACCTGACCATTATTATTGCAGTAGGACAAATAGTTATGGGGAGTGATGGTCCCATAGATGCACCAACAGTTACCTTATCTCATGCCCTATCAGGGCTCATACGTGACCCAAACCTGAGTGAATGAAAGGTGGTCTGAGCCAGATGCGCTCTGTCACCAACTCGTGGCCTTGGCAGGTGATGAGCCATGGACTGCACCGGTGGAGCCTCATGATGATGATGTGCTGACGATGGGTTCGCTTCTTCGTGGATCACAGCAGTGATATGCACTGGTGGTGAGACATGACGCGCTTTTGACGAAGTTGGCGTGTCTCGACGACCTGGACATTGGGTGACCAGCCGAGCAGCAGGTTGATTTTGCTGCCGGGGAGCACCGATGTTCTCATCTGCGTTGCAAATGAGTGAGTTATGATCCTGGGAGCCACAATGAGAACACCAGTTCCTATGAGTACAGTCACTTGCATAGTGCTTCCTGAAGCATCGATAGCAGTGTCCCGACTTAGTCGCCCACGACTTACGACCAGATCGTGACAACTGTTGGAAGGCAGGGCACCTATAAAGTGAGTGTCCCTGGGCACTACAAAATGAACATGAAAGCCTCACCTGACGAGCTGATGATCCTTGATCTGTTGATGATGACATCACCTGATTGGCCTGGTATGCCTTGCCTGATGTCATCCGATGTTGACTTCATCGTGGAGCTGGTGGACGCACCGTTGGTAGTGAGGCCAGAGGTGGTCTCCTGACAGGCTCAGGTGCTGATGCCACGGCACTGTTCGTCCAACAACTCCATTAGTTGACTAATGGTAGGCAAAGCATCAGGGTTCGTGCCGTAGCGTTCCTCAAATAGTGACTGCAGCTTAACAGGCAGTTTCTGTAATGTTAAATACAATATAACATATGACCACTCTTTGACAGGCTGATCTAGCTTTTCCAAAGCCTGAAGGGCTTCCTGCAGTGGATCATGCAATTGTGAACGCAGGTGAGTGACTGATGATGTGATGATAGGTAAATTTACCATCCTACCGATATAAGCATCAAGTAGTAATCTAGTATTCTGATAAATAGACTTAAGTAAATTAAGCGCCACTGAATAATTCTTGTCATCTACCGGCAGCTGTTTGACAATGTGAAGGGCTTCACCTGACAATGATGATCTAAGATAATAATGCTTTTCAGCATCCGACAAATCACGCTCATGAACCAATGAATGATTTAAGTCATAGAATGGAACCCAGTCCATGAGGTTACCGGAAAACTTGGGAATTTCTATAAGTGGTAATTTGGCCATTACCTGGTTTGATGTGAACTTGTGTGATTTTGAAGTACCAGCGGTTGACTCCGACGACGCCTGGTCCAGTTTTATCAATAGTTTGTTGACCTCCGTGAATTGCACCTCGAACAGCGACATGTCTGATTCAGACACTTCGTCAGTTGAGAAACCCAATAATGTTTCGTAGGCTAAAACCAAATCTTTATAGTAGGTATTAAAATGCCGTTTTGCCACTGAAGCATAGACAGACCCAGTTTGTTCGTCGATCGTCGCGGCAAAATCCAACAACATTCTATGATGAGTTTTAAACTGATTTCTAGTCCTACGCGAAGCCATGATGACTATCTACTGACTAATGCACGTAATAAACAGTAACACTTGAGATCAGTTACACTTGTAACAAATTTAAAACTAACGAAACATAAATTTAGAATATGTAAACAAACAAGATAATAACCTAGTTATTTAATTGACAGACACTTGACATGACAGTGACATTGACTGAATGAGTGATTCAATATTCGTAAAGATTGAAAGAAGTTAGACCGATTGAGATTGGTTTGATGAGAATGAATGTACTTACATGAATTATTGGCCAATCACAACACAATAACATTAACTTATGAGTCCGTAAGAATGAGTGAACCGCAGCGCGCGCCCTCTTGCGTCGGCTGTCTGTGTTCCCGTTGCGTAGCGTAGCGATGCGATACACAATTACAAAATGGCGTATCTTTATCTTCAATAAATACGCCCCGTCGAATCTCGACCCTTTGATGAAGGTGATAATTATGATGAATTATTACGACCACTGAATTTAAAACACTGAAACACTCCGAGATTGACTTCATATTCGGTATTTCACACTGAACCTATAATCTTGACGGCAGCTTAGACGCGAGCTTGCCGGCAATGACCTTGGACGGCAACCGCGTATCCAGTACCCATAATGCTGTTTATCCCTTCCTGGGTTTAAACGATTCCCGTCCTGGGTTTTTAAACGGTTCCCCTCGTGGGTACCACCAAAATATTGATGATGAATGATGAAAGATTAACACTTACTTTGTCACACTGATTTTAATAGGTAACACGATTTAACTACTATAATTTACATGAAATGGCGTCCACGCGCCTTTGAATTTGAAAACCAATGAATGACTATAATGAATATTGAACTGGTATCCACACGCCTTGATGACAAAACCAATGAACAACTGATTTAGCTAATATAATTAATATTACATGGCGTACACACGCCTTTTATGAGAAAAACAATGCATGGCCGACTGCCATCTTTTATCACATCTATACTACTACAAACTAGACAAGTTTTTGATTGAATGACAAGTGATTCTTTTTTTTTTGAACGTAAGATCGATAACGCAAAGGCGTTAAACATTAAGGTGATACACAATGAAATATATACAAACATGTTTATTTTCGATTAACAGTTACATTACACCGTAATGCTCTAGCAAATACTTCAGTCTATACGCAACTTCTATGACGAACTGATTCTATGTTAGCTATGTTAAGGGGGTGCTGTGCGATCGCAAAAACTGACAAAGTTCATTAATGAACTTCAAAGCAAAATCAATCATATTGATATTTAAAATTAGAACAATTCTGCTTTGAAGTTTCAGACCTAGTAACTTGATTAGAGCAATGTTTTTATTCTGCGAAATGTACAAAACCATCACGCGCTTGTGTTAAAAATTAAAATTTACTTTTTAAGATGGGGGTGACCTGCGGAATATCAATACAAATATTTTCATGTAAGAATTATTGTTTAAGTTTAATGAAGAAAGTTGTCGAAAAAAAATGCTTTTCGGAGTCATTAGATTTATGTATTGTTAGTTATTGTTTAAAGATATTAGGTCTATTACATTATGATGTATCAATATTTGAATTTATGTCCAACCAACCACATTTTATCGGAATAGGCCCTTATACAAAAAAATTGGTCGCCATCTTGGTCTTTATAAGGAATCAACTTAATTTGGTCGGCATATACGCGTACTTTTAGTATGAAAAAGTTATAAACTTTAATTTCTCCTGAAATACTGTACCTAGGAAACTAAAAAGTAGGAACTGGTTAGATTTTTACATCAACAAAATCTTGGCTATAGTCATAGACTCGCTACTTGCTCCATTCCTGTGGAAAAACCATGTTTAGGTATTAACACCGTGACTCCAGCGGGATAACCATATATAGCTTTATATCTCAGGATGTACTGTAGCTAGAGTTCTCGTTTTTGTCTAACAAATTTTCTCTCAGAGTCAACAAAATCTTCCCCAAATTTCATGACTGTAGTTGATGAAGATTTTATTATAATATTGGAAACATTACCAGTATTGTGGAATGCCCAGCATCAGCACTACAAAAATAAATACAAACGAGATGTTGGATATAAAAAACTGCTAGATATATTTAAAAAATATATTTATTTATGGAGTTATCATTTGTAGTAACTCGTTAAAAGATTTTTCATCCATCCTGAAGTAGTTTTTGTATCTTTATTATTGAAATTTTGCATTTACAATGCTATATAAATATAGGATAAAATGTTTACTAGAAAAATAATCACCCAGTCTCAGGAAGCTCGAATGGGATTCGAACCCACGACCTTTGGATTGCCGGTCCACTGCTCTAACCGCTGAGCTACCGAGACCCCAGAAGACTCGCTGATTTTTTCCTAGTAGTTTGATTTACGCTGCAAGCCAGCGGTATTACGTCACTGTGAAGTTCTACCCTCACAGTCGAAAACAATACTATTGCAAGTATTTAACAATCGATAAAGACGTAATTGCTTAAACTTAAATATCTTTATTATTGAAATTTTGCATTCACAATGCTATATGAATATAGGATAAAATGTTTACTAGAAAAAAAATCAACCAGTCTCAGGAAGCTCGAATGGGATTCAAACCCACGACCTTTGGATTGCCGGTCCACTGCTCTAACCGCTGAGCTACCGAGACTCCAGAAGACTCGCTACACTGCAAGCCAGCGGTATTACAGCGGTGGACCGGCAATTCAAAGGTCGTGGGTTCGAATCCCATTCGAGCTTCCTGAGACTGGTTGATTTTTTTCTAGTAAATATTTTCCTAGTTTTAGTAATCATCATCTTCAGCAGTTAGTTGTATTTCTTTAAGAAGATTTAAATGGGTATACATTTCTCTTTTCTGTAACTACTGTTTAACCCAGCGCCTTTTTCGAATCCTTTTCTTTAACGTTAGGGCTAATACAAGGGATAATATAGTTTTAACTTTATGTAGATCCATGACAACACGTGTGATCACGCAGCGAAGGATCCGCGGACTGACGAAATCCAGATTGAATGTGTAATGTTGTAGCGCAATCCATCAATCTGTGATCGCGATCAGGCTGGCTAGATCGCGATCTGGATTGACTGTGTAATGGGTGCCTAACAAATTTTCTCTCAGAGTCAACAAAATCTTTCCCAAATTTCATGACTGTAGCCTTTTTTCTTATACCTCAACTTGAACTTACTTTTTGGAGGAATTTTGACGAAAAGTGGGTATTTGATTACTCGGTAACTGGAGAAGGTAGAAGCCTGGAATTTTCACTGATGGATTCCTAATTTAATTAACAAAAACTTAGCACAATAACTATATCAGTAGCGTGTCTCGTTCTTGCTCGTTTTAGGTCAAATAACTTTGCCGAGCGTGACTCCAGCGGGAAACCCTTTAACATGGGATATCTCGATAACTATTGATCAACAAATTTTGGTATTTGCTAACAAATTTAAACATATTATCAACTAAATCGGTGCGTAATTTGAAGCCGATCTGAAGGGGTTATCCCGCTGGGGTCACGGACATGATTAAAGACTGCACATACATCCAACAGCATAGAGCAGCGATGGGCCCATTAAAATAATACTACCAACCTCTCTCTTCCCTTCGGTGTCGTAAAAGGCGACTAACGGACAAAAGACTGTACATACATCCAACAGCATAGAGCGGCGATGGGCTCATCAAAATAATACTATCAACCCCTTTCTTCCCTTGGGTGTCGTAAAAGGCGACTAACGGACTAAAGACTGCACATACATCCAACAGCATAGAGTGGCGATGGGCTAATCAAAATAATACTACCAACCCCTCCCTTCCCTTCGGTGTCTTGAAAGGCGACTAACGGACTAAAGACTGCGCATACATCCAACAGCATAGAGCGGCGATGGGTTCATCCAAATAATGCTACCAACCCCTCATTTTTCTTCGGTGTCGTAAAAGGCGACTAACGACTAAAGACTGCACATACATCCAACAGTATTGTATGGTTTGTACGTCTATAGAAGATTGGTAAGATAAATTAAAGTCACTGGTACGAAAGGTAGAAACTGTATTGACAAATAACTAAGAAACTGGAATGGTAAAATGGTAATGGTAAATGATCGGAGCACTCGCGATTTATGGTGATCGCGTGCTTGGTAGCAACTACTGGTGAGTAATAACTAAATTAAAGATATTTAAATTAACCAAATTATCAATAAAATTATAGCGGCGGGCGCGTCTCCGATTACCCAATGTACGTAAACTGAACATGCTCCCGGGCGAGAGAAGAGATGAAAGAATGGTAGTTGTGCTGGTGAAATGAGATGCAATACAAGGTGATTATCAAGATAATTGGGCATTGGTTCTAAAGTACAAGTCTTATGGTTTAAATATTTGCGAAGTGGTAACGTGGACTTGGCTCAAAATAATACTACCAACCCCTCTCTTCTCTTCGGTGTCGTAAAAGGCGACTAACGGACTAAAGGAGCTGAATTGACCAATCACGATGCTCGAAATCTTGAAGAGCGGAGATTTCGACCATCGAACTATTTTTAAAGAAGCTAACTGATAACTGGTGATGAAAAGTAGATCACGTACGAGAAGAACGTGCGAAAAAGGTCGTGGTCAAAGGCCGGTCAGGCTTCACAGACTGGCTAAACCCGGGTTAACTCGCAACAAGGTGATGCTGTGTGTGTGGTGGGATTGGAAGGGTGTTTTCTATGTATAATAAGTATGTATTTAAGTATTTTAAGTATGTTTATTCGTTGTCTAGTAACCATTTAACGAATTTCTTCGAAGCTTCTCTTGGGCTAGATAATTGGTGTGGTTGTAGGAATGTTTAGTTTTATTTTTTTTAATTACTCATTCATTATGAGCTGTTACCACCAGGCAGGACCATCGATTCTGAACTCTACTGCGAACAACTGATGAGATTAAAGCAAGAAGTTGAGAGAAAGCGGCCGGAATTTTATTAATCAACAGAAGGGGTGTGGTTTTTCATCATGATAACGCTAGACCTCGCACATCTTTAGCCACTCAGCAAAAATTAAGAGAGTTTGGCTAGGAGGTGTTAATGCATCCGCCGTATAGTCCTGACCTTGCACCTTCAGATTTCCACCTGTTTTGGTCTCTTCAGAATTCCTAGGCAGTGTCAGGTTAACATCACTAGAGGACTGCCAAAACCACTTTTCGCGGTATTTTGATCAGAAGCCCCAAAATTTCTATAGCAATGGGATCATGTTCCTACCAAGATGACAAAAAATTGTCGAACAAAATGGCACCTACATACTTTAGTTAAATGTAAATAAACTACTTATATTAAACATGTTTGGAATTTTCTTTAAAAATGCGAAGAAACTTTTTCTCCAACCCATTAAGTATGTTATTTATTTATATATTTGTTATTTTTGGTTACTTGAGTATGTTTTACAAGTTAGAAATTATATACTTGTATGCTTCCTTCCACCTTTTGTTACTGCAAATAACTGCACCTGCCATGATATTTCTGCACCACCCTAGTAGGTTGACTGGTAGAGAATGCCTCAGGCATTAAGTCCGCCATGTTATATAATGTTCCAAAAAAGACCATGGGAAATTTAATTGTCCCCACCATCCAACAGATTTGAAATTAGTGGCATTTGAAGGGTCTACTAGGATAGATATATTTTTACTATGGCGACGTTCTTGAAATACGCGGTATTTAGGTTATAAAAAATATATTGTTTTTAAATATATTTTTTTTCCAACTAAATAAGATTGCAAGAGCAGACCAGACTCCACAGGCGGCACCCCTTCACGAGTAAGGTATGACATGTGAATCAGCTATCGCTTCGCTCAACCATGTTTTAGGGAACGTAACGACCCGACGCACATGCCACCACCGCAGAGACACTTTGAGAGAGCATGACACACTCGAGCAACTCCAACTAAAGCAAGAATACAATAAAAGTTTTTTTAAATTATAAATAAACCCAATACTTTTTGCAACTAACACAGTACTTTAGGCTTCTTTGGGTCCCAATGAACAAATTTACACGTTTCCCATGACTGTTGTAGGGTGGGGACGGGGTTCAATCTAAATCCCCCATGGTCCTTTAATAAGTAAAAAAATTGCGTAGCATTTCTGTGTAGAATAAGCAATCAAAGAGTAATTTGAGCGCCGTCCATTACCACCTCGAGACGGCGAAACCGGCCTTGCTCTTCCTCACCGAGACGCAGATATCCCCCCCTCCTGACATCTCGTACTTGCGCTACTAGGATATGTGCGTTCGTCGCCTTGGCAATCTTGAAGATAGGGACCTCTCCATCTTATGGCTGCACGTCGACTGCGGACGTCATCCTCGCGTCTACGCGTGCCTGTATAGGTCCCACAGCGGTAACATCGGAACTGACCAACTCATCGAGACCGTCCAAACAGCGACAGACTCCCTTCTCCAACGGATCCCCTCGGCCGAGATTGTGGTATTGGGAGACTTCAATGCCCACCACGTCGAATGGCTTGGTTCACGCACAACTGACCACGCGGGTAGAGCCGTTCATGACTTCGCTTTGGCCTACAGTCTGTCCCAATTGGTAACCGAGCCAACACGGGTTCCAGATGTGGAGGGCCATGCACCTTCTTTATTGGACCTTCTGCTGACCTCGCACCCAGACGGCTATCAAGTTTCTGTTGATGCACCACTAGGCTCATCAGACCACTGTCTGATTCGCAGCACTGTGCCTCTCACAGAAACTTCAAAACCGCAACCAGCGGCTAGCCGTCGAGTCTGGCATTATAGGTCGGCGGACTGGGATGGGATGCGAAGCTTCTTTGCGTCCTACCCGTGGTGGCGAGTTTGCTTCTCGCTGGATGATCCTGATGTCGCCGCTGACTCTGTCGTTGATGTGATACTGCAGGGAATGGAACTTTTCATTCCAAACTCTGTGGTTCCCATTGGCGGCAAGTCCCAACCATGGTTTGGTCGTTGCTGCAAAATGGCGTCTCGCCAAAAGCGACAGCATTACCAAGCCTGGGCTAATGCGGTGTCATCAAAGGATCCAAACACCAGTGCGCTCAGAAAGAAGTACAACTTTGCCGCCAGATCCTTTAAGAAGGACATCGCCAAGGCGAAGTCATCATTCATAGGTAGAATTGGCGAGAGGCTAGTGCGTCTTCCTTCGGGGACGCGTGCGTTCTGGTCTCTCGCCAAAGCTATCTTAGGGAATTTTTGTCAGCCGTCCCTACCACCATTGCACAAGACCGATGACTGCCTGGCCTATACTGCAAAGGAGAAAGCCGATCTCTTGGGCTCTCTTTTCGCATCAAACTCGACCTTGGACGATGGGGAAAACTCTCCACCAACCATACCGCATTGCGCCTGTACAATGCCAAACGTTCAGTTCCTGCAAAGGTCAGTTCGTAAGGCTCTTTTTTCCCTTGATATCCATAAGGCGAGTGGGCCAGATGCAGTTCCACCCATTGTGCTTCGGACGTGTGCTCCAGAATTGGCACCAGTTCTAACGCGCCTTTTCCAGCTCTCTTACACCACTGGCGTCGTCCCGAGCTCTTGGAAGACAGCCCTTGTGCACCCGATTCCAAAAAAAAGGCGATCGCTCAGATCCGTCTAACTACAGGCCAATAGCTATTACCTCTTTACTCTCCAAAGTAATGGAGTCCATTATAAACCGCCAGCTCTTAAGGTACCTAGAAGAGAACCAGCTACTAAGTGATCGCCAGTATGGTTTTCGTCGCGGTCGATCGGCTGGTGATCTTTTAGTGTACCTTACTCACCGATGGGCGGAGGCAGTCGAGAGTAAAGGGGAGGCACTGGCAGTTAGCTTGGACGTAGCGAAAGCTTTTGACAGGGTATGGCACAGGGCTCTTCTCTCTAAACTTCCATCATACGGGCTTCCTGAGAAATTGTGTTCATGGGTTGCCAGCTTTCTTACTGGGCGTAGCATCAGAGTCGCAGTCGACGGTTCGTGCTCCGACATGAAGCCCGTGAATGCTGGAGTCCCGCAGGGGTGTGTGTTGTCCCCTACTTTGTTTCTTCTGCATATCAATGACATGCTGCATAACAACAGCATTCATTGCTATGCGGATGACAGTACTGGGGATACGCTCTACACCGGGCGAGCTAATATTTCTCTGGAAAGCGTCATCGAGAGCCGGAATAAACTTGTGACTGACACCGAGAACATGTTAAGTCATGTCTCGGATTGGGGCCGACATAACCTAGTCCGCTTTAACCCCTCCAAAACACAAGTTTGCGCATTTACCGCGAAAAAACGTCCCTTCGTCGTACCTCTGAACTTTGAGGGAGCTCCCCTTGATACCAATCCGATTATTGGAATCCTTGGCGTCGATATTTCGAGTGACGTTCAGTTTCGTGGTCATTTGGAAGGTAAAGCTAAATTAGCTTCGAAAAAGCTGGGTGTGCTTAATAGAGCGGGTCAGTATTTCACGCCGGCCCACCGTTTACAACTGTATAAAGCACAGGTCAGGCCGCATATGGAATACTGCTCCCATCTCTGGGCTGGAGCACCCCAATACCAACTCCTTCCATTTGACCGCATTCAACGCAGAGCTGCTCGAATTGTCGGCGACGTGGTTATTTCAGGTCGGCTCGATCCACTGGCTCTTCGGAGAGACGTTGCGTCTCTCTGTATATTGTACCGTATATATCATGGGGAGTGTTCTGAGGAATTGTTCGGCTTGATCCCTGCCGCTAATTTCCTTCACCGCACTACACGCAATCGACTGTCATTCCATCCACATCGCCTTGATGGATGGCGGTCTACTACTGTGCGTTTTTCAAGAAATTTCTTGCCTCGAACTACAGTGTTGTGGAACCAGCTCTCGGCGGCGGTATTTCCGGACCGTTACGACTTAGGGATCTTCAAGAAACGAGCCTATTCCTTCCTTAAAGGCCGGCAACGCGCCTGCGATTCCTCTGGTTTTGCGGGTGTCCATGGGCGGCGGTGATTACTTTCCATCAGGTGACCCGCTTGCTCGTTTGCCTCCTTCTGCTATAAAAAAAAAAAAACAACCAAACCAACCCATCTCTTCCCTTGGGTGTCGTAAAATTCAACTGACGGACTAAAGACTGTACATACATCCAACAGCAGAGAGATGGGCTCACCACCTGTCACATTGAGCACATGTGCTGGTAATTTAGGCCTAAAATTGTTTGTAAACTTTTCAATCTTCTTCGATCATTCTCCTTTACGGTAGATTAACCATTCGTTGAATCTACCATAAACTGACCGTGCACTATGCCACAATACAAATGCTCCATAAAATGCAGCTAGCAACAGACAGCTTGTGCAGGGCATGTGGAGAGAAAACGGAGTCCGTGCAACACCTACTGTGTGACTGTGACTCCCTTGCTAGGAAAAGAATAAGTCTCCTGGGGTTGGCCTATCCGAAACCAGAAGATTTTAGGCTCTTCGCCCTCAGAGACATTGCCAAGCTAATGGCAGTCTTTTCACTGAGGGACAGGGTGATAGGATGGGGTTAAACAAAAGATCCCAATGGGTCGACGTGCTGCTGCGAGAGGGAGACCTTTGCGGGCCCCACTAAGATAAGGTACCTACCTACTTATACAATCACAAAACAGTTGTACCTATTATACCTATACAATCCAAATGGGTACCTAAGTATACAATCGTTATCTTACACGAAAAAAAAACATGTAAAATCTCTTATTTTAGTTTATGTAAATAAGAAGGCTGTTGATGAAGAGTGACCTCAATAGCCGTTATTATACAGACAAGCTCGCAGATGAGAACTAATCTGTGTTCGAAATATTTCGCTCTAATTAGCCGCAATGGACTCCGCGCCGGCGGCTAGTCTTGACAGGAGACATGCGGAGCATGCACTCTTAGACAGTTGGGAATTAGACAACCAAGTATCAAGACACGCTAGCCGAGTATACCACCTTGGGAACTCCGCACACCTTGCAAACCATCGCTCGTTGTGTTCTAGAAGATTTTAACGATGCTCACTTGTTGCCAGTAATGGATGAAGTGTATAAGTTTATAACGGTCTAAGGATACGGGAATTAAAGGGTAGACACAGCTAAAACGGTGCACTATTACACGCGGTTTCGCAATCTGAAATTGGTGGGAAATTCTTTTAGCTAATCTTATCGTGTCTTAGATTATTGCCTGCCAATGCAAAGCGTTTCTTGTAATGGGGTGGAATAGTCCCATCTGAATCGATTCTAACAATTTGGCCACTATAATTTGGCAAGGTTAGATGGGATTAAATATTTTTCCCTTAATTATGTACCTACATTAAGTATCGTAGAATCACTATATTTCCATATTTCCCTGTTATTATGCTAGTCATCTAAACTCTACAACTATGATATCCATGGTGTTCCCAATTAGATAGGTACATGGCTTTAACAGTACAATCTCCTGTTTTGATTTGGAAGTTACGTAGTTGATCTTTCTTTTTATTTTCTCTTTTGGTGGTTTCCACTAAGGAAAACTTTATTTTGTCTTTCAGATTTACTGCGAAGTTGCTTGAAAGGCATTTCTTTTCATTAATCTATAGAAAAGTAACTAAAACGATAAAAGTAACTAAAACTTTAAATAGGTATTATGTAATAAACTATCGGCTTGATCGCGACCGGGTCCGCGTATATACCCATGTTGGAATTTTCCCGTAGATTTTCCAAAAGTCCTGACAATTACAAACACAACGAAAAAGAATTCAACCAAATCGGTAGAGCCGTTCTCAATTGATGCTCGTTCAAACATTTGGCAAATAATTATATTCTTAATATAGACAGATAGGTTTATAGTAAGTACCTAGGTAATTTTAGCCACAACTGTGGCGGCGGACAGAAAAGTGGAAGGAAAGAGGAGGTAAGGCCTTTGCCCTACAGTAGGACAAAGTAGGCTAACAACAACAATAATAATAAGTTTTTTTTATAATATTTTATACTGTAAATATGTTTTTTTTACTTAAGTACCTATATAAAATATTGTAAAAAAAATCTTAAGAGAAATAATAAGTATGTTAAATAGAGAAAAAAAACAATAACTTTAGTAGTAGGTGGGTACTGTAGTTTTAGGATAGTTATAGATTAGGTAACTATAAGTATCTACTAAGAGAATTAAAGTGCTTAATTTTAGCCATAGTTAGAATCTAACTACCCAGCCACAGCACAAGTGACTCTACCGCGTAAGAAAATTGTCGTTGTCCATGTAATTGGTAAGTAGTTAAACTCGAAATAAGTTAGATAAAACCATAGACAAATATAACATTACAGATTGAGATTAAATAATTTATTCGGATCTATTCGTATAAATTAGAATAATTTCATCAAGATCATATTATTACATACCTACTGCACATACTCCTATCAAGATATGTGTTTGTTTTAAGACGTCCGATAAAGCGAACTCAAAAACCATCCCGCATATCATAAATTGGCATGTATCCTGCAATTTGAGGAACCAAAGCATAGGGTTGGGCATTCAAGCGTAGTGCTACATCGATAACAAACTCCTAACCCGTGGGCTGACGTAATCTATGTCGGTCTCCACCTCGGAACAAACTGAAATACCGACACCGTGTGTGGGTGTGCTGCGTTTAACGAAAGAGCGGCAGTCCATCAGGCGCGAGAGGGACGCCGCTATACGTTACGAGCGGGACGAAAGACTACGCCGCCCGTGGGAAATGCACAGTAGTGGTCAGATCAGACTGCGCGCGCGCCGGCCCAGTGCACGTATTATTGTATAGGAATCTTTCTTACTCAAAACAGCTTTAGACAGCGCGCACCTTTAACCGATATCGCTTTTATCTAACCGACATAAGATTCAAAATCTTATAGTGCGGACAGTATATCTATGTCGTATACTTCTAAAGGATCCTATATAGGTAGTTGCGCGAGTATAATGCGATGGTTTTTTTTAGCGATCGATTGAGGTGGTTTCTGCGGTGGGCTTCGGTTGGGATGCAAATGTGGTGTTTATGATGTTCGCCGGCACACGCCTAGTAAAAAATCCTCCACTGAACTCACGAAAGCGGATGTTTCAATGTTATTATGTTATGCGATTGAACGTATATTATTGACGAACATCTCTGTTTGTCGGTGTTAATCAGAAAATTGTTCTAACGTAAGATAATATTTCATCGCTTTTCTGTCTTCGTTTAGTTATATATTCATTACGAAAAGAAAAATACTTAGGGCACTTAGCCAATTGCTATTCTGTCTCATAAGTATTTTGCTGAAAACAGTTTTACGTTTGTACCTCCTACAGTTGCCTACTACAAATCATTATCTTACTTCAATCATATATATCTCCAAATTGAACGCCTCTAAGGAATTATCTTTAATTTCCTCCATGACAATAAGGCTGCATGGACCTTTATTTTTATATTATACGCGTCCAATATCTTTCACGTTAGTTAAGGACAATAGTGTTTCAAAGCAGAGGGCTGGCTCATCGGATGCATATCTTAATTAGGCCGCACATGGCGATCATCGTTTCTTTTTATATATCATCGGTTGTTTCACCGTGACGAATATTTGTATAGACGGGGCAAAGCATCATTTCGGTACCAGAAAATTAACTTTGGAATCTACGCCCACGGAATAAGGTTGAGAATAGTTCTGTGATGCGGTTATATAAATTGGTGTTGGAAAAGATGCTGTGATAATTAGAAGAATCGCTGACAAGCAACGTGAAGCGTTTAATGAATTGAACGCTATTAGTGCAGTTGTGAATGAAAGCTCTGCGCTCGGAGCGGTATGGGAAACATTTGACTTTATAGATGGTTCAGCTGAAATATGGACTGTTCAGAAAACAATTTGAAAGTGGAAATAAATACGTCTGCTTTTTTGATGAAACTGAAATATGAATAAATGTTAAATGTATAAAGGTATATCCTCTACCTTTCTTTAAAGTTTCAAAGCCACAATTTATCAATTTCAATAAAAATGTGTCTAAAAATAGGCACTTTAGTTCAAGTCTTAGTTTAGAATTAAATTTAATTAAACAGTGTAGGTACCTACTTATTTAAACAATATTACCTTGGTAATTATCAATGTTTTAGAAGGACATTTATAAATTGAGGAATCAGAATAATAGCTTCCATATTCCAAAGGTCAGAACATACAAATGTTATTTTTGTTACAGCAGTAACTTCAATACTGATCCATAATTTTGTAAACAGTTAAATAGATCGGTAGTTAGATACTGTTGTTCCAAATGTAATACTAACATTGTACCTAATAGCAATCAACAAGCAATAATAGAAATAAACGTTGCACAATCAGAAGTACTTTAAAGCTAACACTATAATTGAATCTCCTTCAGTTAGCAGTCTGACCTCTGACACGGATGCACTTAAAAAACTATCTGTAAATAGTCATTACGCCTTTGACTTACGGTTCATTTTGCGTGATATAAATACAAGTTCTAAGCTAAGTCTAGGTCGAGACAGTCATAAAATATCTAAGGCACGAGGTGCCCTGCAGAGTCTGTATAAACAGAATGCCCCTGTGTACGTGTTTTGCATAGTCGATTCTATAGTTTTATTGCATTCGAATGACTGTTTGTTTGTTTGGATTTTTAACATTGAAAGAATCCGCTGTTGGGCAAGTTCCTCCTTTTTTGGTCTGAATTCCTTGTGAACATTCCTTGTGAATCTTAGATATTTTAGAAGTTGTATTTCAAAAATTAATCCCGATATAAGTTAAGTATAGCTTACATACTTTAAATAATTATATACCTATATACTTACTTTAAGTATAGCTTACAAAGCTACGAGTATAATGAAACCTTAATGTTGACAATACTTTTTATATAATTTTGTTTTGGTTTAGTACCTACCTTACGATTAGGTTGCCTTCAATTGTAGCTGTATATATTCGTAATTTGTATTTGCGACTTTAAGCAATTCATAATTTAGAGAGCAATTAGAGGTTATGTAGTACCATAAATAAATTGTCCCGTGCAATCAATAAAACAATTCATAAGGACAAAACAGTTACATAAAAATATTATGATTACAACGATGTGAGATTTAGAGAGTTAAGAATTTATAAAAGTATTCTAATGGAAACGGTAAACGTTAATACAATTTTGTAGGTAAGTAAGTAAGGAACTCACACAAAAAAAACGCTTTCATATTTTAACCAAAATTGAAGAGAGATGTTATTAAAGAATAAAAGCATTTTAGTAGGTACTCCTACTTTTCATCTATCATTTGCTTGGTATTTTTTAATTATATTTATATACTTTCCATCCGCCTTCCGTTTTTTACTCAAACCATTTCAACTTTTCCTAAGCCTCCACAGATGCTTTATATCCTATTACACACCGAATGGAGTGACTAGGAAATGCCAGACAGTACCTACAATTTATTTGTTGCGTAAGGTCGACCAGAACATAAGTCTGGATCAAGTGACCGTCTTCGGAGCGTAGTCCGCTGGCCGTTCCCACGGCATGCCGCCTGAGGCACCGCACTGAAACATGACGGACGCACGATTACTCTGAAACTCGAGTCAACTTATAAGCGACACTTTGGATTACCTAGCTATCTCATTCTTTCCCCTTTATTCCAGGTGATACCTGGTTTAAAACATATGCTGTGATTTTGTTGTGTAAATACGGCTTGAAACATAGTTTATATGATCGAGTCAAACAGCATAGTTTTAAACCAGGTTTTATTTTAGTTTGCGTTTTGGGTTTGCAGGACTTATGTTTGATGCTTATAAAGTTAAGTTTATTTAATGGTATAATTATATACCGTGTACTTACACGGTGTCTAGTGCGAGTTTTAGTCAACTTTTAAGCGACACTTTGTATAAGCGATCTTCTTTAGTGTGTTGCTAATAGTAAATATTGCAATAAATTTGCTTAAGGTTAGAAACCTACGTAGTGAAAGCTTACCAACTATTATTTCTGCTAACTAAAAACCGCTACCGTATTTTTATACCAATATGATGGCAGCGGGCCGGGCACCCTGAAATATGACGGACACACACGACCTAACCTAACTCTGAAACTCGAGACTTAGTGATGTAACGAATATCAACGGATGCAAATATTCACCTTCAAATTTGGCACCATTTATCTATGACTCTATTTTGACTTAAATTGATACAACTTCGGAATTAAAAACAAAATTTTACTCTACTAAAATATTTCTCATTATTAAAATATTTAATATTATTAAAATACATCTTAACGACCTCCGTGGTGGTCGAGTGGTTAGCACGCCGCGGTCTGGCGTCGCGCCATCATCAATTCCCGGTCGGGTCAATTTAGAGAAAAACTGTTTTTCTGAGTTGATTTCGGGTCTGGGTGTGTTTTTTATGTTTATGTATATTTATCCGTTATATTACCATATTAACGAGTTTTATAAGAATACTTATCTTGGGCTAGATAATTGGTGTGAGCGTGAGAGAGAACAAATTTTATATAAGTAAGTAATTTTTTTTTAAACACTGAAAAAAGACGACAACCTCAGGCGGGAATTGAACCACGCACATTCCGCATTCCGGGCGGGTGCCTTAACTGTCCTCCCTCCTGTTTACTTGTACTCGTGAATTTTGAGGTTAGAACGTAATTAGTCTTTTTATAACATGACTAAATCAGTTTCTAGTGATATATGGATTTATTTTAACTTACATGTTATAATATTTTTGAGACGTTGATATTCGCAAAATATTCGCATAAGTTTTACGAATGCGAATGCAAAAATACGAATGTCAAAAACATTCCAATATTCGCGAATGCGAATATTTGTTACATCACTACTTAGGATTAAAGCCTTGTTCGCACTTTATTTCAAGGTATGAGATAACTCTTCATATACATTTAGAAGTCACAATTTACAAGATTTAAAAAAGTGCTCAATCTACAATCAGCTACAAAATCCGTGCAAGAATAAACAACACCAGTTCCTCAACGTTAACTCACGATGATATTTTTAACGACACATCCAACGTTAAAATTATGAGTATCTCGAAACAGTGCGTCGAGATGAATGGTCACCGCCATGTCTATACATGTTCAATGGTCCGTCTATAGATGTTTAATGCTCGCTGTATACATGTTCAATGCTGTCCCGGCATTGTGGCGGCATCTCTTTATGCGAACGTCACGCGGACTGGTATAAATAAGGTGTGTGTCATGTCGGCCACATATCTGTACGTCGACGTAGCGATGATTTACGTGTTTCTGCTAAAGTCCCTTGTATTAGCATAATATTGGATGATGAAAGGTGTTTTGGTTGATTTTATAACTATAAACATGTTAAGTAGATAGAACATATACTAGGCTTAGAGGCGTCGGTAGCCAAACGGATAGTTGCTCGATTTAAACGCGATAAATCGTGGTTCGATCCCCATACCTCCGTTAGACTACCTACTGACGTAACTTCTACACAGTCATTTTAGATTACTTGATGATTTAACAGGACTATTAATAATGTCTAAAATGTACATTAAAAACAATATTTAAGAAAAAAAAGCACCCGCTATCCGCAATGGCAAACGTGGTGGGTTATTATGGCCAAATCTCGGACGGGGTTGCACAAAAGATTGCAATGGGTCGACGTGCTGCTGCGTGAGAGAGACCTCGCAGGACCCACTAGATAAGATAAGATAAGATAAGATGCCCCAATTTCTGCATGTGCTGTTGTTCATGTAAGAAGGCGGCCAGCAGTGGAACGTCTATAGGCTGACGGTGATTTATTTTAAGCTTAATTTGAGCTCCTATGAAAGTTACATTCGACTTTTCGAGTGAAGAAGCAACTGACACTGACGGGTCAGCATCAGAAAGGTAACCGTCCTCAACACATTTGTGTGTGTGACAGAGAGAATCTACTTCACTAGCTGTCTTCGCAACTCGCCTCCGCATCCGTTTAACATCAGGAAAGAAGTCGTTTACCTTCTTGTCGATGAAAAAGTAAATCTTACTGCTGCTCCCAAAGATGTCAATTAACGATAATGATCCCTTAGCATCTATGATTTGTTTGGAATAAAAGTCTCTTCTAGGAGTTCTAACATAATTCTTGTCTCTGGGTACGGCGCGCGGAAAGTACATAGTACATAAGTGTAAAACCTTGTTTTTGTTGAAGAACCGAAAGGAAACTTAGCAAGGGTGTTTCTTTTCCCCCTGCCTGTCTGGAATCCCATCTTACAGTTTATTAAATCCAAGTCTCAGCATCATACATACGGCAAGACCAAAAGGTACTGTTAGTTCAGATACTGGAGAGTTTAGAATGCACCCTAATCAAAATAATAGAGAAATTGTAAATGAATTTAGAGACGACCAACACTTCTGTTCCCTGTGACTACATAATGTATCCTAACTATAAGTCAGTAACTATATAAATTATTAGATACTGACTTATATTCCTGCAAATAATTTGAATAGTGTCGCTTAGCGGTGAAAGAATACAACCACCCCCTCTCTTCCCTTGGGTGTCGTAAAAGGCGACTAACGGACTAAAGACTGCACATACATCTAAAAGCATATTGCGGCGATGGGCGCGGCACGGCACCACCTGTCACGCTGAGCACATGTGCAGTCGCTATTTGGTGAAAAGTGGACTAGGAATGGGTAGAGGACTACTTTTGCTCTTCTCGTTGCCTAGACTAACTTTTCGGGGATAATAGTCGTGATTTCAACCCCTCAGGCCCCAAGCGGTCGCATGAGACCGCACCTACAGAAACACACTTGACTTTGTACCGTGTTTTTATAGACTTAGAGACTACTTTAGTATGAACAAGTTTGGTTATTTCGGTTCTGTGGTTCATCTTATGTATTGTTATCACAAAATATCGCATAGTCTATGCTCGATTCTGTCAAATTTGACGTTGACAGTTGCGCCAAAAAAAGTGTCAAAAAAATCTTAAATAGGTATGTATGTATGTTACTTACATATCAATTCAATCTATAGTTGGATAAAAGCCCAAGAAAGGAAAAGAGTCGAAGGTGGGCGGGAGCAGCTGATCGGCGGTTTTCGTACCCCAGTTCTTTAGATAACGTAGCAATGGAGGGCCACTATCTAATGCTCATCTGCAAAGGGCTGGAACTTCCTGATTCTGCAAATTAAAAGTAAAATTAAAAAAAATATATTATTTAAGTGATTTAAATCATCAGTAGGTGTATTTGGCATTTCTGTACACACCGCACACTACGTCGAAGTGGCATGCAAAATTCTCATAAAAAGCACCGCAAAACGACGTTTCGTTTTCCCTGTTCCCTCTTTCAGAACTGGACCAATTTTTATTCTATGTCTGTCTGTAGGTTTGATTTTTTTAAAACCAGCCACTTAATGTTTCTGACGACGCCTTAAAACAGAGTGATTTTGCTAAGTTTTGAAGGCTCCTGATTATTAAATAAATGACTTAATGCAAAAAACACATAGAAAATCAGAACATACAGACATAGAAAATCTCTTTCTTTAATCGATGCTGAAAAAAACATAAAAATTGGTCCAGTTCTAAAAGAGGAAACAGGGGACTACGAAACGTCGTTTTTCTGTGTTTTGTATGAGAATTTTGCATGCCACGTCGACGTAGTGTTTCCTATTAAAAGACTGAGAGCATGTCATGTCCATTAAATATTTCACATTTACATTTTAGAGCGTCGAGAAATTGGTGGTTCCTCTATAAAATGTCTTTTGTTTATACGTCAAACTTTTTTAAATACTCGTTTAAGTTTTATATAATAAGTATTATTTTAGCTGAAGTGACCCACGGATTCTGTAAAGGGTTCGAAACGTGACGATCATATAATATGTTAATCGGATTGGAATACATCCTGACGCTTCAGTGCATGTGCCTCTACGCTCTGCAATTTCAATAGATGTAGTAGGTACCTACCATATAAACAATGCTGCTTTGCGACAGAAATAGGTACTTATTATATAATGATATTTTCACCATTACGGGCAAACACTTGTCTTTCATCTCCCCTGATGGCAACCGGTGAAAAAATACTACCACCCGACCGCGCGTGCGGCGATGGGTTCGCCATCTGTCACGCTGAGCACATGTGCAGTCGCTATTTGGTGAAAAGTGGACTATGGCAGAGGACTACGTTAGCGGTCCTAATTGCCTTGTCTCTGACTAACCCTTCAGGGATAATAGTCGTGATTATATGATTGTTACTCAGAGGTCCCGCAGTTGGGAACAAAACATTGCTGACCACTTAACACACAGTTTATTTAACTTTGCAAACGCGATTGACAACGTATGAAGGCGAACATTTAAGGCCACAAAAAACAGTGTGTGCAGCTAGCGCGGATGGTCGCAGACTACCTATTGCGGCGCACGATTCGCACCAGTGACAAAGCAAAATCACAAATGTGTGGATACCTACATTACCGCTAACAAAATATAATAAAATAGGAATGGATAGGAGCGCATCGCTAACATCCCCCACCCCAGTGCTGGGCTCAGCACTCATCCACCAAACTGATCGGGGCGACGCGCTCCACTGACCATAGCCATACACCTGTTTTCGTTTTAATGTCGACAAGCCGGACACGACCATCTTTACCTGGGTAAACCTATTCTACTATTCCTTTTCGCCAAGTATTGCGAGGGCTGTTAGGGTCCACCACCAGAACTAGATCTCCCACCAGAATTGCCTTCTGCTCATGCTAAGGAATGGAAGTGTCCATTTCTTTCAGGGCAATAGTTCAGGCAGTACCTCCTTAACCCATTTCCGCCAGTACATATCTGCCAACCTTTGGGATATTCGCTGCTGTCTCCTAAAAAAGGTCAAAGTCATCAAAAACACCAACCACAGCTAAGTTGGACGAAGAACCGAGCAGAAAATGGTTGGGAGTTAATGTTTCGATACTGCCAGGCTCGACTGATACGCGCATGGAAGGTGGTATTTACGATATTTTCAACCTCTAGCATAAGGGTACTCAATATTTCATCCTTTGGGGCTCGCTCCCTCAAAATTGTCTGGAACGACGTTTTGACACTTCTAATCAGGCGTTCCCATGCTCCACCCCAATGACGACAGACGGGTGGAATAAAGTTGAACGTCATGCCATTGTGCATTCCTTCCGACTTCAACTTTTTTACATCTAGTGCCTGCATCGATCTCCGCAGCTCGTTATCGCTCCCCTTAGGTTTGTTCCGTTGTCCGAGAAAAGTTTCAACGGCCAGCCTCGCCTGGAAGCCATACGTCGTATTGCCATAATAAGGGAGTCGGATGTCAATGACGCAACAATCTCGATATGTATGGCGCGCACCGTTAAGCAGTAAAATTAACACCATATCGTTTTTCCCAGCGACAGCCTACAGTAACCTCCATGGGTCCAAACAAATCCAAGCCGAAAGACGTAAATGGACGTTGTTGGTGCGCGAGCCGAGCAGGCAGCAAATCACCCATCATTGGCATCCGAGGATTGGCCTTTCTCAATCGACACAAGTAAAAACTAGTCACCACACTGTAGGGAAGCTGATGGTGGGTAGGATGGATGCCACATCGTAGGAAGGCTAAAGGGAAGATCTTTCTCCGAGCTGGGTGATATAGCTCGGGGACCGAGGTCCAACGGATGTAAGTTGGAGGTGCTATATATAGCGAAGGAGATGGTGAAACTTTGCTACCGCGATGCGGGCTTCCCATACTATTTTCTATCAGACGAGCTACCGGATGCGGACCATCGAGGATCAGGGGATGGTTAGTTTCATACGCAATATCAGCAGCTGCATCGATGCGGCCCCCAACGCCTAATAAGCCGCCATCGTCTAAAAATGGAGTTAAACTTAATAGCCAACTGTTCTGTTGCACACATTTACCACCTTTTAGTGCAGATATCTCACAAGAAAAAGAGTCAGCTTGCGATTGTTTTATCTGTAAATACTCCGCTCGTAACATCATGCTATGGTCTACGTCCATGGTTAATCTCTTACATTTATTAATAAACCGGAAAATCATAACCGTAGCTCCCAACAGTCGGCGCCAGGACGATGTATTGTTCGCACCAGGGATGGCCAAACGACTATCTGGTGAGCCTTGAATCGTCATCACCACTCCTGATTCAATTTCATTCGAATCTGATTGCGTCACATTAGCGGGCCACAGTGCCTCGTATTCAAATAAAAATGGTGGCTTTGAAGACCAATCATTAAAAAAGGAAACATTGTCAAAAGAGTCACGTATCGCCAAGTCCGCAACATTTAATTTAGAAGGCACGTAGCCATTCCTCACAGCTTGTTAGATCGTCAATTTCTCCGAGTCTATTAGCTTCGAACACTTTGTACTTACGCGTACTTACTTCTTTATCCAGTAAAGAACCGTAGTGGAGTCACACCAAAATTGTCGTCTCACTAATCTGTGTTCTTTCACAATAGTATTTGCAAGCCTAGCAGCTAAAACCGCTGCTTGATGTTTCGCGTGTGGTATTGTTATTGATTTCACCGGCAGCACGCGACACTTACTCGATATAAATGAAATAAATACTTTGCTATTCTTACCAGTTCAAGATGCGTTACTGAATATATGCAGCTGTATGTCATTATAATATTCATGCCGTAGACGAGAGCCTGGAATCCGTAACGCTCGTAGACAACGGGGCCTTGTCGTAGCACTCCGTAGACGCTGCTACGGCTCGCTCGGAAACCGGTTTGTTATTCGGTGACTTTTACGTATAGCAGCGAGGTAAACGCATTGTTTTTATTAACTGCAGCCAATCCTTTGCACCATTTATTGTTAACATCATCGGGAATAAAATCGTCCCATTCAATGTTATGAGTCTTGTAGCATAATCTTTCCTTGGATTGTGAACGATGACAGAAATCCCAAAACATCAAACACTGACATGAAAACACGTAGCTTTTGTCTTTTAATTGGTCTCTGTTGACCTTGAATGATGTTATCCGGGATGCGTTTCATTGAAACATCAAAACCCAACATGTCATAAAATCCAAATTAAACCCAAAGTACGCTCACCTATTATCGTTGTTTGGTGTTGTTCGACTTTGAATCTTATAGAGACATTACCTAAGGTCTCTTTTGGAATACTATCCAGCACGGCCTCACTATTTGACGTCCAGTTGCGAACATGAAAACCTCCGGCCTTATGAATGTCACTTACGTTTTTTACCTTCTATTTGGCGGCCTGTTCATCCGAGATGCTATCTACGTAGTCATCCATTTAATGGGAGCAACGTATAGCGTCCACAGCGGCCGGCATGGATGACTCAAACCGTTGAGCGTTTTCGTCCCTAATGAATTGCGCAATAAAAGGGGAACAATTAGCGCCGAATATTAAAAAAGTTCCAAAATTATTTTTCTACTGGTTCTGTGTTATTATTTCTCCACAGAAATCTGAACACATTTTGATCGTCTGAGTGGGTCTTTATCCTTAAAAACTTATCTTATATATCACCGGTTACTGTAATTTGATTTTCCCGAAAGCACAGCATTATGCCAAACAGTGATGATCTGGACCTGTATGAAGGGAATCCTTTAAGCAAAACCCATTAACCCTATCAGCGGCGTCAAAAACTAAACGCAATTTGCTTTTGTTTGGATTATCCACCCCGAAATGAGGCAAATACCAAGTTTTAGTATTAAAGTATTTTCGCGTAATCGTTTTCTAACAAATGTTCTATTCTTTGTTTATTAATTTAGCAGCAAAATCTGGACAACGTTAATTTTCTTTTCAATAGATTTAAGTCTTATAAGCGCAATAGGATAAGTGTCTCGTGTTTTGGCGTTCGCGTCACGCCAAGACCAACATACCAGCGGCCGTCGATGAGTTTCGCCGTCTTCTCTAAGTGCGCGACAGCACGGACTTCGTCGGCATTCTCATGTGGTTGACCTAAAATACTTATGGAATCTAAAGCGAAAAAGCGACGGACCTCATGATGCATTTCTCTTACAGGTAGGCGGTCGGATTAATCGCGGCTGTCGACACTGACACTAATAATTAACACGTGAGATGGATGGTGGCGGTCAGCAGTAGGTTTCGTGGTCATACACCCAGGGGGTGAGAGTAGCGCAAGGCTCATTAAGTTTCCCTAATCTTATCTCTAATGGTATAAGCAAGTGATAATTATCCTGCCCTATTAACAATTCTGGATTTAAATCAGATGTATACAATTTATGTGAAAAATTATATAAGTTTTCAAACTGTTAAAGGAGAAACAGACATTTTTTGCATTGGTAAATTCAATTCTTTAACTTCGTGTTCGGATACAATGAATCTTATTGTCCATACCTGCAAGGTCCACATTTACCACAGTAGTCTCCAAAACCAGTTCGTTGTCTAGCCAGGCGCCGTACGCACGCATGGGCGTGCGGCGCCAGCGAGACAGTCGACCCGTCGTCTAAGCCCCTTCGTACACAAGGCTACGCAAATCTCCGATACTCGACGATTTTAGTCTCCAAGCGACTCCCGCCATACAAACCCATTGAGGTTCGTACACTAGTCGCGTCGCCGACATTTGTCTCGCGACTCGCGTCGCGCCTGTCGCGCGCTACCTGCCAGTCGAGATCTTCGCTACTTAAGACCTTGTCCAGAAGAGGGCGAATTCGCCGCAAATTCGTCGCGAAACTCGCGCGATGCTTGTGGACGCAATGTATGGGCAGCCAGTACCTCGAAAACGCGCGTTTGCGTTCGCGAGACGATTCGCAGCGAATTCGCCCCTTCTGGACAAAGTCTAAGTCGCGGCGATTTCCAAGATGGCCGAGCAATCATTAAATATTAAATTTGTTTCTGAGGTGGAGAAATATCCTTGCCTATATATACAACATTAGGCCCTTCGTACACAAGGCTACGCAAATCTCCGATAGATTTGCGTAGCCTTGTGTACGAAGGGCCTAACAACGCACTTGTTTGATTAAAGCACCGTTCGGCTCGTGTATGCGTATGGGCACAACTTTAAGTAGTACTGATTTGCGATCACTCGCGCCTATATGATTCACGTTTTCACTACGCGCACTCACGGAGGTTAGTTGCGATTCCATAACAGTACTAACAGTATGTTCGCAATTTTGAATCGTGTAATGCAGCAACTTGTGATGAGACCGGCCGCAGCCATCTGTGTCGCAGGCGGGCGCGGTGCATGTTTCTCTGTTGTGACACGCACAAAGACATTTGTAGCACACACCATGGTGTACATTTACATTTTAAAAAATACCTACCCGTCCCTCAAAAGTTAACGTAGTCCCATGTCACTTTTCACAGCGCCTTTTTAAATAGTTTACATTCTGGTAAATGGTGTTTAGATTTGCGGCAAAACTGGCAGTTGAAATTGTTTTAGCAATCTGACTGTACTAGTACTGTATGCAACCGGTTAGTGTTGTGTTCACTATGTCTAAATCTATTGTTTTGATCGCATCGCTGCGCTTCGTCACAAATTGCACACTTGAAGTTGTTTATATCTTTAATGCTTCTTCGTGTAGAAATTCCGACAAGATAAGCGAACGTGATCTTTTTCCTTCCTTTATTAATGTGTAACTATAATCTGACCATTTTGATAATAAGAGCGCAGGTAGCTTGGCTAAAATAACTGAGGCCACGTTCATTCCCTGAAGAGACTCTTCGCGTTTCAATGACCTTATTGCTTTAATTAAGTTTTGAACTTTCACAGAAAATGTAATTATTTCCATTTAATCATCATTTGGCCATAACTGGAGTTTTTTAACATCTTGTAATATCTCTACTATGATGAGGCCAGGGTTCCCATATCTGAGCTCTAAAGTGGAAATAATCTTATCAGGTGATGTTGCACTGATCAGTAAGGCAGCAAAATCATCGTTTGCGGCCCCTTTTAAGCACTTCCGGAGCCTCCACATGTTTTCGTTGGAGCTAAACTTGCACAAATCGGTTGAGTCATCATACGCTTCCTTAAATTGTAGCCACTCCATCGGTTCACCAGATAAGTCTGGCAGGTCTCTAGATGTACATAAACGGCTTAATAGCTTTCCATTCGGTTCCTTAGCGACTGAAGCAGCGGCCACATCCTTCAGTGCTTTAGCAAGCAGGTGCACGGTGTCGCCGGCGTCGGCGCCCTTTTGCTCAGGTGCCGACGCTTGTCCATGAAGTGGTGCTGATGACCGAGGCTCACCCATTTGAAATTCCTTCTCGGTGGTCAGCCTGCCCGCTTGCTGATAGCTTTTATCTAGGCACTGCTCGACGTTGAGGGTGATGAACTCCTCATCATGACGTGGACTGTATATTTCTTAGTCGTTGAGTTCTGCTATATCCGCTTCCAACTGCTTGTCTATTAGCTCCATCTGTATTTTTGCCTTTTGTTTCGCAGCTTCTAATTTTTTTCTTGCTATTACAATGATGTCGTAGATTTCTTCGATATATTTCTCGTCGTATGGTGGCGGTAAAAAAGGAATTTCCGATTTTACACTGGTGGCGGCCATTTTGGTTACGTCGCCACATGTTGCTACTTCATCTGCATGATTTTCACTTTTCTTCGTGAATGATTGCGAAGATTTTTCATTGATCTGCGTATTTTGAGGCTTCTCATTTTTATTGAAATCCATTTGTTCGCGTTCACGACGCACTGTACTGCGGGTGTTCACCATTTACGACGGCGTGAAGAACATAAATCCGGCTCGAAGACTACTTTTGTTACTTATAGGTCCCGCAGTTGGGAATAAAACACTGCTGAACACTTAACACACAGTTTATTTAAATTTGCAAACGCTATTGACAATCTATGAAGGCGAACTTAATAAAGAAAACTAAGATCTTGATAAATTTAAAATCAAAATCAAAGAAAAGCTTTATAAAAAAGCTTATTATAAAGTGTCAGATTACACAGAAGACAAAACAGCTTGGATCTGAAATGCTCCAAGCACTCCAACAGCTATTTCTAATTGTCTTTATTTAATTGATACTACATTGTATTGTAGTTTTGTATTGCATCATTTATTATTTTTCAAATTCATATTTTGTATTGACCTGGTAACGACTTATTCTTTTTTTTGTTTGTAAATGTCGTTGCTTTTGTGCGCTGTGGTTTCTTGCGCCCATTCTTTGCCACAGTTAAAAAATTTTGTCCTGAATGAGTGGTAGGTTAAAAAAGATTTGGATGATTCAAAGTATTTATTAATTGAGTTTATTAAATAAATATATTTTGACTTTGACTTTGTACATTTAAGGCCACAAAAAACAGTGTGTGCAGCTAGCGCGGATGGCCGCAGACTACTTACCGCGGCGCACGATTCGCACCAGTGACAAAGCAAAATAACAAATGTGTGAATACCTACATTACCGCTAACAAAATATAATAAAATAGGAATGGATAGGAGCGCGTCGCTAACAATGATGGTAAGTGACGATAAGGCCGAAGGTGAAGGCGTGCTTCACCCGGAATATTCAACCATGCACTGAGGAACTGGCTATCTTATATCTACCTCTAGAACCCCAAGCGGTCGCATGAGACCGCGGTCTCCCACTTTACTTTGTAACGTGTTTTCATAGACTTACTGACTACTTTAGTATGAACAAGGTCGATTATTTCGGTTCTGTGGTACATTTTTTGCTTATGCTTTTTTTAGTCACTGTGTTTAGTGTGCTGTTTTTATTGGATTTATCTAATATAAGTACTGTTTCTTATTAGAAAATGATTATTGAGACTATAATGATCGTATTTAGATAATAGTTGTAAGAAATACTTCTTTATTACTACTACATAAAGCGTGTTAGCATGTTTCCGATTTCCGAGTGACTTTTAGAGACTTTCTTTCTTTCTTTCAAATACTATAAGACAAATAAACTGTTGCAAACTTCACTTTAATTTTGATACCTGATGGATAGGAAATATATCAGTTAGTATATTGTTGTTTATAAAACGACAAAATATGGTTTGATTTTAGAGTATTTTTTTTTGCAAAAGGCGTATTTGTGACGTCATCCGCAATTTCAAAAAAATTATGGTGCACCTGCTGTCATTATTATTGACATTTAAATTCTAAGACTGAGGGGTTAACTGTCGGAACACAACAATTGCTGTTAACATCGTTGTTACGGCGCCAGAATTTGGATGAGATTGGATGAGAGAGGGTTGGTGGTCTTCTTGCTAAGTACCTAGCAAGAAGACCACCAACCAAACCAAAGTACACAAATATGTACCGCACGTTAGGAATCGAACCCGGGAACTCTGAGTCCAAGACCGGTGTCTTAAGCACTAGACCACAAAGGCGTTTAAAAGGTCCAGTTAAAGGGTCCAGTCGGATTCTGGCCGGATTTCTACCACTAGCCAATCAAAAATGAACTCTCAATCCTTTGTCCAATATAAAAGTTAAATGAATCACAGGATTCATAGGAGGTTTCGCCACAACTGATAGACCAGTTAAATGGTCGTCTGTGTACAGACAATGTATTGTTTGGTTTTCCATTAAACGCAAACAAAATGGTTGACAATGTTAAAACGTACGTTTCGCGTCGCCCGCCCATCTCGGCGAATCAAAAGCACCGCCGTCTGTCGGTGGTCCCAACATCGCGTCAACATTATTTGCGAGGTGTCACCACCAACGTTGACCCATAATGACGAAAAAGAAACCCCAAAAAAAAACAACGACATCTTTAAAGGTACAGCGGTAAAGTTCACAATTCGCTAGCACACATTTCGCGAAACGTAACGCCGTAATTTTGTTACAATCTTTACTTAAAACCATAAAGGCACCCTATCGGGTTTTCCGCACCGTTCCGAGAATGTGTATATATTGATTCTGTACAAGTTATTTTTGGTAACTGTCTGTTTGTATGTGAGCACTGTATGTATGGACGTAATTGTAAAAGATGTTACGTCAAACAATCGCTTCCCGTGAGGATGTGTGGTGGGTAAATAATATAACATCCGTGGTAAAAAGATCGACCGATATTTTATTAGTCAACCATTTCAGAATTTTCAGGGCATGTCAATCGTGACTTCGATTTTAAAGTGGAGTAATTCAGATTTCTTTCCAATAATATAAAATCCTTAAAATAATCCCAAGTAATCTTATTACAGTAAATTGATAGTGTCCGAATTAAAAAAAAACATTTTACTTTCGATGTTTAAAAATCAGTTAAAAGTTTAAAATGTAAAAAGAATGCATTTTCGCTATTTATTACAACCGCACGTAGAGTACGATGCCGTAGTCAAGTCAAATCGAGGACTCAAGAAAAAGTCCTCGGATTGAAAACGTCCTCGGATGTGCCTTGTGTATTCAGGCCTACGTCTTCGTATATTCCTTAAACACACACACACACACACACACACATACACACCACACACACACACACACACACACGCTTACAACACACTCAATCATGCAACTATATAATTATATAAAATAATAAAAGTTTTATATTAAAGTCTCCCATAATAAAAAGCCAAATGTAAATTTATTCATAATATATTGTAATTAAAGTACTGTACTTACTAGTTAAGGAAGAGCGGGATCTTCTGAAACAGGTATTATTTTTTATAGTATACTTAATAGGATGGTTCCAACACTTGTATAAGTCAATATTAGTTAAGTGAATAAAGATTTTTTGAATTAAAAAAAAAAAAAATATTACTATCCCTATCTCTTCTATAGTTTCTACATCATATACCTACATAGTTACACGACTATCATTCCCCACAGGGATAGTCAGAGACTAGGCAATGAGGACCGCAGAAGCAGTCTACGTTTCATCACATTACAACTGCACATGTGCTCAGCGTGATAGGTGGTGAGCTCATCGCCGTTGTGCTGTTGGATGTTCTTCATCATTCTGACCGAGTTGGATTAGTCAGCTGTAATATAATCATGATACACCTCTGTGTATCCGATTTCATACCAAGATTGAAACAAAGTGGATTGTTTTAGTGCCCCTAAAGTATCTCTTTACGTCTTAATGTTTTCGCATGTGTATGTGACTTGAACTTTTTTGTTACTCGATGAACCATTTTGTATGGTAATATTAACATCGAATGATTGCATCTTTATTAGTTAATTAGATATTAACAACATCATCGTTAATTAGATATTAACAACTTTTTGGTCCTAAGAGTCGCATATGAAACATAAATTGATCACATGATTTTCTAGTTTACATACATACATATAATCTCGACTATTATCCCCGAAGGGTTAGTCAGAGACTAGGCAATGAGAACAGCAAAAGCAGTCCTCTACCATAGTCCACTTTTCACTAAATAGCGACTGCATATTTGCTCAGCGTGACAGGTGCTGAGCCCATCGCCGTTCTTTGTTGTTGTAAGTATGTGTAGTATTTAGTCCGTTAGTCGCCTTTTACGACACCCAAGGGAAGAAAGGGGTGGTTGTATTCTTTCACCGCTACGCGACACGGCTTGTCTAATTAACGGTTTTTTATATCACCATTGAGATTTATTAAAACATTTTTGTGTATTTTTATCACAATACTACGTCTCATATTCACCTCTTGTAGAAATTCTTACATACAGTGGGAAAATATTGCTTTAAATTGCAATTGATACCAATTCATTTTTATTTATACCAAAACCCGTTTCACTAATGCATGCTTTGAAACGTCTGGCATTTCAGCCATAAACCGATATCAAAACTGACCAATAGATAAATTTACATCTTTTTATCAATATACCAACTTGTCGATTCTTGTTTCGATGCAAAAAAAGACTCTACACGACCTTGCCCTTTCCTCAACTCCCAATGTTATGACTTATTTGTCTCGCCTCTGCTAATTTATTGTTATTAGAAGAATAAAAATTGACTTTATTTGCATAATACATGCATTAAATAACATGTAAATTGATTTTTTTTGTTGTCTATACAGCTGGGATTAGAAACATCTGGTTGCTGATAAGGAAGGAAATAACGCATATAAATATTGGCGATGCTTCTATGTGAATAAGGGATTTTTTATATATGTCACAGTTTAACCTAAATTTTAGACAATAGTACAGTTGTCTAGAAACTTATATTATGTTATAATAGCTGAATGCAGGCCTCTTTTTGGATACAAGCTTTTGGCTTTTAACTGCCTATGTCATGGTCCTAAGAATGTTTAAGAGCGGCGAGAAATTGGTGGTTCCTCTTGGCGTAGAAACTTTTGAAGGGTAATTTTCTAAGTAGCTATGCTATAAACCCACCCATAGGATAACATGCTTCGCTACGGTCGCGTAAAATGGAGTCAATCTATTTGTAGATTTTTCCTCGCTCTCCGCTTAGCTACCTAGCACAGCTCTCGTGAAAAAGCAGCTTAAACCTCCTGCAGATTTTCTCATTTTGGATTTCGTTTCTGTAGTTATGAGGGTTTTCGCGTTTTCGGTAAGTACACCATTTAAAAAAACCGTTTAATTAGCTGAGTTTAAGCGATTTTCAACTTTATACTAATTATATCTAGTGGACAATAAATCGCAAAAACTCAGCTAAATTGTAGTTTTTTTTAATGCCTTGCAAACTATTTAGATCTCTGTATCACTTCACTTCAATGCAAGTTTTATAAAATTTACTCAATGGTTTGTAATTTTTTTAACTTGGAAGTTTGTATAGGAAACCGAATTACGTAAACGCTCATAATATCATGCTAGCGTGTATAATTTAATCCTACTAATATTATAAACGCGAAAGTTTGTAAGTATGTATGGATATTTGTTACTCTTTCACGTAAAAACTACTGAATGGATTTGGATGAAATTCGGCATACAGATAGTTTATAACCTGCATTAACACATATGATACTTTTTATCCCGATATTCCCACGGGAACGTATGGATAGATGTTTGTTACTCTTTCACGTAAAAACTACTGAATTGATTTGGATGAAATTCGGCATACAGATAGTTTATAACCTGGATTAACACATAGGATACTTTTTATCTCGATATTCCCACGGGAAAGGGAACCACGCGGGTGAAACCGTGAGCGGCCGCTTGTAGATTCATAAGGGTGTTATATAGGGTCTTAGAAAATAATTGTAAAGATAATCGAAACGTTGTTTCGAACGACTATTTGGCCAAATGCTGTAACATTGGGTGTTTCTTAACCATTGTGTTGACGACGACGACGATGATACATGCTAACGATAGCCTAAATATTAATTACGGCAAATTAAACATTCTTAGCTCACTGTCACAGTACATTTTGCCATGAAAAACGTTTGTACCGGATCGTCTCCGTTAACGCGCGGCGAAGCTACATATTGTTTTAGTCCCCAACGCCGTAAATTATTAGGTTGTTGTCGGACATTTGCATTTTTATTGTCGCCAACATACTAAAAATGCAGTGGAGCAAAGCATGATGCAAGCGAATGTCTCCCTAACATGTAAGGCAATAAGGCACAACCACTTTTGTAATTTTGCAGTGACGTCTGTCTGGCCAAAAGCTGTAATTTAATCGTCGGATCGCAAAATTGAATTATTTATTATTCGGATCGATTGTAAAACACAATTATTCGGCGGCCGAATGCATTCGTGCTCTTTTTGCGATCGAATCAATTTGATTCGGCGGGTACCTAAAATCGATCTTTTGTGGGAATTCACATATTTTTGCTTCATTTTTGTAGTGACCGTGATACGCGTTTTGTATAGAGAATTATGTAAGTTATACAAATAGGTACAGTTGTGGAAATAATTCTTGATTATTAAATTTTAATTTAATTTTCGGAAGCGTGATAAAGATTGCACTGAAAGAACAAAAAGGTTGATTTTGCACGGGTTGGCGACACATTAGTTGAATTAACAAAGTAATGGGTTAAAGCAACATGAACAAATTGTTGTTTCCACAGAAAAGTTTTTGTTGATATGAAAACAGTTGTTTTTACCTATTTGTACTTGTTGGCGTAACAATTCATACATAATTCAATAGGTAATTGTTGATTTTACTGTTCAAGTTGTTGAAATAACCATTTTTATAGTTAAATTTACAAAATAAATACGTTAAAACAACAAAAGATATATGTAATAAGTTCAAATTACTGTAACTGATCAACAATACAGTTTTTGTTCATTCAACAAAACTCAAGAGTAGGTGCTATATTAACCCTAAAATTTTGTTGAAATATGGTAAACCCAACTAATAATTTCTTTCCGTGTGGTTATTGATATTGATAAGTACCCTTAACACAATAGCAGGGTATGTCTTTAATTTAATTCAGTTTAATAAATGTGTTTTTATTCAAATGTATTTCGATCCATTCAAGAAAATTTACAAACCATATTTAAATCAGTAGGTACCTATGTCTGTTTTTTATGTAGATCGCTATATCTTAAACGTGTATATAAGACAACACCCAAATTAAATCGATTATGTTATTATAATCAACCGAATTTAACCATTTTACTTAACTACCAACCGATGCCCAATCTTCAGATGCAAATTAATTAACAACTTCATTTAATAATGAAATACTAAATGAAACAGTATACTTCTTAACAGTGGTGTTTCTCGGAATTTGTGGCGGTCATAAAAGTTATTGTTATAATAAAAGGATATAATGATTTAATAAGGTTTATGACTACCTGTGCGACGCAAGGAATCCGGTGGCAGATTTTAGATTATCAACATTTATCATTTGATAACATTCGAATGTGAATTCCATAAATCTTTAATCGATCGATTAACGATAGAGACTTCTGGAAATTGGTGACTTCGGTACGCACTTCGTTATTTTTATTCGATTAAGACGAATGCAAAATAAAACGAGTCTACAGTTGCACTTTAAAGTTTGATTGTAAATAATAAAGTAGAATTTGAAATGAAATAAATTAGAAAGATAGAGATCCATCAACCAGCAATAGGCGAGGGGGAGGTGGGGGGTGAGGGAGAGATATGGCCTTATCGTTCATGTGGGAAGGCCTGCGCCCAGCAGTGGGACGTTTATAGACTGATGATGGCAGGGAGCTTTTTTATATATGAAGGAGGCAAATGAGCAGGCGGGTCACCTGATGGAGAGCAATCACTGCCGCCCATGGACACCCGCAAAACCAGAAGAGTCGCAGATGCGTTGCCGACCTTTGAGAAATGAATAGGGTTAAGGAAGGAATAGGAATTGAGTGGGTGGGAGGGGTGGGGGGGAGGAGCCTCCAGAACTCTCACTGGCCGGACGAAACACAACAAGTGCCATTATTGCACGCCGGATGTTCGTGAGAAGTTTAGCGTTTACCTATTAATTTTTTTAGATTCTCTAGGGTTTTTTTTAGGTTAGTCTCTGACTAACCTTTTAGGGATACTATTGTCATACTAGTCGTCAGCTGATCGGACAGTTTTGTATGAGAAGTCGAAATTTTTTTGGTCATTTTTGTACATAGCTTTCTTGGTTAAAGTTGTTTAGTTTCATGGTTGGAACTCACCCTTAGTTTCAATAAAACGACTAAAAATGAAGGTGTAGCTCTCTTTTTACAAAGCTCCATAAATAAAGTAAAATACTTACAAACAAGAATGAACATCAAAAAGTAGGTGTAAGGATAATATTCTTCTATTTATCGTTTTTCAAGTACCAGCCATTTGAATGACTCAAATGAGGCTTACAAGGTGCTCAGTTAGTTAAGATTTGATAGCGATCTTGCTTCTACTAGTCGCTCAACAACGAGAAGCGTTGTTACACAGTCGTTTGACTCCAAGAGATTGTTAGCAAATAAACTTCATATTAAAGGTAAATTTTGTGTGTCGCGTTTACGTATCGCCAGTGTTTTGTCATTAATTGTAATTGGAAAAAAATATTAATTTATGAGTTAGTTCACAAAAAATTATTACTAACATTTTATTATATGCAAATAAAATGATAACATATACGTAAAACTACACACGTGTTCTATTAAGATAGCAGAAATATTCGTAGTTCCTAATTGTTACTAAAAGAATGTCAATTCTGTAATTAAAAAAAATTGTATTGTCTACTCTCAGCTATAAAAATAATTAACTTGTGTATTTTTTATTACATGATTTGTAAACTTTAATTTAAAGTTAATTTTTTGTGAGCTTTGTGTTGTATTATATTATTTATACGAGTATGATTAATGGCATAATTATCTCTTATTAATTGTATTTGCCTAAAGATATCTACTGTCTTTAGCCCACCTCGTTCTTTACCAAGAGAAATGTAGCAATGACAGTTCATATACCAATATTCTATCGTATGCTATCCCCTAGACTTTTATTAACAAGCGTTATAATACCAAAAGTTGAGCCGACACAAAGACAGTGCGTTGAATAGGTGGAATTTAAGCTTCGACTGTACTCTTCAGTTCTCACAGAGTCATGAGAATGCTCTTTACAATCGATATTCAAAAAAAGGACAGCATCGATGTCTCTGTTGTCAACGAACAATTCTTTCGGAGATCAACAAAGCGACGCTCAAAGCGATACCAATGTTATCCTCATAAGTTCAAAGTTTGTTTTGCTCTGCTCATGAAAAATATAATTTTATCGTTTCGTTTCGGTTCGAATTGCGTCAGCAACTAAAAAGACAAAACATAAACCGATCGGCTCACATTGTCGGCTAATGATGAGCTAAAATATTATTTTTAGATAGACGATTCATTTGTTTAGCGATAGACACAGTTTTATTAGAATTAATTGAGTGAAGAACTTGTTTGGGGTACCTCTTTATATAACTAGGTAAAATGCCGTATTACGCATACACCGAGGTCGGGTTACGTAGCACTCTCCTCTCACTCCTCTGCCCAGGAAAGGATCGACGAGGAAAGGGGAGGGTAAAATACCAAAAAACCTAGTACCCTCTCTTCTACCTTCTTGACTGTGGTAGACGACCTCTGTGGTCGAGTAGCTAGCCTAATTTATTAACCTATCCGGGAACCCGGCACTGGAGAAGTGGCTTAACTTTAAGATTGCAATCCTTGCTGCAGTGATATCAACCGCATCGATAGGTTAAACTAACTTTATTTTTAATTTGTTATAAATGATTAAATTTTGATTTTAGTGTTAATGGATAGAGGGGGAGAGGGAGTCCAAATAAAAAATGGATGGGCTGTGTAAATGAAGTGATAGCTGATAGAGGAGAATGGAAAAAAATAACATTTTGCGCCGTCCCCAAGTAAAATGAAACCATGACTGAAAGAATAATATAAGATGATTAACGTCATCGTCACCATCATATTCAGTTCATGTCAGTTTACTGCTGGACATAAGCCTCTCCCAACGTATGCTCTGAGCCTGATCTTCGGCTCTTCTTGTCTAACTGCCCAAGATGATTAATTAACATACATACATATTTTCACGACTATTATCCCTAAGGGGTAGTTAGAGACAAGGCAATGAGGACCGCAGAAGCTGACCTCTGCCATGGTCCACGTTTCACCAAATTACAACTGTTCAATTGTGTTTAGTGTAATAGGCGGCGAGCCCTTGGCCGCTCTATGCTGTACGATGTATGTGCAGTCATTTGTCTGTTAGTCGCCTATTACGACACCTAGGGGAAGAGGTATTGGTATAATAATAATAGGACCTGGGTGTTAATGTCGCACCTTGCAACTACGCGGACATATTGACTGGCAATATTATAGATAGGGATAAGTTTATAGAATACTGCGTCAAAATTGTGACGCAGTTAGAATTCGAAATAAAACATAAGTAAATAAAATATAGTAAATAAGTTTAGAATTAGGGTAACTCGTTTATATCATGGGATATAAATAGAAGTTCCCCATAGTAAATAAAGTAAATAAGTTTAATGTGTAGAATTATTTCATTGTAATAAAAATATATAGTAGTAAGCCAGCTGTAACTAGTTTAAGGACCAAATGTGAATGCACAGGAAGTTTAGCATAACCATAATGAATAAGAAACTGTAAAATAGCTTATAAGAAATAAATTGTAAAATAGTGTATAAGAAAATTGTATTGTGTAAGAAAGAAAAATGTAGAAACAGTCCTGAGCAGACAGCTCATTAAAAAACTTATTTCCCCATAGTTCATAAGTCACAAGTAAAAAAAAGATGATGGTAAAGTTAGTAGTAGATAGGCATAAGTAGGAAACGGGAGTCCCACCCGCTATGGAGCAAAAGATATGATGAATGGTTGTGATGTATGAGGTATGAAAGTGCGAGAGGTATAAATGCGAGAACTAGTATGTATGAGAAAAAGTTAAAACTACGCTCTGATTATGTTGGAGCAGCGAGAATAAAATAAATTAAATAATAATAATAATAATAGGTCTTTACTTTTGTAATTGGAGATTCTACAACCGGCATTTTCAGATTTAAATATCTGTGGATTGGCGCGCAATTCGATATTCAAATAAATTTTATTCGAAAGCCTTGTTAATTTAATTTCAAATTCAGTAATTTGTTTTTAGATAGTTTTTTGTTTTTGTGAAATTGTGTTAGTTTTTGGCGCCGTGGATAAACTGAAAATTCGCACAATTTTCGAATATGAGTGCCTACGTGGAAATACCGCTGCGCAAACAACACGAAACATTAACGACGTGTACGGGACTAACACTGCTTGCATAAACACGGTCTATTATTGGTTCAATCGTTTTAAATCAGGAAATTTTGAGTTGTAGAACGAGCCTCGCGGTCGGCCGGTAACCATTGTCGACAACGACGAATTAAAGGCGATAGTGGAAGCGGATCCAACTCAATCTACGGCTGAGCTTGCTGCGGGCTTTGGAGTTAGTGTCATAACAACATTGAAGCACTTGCGGCAAATAGGAAAGATAAAAAACTAAGACAAGTTGGTGTCACACGAACTAAGCGACCAACAGCGAGATTTACGCGTCGAAGCATGTATAGCACTACTGAATCGGCATAGAAACGAGGGAATTCTAAATCGAATTGTTACCTGCGATGAAAAGTGGATCCTATACGATAACCGTAAGCGTTCATCTCAGTGGGTGGACCCGGGTAAAGCATCTAATCAGTACGCTAAAAAAAAGATCTCATAGGAAGATGATGGTGACTGTCTGGTGGATCGGTGCCGGATTTGTACATCACAGCTTTTTACCGAATAGCATGACAGTGACGGCAGATGTCTATTGCCACGAATTGCAAACAATGATGGAGAAGCTCGCAATTCAACAACCAAGACTGGTCAATCGCTCTTTCCCATTGCTTCTCCACGACAACGCGCGAGCTCACACTTCACGACAGACCATCGGAAAGCTACAAGAGTTACAGCTGGAAGCTCTCCGTCACCCACCGTACTCACCGGACCTTGCCCCAACAGTTTTCTACTTTTTTCAAAATTTAGACAATTTTTCAAGTGGGAAAAAATTCAACACTCGAGAGGCAGTACAAAACGCTTTCTCTGAATTCATCGCCTCTCGTCTGGCAGACTTCTACAGTATAGGGATAAACAAACTGCCATCAAAATAGCAAAATTGTATAGACATTTTGGGTCCGTACTTTGATTAGCTAAAATAAAAAAAATACTAAAATTTTTATATTTTAAAATTGTCATACAAATCTCCAATTTCATAGGTAAAGACCTAATATTTAAGTAACTTTTTGTGAACCGCTATACCACACGGGTCAATTTCTCGCTCAATCGCTCGTGATTAATTTAAATTATTATATTGCTGCAATGTCAAAACAATAAATTCTTTGAGACTATCGCTGCAGGCTGTATATTTCCTAGCTTTAGTACTAGCGCTCCGAGATAAGACCAATGATTCTCCCTAAAAGGTACCGGTAGCTTGTAACTTGTTAACTGAGTATTCCGTTTTTATAATCGATTATTGTTCCGATGTCGTATCGAATGTCAGTTGAAAGGTTTATCGATTGCGATTCTGTCACTTTGATCTTTCATTCCGCTTTGGTATTAACGTGTAACTGTTATTCAGTGGTGTATTTAACTGTTCATTTGAAAAGGAGAATGTTTAAAGAAGAATATTATTATTATTATTACGTTTTAAATTGAAAGCTGAATTTTGCATTTTGAATTGACTTTGATGTAGTCAAAATTCATTATACATAATTGTTCTAAATCATGATGATGATAATACTCGTAAATAGATACTCGTGCAATGCTTCATGAAAATGACATCAACGCGTTACGATTGCTTTGGAGACTTTTTATGTTTTATTATTAACATACATTTTTAGAATACTTACCGACTGTTATCCCCGAAGGGTTAATCAGAGACTAGGAAACGAGGATAACAAAAGCAGTCCTCTACGATAGTCCACTTTTCACCAAATAGCGACTGCACATGTGTTCAGCAAGACAGGTGGTGAGCCCCTTTGCGGCTCTAAAATTGCTGCTTATAAAAGTGTGTGGAGTCTTTAGTCCGTTAGTCGCCTTTTATGACACCAAAGGGACGAGAGGGAGTGGTAGTATTCTTTCACCGCTACGCGACACAGTTATATTAAGCTTTACTGTATCATTGTTTTAAGCTTACCATATTTGAAATTAGTGATAAAACGGAATAATTAAGTATTCATAAACGGTTTTGAGCTCAGCTTTCGTAATAGCAGACACAATATAAATTGAATTGTTAGCAACCTCTAGGAGTATTCGAGGCAGACGTTAAGCTTGTTAATAAAATTAACAAAATATAAAAAAAAAATAAAGAAGAAATTAACTGAAAAAAAGTCTCGTAATTGAAACGTTTAATAAGCTCAATAAAAACAGGACTTGCTTTAAAGGGGGACTTGAAACCAGGAACTTGCGCAACGGGGGCGACAGCTCTCAACTGAACTACTGAGACATTGCTGCTTATCGTGTTGAATTTTCTGGAGCTTGTTTATCACGTTCCGTAGTCCAAGAAGACCAAGAAGGTATTTTCCGATTCTACATAACTATATAGGTAAATTTGTGAATGCAATCTAGCAATTTAAACTACTTATTATTGTTCTTTTAAAGCGCCTTGTTTTGATATCGGAATATCAGAAAGTTTTAATACAATTTCCTGTTCACGCTCACATCTAAGACATCACAATTGTCCCGTTAACATCACCAAAAAGGATTCCAACTTTCATTATTGCATTGTTACACCGCACAAAAACAGTTAAAAGCGGTGTGGCGCGGTCGAACAAACTAAAATTCAAAATCGAAAACAGCCAAATTGCATTTGTGACACGTCCGACAGGTATAGATGTACGAATTAGCGACGCACATCATCTTCTAGTGTGGTCGCTTGACCATTCATCGGCCAACAAAGAGGGTACAGTATCCACCATAAACGTCCAATGATTTTGTAAGCAAACATTGGTTCTGTACAATGAGGCTGTAGCTACCCGCAGCGTCGGATAAAGCCGTCCAATGTCGTAGACAATGATGCCTCTAATATGTTTTGATGTCTGGTTTTGTGTTTGATGATGCTTTTAGAGCCGTGACGGTGTCGCCTTTCGACATTGTCCCCATTGTGCCATTTGTGTTAGTATTGTTCTGACGCGTGTCCCGGTACCCGCTAATCTATTAAAAGTTTGGGAGCGTCTGTCGCTCTATGTGTTTCGGACGAGAGAAATGAGGAGATAGTGATTTTTAGTCGGATGTCTTTGTGGTGCCTGATGTCCATACTGAAAGGTGTCTCAAATAGATATTACATATTTGAAAAGGTGGCCGTGTGAATGATTAAATTTTAGCGTTACGTATATCTGCGGAAAATTTACAAATCATGCAATGAATGGAGCACTACCTATGTGGGTACAAACCTTTTATTCACAATAATAATCAAGACTATTAGGTATCCCCTAAAGGTTAGTCAGAGACTATATAGGCAATGAGGACAGCAAAAGCAGTCCTCTACCATAGTCCACTTTTCACGAAATATCGACTGCAGATGTGTTCAGCGTGACAGGTGGTGAGCCTATCGCCGCTATAATATGCTGTTGGATGTATGTGCAGTCTTTAGTCCGTTAGTCGCCTTTTACGACACCCAAGGGTAGAGAGGGGGTGGTAGTATTCTTTCACCGCTAAGCGACACAGTTATGTACACACCTAATCTTAATTTAAATTAAACATTTATTTTTAAATCATTTGCGTTATGTGTCTCGCAAATTAATAAAACCGTATCGCGTTGTACTATAAGTAATAGTACTTGGTAGTACTTATTTCTGGATAGAGCTGACCTAAACGGTGGTACCTATCTAAACAAGCATTATTCTTTGCAAATTAAGTCTTAAGTCTGGAATCACATATTAATGTGACTCAAGACTTAAGTTCAGTATTTGTTTTATCATTATTAGTCATGTACTTAATAGTAATTCTTCGGCAACGCTCATGTAGGTACCTTCTGCCTGATAAGTAGTGATGGGAAATTCCCGAGAATGTTCTTTCAGTGAGAACTTTGATCTTAAGTTCTCGAGAATATTCTTTTGGAAGAGAATTTAAGAGAATTTATAAATTGGATGACTATCTCAATAATCTGATTAAATTAATATAATTGCGATTGTATTTCTGCTTTATTAATAAATATTTCACACAGAACATTTAAATTATTGTCTTTCCTGAGGTAAACTCTTCTAAGCGAGAATATTCACGAGAATATTTCGAAGAAAATTCTGGTAAGTTCTTTTTAAATTTCGTGTACTTAAAATTTAATAATTCAATTTGGCGATAAAATAGACACATCTGTATTTTTAAACAATCAGCTTTAATAAAGATCTCAAGATTTAAAAACTCTAAATAATTCATATTCTTCAAAGTCAACGTGAAAAAATCTTAATTTCTATTGACTAATCGTGACAAGAAATTTTAATAACATGTAATCTAAAATACGAAAAACAGTAAACTATTATTAAAGTATTATAATATATCCATGGTCAATAGGTCATATATGGTGGTCAATATTTACTCGCAAGGTTATCGGCAAAAACGATGGTGCTGTGATAATTATTAGCTAAATAAACTGAGATACCTACTTGTTTTACACAATACTGCCATCGTAGTTCAAACCCTCTAAAATAATACATATTTTTTTCTAAAAATAAGAAAATTTCATCCTATTTTTAATTCTCCTTGATCTGAGAATATTCTCAAATAAAAGGAAAATTCTAGAATATTACCGATTGGAGAATATTCTCGCGACCCATCACTACTGATAAGACACTTGTCTGTTGAGTTCATTTTATCTCTTCATTTAGATTTTCAAATTTTTTCGAACAATACTAAACGGTCTAAAAAGGAAAAGAACTTACAATCGATTCCAAATTAAATCAATCGCCAAATTGTCGACAAGCTACACACTGTGTCAAATAAAGAGGTCCAATTAGGAACAATGTTGTTTAATGTTGTTTAGTTGTTTGTTTTAGCTGATTGTAAGTATTATGCCGTGAATGGCGACATTGTCTCATTGGTATCCCTTTTGTTGTCTACGATTTATTTTCCCTGTGAATCATTGTTTTGCTTTGCATAGTAAAACACACTTTAAGTTTTTGTTTGACAAAGTTCTAAAAGTTTTTGTTGGGTCAAAAAAAAACATAAGAAACAGTAAACGCTTTAAATGGAGTAACATACCTAGCCCATGTCCAACAAGAGTCTTTCTCGAGCTCCTCATTTTGAGGCCTTATAAATGTTAATCTTAAAGTAGCTTTCGTAATACTTTTATCACAAAATACAAAAAGTGGTAACTGAGGTTATGTTAGTTTAGTAGGTACCCAATATTATAGTAAATATCGTTTTCATTATTGTTCTGCTAAAGTACCTATTTTAAGGGTTCAATATATTTTATTATGTTTTAAATTAGGTTGGTTAGAACAATTTTATATTTATTTATTTTATTTTATTTTATAAAACAAATCTCAAGCATTCTGTTTGTAAACATTTTTGGCTACTGTAACAAAGCTATAGTTTTTTAGCATAAAAGTAGTAGTTCCTGTTCCATTCGAATCAATTACTATATGATCTTTTAATAATTCTATGTTTTGTAACCATGTTTTAAAATAGGCAATGACTTTGACTTCTAGATTTTTTAAAATTCAATATTTGTTTTTATTAATTATTTTAAAAGTTTATATGTTTATTAATAAAAATATATCAATATGGTTGTTACAATGCACCATGTATGTATCTAGTCATGTAATACTTGTATAATATTACTACTCAACACATTGTACATAATGGAGAAACAATAAAATATTGTAATTATCGTTACAATTATTACAAAATAAAAAATAAAATAGTATTGATGTGCATATCTATAAGTCAAGTTGTCATTTTCAAATCAAGTCATTTTAACAATAACATTTTACTTTCTCTACACAATCCCAAAGCATTTGGTACATAAAAATGTAATGAGTGTAATCGTCGAGGCGTAGCGTGAAAGGCGGCGCGTATCGCGGCAGCCGCGGGCGCACATAAATAACCGGCCTGCCGCAAACGAGCCGTATTTACGACAATATTATGTTTTATACAAGCATCCGTTCAGTACACGGTGGCTCTAATACCGCGCCAACCTACTTAATAACCAGAACGCGCGGAAGGCGTAACCCGGTGGCAATCTACCGTCTCACTCGACGACGCCCCGGGCGCGCGCCTAAGAGAGACGAACAACCACAAATTTATTGAAACGAGAAAAAAACATCAACTGCTACTGCACTCCGCGTCGCCTCCACAGAACTAGATACATTTTTCCATGTCGTGGTAGTGTGCGAACGAGAGGTGGGCGCCGGGAGGCGCGACGGAAAGAGACAGGTGGCGTTCCGCGAGCGGCGCGCGAAGTGAAACTGTCGGTCATGTGGGCGCTGCCGGTGTTGCGCACGCGCAGCTACTTCGACGCGACCGAGTTCCACGCTCACGCTGCGTCGCTCGGCTCGCTTAGCCCGTGTGACCTTTAGCTGGTGAACTTAGGAAGCGTCGTCCGCTGTGAAATGTCCATTAGAGCCCCTTCGCCCCGCGCGCTGGCGGCACGCGCAGCAGCGCCAGCGTTGGAGCGAAAGGGATAGCTGGTGAGCCACAGCACCGACGCTAAAGGTATTCGTAGAATGCGTGATCTGTATCGGGCGGGCGGGAGGCGGCGCGGGGTGCGGGGGCCGTTCGGAAGCGGTGGCAGCTCCCATCGACTCCTGGGGTTATTCTTCCTTAGGCCACTACTGATCGAGCTACGTAGCAAGCGAGCCAGTTTTTTCTGTCCACCGCATCGCACGCCACACACTCGTTAAGCCAGTGCCAACACGAGAAGTCGCCACTAATAAATTACTGTTTTTTATTGCACTCGAAACAGTCACCGCCGCGCAGTCGAGTAATTTATACGTAAAAATAAACATTAATCAGCAATAATCGCAGTTGTTAGCGCCCGAACACAGTGAGTACTCAACATCTGTTCATATTTTTGATGAAATCTATGTTCTCTTAATTTATGATCTTCGAGTTTGACGTTATATTTGCTTGGTTGTATTTTAACTGAGCACTGTTGTGCTTCCTTCTTAGATATGAAGTTAGATTTTTCGATGTTATTGAGAGAACGTACGATTAACAACCATTGTTTTCCAATTACTTCAGTGTTACATTTGTATATTATTTTCAACGATTATACAACGAAAACCTTTAGAATTACATAACCTAAAAAAAATAGAATATAACTTTTAAAAGAAAAACTATCATACCTTGTCTTCTTCATTTTAAACCGTATTATAATTGTGAGAATATTCAATAAAATATACTTTGTTGTTTAATCGTAGAAAATGTTGTTTTAAATTTATCGATTCCTTGCACGATTACTTAGATTCTTATTGACGATTTCTTACATTTTATATTGAAAACATAAAAATGTATCAATGTAATTTATACAATAAACGTATTAGAGTCTATTTTTATGAAAAAGGTCGGCGCTAAATCGACAAACAAGCAGCATTATTTGTATAATCAATATCATTATCATGTAAATTGAACTAAGCGCCTTGGAGGCGCTAGATGCTACAAAAGGATCGAAAATTATTGTCGATCCGAGAATTTTTTCCAACGATTCTCATAACACCCGTCCAAGTGCTATTCACTATCCAAAACTGGTCACTTTATAACGATTTATGGTTTATTTAACAATAAAATAGGATAGGGCGCAGGAAAAAAAACTACGAAACATTCTAAGGTATGGTTAATATTGTGTCTTTGTTGTTCTCAAAAGTTCTGTATTGCACGCATCATTAGACACACTTGTTGACACCTTCAATTGATTCCCACAGCTGGGACTGATCACGATTTTGCTTAATGCTTCGATCTCCGGTTCATTTGACAGCTTTTTTATACGAACTGCAAAAAACAATCTTATTATCAAGAAAGCCGTACTTAATAAAAAAATAAAAATAAGTGAAAAAATTGTCACGGAAATGCAGTCGTTTGTTTTCGAGACTATAAGGAACGCTTTGGATGGTTATTATCGTCGCGAGAAATGTTGTTTTTTTTTTAAAATATTGAATGTGCTTTATAATTAAAGTTCACAACACAAGACGTGGTATAAACAAAAACCGGTGTTTAACTATAACCTTTAGTGGTACTGCCGGCGACTTTATTAGTCATTCTTTCATGTTCGTGTGTGTTTTTTTTTCTTCTTGCGCGACTCGAGTCGAGAGGCGTGCGTCTAGATGTTAATAATTGTAATGTATAAATACTATAAAGCTTGTGGAAGAATATTTTTTTTGATATTAGGTGTTGGATAATAAAATAGAAGATATTAGAAGTCATCATTACTTGAGGTTTACTACTTTTTCTAAAGTCTAGTAGGATAGGCAGTAATTTGAGTTTTATGCGTGTGTTTGTACTTATAATTACTGGTTGCAATACTAATAAATACTTTTTTGATATGTAAAATAAGCGGTTGTGTAAATGTCTTAAAATTGTCGTTGATTGTACAGACGACAGCAGAACAACCTACGACAAAATGACAAATTTCTTTAATAAATTTTGAACTTAATTATTTGGGCATAAGGATTAATATCGCTTACAGATTTGGGTAGGTTGTTCTGGTGGTGGTGTGTAATCGGAAAAGTTAATTCCCATCATCAATGTTGGCCGGCGGGCATAAATGAATTTACATCCGTAATTACCTACGTATCACCAAGTGGTCTTTATAGGCCGAGAGACGAGACTTTTTTCTGATTAAGTTTTTTAATATGCGTTACATCAATTAATAATACATACCTAGTTATGCACATTACTAAAATAATCGCTTTAAAGAACAGGACATAATTATATCTAAATATTTCTAAACTAGCTTCTTAAAGTGTCTGTCTTACCGTCTTCATCTATCTCTATGCCAAAATTAATTAAAATTTAATTAGCGGTTTAAGTCTGAAAGCGTAAAAAACTAACAAACACACTCTCTTTTTCACTTTTAGGATAAAATCTAAGTAGAATAAAAATTATCTTACAAGATATCAAAATAACGCATTGTTAGTCTTTGAATGTAAAAAATAATAAGTTTAATCTAAACCGTTTTAACGATAACGAATTTCTGCAATAAATCTAAGCTCCATTTTTAAAATCAAACAACCAATTCTCGATAAGTAAAAATAGCCAAGAAACCCGCTCTAAAACAGCGTGTTAATAGCTAATTCAATAAATCATACAAATTCGCAAGCCAGCTCCTGGCCTATGCGTATCACGGTGGCAGTCGCTCGCCGCGCGACGCCCACGCACGTTACCAAATAGGGCCGGCGACTAATCGGCCAAATTGTATTTGGCTGGAGACACTATTTTAGTATTTTATGGCTATTAATAACGTCTATCGCTTCGTTTTTTTGTAATCCATAGCGACATTTTGGAAACTAAAGAATCGATTCGAGTTCGCAAATGTATTTTTGGTTTTTTTATGTTTATAGAACGTAACGTTAGAGCGTAGCTATTGTCGAGATTGCGACTTCTTCTCTTTAAAAGGTCTCATAACACAGTTTGGTTAACAAAGCCATCGTTTACATTTTGACGACCAAAAAGTTTAAGTTTCTTTTGAATTTAAAAGCTATATTATTATATTTAACAGCTGAAAATTCGATTCGATCGAAAAGAAAATTAATGCTAAATTGTTAAAAAAAAAGTTTAATTTATTTTAATGTGCCGTAACGCGGTATTCCTACCCACATCAAGCGCGACATTGCCAAAGTGTAACATCTTGCACCGATCACCATTTGAAACCACCAATTTGGAACGTTCCTACGTTACGGGAACGGGGTACGCGACGGGGCGCCCACCGCGCCGCTCTCTTTCGCCGCTGCCGCTGAACGTTACCAAAACGAAATAAACGAACAAAAAGGTCTCTGTCACATATACGTACTCCGTATTAACACATTGGTCGATGTTTACGAGCGACTGGCTGGAAGACAATGATTATTTATTGTGCGGGTGGCGTTTGTCGTAATACCGCCGCGCCGGCAGAATATTTTGTGCCCATTTATAACATGGAAAGTTGATCGAGGACACAATATTGATTGCAGCCTCATGGTTTTTCGACCATGTTAATGTTGGTGGCGTCTATGAGGTTTACATTCCTTTGATTCTTTCCACTACAAAGCGGCCGATTTAACGCCGATCATTTATAATGTTATGTAAATACGAGGTTTTTTTTTCATTTGAAATATTCTAAATAAAATATTGGTTGTTCGTCGTTCCGTTGGTCAAGAATATTTTATTGATTTCAAAATATTTGTGTTTAATGTTAATGATGTTGAGGAGGCTTTGGCGGATTATGAAACGTTGCACGATGATGGCATTGGAAACTTCGACTTGAGTTAATTAACTTTGTGAGCAGATTTAGTATTATTCATTTGATTTTCTAAGTTGGTGTGTTCATATTATTTCTACCATTTTCTTTGGAATTTCTTGTCTTGCCATTTATTTGGCTACTTACTGCAATAAGTAGGGTCCGTTCTCTTAACCAAATTTATTGTAATTAATGTTTCTATAAAGTTAGACTTGTAAATAAAAAGGAGCAAAACATGTAATTTTGGGAAGAAAGGTACTTTTTAATTACTTTTAGCTGTGACGCATTAACACATAAAAACGGGAACTAAACACAATAGAAATTCTATCTGATCAGTGCTCGGCCGTAGTAGAAAGGTCTTCAGCAGTGATACTAGAATACCTACTTCGATTTGTCACATCGCTGTTACAAAAATTCACACAGACCGGAGATTTGAGAGTCAATAAGTTGCCTTTTACGGGCACATAACAGGTTGAGTGTCAACATATAATTTGTCCAACCCAAGTAACACAGGAAACCATTGTTTGGTCGAGATAGAGACAAAGGTTGGGCGGCCTTATCTGGTAATCTTTGAGATAAGAGCATTCCTCGGCCGGGATGTTAAATATCAACGAATAGACGTTAACTTTGGAGTGTTACTTTCAAGGGCCACGCTAATAGGTATATGTACTAGACTTACTTCTTCGAGTATAAACACCTATTATAGGTATTGATTTCTAAGGCTTACGCGAGACTACACATTGAAACACTTTTTTCGTTTCGAACAGGAGATTTTAGTCCTGATTTTAGTTTAACAAGAGATTTTAGTAATATTAGACTAAAATCAAAACCCTAAAATGTAATAAACGCGAGTTAGATTCGAAAAAAGTGTTCCTTTTCAATTTATTAATAATAAGTTTAATAAACTGTATAAGTCTCTCTTCCACATTTTGTTAAAAGTTTGATTGCGTACCGTTTAGAAAATAAACAACAGTAATAATTTAATGGCATTTCTGGTTGTAGCTTAACTATTTGTAGATTTTTAATAGACATTTATTTTGTTTTCGTAAGGTGCGACTGAATATGATAAAGATGATATTATAATCATTTATTAGCAGGATTGCTACAAGTCATGGCAATAATTGACAGAAAAATAGCATAAAACACAGAAAATCGGATACTTACAAAAAACTATATTAACACCACGAAAATTACAAACTTACCTAAGATTTCGTACTATAAATGCTACCAAGTAGAACCTTCTTTCGGCGCGGTAGGTAGAACTTTATCTCTTACACGCAAGGCAATACTACCTACTGATTATATTTTACACTTTTCACAAAGGAACTAGACATATACTTTTCTTATCTATGGCCGCTTTGTTTGCGCACGGGCCTCCTTCGTGTATGCGGTACAATCGATTACACACACGACTAGAGAAGGTACTTTATCCCAAAGCGATAAAGACTACATTGCAGTAACAATACTCATATCAATATGCGACTTTCCTTTGAGCGTTTTACCGACATTACTAACGATAACGTTCCTCGGATAAGCCAACAAAAGATTTTTTTAAAACTAGTTTCATATTATTACTTAGCATAACAATATGCAACTAATGTCATGCAATTTCGGCTAGCATTTTTTAAGTTTTTAGTATTAATTATATTTATAATGTAAACAATTTATTTTAGTTTTTTTTTGTTAAAAGCGTAAAGCATAAGTTATTTACGCATATATTTACTTAGTATAAGTTCGCTTCCTTTATTGTAGCTTTCTTTTTCTTTATAAATACAAACTCTTAACGAGGGTCAAGACGGCGCAGTGATTTGCGCTTTCACGTTGCGATATTGCAAGTTTATTCTGTTCTTCAACTTTTGTAATATAAAACTGCATGGAGAACTAAAATTATAATTAAAATTATAAAAAAATAAATATTTAAACCTAAAAAAAAATAAGTCAATTCCTTTTTAAAATCACAAATTGACACATACAAAAGAGTATTGATATCGGCATGTTCCCACTTCCCATTCAACAAAACCCTCGCGCGTTTGGCCATTGACAATCGGCTTTGTGTAAAATCCATTGAGGTAGGTATTAAAACTAGAGACAACTCCGCGAAGCAATTTTTTGGGCACTGATTTGCGGCCGCAAGGTCCACAATCGCTTGGATCACTCATAACTACTGAGGCATTTGCAGGTCATGAGCCATAACTTAGTGTGCAAAAAATATTTTGCGGTTTCGTCCCTATATACTTACTGATAATACCTCAAAGTGTGTAAATTCCGCACTGTTTGCGCTTGACCACAAACACGCGATCGCCGAAGCGCCACAGGTGTACCTGGCCTTTTTTGCTATGTGCATAGGCTATTAGACCAATTTAGAATGTTTGCTTTGCACTGATCGCTTGTTTACCTAGATAGTGCCCGGTATTTTTTGCGACTCCGTTTCTGTCGCGTCGGGCGCGAAAACAACAATTGACGATCTGTTTTTAAAACTAAACCGATCGTCAAATTGTTACTTATTATTCGTATGCTTTACTTACGGCTGGTTTCAATAACCTATCTATCTGTTGTTGTGTGTACCAGAGTTAGAAATTTGACTTAAGCTCGTTACCAATTGTGTCGAATATCTAACTCTGGTAGGCACAACAACAGATAGACAGGTTATTGAAACCGGCCGTTAGATAGTGCCGGAGTTCTTTTTGTAACTCTGTTTACGTTGCGTCAGGAGCGAAAACAACAATTGACGATCGGTTTTATTTTGAAAAGCAGATAGCCAATTGTTTTCGAACAGTCAAATTTTATGTAGATATTTTGGAATGTTATTTATACACTGTCCCTTACACACAATAAGTTAGGTGACATGTGTGTTAGTGCTTCAAAGGCTTCCCATACAATTACAAACGAAAGTTTCAAAATGAATCTATCACCCACCGATAACATTGAAGCTACCGTTATTCGTACCTATTCACAAGAAAAGCCATAGCCATCGCAACGCTAACTAACAATTTAGATTCACTCCACATATCGGCGGTTCACATAACTCACGGTACAGCATTCGTCCCACGAGAAAGCCCGCGGGCTATAGAAAGTCCCACCCACGCGGTTCACGATTTAGACTTGGTAAATATAATCTGTGCTTCGTTTCGTTTTTTGAGCTGCCGTGTTACGCGCCCCGCCCCCTTCTCTGATTGGCGAACAGTAGCCGGATTAAACCTTTTTTGTGCGCACACGCACTCGCGCTCGCCTTTTGTCTTTTGTTAGCTTTCAGTCCGTATCGGAGTCGGATCGCTTGAATATTTCATTCAACGGTTCAATGTAAAAAGTTTTTACTTTCAACACATTATTCTGTTTTATTACTGCTGAATGATGAAAACACTGCCCTCATACTTTTCATTAAAGAGGATGAGCTACGTGACTTCTTAAATGTATTTTTAATTTCCAAATTAATGATTACCTACTTAAATAAGTACCTAATTATATTAAATTTTAATTTTTATCTAGGTACATGTGGTTTGAGATTGAGACTACTAATTAGTTTTAATTGTCGGTTAAGACTCTTTTTACCCATACACTAACGTAATACTTTTTTCCTTTATAATGACTTGGTACGGTTTGCACATTTAGACAGTGTCAAGCAAGTGTTTTTTTTATTTGTCAACACTTAAACACGTTCACGATATCTACTTATTAACGTTTATTAATTCACCATTATATCACATTGACAAAACCAAATTTTAGAAAATAAAACAAAACCGCAGACTGCTTTACTTTCCTGCCGAGAACTCAACGTAACAACTCTACGTAACGTAACTTTCAGTATATAAGTACGTTACGAAATGAGTCCAACAAAAAAACAAATCAAACAGTCAAATAGTACCATTTCCCACCCGAAAAGAACTCTGTTCAAAAGTTAAAAAAAGAACAATTTGAAATGAGTGTCTGTGATCACGCGTGCACGTGAGGCGGTTACGTCATTTGATTGGTTCCCGCGTAAGCCAGTAGCCGGCTGGCAGGCATATATAGCGTGCGTGATGCGTGAGTTACATCTTATGTACCTACTGCGAGGTATTTTACTCTCCAAGTTAAGTCACATACATGTAGTTAGGCTTTTAAAAGATAGGTTTGTATTAGGTAGATATTTTTGATCTAAATGAGTATGTAGGTAGTAAAGTTGAGCAAACCTCTTTTCTTATGTTTTTAATAAAAAGTTTTTATTTTATTTAGTTAGTTAATTTTCTAGTTCCAACAATAAAGTGTAAGATTTTTTTCCAATTTTGTGAAGAAAGAAATCTTGATCAATCTTATAAAAAAATTAGTTAAGCTTTAGTTGTAGATATTCTATGTATTATTGTTGGTTCTTTATTGGGTAATATATCTAGTATAACCATTCCATTTAGTATTAGCTGACATAAAATCCTTAAATTAGAAATGAATAATACCAAAAAGGCTTCGATACCATTTTGTTTTAAAAAAAGTTACCTACAACGGCATTTATTTTTCTAATTCCTCCTTTTAGAAAACCAACCGGCAAAAAAGTAAATTGTCACATTTATAACTTTGTTTTATTGCGCTTTGTCGAATATTAATGTGGAATAATGGTGGAATGTAAACTATTAACTTTTCGTAAACTTACATAAAACCAAACAAAACAGTGCACCGTCACTTTTACCAGTTCTCTCAAGAAGTCCGTGCGCGATCTCAGTAAAGTCCCACATTTTTATTGAAACTCAAAGGGTTTGGGAGCCAACCGTCTACATAAAACCTACATGACTCGATTGGTCAACGCGTAAGCCAGTAGCAGGCCTCCCCACGGTTATGCCACGAGTGTGCGTGCTACGTGCCCCTCCCTGAGGGCTCAAGGGAGGACCGTGTATACAAAACGGTCGAAATGTTTAAAGAGGTTGAATATTATGGATGTTGTGAGCACAAATGTTTTTGGTTCAACCAAGTGTTTTATCAGCACGTATAAGAATTAAAAATATAAGTACCTATGTTGTGCTAGTGATTTATTACATAAGAAAAACTGTTGTAAAACACACAACATATAACCAAACTTTAGAGATTAATATTTAGATATATTTATAATAAAGGATCATTCTTTTACGCAGCAAAAAGACGGCCCTGAATGATTTTGGGCAATTTATAAGAAGTTATAAGTTTGTAAAAAATACTTTGATTTTGAAATGAAAAACTGAAAAGTATATAAACTCTTTATAGATTAACTTTAATATAATTTCACATTACTGATTAATTAATTTATTTTAATTTTGATTTTTAATCAGTATAATTTTGAATATATTGCAAGTTGTTAACTTTTACAAAAACATATCAATTACAAGACGAATAAAGGATATTTTTGTAAGAAATTCATCTACGTTATAAGGAGTAGATACTCCCAATATCCAATCCTAAAATGTAAAGTCAAATAGAAGATACAGAACTTAAAAGTCAAAGTAAAGGTATTATAAAAACATCCATAAACTAAACCACAAAAAAAAAAACTATTTTTTTAGTAGGTAGGTGGAGTACCTACTCGGTGGTAGGTACTCCAACGCGTTATTTTTAATACTCCAAACTTCAATAAGTACTTTACAAAACTCTTGCTTAGGTATATACTTGCACCAACGTCCCTACATCTGCATAGTGGGCTGTTCCATAAAATAGAGGGTAATTCCCAATAAAGCGAGCGACATAGCGTTAGCTCGAAGCGCGCCGCCGGAGGCTACGCCGAGACCCCCAATATATCAGCCGACACTCAGATACTCCGCTCTTACGGAACAGGCGAAACTATGGAGAGGCCTAAGTTTTTTTCATTTATTTTTTATATAATTTTTGTCTCTGACTACCCCTCCGGGGTTGTTATATATGCATATTATATATTTATACATATTTATATGAAATGATACTATAATTAAAATGCTGTTTGAAAATAAAAAAAAACTACCTATTTGAGTTAACATAATTATGAAGAATCGTGAAACTAGTACTTACCTACAGAATATTTGTTTCTAGGATTAACTTTAGTATTTTACCTACTGGCTAGTTTTACAAGAGAACCAGTTAAGTTTTACTTAAAGTTTCAGTTTGAGTTTTACTGGCCTTTTGTGAAGTCTTCGTACCAACCTTTAGTAGTGTCTTGATATTGTTACTTGAGTTATGTACACAACGTTAGCTATTTGTTCACTGCAAATGTTACGTACGTATCTTCATTTTGGAGTAAAGCGTTGAAAAACAACAAAAAAGTATGTTTTACATCACTTTGTAAATGTATTTTACAATTAATTTAGGTATTTCAATTTTAAAATAATATTTGTAGGTACAGCTACAGCTACAGGTAGTTAAAAGCACAATGTACTAATTTTTAATAAAATTCTTACCCGGGGAAAAAAACATACCAAACTTAAAAAGCCTACACGGACTTAAAAAAGCTTTTCACAAAAACCTTATAGGCACACAGCGACTCTACAGGCGCCCAGTGCTACGCTGCGCCGGCGCATACCGTTCCTGTGGGAACCATCGAGACATAAACTGTTTCGTTATTTCTGCTCACCCGTTCATTTGTATATTATAATTTGGCCGGCTTAGTGTAGCCGAGTTCAATCCACATAATTGTTATCATTATATCCATTACGTATTATACTCAGATTTTGCAGAAGGATTATTCTTAGCGGCAGCCTTTTTAATGACGGATAAATTCATCTCTTGCACCGGACGACCATTTTTACCATGTTTATGTAAATGCTAGGAAGCTTTACACATATTTTAATTCATATTTTTTTTAGAATTCGCTAAAAGAAGTAGGAGTACCTATATACTTACTATTTGTTTTATATACCTATCTACTAAACTTCTTGTTCTACTTATGTATGTCACACTTAAAATGCATAGTGTTTAATATGTAATCTAAAAACGTGAAATATCATCTCGTACCCAATTCAAATTGTTAAAAGACAAAACAACAATTGAATTCCATCTATCTCATTCTGGTGTAGCTCGTGCAAGTGGGAGGGCTATACCTATAAGGCTCATAATTGATTATTTTATGAAATGAATTAAAAATAAAAGAGAATTTTAAAATCATATAAGTATCGTCTCTGTCATAGGTAGGTACTTATCGTAAGTATCGATGTTAGTGTAAAAGAGAAAACTAATGGATATGATATCTATAAATATTACGAAATTATGAATTAATGTCCTGTTCAGTAAGGCCTCTCTGAAAGTAGCATAGATTTATTTTACAAATTGCCCGAAAACATTGCAATTGCTTTTGCTATGCAGTAGTAAGGAGCTTTTGATTTACATTATGAAAATTCGTTACACCTATGCAAACTTTGATTTTAGATGCACATCTAAAATCTTTAAAAGTCAATTCACCGACATTTTCATTTAAAAAAGAAGGAAATTCCAAAATAGCTATTTATTAGCTTAACACATTAATTTATACCAAATGATTACACAATTACTCACAAACTAACAATACAAGGAATTCATAGAAAGCCGCGCGGCGCGGGCGCACAGCGGAGAGCCAAGACTCATGCTGACTGAGCAGAATGGTCTCATTGAAACCGCTACAATGCCATCAATGCGTTATAATAGACCGTATTAGATGCCAATATAAAGGCACATCTATGTAACATGACAATGGCTTGATAAATATTTGAGACGATAGGCCGGCGTCCCTTTTTCGACATTCTTCTTCGCTTCTAACAGTTTGAAGTGTTGAATTTTTATTTAATTTTTTCATAACAAAAGCGTTCTTTGTAACGCTTACGGGTCACTTGGTGGTTTCGGTAACTACGCTTGTGCTTTAAAAGGTAACTCTTTATATCGTTGTTGGCGCTTCTATTGTACAATTATTATTTTATCGTTGACTTTTTAACTCAACACTACAAAACCATAAGATACTGTAAGTGCATTTTACGTAAAAGGGTACACAAATAATTGACGGTAGTTTTAAGACTACTTTCAGTATCTTACGGACTTAGCAGGGTCTGAAACGTCAGGCATATTTCTATATTGTTATTTTATAATTGGTGAAAAGTGGACTATGGTAGAGGACTGCTTTTGCTGTCCTCATCGCCTGGTCTCTGACTAACCCTTCGGGGATAATAATAATAATAATAGTAATAATAATAATAGTCGTGATTATTATATTATAAACTTCTTATTATTATTATATTATTTTAAAATACAAAGGACGACTTACCTCATGTGGAACCCTAACCCGACCCCCCTGTATTAAGTATTACGTGAGTCGAGTCTTAAAATACAGATTCCCACCATACATTCTTCAACACTAAAATTTATTATCTAAGTTATTGCGGCCTGCAGTACACTTATATTAGTTGCTAAATGAGTTTCTCCTACATCAATATTCATTATTTACTATGTTGCCACAATACCTTTAGTAGTCCGTATTATGATTACTCTGTGAGATTTTGCGTAATTATCTCCGAAGTGGAAGTTTTTGTACGTAATTATTAAAGTATATTGTAAACGCAGCGTTCACGACAGTGCGCATGCGTTTTACAATGTTGTTAATGAATACAAATCACCGATAATGAATGTAACTACTACTAAGTTGCGGAGGTAGGCTGCAAAAAGTTTTCACGTATAGGTTTCGTTTGTGACTGGAGTTAATTAGAGTTACTTTAGACTTTCTGTGAGTGTCTGTAAAAAAGCTCATCGTTTACGACATATTATTAGCTAGCTTATCTCTGTCAATTTAGACAGCCGCCGCTAATTTGGCTAGACATTTTAGAGTTAGAAACATCCGCATAATAGTCTAGACATCGTCAGGCTATAATGTTAAAGCTAATTTTGAAACATTTTAGCTATGCCAGACGTTTCGCCAAATTGACTTTATTGGCAGTTTTGAGAAGGAGAGCGTACTTGATATTCATTATAGTTGAAATAATTGGAAGAAATTTATTTTTGGCGTTATATTATTAAGAAGGAATTGAATAACATAATAATTAAATATAACGAAGATTCTATTATTGATAGAAATCAGCTAAGCTTATCAAAATAAGTTAAGACACATTTAAACCTTAAACCCTAAAAAAGCCGTGTCGCTTATTAAAAGAATATTATACCACCCCCTCTCTTGCCTTGGGTATCGTAAAAGGCGACTAACGGATTAAGACTGCACATATATCCAACAGTATAGAGCGGCGATGGGCTCACCATCTGTCACGCTGAGCACATGTGCAGTCGCTTTTTGGTGAAAAATGGGCTATGGTAGTGGACTGCTTTTGCGGTCCTCATTGCTTAGTCTCTGACTAACCCTTCGGGGATACTATTCGTGATTATTATGTAACATGTATATGTATGTATGTACGCTAAAAAAATCAGATAAATAATTATGTAAATGTAAAACTATTATTTAGATACCTGTATGGTTGTAGATGTTAAATAAATTACGGTTTCCGACTGCTTGCTTCAATGCAAATTGTTCTAGGTTTTGATGGTGGTAGGTCTGTTTTAAGTTCGTCTAGCTACTTATTATCTACCATTTAAATTGGTGTGTTACCACCATCCACCAACTGTTAGTAGCTATTTTGTTCCTATGTTAAGTGGTAGCCAATTACACAGAGGTAGGTAGAGCTTTCCTTGTAAAATGCGCTTCCATCTTTAGCTTTTGAAGCTTCATTGCTTTTTAGCTTTGAAGCTTTTAAGAAATGATCATTAATTTGTAATACAATTTTGTTGATGCGTACAAATTGTACTTAATTATCGTAGATCTTTACACTGTAAGGCACTTTTGTTACTTAGAGGGAGAAAAAAGAAGGACCTCTTGAGTTTCACGTCAGCTTCTTCTCAGTCGAAGGCTCTCCCAAAATCCGAACTGGTGGTAGATAGGTAGAGTAGATTAGTTAACAACAAGTTAGTTTACTGTTTTTTTTTTATTAGTATTAACGTCAACAAGTGCCTATATAGGTTTATATTGAATAAATAATTTGACTTTGACTTTACATCAAGTGGATGCTGAACACTTGTTATATTCAGCAAAAACTTTTGCGTAAGTGAACATGGATTTCAAAAGCATGAAGAAAGTGTTAATACCAAAAAAAAATTATAACATTTTTGTTACATTTGTTAATCGTTTGTAGTCATTCCGATTCGTATTAAATACTTTATAATAAGATACGACGTTGTGTTCGCATGACGCACGGGGAGCTAGCACAACCGCTCACCTTTGGAGAAATCTTAATTAATCACATGCATTGACTCAGAAGTTTTTGAAAGCAAAACCGCAGCGCTGCTCGTTTGCGACCGACTGTTTTATTATGCGATAAACTCTAATAAGCACCGTATAACGTATTATCGTGTAACCGTGTTACGTAAAGATTGAAGCGGCGTTTTGCTACGCACGAGTTCGTATGAATAATTATCAAAGTGTTGGCTTAGTTCAATCGTGTTAGTTATGGCGGTGCATGTGTAAGTCGGAGATACTGAGGGTTTTAGTATTCATTGAACTCTATCTATAGTAACTAATAGTAACTATCTTAAGTGTTTTTTAAGTTAACGTTAATGCTATAGGTACAATAAAATAAAATAATAATCTTTTTAAAAATCTTGTATTTTTAAAATTAAATTGGTTTACGCTCACACCAATTATCTAGACCAAGTTAAGTATTCTTTTGAAACTCGTTAATATGGTAAGATAACGGATAAATATACATACACATAGAAAAAAACTCAGACCCGAAATCAATTTAGAAAAACCGATTTTCTCTAAATTGACCCGGCCTGGAATTGAACCCGGGACCTCAGAGATGGAGATGGATTTTTTGTTTGTTTTAATCCGGAAAAAGAAAAATTAAAACAGTTTCATTAGAATTAAAACATTAAAACATACCTATTGAACTTTGAACTTCGTAGAAAAAACCGTAACGTATAAACCCCCTTACGTCTGCAGCGTGACACGTAATGTAACAAGAACACGTAAGACGTACCGTCTACAACGAAATGTCACGTAGGCCTTTAGACTAAATTAGTGTGACGAAAAGTTACTTTCTGCGAAACAGCGACTCATCGAAAAATATGTAAATACTAATAATATTATGGCGTAGGTAGGCATTGGATTTTACCGATTTCAATGCGCACTCATTTCCTGTTATTCCTATGAAAATGTCATGTCAATAGTTCAAGGGACCGTGTGCTGACTTAAATGAGTCACGCATGGTTTCATTTGGAAGAGTGTTCTTTTACAAGACTTTGTGGTCTCTGAGTCATGCAGAGATCCGCGTGAACTCGAGTAAACTTTAAGATAAATTATCTAGCTGATTGCTTAATCGGCGGTTCTTAATTCCTAATAAAGTAAGTGATTCAGTTCATGTTAATAGGTGGCTGCTTCAAATTTTAAACTTTACAAAACTTAATTTGTGTCTCAAAGTAACAACTTTGCAAAAACAACTGACATCTGTTAGAAGGTATCCTGAGGAACTATAAATGGGGAAGGCTACTTTGCCACGCAAAGAATTAACGCTAGCGATGCCGGGAACAAAAACTAGTTTTACCATAAAACAAAGAATTTTCGTTTTTCGGCGTGCTTACTTTTACAATTTAACATATCGAATATAAAGGTTTACATTCTTATTAAACCAAACATTAATCAAAATACAACTGGTGGCTGGTCTAATAAATTGCAGTCAATACAAATTACATCAAACGGAGTGTTTCAAGTTTTGCTCATAACATTTTTAAACCGTAACCCTACATGATATATTGTCCACTGCTGCCGTTGTCTTTACAACTTCTGTCCGTAAAGTTTTTATATCTGATTTCGGCACTTAAACTCTTTAATGTTCACGTAAAGTTGAATCTCGTGAGATGCTTATCTCCTAAGTTACGCTGCGATCCCGGTACCATAAACGGAGTATTAATATGAAGATTGTAGATTATTTTAAGTTTTTTTTTGCGAATGCCGTCGAGTGCTTAGTCTTTAGTCGTGATGTAGAGATGAACTGTGATGTGCTATCATTGGCGTTTTTTGTGAATCCACAGTTGGTTAGCATGTTGCAAAAAGTTTGTTTGTTATTTAATAGAAGCTCAATGTTTGGTCTGTGCTTGATAAACGATCATGAAAGTTAAGCTAGCTATAATATAATTATAATTAATGTGAATTCCCACTGGCTGGGTTAGTTTTTAATCATACAGGTTTTAATAATGGAGAGTTATTGACTTGGGTCTTCTTTACTGTACTCTACGTACGAGTTGGTGTAACACGGTACTAAAGTGTAAAGCATTATTTAAGTAAACATTGTTTTGTCTACGTCACAGAAACGTTATTTTAATTTCAGTAATAAAAACAAAACAATGTTTAATTAAATAATCCTTAAATAGTGTTTATGACTAAGGACCTTGAAGTTCAGTAAATACAGAAACAAAATAAAAAATTGTAGGTATTTCAGGCATGTACAAAACCTAATGAATATAAGTGCAACGATACAAAATAACTTTGTCGCGTACCGTAACGGTGAAAGAATACTACCACCCCCTCTCTTCCCTTGGGTGTCGTAAAGGTCGACTAACGGACTAAAGACTGCGCATACATCCAACCGCATAGAGCGGCGATGGGCTCACTACCTGTCACGCTGAGCACACGTGCAGTCGTTATTTTGGTGAAAAGTGGACTATAGTAGAGGACTGCTTTGCTGTCCTCATTGTGTAGTGTCTAAATAACCCTTCGAGGATAATAGTCGTGAATATATGTATCTATATAACGAAAAACTCCTACTAATTAGAGAATACTTTATGATTGAGCATGCAGACGGGCGAGCTTGAAAGCTCAAAGCTCATCTCATTACGCATTAACGTTTAGCTACGCGTAGCATGTAATTATAAGGTACCTGCACACTGAACTTGTACTGTGCTGTGATGAGGCACGTTATTTATTTATTTAAATTAAATGAAAAAAAAAACTTCCTACACTCACACCAATTATCTAGCCCAAGAGAAGCTTACTAGACAACGGATAAACATACTTAAAATACTTAAATACATACTTATTATACATAGAAAACACCCAGACCCGAGACAATTTAGAAAAACAATAATTTCTAAATTGACCCGACCGGGGATCGAACCCGGGACCTCAGAGATGGCGACACCATGAAAACCGGTGTACAAACCACTCGGCAAAGGAGGTCGTCGGTCAGTCATTTACTTTGGACTATCAACAGAGATACATGAATTTAAGCTTCAAATATTATAATATTACCATTATAGTTGCATGCAACTCTTATTAAAGATGGCCACATCGTGCGCCTAAGACAAAATTTATCATAACGAGTGCCTTTTACAAATTTAGATAATACAAATGCAAAAAAAGAATAATTCGTACTTACAAAATAAATAATTAATCCAACGAAAGATATTCAGGAGAGAGATGGATTTAATATATCCAAAATATAATTTAATTTTTTTATTTTTTTATTTTGTTACCTTATAATAGATCTTTTCTGTTCGTATTTGGATATCGTAACGGCCGAAATCTATCTAACTGTTGTTTACCTTAGAGTTAGACTGACATAATTTGTATGGAGCTTGATGACTCTAGTAGGCAAAGCAATAGATAAACTAATTATTTATTAGTTAATAGAAGGCGAGGATCTAAAAATTATCTTGAAGCTAATTAACCAAACAACGCGTCATATCTAAATAGATTCTCCGGTGCATTTGAACCTTTTTGATTCGATTTGAGTTAGAGACACTATTAGGAGAGACGAGGCCATCTCATGCTAAAAACTGGATGATAACGCCCGCGGTTGCGACGGCAGTGATAGGTGCGACGACGACGTGAAATTCATCGGGCGCCTTGTTGCCCGATGAATGAATTTTAATATGTGATCGAAGAAGAAATTATAAGAACGGGTCATAGTTCTTATAATTTCTTCTTCGATCACATATTAAAATTCATTCATCGGGCAACAAGGCGCCCGATGAATTTCACTTATATTGTAAAAGAATAAAAGATTTTCGAAATTCCAACTCGAATGCACTTCTCGCCTGCATCTACATCTTTTAACATCATTACCATAACGATTGGTTAATGATCATAGAAGCTACATCACTTAAATACGGAAATACCCCTTTTTCTGCAATTCCAAATCTAAACGGACCGCACCTACAGATCACAATTATTAACCAATTTTCAAAATTTTTTCGCCATTTTGTAGCTAAACTACTCTAGAAACATTTCTTATAACTTTTTCTTTCTTAGCATCTGATAACCATTTTCAATGGTAAAAACAGAAAATCTATCGCGTGGTTTAGAAGGAGAAAGCGGAGTCACAAATACAGGAAAACGGCGACTTTATAATACGTAATGGTTTTGGGACTTGAAGTGACGATGAAAAATGACAAATCATGTACCTACGTTGGTATAATAACCATAACCGACATAATTCTGTTAATAACCATAATGTATTAGTTTTATTTTTATTCTGGCAAAATGGCCTTCGTGATTGCCTGCCGCAGTGACCTTCTAAATTGATCTACACTAATATAATAAAGAGGTAAAGTTTGTAAGTTTAGATGTAGGAGGTAAAAACTACGACACATCCGTTAAAAAATATTCTTTTATCGATATTTAAAATGGACTTTCAGGGTGGACCTAGTTTTATAATACCATCGCGGATTACGAGTATAGAATAACCGTGTCGCATAGCGGTGATATTACTACCACCCCCTCTCTTCACTTGGGTGTCGTAAAAGGCGACTAACGGACTAAGGACTGCACATACATCCAACACCATAGAGCGGCTATGGGCTCACCACCTGTCACGCTGAGCACATGTGCAGTCGCTATTTGGTGAAAACTGGACTATGTATGTATGTGTGTATGGAATACGAGTGTTTACGCGGACGAAGTCGCAGGCGGTGGCTAGTATTCTATATATCGAGTAAGGTTACCTGTTGAAACGCATAACGCTTTTTGCCATAAACTGACAATGCATCAAGTTAATGGCCATAATCGTCACTTGACATAAGTCTTTATAGCATAATTTCATAACGCATAACATAAGTGGATAAAATTTAAAAGGCATAACCATAGAAAGACATAATTTCGATATGCATAAGTAACAAAAGGCATATTTTTTTTTGCCATAATGTTCAGCAGACATAATATTCAAAAAGCATATATGCAATAAGTATTACTGACAAAATCCCTAAACTCTTACAGGATAACACTTATTTTATTTACCATAATTTCAAAAAGCATACATTTGGTACATTTGATTTGACATACATTTAATAATTATAATAATTTCACGATATAGAACTTATTGATATAATGAGTAAACAAGCGTGCAGCATGCAGGCAAACATGCAGCATGCAAGCAAGCATGCAGCATGCAGGCAAGTACGCAGCATGCAGGCAAGCATGCAGTAGGCATATTTTCTGTCATGGCTACGGCGCTGCGAGGCTCCGGCGGGCGGTCCCACGCGAGCTTATCGTCGCAGATGGTTTTCGCTCACCACCGCGGCTTCGGCTTTGGCGGGCTGGGCAGACAAGACTACGTGGAGTCGGTTTTGCCGCGATTCGTTTCTGTCACTGACTCTTTAAGCACAACCTTACAGCTTAACGTATGTAAGTAGGTATGCATCATAGTAGTAATAGAACATAAATTTATGGACCTTTCTAATGATGCATTATAAAACTATGACTTTTATGAATTATGCTTTGTAAGAGAATATTTAACAAAATTATGAATAATACAATTATGCGTTTTAAGTATGCTTAATAAAATGATGTCAAACAATATTAGTATCATATGTCTTTTAACGATTCTGCGTTATTATGTTTATGCGTAATAAAAAATTTTATACAAGCTGTCATGCTTTTTGAATTGTATGCCATATGATGTATGTCAATTAAAATTATGACAATAAACATTATGCGTTTCAATGTGTCACCATCGAGTAATCGTGTTTGTCGTGTTCGTACGTACGCTCACGACTATTATCCCCGAATGGTTAGTCAGAGACTAGGTATTAGGCAATGAGGACCGCAGAAGCAGTGTACTGTCACTGTCCAAGTTTCACCAAGTTACAACTGTGAGCCCATCGCCGCTTTATCTTGTCATATGTACTTTTTAGCGGCCGCTCGCGGTTTCACCCGCGTGGTTCCCGTTCCCGTAGGAATATCGGAATAAAAAGTATTCTATGTGTTAATCCAGGTTATAAACTATCTGTATGCCGAATTTCATCCAAATCTATTCAGTAGTTTTTACGTGAAAGAGTAACAAACGTCCATCCATACTTACAAACTTTAGCGTTTACAATATTAGTAGGATGTGCAGTCTTTACTCCGTTGCTCGCAGATATCACCCAAGAGAAAAGACGGGTTAGTAGTACATACACACATATAATCACGACTATTATCCCCGAAGGGTTAGTCAGAGACTAGACAATAAGGATAGCAAAACCATACTTAGTCCACTTTTTACCAAATTACGACTACACATGTGCTCAGCGTGACAGGAGGTGGTGATACCCATCGCCACTCTACGCCTGTGGAAGTATGTGCAGGCTTTAGTCCGTTAGTCGCCTTTTACGACACCCTAGGGAAAAGAGGAGGTATTCTTTCACCGCTAAGCGACACGGTTACGGTTAGTAGGATTCTTTTAATAACGAACCGCCAGCCAGCACACAGCTCATGTCTGTGTCGTGTTCGGTGTGACACAATCTTTATTGGCAATAAAACGCACATAAGTGCTGCCTCACGTATGCTCGGAGTTCTGAGTGCCACACTGTAAAGCTTCGTAAGCAAAATTGTAATTTATAAACAGGTGTTGCGTATAGATTTATCAAGTTTTTGTTAATTTTTTTTACTGAACTCTACTGTCAGACGTTTAACGAGTTGGTGTAAGTAACACAGTATTTAGTGTAGAGCTACTTCTTAGACGGTCCGTACGATCGTCTTTGTAAAATTTTCTCTATTGAAGTGATTCCTGTAACAATTAATCATGTATTTTATAAGTTTAAGACTGTAATTGGGAAGCTACAATGGGGTTTGCATATCCATGTGGACAAAAACCCCAAAATAAATAAAGAGGAAAAAAATGACTGTTTATGAGATGCTAAAGGTGGTCGTCATTGGTAATATTTTTCATATGATTGATGTATATACCTTACAAAGCTTTATTTTCTGTTTCTACAAATACAAGTATCAGATTAAAAAGTATCCTAAAGTTTGAATTTAAAATCGAAAACATTCAATTGAAACATGTTAGTATGTATAATGCATTCGCGTATATTCTAAGACACACACAAATTTACCCTGACGTTCCGAACCCTTTGCAAGGCGCACAAAATAATAATCGAAAAAATTATGCTATTCAATCAGTACAAAGTGTTATAATCTCACTTATTTCATACTTTCAAAAAGATAGATAGACAGTTTGCTGCGTGGCACCTCACACTCCACCCAAAACTCTTAATAACACGGAACTGTGTAATCTAGAAAGTACAACACTCCACTCCCCGCGGTCGCGGTAATGACAGAAGCCGAAAATCATCACCAATTTACCGGCGCGGGAGTACCGGTGCCGAACTAAGTGGAGGTCACGTGTGCTGTGTGTCGTGATTGAAACCCACGGTAGCGCCGCGAGCCACCGGCATGCGGCAGCTTTCCCACACGCAAAACGTAAACTGTTTGTAGAAAGTGTGTAATCGGTACGTATTGTCATTAATATTTGACATCGTAATCAAATATAGCTTTTATAGAAAATGGGAATGCAATGTGTTTAAACATATATCGCAGCATAATTTAGACGTTTTTGGAAAAAAATAGTGAAACTTAAAAAGTATTAAACTAGTTAAACATTTTATTGTTCAAAATTATGTTAAACCGGAGCTCCAAATTACAGTGCAATGTTAATTGTTGCAGAATATTGTGTTATAAATTTACAAGTTAAAGTCTATTTAATTATTAATAAAAAACCGTTTAATTAATCACGTAAATGGTTTTTTCTGAACTATGATAAAATAGAGCTAAAAATTGCAATGCAATAATTAAAACATACGCCGTCGCAGAATAAACGTTTATGATTAACTTGAATAAAAATCCTCTCAAAATCCAAATATAAAACCACTGCTCTAACCAGAATATTTATTTAAATTTTTTGACTTTTTGTCTCATCAAGAAACAATTTTAACGATCGGAATAAAATAACCACAAACCTATTCGAAACAATACCAAATTGGAGAACATCTCAATCGTCTAGAAGCGCGCCATCCGTGGGTTGTCCGTGTCTACATAAATGTCGCATAAAATCCGCCTACCATTCCGCGGCAGCGCTACCTGTCCGAGGCTCGAACACGTGGTGGGGCAGGCTTCCGCGTAACGTTATCAGTAGTTTCCGCACCCTCTCGCGCGCAGTTGCCAAACGCACCCGCGCTCAGTCGCACGTCCACACGTTGACACATCCAGTCGCTTTAACATCTACGATACAGTTAGTGATTTCAAATCTTACGCCGCTAGTTTTACGGACGCTTTTCGTGTCAACCAGTCAATGTTTAGTATAGTGAAAGTGTATGCATACATATTGCTCGTAAAGTAATAAACGCTTTGCAGTAATCTCTCAAGAAGGTTCGTATTTAATAAATTGTTTTGTTAAATAACATTTTAAGTCAGTCTCTTCAGAGTTGAGTAATGAACTTGTTGTGCGGGCAATATTGTTTAATTGTATTGTGATTAAAAAATACTGTTTCCAAAAGTAGTGGACAATAATTTATATTCAAAAGCCGTGTTTAAATATTAGATTTTAATTTAGTGTTGGTTAGTTGAGATGTGATAATTGATGCGTGCATATAATGTCTCTTTTTTGGGATTATTCGCAGTTTTTAAACAGTATTAACCAAACTTATTAACATACTTTTAAAATGTGCTTGTTTCTGTTGTGTCTTAGGCTTACACTCTACATTTGTAGTTATAAAATACTCGAATGAAAAAGTGAACGACAGTCAATTCTTAATATTTTATTTATTATTTTAATTACGAAAATAATTTATAATTTTTTTAATTTAACGAAAGGTATTTCAGCAACAATTGTTATTTTTATATTACCATTTCTTTAAAGTAACCAATTGACAGTCACTTATTTTACGTCATGAAATTTAAAAAATAAAACAATTGACTGTCGATTCGTTTCAAATCGCACACAAGCTACATTGACATACCTACCCACCTGTCACACAACACACTCCTTACACTACCGCAACAAAGTCGCGGCACTGATAAGCTATCACTCTACAGGCCAAGCCCCGCCCGCAAAGCACCACATCATAGACCAGACAAAATGTTCGCTGTGATGCAGATCGACGAAGACCACACGCGGGATTTTAGACGCAAGCTGCGTCCGAAATGCGAGTTCGTGTGCAAATACTGCCAGCGACGCTTCACCAAGTCCTACAACCTGATGATACATGAGCGCACCCACAAGAGCCCGGAGCTGTCCTACAGCTGCGAGGTCTGTGGGAAGAGCTTTAAGCGGCAGGACAACTTGCGCCAACACAGGTGAGTTAAATTTTTCATCTATTCTTTTAGCTGACGATAGCAATATAGATGCCATCATAATTCGGACCTTACTCAGTTATAATAGGATAGAAAATCAATGATTTTTAATGCTGGGCCAGTCAAGGGACTGCCATTTAGTAGTCCAACGATTGCGATGAAGATTGTGTCGGTGGCATGATTGGCACTCATTATCACAGACTATTAAGTTTGGGGAGCTTGATGACGAGTGGCTAGGCGTAGGCTTTTAGCCTACCAACACGTATTGGACCAGTTAGGTGGGTAATGGTCCCATCTCCATATGTACTGTTAACCATGTGAAAAGGCCTGTGCCTGATGATGACTAAGTTTGATGTTCATAGATAATTAAATAATGTAAGAAAAAAGTTTGGCGTAAAAATAGCTTTTAAATGGACAAATTTAATCTTTGGGTAATTACTAAAATTCACCTCCTCCTTTGGTCAACATAGTGGAAAGTGGCCTAATCTCTGTATGAGCTATTAATTGTCGATGTGTGATGGTTTCATAGGCTGATGATGATACATAATGTAGATAATTTCTTACATAAATCTACTGACTTGCAGTATTTAGATTTTAAAAATTGCTCGAAAGCTACCATTTGGTAATTTTTTTATTTATTTTATTTATTAGGTTAACCAACAATTGTATACAATGTTTCTTTCTCTGTAACAATACTTTCATAATATAACGACTAAATGCTACAATTACTTACAACAATACTTAATACAATTACTTACAACAACATAAATCATATTTAATCTATAAAAACAGTTGGAATATTAAAAATAAATTAATTTAGGCACGAAGCTGTTCTAATAGACTAATTTCAACAGACTTGTGAAATTATCTAGGTGTGTCATCATTATGCAAGTCAATAATATGTAATCCATAATATTTACACAAATTTAACGTTAACTCGAAATTGCTTTAGCACAATATCTAAAATTACTCTATGGAAATGGTAAATCAATTATAATTTAACAACTATTAATGTTTTATATTTTAGCGTTTTATTAACGCTTAAATATACTTAAGTAAAATTTTAAACACTAAATTTAACAACTTTTAAAAATAATTATATAGTTTTCAAAGACTAGTTAACAATACTAAAACAACGTTATAGCCATTTTGTACCTACTTCCGATGTTCAAGCAACTAATTACCCCATCAGCCCCGAACACTCCTGAAGTAGCTGGGTACTGGACCTTGGCTTGGCTAACCACAGGCTAGTCAGGTGACAAGGCTGCGGCTAGCGGCTAACGCGTCTAACAGAATTAGGGTCTGGTCTGTCAGACAAGCCTGGTTAGGTCTCAGACGCGCTACTACTGTTACAGCGCACGCGTGACCTAGTATCAGGTATTTTGCGAGCGCTTAAGAGGGTTTTTTTTGGTTTCCCATACAAACTTCCAAGTTGACATTTTTAAAAACTATTGAGCTAATTTTTATGAAACTTTGCATGCTAAAGTAAATCACAGAGATTTAAATAGTTCGTTGAAAATATTCTTAATAATCGTTTATTTAGCTGAGTTACGAGTATATTGCGATTTTAAACTTTCCATAGTGTTGTGTGTAGTTAAATCGCAATAACTCAGATAAATAATGTTTATTTAAAATGTTTTAATAATCTATTTAGATCTCTGTGTTTTACTTTAGCATGGAAAGTTTCATAAAAATTGGCTTAAAAGTTTTTATAAATTTCAACTTGGAAGATTGTATGGGAAACCGAAATGCAAAAAATAAAATTTCGACTAAAAAGTATTTGAAAATGATAGGTATATTAGGATGAAGCAGGTTGCGATCTTGCAATTTAAGCAATATTAGCAATACTGGGCAAAACCGTGTCGCGTTGCGGTGAAAGAATACTACCACCGCCTCTCTTCCCTTGGGTGTCGTAAAAGGCGACTAACGGCATAAAAACTGCACATACTTCCAACAGCATAGAGCGGCGACGGGACCACCACTAGTCACGCACATGTGCAGTCGCTGTTTTGGTGAAAAGTGGACTGTGGTAGAGGACTGCTTTTGCTGTCCTCATTGCCTAGTCTCTCACTAACACTACTTCAGGGATAATAGTCTTGATTATGTGTATGTATGTAGCAATGCTGGGTTCACACGGCATTCGCATGAACGGGCTAGAAACTGATGAAATTATGACTCAAGAGGTCAAAGTTATATTAAAACTGTACCAAAAGCTATGTGGCGAGTTTCAGCGTTAAGGTTGAGATTTTAAGCAACCTTCGCTATGACATTGAATGGTTTACAAATATTTAGCTCCTCCGTGCTTGATATCCTGGATGTGGGATCCTCATTGGCCAGCATGGTATATGGGCCAACTTGGCCCATGGTTTATTGCTGTTATGTTTTGGAAAAATAGCTTTGAGCGATGAGCAATTACAAAATAGTAAAAAAACAGGCATCGACAACTTACGTTTTGGCAAAATAGTTTTGAACGATAAGCAAGTTTTCCTATCTAAAGATCTGGTATGTAATTCTGGTTTTCTTCACTTAATGTTAATGATGACCAGATTAATGTGTCATACATGGTGGTGACATTCCAGTTGTCAACGCGATTAACATACAATAGCTCAGGAGCTGCGAAGCGGAGACATGTAAATGTTCAAAACGAGCTAAAATTTATGAAAGATCGAATAATTTTTTTGTGATAGACATGTAGAAGAGAATCTTTTAATACAGAGTAATTTTTAAGAGAACATCTTTACGTTGATTACGAAAATAAATAAGTTTAACGTTCATCATCATCATAATCAGCCTATAAACGTCCCACTGCTGGGCACAGACCTCCCACGTGAACAATAGCACGTGAGGATATGGGGCCATTACCTACCACGCCGGCCCAATGCGGGTTGGTGGGTTCAAAGGACTGTCATCTTAAGACAACAACCGGAAGAAGCACGGAGGAAGCTCGAAAAGTTTAACGTTACGTACTTTTTATTGAATAGTCCGGTCCTACACTAACCGAGAGATGTGTGGGTTAAATGCGAGAAATCTAAGTGATCCCTACATCACAGTTTGTTTAAAAAAAAATATATTGTTGGTACATTGAAAAATAAATCAATGTCGAAGAAAATTTAACGAATTAAAAATTGTTAGCAATTCATGTTTTACAAAATATACATGAATAAACAGTTAATTATAACGCAGTGTCTGAACATTAAGAGCAAATTCTGTTAACCGCTATAAAAGTACAGGCAGCGGGCCGATCGCCGTAATGTTATGCAGCGCGTCTTGACTGCGTTTGCGTCATAACGTTTGATTTCGTATTGCCGTAATTAAATAATGACGCACACGTCACGCTCACCTCAACGCAGCGCACCGCCGTATTGTCATATTAGAACCTCACTTACGCGTGTTTTGTATCGCACAAAAACGGTATCGCGCTAAATTTAGACGTTTCATAAATGTCAAATGAAATGTCACTTTGCAGTGTTCATCGAGTGTTGGTAACGCATTGCAGAAGTGTATGGATTGTTAACTTTGCAAATCTTGTTAGTAACTTTTATGTCATTTCCTACAGATATATAGTAAAAAAACAGCATCATACACAATTACCGAGTAATGTACTTACCTAACTTATTATGTCATACCTATCTACTTAATTTTTCAGGCACAAAATTTGAGCATGAACCATTTGCGTTGGCAATTGTTGGATTTGGCAGATCAAGAAGATTTGGGATTGTAGCATAATTTTGTTTCTCCCACAGTAACCACTCGATGGATCGAGATATGAAGTAGCTTATTTGTTGATCAAGCGCGTGCTCCATCTTACATAAATAAATTTACATACTATGCTTCATCCAAATCTGTTTAGCTGTGAATGTAAATCTTATTTTTTAGATGTTTATTGTCTGCGAGGATGCTTCACTACGATCCAGTATTTGCTGGGCGAATCGTGAATGTATGTGCTGTGCTGCACAACATGGCTCTACGTGCTCAAATTCCTGCTCCTCAACTTAATTTACAAGAACGCAAGCGTGAGGCTTTAAATCAAGTCCGCAGGGTGGCTGCGTAGGCAGAGTTAAGAAGAGTGGCTCAAGTACCACAAAATATTGATAGGCGTGTAAATATCGAGTTAATGTAGGAGAGGACAGTCCAACAGGCTCTTATTCAAAGGCTTTGGAACGCGAGAAACCTTATGTAATAAAACAAATATAAAATTTAATAAAAAATTGTTTATTATTGTCACAATATCTCAAATCCTTAAATTCTACACATAGGTACTTATATTAGGGAAAGTAATTAGTTAGCTCATCATCAGAACGACGACAGCAGCAACGTTTATTCTGTAAGCAAAATATACATTTTTAAACAGCAGTATTCTACCTTCACTCGTTAGTTGAGTTCGATAGCGCAGCGGCTAGCGCGTTCGGCTTGCGATCTTGCCCGCTAAGCAACTTTGGCAATGCCGGGTCGCTGGGTGGATGACCAAATTAAAAAGATCTCGTGCTTCGGAAGGCACGTTAAGCCGTTGGTCCCGGGTTGTTGTCGTAAGATGACAGTCGTTAAAACCCACCAACCCGCATTGGGCCAGCGTGGTGGGTTATGGCCCAATATCCCCACGTACCATTGACCACGTGGGAGGCATGTGCCCAGCAGTGGGACGTTTATAGGCTGATGATGATGATTCTATCTTCACATCTCAAAAGCTCTTTTTCTTTTCGCATCCCTGACTTAAAATAAGGATAGTTCACCTTTTCTAACCGCATGGATTGTGGAAGCTCTTTAGTGGCCTCTGCATTTTAGTTAATATAAAGCAAATGAACACACAAAATTTATCACTACCAAAATGCTCAGTAAATACCTCTTCAATTTTATGCTAGCGAACACAGATTGACCATGAAATGAACAAAAATACACAAATAATTTATAAACATGGAAAGCAAAAAGTATCACATTAGATAATGAGTTGTGTATTAGTAAAGCAAACCCAACACAGAAAAAGCAAACTGCGAGAAACGCCAATGGCGAGGTCCCGGTGGTTCTCGAGAAACTCCACCAATATCTCAATTTGTCTCAGAGACGATTTCTTTTCTGGGTGTCGCCATCAAAAATTGAACCGTAAATCTACAAAGTAAAAATTTGTCATAATCTCATATTATCTTTGTAACTACTGCCGGCAAACCAATTAAACGCCAACTTACTTTTACAATAGTTACACAATACCTTACCTTATCAAGTAAAATAACTCCGAGCGAAATACAAATAAATTCAATTATTTTAATGGTTTACTATTGTTTAACAAAAAACGTATGACAAAAGATAATTTTACAAACAACGTTTGAAAAACTAATCATTTGACGAACTTTCTTTTCGCAAACATATTACTTTAAAAAGAATCATTTGACATAATACAGATTTCGCAAATGTTTTTCTTAGGAAATATTTCTACTGTTAAAATCTTATTTTAATAATATTCACTTGACTAAATAATTCGTTTGCCAAATTGGTGATTTTACAAAAAGTATGGTATATTAGGTATGATATATTATATAAGCAAGGATGTAAGCAATTTCAATTTTTCAATACCTACAGAAGCAAGGCAGCTAGTATTTGATTTGTTAAATGTTATTTATGCTCTACATTGTTTTGCCAACTAACATGTTTAAAAAATAATCAATTTGTAAAATAATGTTTTAGCATAATGATTTTTTTTTAGTAAATAGGTATATTGTCTAATGAGCAGTTTATTAAACAATAGTTTGTAAAATGATACATTTATCAAGTATAATTTTGTCAAATGTTATTTTTCAAATGAAAATTTGGTATTTGTTTTTTGTCAAATGATTGGACACCTATTTTAATATTTAAACCTAACGTCAACCCAACTGTCAATTAGAACCAACAGTGCTTTTTTCTTCATGGGAGGGTATGCAAAGGGATACATCCATACATCCATATTTTGTGTTCAATATCTCAGTTTTAATACCATTTTTACTATGCTTTGAACAAAATCAAGTGTTATGTTTGTGTATAAACTTAGATCCTAGGTTATTAGGCGTGATGTAGCCCTGTAACAACAACTTTATTCGTGGACATAATCGATTACATAAGGAATAATCGATATAGAATTATCAAAACTTGCTTACGGCAACACACACTGGTTTCGCGCGTAGGTGCAGTTGACGTGCAGTGCAGGTGACGATGACGCCTAGTTTTATTTTAGGGCAATACGGACGGTTGTTTGCGTTTAAGGTGTACTTCACGTATGCGTGAACTGCACGTACACTCGACCAATGCGTCATAAAATTACGGCGATCGGCCCGCAGGCCGTTACATATACGTTGCGCCACCGTGCCGAGTGATTTCGCACGAGATTGAAACTAACCTCCTTTGTTGACATTCTGGGTGCTCGAGCCTTACTTTAATGTCAACAGGATATCTGATGATACATTTAAGTTGGTTGATCTTAATGTAACCATCGATTGAAAAAATAGCACATCAAAAATGCAATATTGTTTATCGTACTGTGTTACTGTAGTATTTTAAATATTTTGACACTAGCATTTGATAAGAAAAATAAAAAGAATAATGATAATTTCTACACTTCTTTCAAGTTAAATAGAAAGTAGTTTTTACATATTTTGTTGTCGACGTTTTAAAAACAAAATATCTGTTGACATCTCACAAAGAAGACTCTTTGCGGTTGAATCGGACATCTCATCTCGCCTGACCCAACCAGTCGTACAAGAAATGCCCACACCACCACGAAAGAGGTCCGTGTGAATCTCGATGCATCCGCGTCCGGCTACCGAGATCGTCGATGCATCTCACGCGTGGTCGTGAGCTCGTGACGAGGCTGTGTGTTAACGGTGCTTAATGGGCCCTAATGCTTCCGAAACTGTGCGAACGCGGACGGTAGCAAGCGGCCAAACACGTGACTGCTGAAGTTAGTCGGTAGGGATGCGAAAGCTCAGCACTGCCACTTGTAGGGATCCTTGGTGAACTACTACTTTGTAGCTTCGGCGCTGCCTCTGGAACTGTAGAGGACGGACTATACAATAGGCAGGGGGTATGCTCAAGTTGAATGCGAGTAATGCTACTTTAATATATTTGCCACGTTAGAAGACTGAAGTAAATGCTCCTAGCTACTTTCTTGTAGCAATAAAAGGATTACTATTAATGCTTTAATAGCACATTAACTATGATCTCTAAATAATAATAACTTAATTATCAACTTATGTGGCTTGTGAGTCACATATTATTATGATGTGATACATATAAACTGATTTTCAATTGTTATAAGTTATAGACTTGTTGATAAAGCGATCTTATTTTTTTGAAAGCTCATCTTCAGTACTTGAAGGCCACCATTAGGTTACATTTCAGATGGCAAGAAAATTTTCTAATTTTCAAGTAGGTAGACAGACAATCCTAAGAATGCACCAAACATTTTCACATCCTTCAACAATGCATGCCCGAATACGGTGCAATGTACACCAAGCTTAACAGCGGGAGATGATTGCGGCAATTTGTCGGGCCATGTATGCTGCTTCCTATTCGGGTGTTTCACCCCGCGATTTCTGAACGGTACACGCAGTTACGGTGTTGCGTTTAGGAATGATGATAGGAGCGATAGGTTTCGATGCCCGCCGAGATTCTGTAGGCTGAGACTACGTGGGTAGTACTATTATGTATTATAGTGGTTGCAGTGAATTTGAAATCAGAACTAAGTGTGACTTAGCTTCAAAATCATCTGTTTGGGTTGATTAAGCAGAAAAAGAAAGTGTATGTGGTGTACATATCCAATAAGAAACAATACAAAATCCTAGTTCGTGAAAAACTGCTAACATTAACAGATGTCAAGTTTACATTGTAAACTTTAGAAAGGTTGAAAAAAAAAAACCTTATAAAGTAAACTGTATGAACGACGCTTAACCAGAAGCGGAGGTAACTGCACAAGATTATGATGAAGAATAATAAGATGGCGTGTGAAACATTACGTCCCCTGCCCGCCAACCATGGATCCCCAAAGGCGGTACGCTACTGATTGTATTAACAGTACTTATGCGCAGGGAAGTTTTGATGAAAACTTGTTATAGGTGCTCTTCGAACGCAAACGCGATCGTGTTTTGTTCGGTTGTCGAACGAATTATCGAAATTTCTGGAATACCTAATTGATATCAGACGTTTTCGTGAGTGATTGCGATCGTCTTTTTTTGGTCGTTTTTTAAGAAACAATTGAGAAATTCGTTAGTGATTATGGCGGTATAAAAAGTGTGAGGGTATTACTAACGGAGAAATCTATTCACAGTTAACACATTTTATTCATGATCCCACAAAGAGTGCGCGTTGGCAAAGTCTGTTTATGCAGATAGGATTAAAATATTTTTTCTTTCTGTCTGCAGGCATTCCGCCTTAATCCTAGGATTATTTTTTACTACACCAAAGGCGTTTAAAAATAATCCTCACCCGCATCTGTTAGTACTTTTAATATTACAAAAACATTTTAAAACTAATTAAAACATCTTACTAACTACAGATGGAAAACAATTTCTTTAGTATAAATATTTATCTGCGTTTACTAAAGTTTAAAAAAAGTCTGAATAATAGGTCCTTCTTGTTTTCATTGTCCTATGATTAACAGATATCCTTTTAAAAATCCACAAAAGATTATATAAATCTAAAACAGATTTAGTCCACTTAATTAAGATTGGCAATAGTCTAGTCAGATGTCCTATTTAGTTAGCGCAGTGGGTCATTGGCTCAGGCGCAGTAATTCTCCATTCTTATCGATCCGCCATCCCGTGGATTCACGACTTGAGCCGAGTCGATATACTATCGATTAAAGGAATATCGATTACAATTATGGCGAGCAAAGAGAACCAGTTCTAATGGGAATTTAATTGTTGTTTCCCGAAGGTTAATTTTTCTTTAAGGTTTAAGATTTTTTTTTGATAATTATGCATACATGTTCATGTAAAACATTGTTAGTAGACTCATGTTGATTTTACTAATAGATTGTGAGAGAGAGTGGAGCATACTCCTCCGCTTGTATATCAGAGATATTCTGTACCGCGATTACTGCTCTTTGTAAGTGATGGCCGAGGCCGAGATTGTAATAGCATTTGATCCCATTGCAATTCTCTATCATGGAGGAACATTCGGAACACAATAATGCTACAAATACTGCAGTTTGCATTGACGAACTTTTTCGACGTTAATGGTTCTAACTTCATGAAGTAAGAAATAATAACAAATAATAAACTTTCCTATACTCACACCAATTATCTAGCCCAAGAGAAGCTTCGTTATGAAACTCGTTAAATGGTTACTAGACAACGGATAGACGTACTTAAAATACTTAAATACATACTTATTATACATAGAAAACATCCACACCCGAGACAAAATAGAAAAACAATAGTTACTAAATTGACCCGACCGGGAATCGAACCTGGGGACCTCAGCGATGGCGTCACCATGAAAACCGGTGTACAAACCACTCGACCAAGGAGGTCGTCATAAAGAAAAAGTCAAAAACGTCGAAAAGTACCAAAAACATAAGTTGTTACACTTTGCTTGGTTTGACGGCTTTGGAAATTCCAGAATTTAATCCCCAATGAGTCAAGGTAACAAAATGTAAACACATAAATTTCCCAAACACTATCTTCCTACTCCGTGAAACGTGGGTATTCCTACCTTCATGGTTATCTAATGAATTCACTGAACAATACTGGAAGTTACCAGATCGTTGTAAGGCGGGTTTGCTCGTACCTTAATGGTTTCGTACCAATCGCCGAGATATCGCACTACAAGCGTCGGGGCTACACAATTGTTCGCGAGGTGCTGCTGGTTAATTAGGCTTCCCAGAGGAGGTATGTACAGGATGCTCGTTTGAAAAATTTGAAATTAATTTAGAACAAAAATTAAATCAGCCTATATAAACGTTTCCCACCTTTCCACCCACTACACTGGCCCAATGCGGTTTGGTGAGATACAGAATAATAATAAGAACGTTTAAAAAAGGGTGGGAGGAGTAGTCTTTATTAATGTTTTAGTTAACTAAACTATACCATACCTAATACATAATGTAAGATGAAAGGGAGTCCCGATCCTCAGCAGTGAGGGAGCGATTAAGAAAAATAACGTAGTGGTAACTGCTAGGCACCATTTAAATTCCAGTTCATATTCTTAAGAATATGAAATATTGTATGAATGTAAAACAGAATACTGGAACTTTTTTTTTATGAAATAGCAGCGCCTTGTTCATTTGAGTAGTTTTTCTGAGAAACAGACTTAATGACCCATTGTTGGGTGTGTCAATATAATCGTATCATTTGAAGTTTCTAATATATCATAACATAATACGATTTTGTACAAAAATGGAATAAAAATATATAATGTCAATCCCGCTAACTCACTAAGTGAGCGCGCCGACTAAAGTCAGTAGGCGCGCAGCTCTCGACCAGTCAACAGCTCCTGAGGATGCCTCATGGAAGGGCAAAACACGTGTCAGGTTTCGGTTTGCATGCCTTATTTAGCATCTATCGCTCCTTTTGCACTTGCATATATTGCGGGCGGGAGGGCGGTGCATCCAAGCTTGATAATTTAGTGAGTTAGCGGAATTAACACTATATATTTTTAGTATATCATATATTTCCGCAAAGTAACGTCTGATTCCATTAATTATAATACGATTAATAAAGCTATCATGTATTATTATGGATGTTAGTCATCAACACGTACCTTTGTCAGTATCTAATATAATTGTTTGCGTTATCTACATTATGTAATAACGAATTACGGTCGAATTAAAAAAAAAAATTCTTGTAGTCAATTTTTTTTAAATTTATCATCATAATCATAGTCTATAAACGTTCAACTGTCGGGCTCAAGTCTTTCCACATAAGTAATAGCACATAGGAAGCTAATAGCTGCAAATTAATAGCTATATTTTGTCTAATAATGTCGCGATTGTAAAAGTAGCAGCGCATGAGTATTTATCAACAGCCTGTACATTTCTAAACACAAAGCGCCTTTTCCCACAGTCGCACATACAGGGTGTGCGCTCACGAAGTAACCTAGTCTTGTATCGCGCGGAAGTGAAATAAATGCCGCTCTGTCACCTAAGACCTTTGCACTATCGAGATCTTTGTTGGAGTTGGTGTCGAAAACTGTTCTATCTTCGATATTGGCAAAAAATTGTTGAGTATCAAATAAGTGGCATGTAAAACATTTTTGTAAAAATTTCTTGTTTCGTCCTCATTATCAAAATGTCTCACTATTGAATCCAGACCTTCCTACATGATCAATAGCGCATGCGGCGTTCAGGCCATAACCCTCTGCGGTTTGCTCGCTTTTAATGTTGCCATCTTTCGACACCAACCGAAACCAACATCTTAACGTATCTTCCGAAGCGCGGAGATCTCAAGTTATTTTTATTTGGTAACCCATCCGAGATTTCGAACGTTGTTTAACATACACAATTGCCGCTGGCATCGGACTGCGCCATCGAGCTCTTCTAGAATACTACAAAAGAATATTAGTTGCTAATAAAAATATCAATAAGCAAATGAGATTTCCTAACATGTCTTGAAAACTTAAAAATGTTGACGGTGCCCAAACGATTCCAGTAAAGAATGTTGGTCCTACAATGCTACTTTTTATCCTTCATTATGGGGCTTAGCAGACATCAAAGTTAAATATTATGTGGTCAATAATCATGTTAAAGGAGCCTTCGTCACAGGTAATGCGCTTTGTGAGGAAGATGTTCGCCGTGCGGCGGACACTAATCCTCTTAAGACGTGCCAACATTTTCTTTGTTGCAAATGAACACCCGAAATGTTGAAAATAACTCCGAAATAGTCAGTTTCTTAACAAAATTTAATCTTGTTTAGGTAGTTTAATGGTCCCTTTAATCATTTTTGGTTAGAAAACACCGTTTCAACAATTTTGTTACATTTTTTAATTCTGTGTATATTTTTGTGTTTCGGTAAAGGTTTACTGCGAGGAGGATTAATATATTTTTAACTGATATTTACTAACTTTTTAACTACACTTTTTTTTAAATTGGCACTGAATTACTAATGACCGTGCCATTTGGCATTCTTCTGACTTATTGGATTTGGTAATAATTTTCAAAATTTAATTGTAATAATGAGTTTAGTCGGTCAACTTCACAACTGGTAACATCTTTTCGATAATGTCAATCTGTTTTCTGTTTTTTAATATGTAGTTATCAAAAGGGTTGTCCTCTTAAAACCAAAATGTAACAATTTAGAAACTTTAAGTAAATATTAAAAAAATAGCCAGTTTTTCATTATTAGTCATATAGTAATGTAATTTTCTTCTTAAAGTCTCTGAAAATTTCTTTAGCCACTACATTAACTAAGAAGTTAAGTCCTAACTGGACTAAAACCGTTTCTTTGTTTTGGTACCCTTTTGATAACGCCTTAGGATAACTAATAACATATTTTTTTCTCAATTGTTGTAGATGTAGTCAATGCTTGTGGCGGTGAAGGTGATGGAGTAAGCACGATCCTACCACAGCGGTCTCTCTTACACAATAGAGTAAGAACTATTTTCATTTCACTCATGTAACATCATAATACATGCCAAACCAAACAAATTGTAAAGATACGGCAATCTGACAATCGTTAATAACACAAAACTGTATATCGATGTCGTTGAAATTATGCTGTTATTGTGATTAAATTGTAAATATTTCTAATAACGAAGGACCGCATATAAATAGTACAATAATTATTGTTGAAATAATAAAAAACAAATGAAGAAACAATAATGCGATCGTGCTGCAATGTAAGCCCTACAAGCATTCTTATATTAACCTGTGGACTGCCATTTTTGTTTTTTTAGAAAATACTTCTTTTTTTCGGTTACACTCTTTTGTTTTTTTTCAACTAATAAGTTTGAATTATTGTTGCAGAGAAATTCACTACAATCCTTCGAAGGAGACCATGTATTTAAGATGGTGACGGCGTCCCCAAACGTGACGTCACCCTAAATACCATTTGGAACCTCTCCTCTTTTACGTAACAGTATTCGTGCTTCATCATTAACACCGCCAGAATGGGATATTGCAATGTTTGGTTTATATTAGGAATGTTACAGTACCGGTATAGTGTTTTTCAATTCTATAATGAAACATTCTGAATTCAAACCTTTGTGATACGTAGATTCAGCGGAAATTTAAAACGTAGTGTGAAATTAGTTCGTCTGAATAATAACGCGGTCGGTTTCTTTTTGTGGCATTCACTGTGTTGAACGCATTGCGTTCGACTAGCATACTTTAGATAAATACAAAATTATGACAAGGCATTAGTTATGCGTTGAAAACTTTCATGTGATTTATTTTTGTATGCCGTATTCTGACGGATCTTTCAGCGAACGATGCTTTAGGAAACCGCGCGCTTATAAAAATATATTGAATGGGAATCTGATCTTCGATTATTGTCGGTATAAGACTATTCAATTTTTTTTAAATAATTATTGACTGTTAACAATGATGAAGTTAGATTTTCATTTTTTTATATTTTAATTCATTTTAAAGTGATGACTACAGCTGGACATTCTGGTGATTTGTAAATAGTATTTATTAGAATAAGATATTAGCATTTAAACAGCTTAACTGCTTAGCTATATTTTTAATGTAAAGTAATATTTATATTATATTTAATTATTGTTATTACTGTTAAGTTAATACGTGGAACGTACCCTGTTCTAATAATTAACTACATTTTTGAGGTGTTAAAAAAGAGGTTTTCCAACGATTTCATTTATTTATTTATATTTAAAAAAACATTCCAATCGTTTAATGTATATTTTGTGGGTTGTTCCTAATTTTAGAAAGATAGTAAGGTCATACGACTTGTAGGTTAGCACATTCGTACAGTCGGCCACGAAAGTCACATGACAGTTTAGTACTTTGTCAAAGCAACTAAATAATCTAACAGGTGCTTGTCAAGTTCAAGTAAAGTAATTGTTATAAGGTGCTAAAGTGTTGGGTGACTTTCGATGCAGACTGTACGTGTACACTTGTTTGCTTTTACATTGAACCCAGAAGATGTCATAATATGTATTGTTTTAAGCTTAGAAGTGATATTTTACTGATGACGCTGTTGGAAAATGACTGATCATGTTAATGCTGAAACACATCAGAGGCTTGTCCTTTGTATTATTATTTTAAAAGTTGACCAATTATTAAAAAAGAACAGGATAATATTTCAACAGTTTAACTTTCACATATTAAAATGTCAGTGTTGTTTTTTGTCAATTTAAGAATTGACTTATTTAATAATTGATTATGGATTTGACTATATTTTTAAATAACTTACCTACAGTTACTTAAATAGGTGGTAGTTTTACTTTGACATTGACATGATCAGCTGTGAAAGATTGTGAGCCATGTTTTATGAAAGTTGTCTAATTTAATTACAATTTGATATAATTTGTAGTATTGTCAATTTTAAACAATAATAATAAGTCTACATCAATGTTAAGCTTAAAGTAAGAAATGTGATACAATTTTCTGATTTGAAAATTACAAAAAATATTTTATTATAAAAATACATTTGTTTTTTGATTTTTGATTCGGAAAATTATATTGTTTGTAATAAAGATTGACTAATATTCAACTTTGCTATATTTCGATGCATTTGCGAAATATTATGGTAAGGTTTTAAAAATTCTACATTTTTTGTCTATATACACGATATATAAATATGTTATATATGATTTGTCATATAAGACATTGTCTAAACCGCTTACGCTTTAACAATAATTTTATGTAAAAAAAACTAGAAATGGTTAATATCCAATGTGCCAATAAAAAGGCAGAGGTTTCTGCCGTTAGCCATATTCTTGACATAGATTTTAGATGTATAAAATTATATTTTATATTTGACTACGTTTATATATAAGTATGTATTCGTTTAATTATTTAGATTGATGGTAATAAATGATTGAATAATATTATAGATATTGTTGTTTTTCTTTCCTCTACCTCGCAACCCTTTGGAAACATTAATCAAGTATACACAACAGGCCTTAGGTAACTTTCAAAATTCTCTAATTAAAGGTTCGTAAAGTAAGGTCAACGTTTTTGTAAGTCCATCGTATAGTCAATCAAAGTTATTTTATTCATATTAAACTCTATACAGTGGTCCCAAAATATATGGTTAAGCGGAAGCCCTGAGGTAGAGCAGACCTAAGGGCATCCAAGTCACCTTCTAATACATTTTAAGTTAATTTTATCTGAAAATATGGGGCACATGCCTTAAATTACGGGCCAATGTAAAAACACCTTTTCTTAACTATTAGAGTTACAGTGATAAAAAAAGTATTTAAACTAGAGATTTTCAGAAGCTCATAGTTCAAAAACTATTAAAGATTGCGGAACATACATGAGATTTATTTGGGTGAGCTGCTCTACATCTGGGCTCCACTTGACCATTTATCTTGGGACACCTAGTATAGGTTATGGAATACGAACCATGATGTAACTTATTTAAAAAATGCAAAAAAGCGACGTACTTACCGATGAGTAGTAGTAGCATATCGTTTAAGAACTTCTAGGCAGTCCCAGGGTAAGACTATGATCAGGACTACTGGAACACGCTCAAACATCCACAGCGTGTTCGCTTTGGCGGACCACGGCTGGGTTAAACACCAAAGATTGCGTTACCGGCGGTCCCAGACCCCAGCCGCAAGTGAGGGGATGTAGTTGGTTTTAAATGGGTATGCCCCTCTTTTCCCGAATCCCTATTGAGGCCACTGGACCTGGTCAGGGAGGCGGGAGCTGGGGGGAGAATCCTATACAACCATCCGCGCCACTCTGGATGCGGGTATCCTCCACAGTACTCAATAATTAGTTGAACAAGTTAAAAAATGGGTAACTTAATAACTGTCGCGTAGCGACTTATTTAAAAAAAACTACCACCCTCTCTTCCCTTGGGTGTCGTAAAAGCAGTGTTGCCAGCTTAGTGGATTTTTTACTAAAACTGGTGGTTTGTCAACCACTCGATAATTTTTTTATTCATGTCATCAAGTGGTTGAGTGATTCAGCCTACTGTAAATGAAATTCTATTAATCCACAAAAAAAATCACTAGCCACTAAAAACAATATTTCGCCAGTTTTAGTGGAAAATCCACTAAGTTGGCAACACTGCGTAAAAGGCGACTAACTGACTAAAGACTGCACATACATCCAACAGCATAGAGCGACGAATGGGCTCACCACAGGTGGTGACCGACGTGGTGAATGGTCACTTGACCATTGATTCTGATTCTGCGTTCATAGTGCCCGAGTAAAACTTTTACATATTGTTTTGTAAATGTCGTTACTTCTATATAAAGCTGTGGAGTTTGTTGCGACTTTTCTTCCTCACAGCTAAAAGACGTCATCAATGGTTGGAGTGGGTGGGTGGGTGCCCATCTATCCATATATTGAAGTAAATTTAAGTTTAGACGATTCAAAATGCTTATTTTAAGCTTACTGAACAAAAAAATTTTGATTTTGATTTTTTTGGTTTTCACGCTAAGACAATGTGCAGTTGCTATTTGGTGAAAAGTGGACTATGGTAAAGGGCTGCTTTTGCTGTCTCATTGTCTAGCCTCTTACTAATCCTTCGGGGATAATTGTCGTGTTTATATGTATGTAAATAGCTAGCAGCTCCCTGTCGTACGGACTGTACTTTTTCTGCGAGGGACTGACTTTCCTTGAAAAAAATGAGAGTGGCTGCCAAGCGCCGCCTTTTCTCTGCTGCAGTACTGCTCCAATAGCCATGTCCGACGCGTCTGTCTGTATGGCCAATTCTGCTGCAACATCTGGATGAGCCAATAAAGTGGCTTGAGCTAGTGAAGTCTTACATTTTTGGAAGGCTTCCATGCGCGGGGGTGTCATGTCTATGGTTTGCGATCCTTTGACCTTAAGACCTGACAAGGATAAGTCTTCGATTAGGACAGTACACGCACACGTTACCACGTATTATCGCGGACCCCGAAACAGCGTCAATTTAATCCTAAGTGTAACTTCAATCAACGTTTATTAATAACATGGCTAGAGTATAATCTATACTCTAAGCCAAACTTCTTGCACACAAAAGTCTGCGTCGTCTATTTGGCACGGACACGTGTCCGAGCAGGCGGTGCGTTTTATACAAAAAAATCTGCAATCTGGTAAAGCGACGGTGTACAAGATAGTACATTGATGTATTCATGGTGAATAGAACTATAATTTAGCTGAAACAATACAGTACCATACATAGATTCATAAGTATTATCCCCAAAAAGGGTTAGTTTGAGACTAGGCAATGAGGACCACAGAGCAGTCCACTGTTATAGACCACGTTGCACCAAATAACAACTGCACATGTGCTCAGCATGATAGATGGTGAGCCGATCGCCACTCTATGCTGTTGGATGTATGTGCAGTCTTTGGTCCTTTAATCGCCTTTTACGACACTCAAGGGAAGAGATGGGTTGGTAGTAGTCTTTTCGTGAGCCGCTATACTTACTTTGTATTTTAGTACCATCTCACACTAACTCACTCGGAATGATCGCGCTCTGGCAACATACTAAAATATAGACCAAACTCAAAATTTACTTGTTTACTTACTATATTTTACTAAGAATGCAATGTATAAACGCATCGTAAGGAATTTAGTGATAACATCAAATCAACATGTTTAAGAAAATAAAGAAACATAGGTAGATAGATAAATACTTTATTATACATAGACAAGAAACAGTTACATATTACAATCTTAAAGCTAGTTGAACTGATACAGATTACTAAGAAGTTTAATATTTTTACTAATTGAAAGTAAACAGAAGAATAATAAGAATGCAATGTTTAAACGCACCGTAAGGAACTTAGTGATAACATCAAATCACATACCTAGGACAAATATTAGACGCACATAGATAGATAGATAAACTCTTTATTGTACATAGACAAGACACAGTTACACATGACAATCTTAAACCTAGTTGAACTGATATAGATTACTATGAAGTTAAATATTTTTACTAATTGAAAGTGAACACATCACTGAATATTATTTAGTCTTTACTAATGTAACAAGACTAAGTCATAGTCAAAACATGTTTATGCGATTACACCTAATAGATAAAGGTACTTTTGAATCGTCCAATATCTTATCTTTTACCTACTCGTTCAGAACGCCTTTTAACTGTGAAGAAGAATAAGCGTAAGAGACTGCACAGCTTAACATTTACAAAAATATATTATGACGATAAATACGACAACATACTCGTACCTACGGCCCGGGAGCATGGTCATAGACGCTTGCATCACCAAGGCTTAGGGTTTCACACGCGCTAACTATAAAAGTTTAGTTCCATTGCTGGATCCAGGGCCGTAATTATAAATGATACGGAGCCCCCGGGCTACGGAGCTACTTCTGAATTCCACGGTTTTAGTGTCTTTTATGAAAAATCTTAACAAAAAAGAACTTCATTATTGTTATTTTGTAGTAGATTAAGTCGTGGCAATAATTTAGATACGGAACCATAAAAACGCCGCATCTATTTATAAGCAAACACATTCCTTCTGTACCTTTGAGGTTTAATTACAAGAGACGACACCATGTAGCAATTTTTTTCTGACGTATATGCGGCCGCAAGTTTCACAAGGATCACTCATTCACTTATAATCACTGAGGCGTTTGCAGCCGATAGGCCCCAACTTAGTGCACAAAAACTCACTTCGCGGTGTCGTATCTAGTTTATAATAACTCAATGGTCCTCACCGCCCGACCGGTCATTCGCGAACAGGTTTCGTGTATCGCGTAACGCGGCGGCAGACGGCCTGTCTGCGTTTAGTCATCGATGCGTAATCTACGACCGATCCATATTGCCGGATTTCGCGTAATAACCAGATGTAGGAGATGCGGGTAACATTTGTTTTTTTTTAGGTATTTTTTATGCTTCTTGTGTGTAAATAGTATCTAAGTTAAGCTGTAAGTATGACTGTATGCTATTCTAATCTTTAGTTAGTAAATACTTACTCTATACTCTTATGTCCGAAATAAATAATCAACATATCTGGTGTTCTGCTTACTAGAGTTAGTTTTTATTATTGAAATTTTGCATTCACAATGCTATATAGATAACAGATAAAATGTTTACTAGAAAAAAATCAACCAGTCTCAGGAAGCTCGAGTGGGATTCGAACCCACGACCTTTGGATTGCCGGTCCACTGCTCTAACCGCTGAGCTACCGCGACCCCAGAAGACTCGTTGAATTTTTCCTAGTAGTTTGATTACGCTGCAAGCCAGCGGTATTACGTCACTGTGAAGTCTACCCTCACATTCGAAAGAAATACTATTGCCAGTATTTAACAATCGATAATTACGTAATTATTACGTCTTTATACGTCTTTATCGATTGTTAAATACTGGCAATAGTATTTCTTTCGAATGTGAGGGTAGACTTCACAGTGACGTAATACCGCTGGCTTGCAGCGTAATCAAACTACTAGGAAAAATTCAACGAGTCTTCTGGGGTCTCGGTAGCTCAGCGGTTAGAGCAGTGGACCGGCAATCCAAAGGTCGTGGATTCGAATCCCACTCGAGCTTCCTGAGACTGGTTGATTTTTTTCTAGTAAACATTTTATATAGAGTTAGTTTGACTTAAGTTTAAAATAAATAACCTAGGTCAATTTTCTAAATGTAGTTAGGCAAAACCAGTGATAGATTGATTAAAAAGAAGATCTGTAAAAGGAAGGGAGAAAAGAAATGCCCCCGGCCCCCCACAAGCCCCCCGCCCCATAGTTAGACTTAAGAACCGATGGCATAGCGATATCCATAAGTGCTCAATTATTGTAGCCTAAATTAAATATTAATGTTTTATATTTTAGCGTTTTATTAACGCTTAAATATACTTAAGTAAAATTTTAATCACTGAAAAAAGACGACAACCTCAGGCGGGAATCGAACCACGCACCTTCCGCATTCCGGGCGGCTGCCTTAACCACTTGGCTACCAAATGCGGAAGGTGGTTGTCGTCTTTTTTCAGGTTTAAAATTTTTTACCTAAATTAAATAAATAATGTTGAATTTTTTAATTGAATAATTTCGGCTATTAGTATCACAGCTGTTCTGTAGCAAACTCTAGTAATAAAACCTTCATCTAAAACTGAAAAAAGAACTTGATAATAAATAAATAAGACAGCATAAATTTGGACTCAGTGGGGCCGTAGAACCAGAGCTTTCATAATACTTCCTTTCAATTTATAAAGTACTTGATGATAAAAAAATAAAAAAGTAAAAGTTCACTACAATCAAAATCATTTTTACAAGAAAATTATAAACAATCTTACCTTTAATAATCAGTTTCTGACAGTTAAATCTCAACAATCATTCCTACATGATAGACTAGGATAACAATGACATTAAAAGCTCTTTAATTTCGAGGCCCTTCTGTTGTCGTAAGATAGAGTTACAAGTTACAACCTACCAACCCGCGTCGGTCCAGCGTGGTGGGTCATGGCCCAATCTTTCCACGTGATGTTATCCATATAGGAAGGCCTGTTTCCAGTAATAGGACGTTTATAGGCAAATGATGATATAAAACAGAACGTTGGTAGGTAAGATTGAGATGATGAGATACATTTCACCTACAGAGACAATCTCGCGCCCAATCTAAGTTACGTATTCGGCAAACGCTCGCATTTTAGTACTAAAGGCAATAAGGACCGCAAAAACAGTGCATTGCCACCTTAGATTAAATCATATTTTGATATAATCTATGATTGCCACAGTCCAATTTTCACCAAATAACAACCGCACATTGTGCTCAGTTGTCCATGTGTCCACTTTTTGTTTTAATCCAATCACTTTTGACATCAACAAGTTTGACATCAGTTATCAGTTGCATCACAGGATCTTATTAAACTCGTTAACCGACTGATGAGAAAGAGGTTAAGTTATTACATTTAGTAAAATCATAAACAAAAATAGTGATTGGATTAAAACAAAAAGTGGTTCATTGCATTATACCCGTTTTTAACATTCACCGGTTTTAAGGTGGAAAGCCCTGTGTCCACCAGTTGGACTTTTATAAGCAAACGATGATATAAAACAGAACGTTGGTAGGTAAGTAAGATTGAGACGATGAGACACATTTCATCTGTTGATCCCGACAATCTCGCGCCCAATCTAAGTTACGTATTCGGCAAACGCTCGCATCCGTGTACAGCACCCGACAAGCGTGAGTCAGCCGGTCGTTTCGCGATATATCGGTCATCTGCGATGCTATCTGGGGTCGCCCTACGGAAGCCTGCGCGGCGAGAAAGCTGAATTTTTACGTTGCAACTCACAACTCGAACTGTTTCCCACGGCTTAGTTTCGAGCGTTTGTGGAATACCTGCGGGTGATATAATGAGGTGTTGCGTTGGTAGCCGTACGGTTACAGGCTGTTCAGATCAGAAGGCCTGGTGTGAGCTCTTTTCACCATTCGATTCATCATCAGTTTGGAAATTTATACAGCCTGCAGTGATAGCCGCAGAGAATTTAGTGCTTGAAAAGCAATATCATCGTCGTAATTGGCCTATAAATGCTCCACTTCTGGGCACACACATGAACAACAGCACATAGAGAGATTGGGTCATAACCAAATACGTTGGCCCAATTTAGGTTGATGGGTTTTTTTTCAATAGATTATATTATGACAGCATTGAAGCAGACTTGGGTGGCAAACGCAGGATGCGAATTTCAATTCTGCCTCAAAAATATTAGTAAACCACGCCCTAGGCACTTAAAAAACTCTTGTTTCCATCCGCATCTTTGGAAAATCTGTGTGAAGTAATAAGTATGAGGATTACTATTGGATCATCCAATTTCAGGACGGCAACGTGAAGACGTTTTCTTTTAACATCGAGTGGAGCGGAGTCTTATTACAAGATAAATAATTTTTAATTTTTTTTTCCTGCCTACGTGTGTCTAACTTTAAGCCTATTGCACATTGTCGCATTCACCACAAGCAGAAGTAGAAGAAACAAGATATTATAGAAGACGTTTGAACGTTGGAAAATTAATGTTAAATGAAATATGTTTTGGTCAGTTTGGAGTCATAGTGCTATCACTCGTAGTAAAACTGAGACTTCCCGCGTCGTGTGCAAAGCAACACGTGAGCGTGGACACTTCCGAGTGACACAAAGTGCGGATGGGTTGAAATTCACAAGCCAGAGGCGGCATGCTCGCGATCAGATTTAATAATTAGTTCTATAAATTTTTCAGGTAAGACAAAGTGTGTTTCGGATTATTCGATGAATAGCCCGGGTTGTGATCATGATAAGGAAAAAGGAAAAGGAAATTAGGTCAATACCCATCAATTGGTGCGAAGACTTAATTTCAATAATGGAGGTCTTTGTTCAGCTGTACGACAGACTATACTTTTTTATTTTACATACTAACAAATAATCACGACTATTATCCCAGAAGGGTAAGTCAGAGACTAGGCAATGAGGGCAGCAAAAGCAGTCCTTCACCAAATAGCGACTGCACATGTGCTCAGCGTGACAGATGGTGAGCCCATTGCCGCTCTATGCTGTTGGAAGTATGGGCTGTCTTTAGTCCGTTAGTCGCGTTTTACGACACCCAATGGAAAAGAGGGGATGGTAGTATTCTTTCACCGCTACGCTTCATGGTTTTATTTTAGATTTGTAAAAAATACTGTGGTTTTGATAATAGACATTGAGTGAGTTATTTACTATTTACGTGGTTTTATTTTTATATTATTTTATGCATAAGTTTAGAACTCTTTGCTGGGTCCGTGGTTACAGCGAGAGTAGCGGACAGTGGTGTTAATTTAATCGTCTTAATATTTTGGTTTTGCTGTGTGGTTTTGTTTATTTTCCATATTGGGTTATTGTCAAGAAAACAAGTGTATAATTTCCATTGTGCGTGTTGGCGTAAATATAAAATATGCTGTAACATATTTAGTGGTTGCTGTTTTTCATGAGAAGCTAATATTTTACATCCGAAGTTCTGCTTCAGATTTAGCTGATTGATAGCACTAGAGTGGAAACTTTTTGAGATGTGTCAATCGTGCCCAAAAGCAAACCAACACGTGAGCGCGAGCGTGTGCGAGAGCGTGAGCGCGAACGCTCACGGGCGAGTTGAGGTACCATTTCACGGAATATCGGCGTCAAACAATGGCACTCGTTGCTGTTGTGATGCGGACGCCCAACTCTCCTCCCTCCACCCCGTCACTATTCCCACTCCTTTCTCGAAGAATCTACTCCTTCCTCAAGGTTGGCAACGCGTCTTCGGGTTTTGTGGTTGACCATGGGCGGCGGTAATTACTTTCCACCAGATGACCCGCCAGCTCGTTTGCTTACTTTTTACACAAAAAAGACAATGCGCGGAAAGGCCGCGCCAGCCTAGGGTGACATACAAACAAGTATTGATTAGACTACATATTTTTAAGTGGCATCAATAATTTACGAGGAAATTTTATTTCATAATAAATTTTTCCAGTTTTTGAAACTACGCCTAACTATAAATGGAAACCGAGCAAAAAGCTCACATTTAATTATACATTAATAAACTTTCTAGATGATTATAGAGCGCTAGAACGGAATCTTTTCGTATCCAAGGGCGAGCTGACACGTGAGCGCGAGCGTGAGCGCAAACTCAGGGGCGAGACAATGCGCGGAAAGAGCGCGCAAGCCACCCCTGGCTTGCGCGCTCTTTCCGACGTACACACTACACACAAGCAAATTTTTAATAGACTATAAATTTATAATTATTGTGACAATCAAATGTGTCTTTGTACTTTATAATGATTTAGGGGTCAGGCCTGGGTAACAAAATAAATAGATAGTTTACATGTCTACTTTTAAAAAATACGCCACTAAATATAAACCTCAGCAGAAAGCTCACGTTTAATTTTACATTGATAAACTTTCTAGATGATTATAGGGCGCTAGAACGGAATCTTTTCGCATCGTGTCCGAGGGCGAGCCGACACGTGAGCATGAGCGTGAGGGCGAGACAATGCGTGGAAAGAGCGCGCAAAACTGGAGTCACGTACACACTACACACAAACAGATTTTTTCACTCTTCTTGCTCAAAAAGAATGCCATTGTAGCGTTCTAGAGCGAGGCTAAAATAGCTTTTCTTGCCCTAAGGGAAAAAGTAATTTTTTTTAAATTTCTGTCTGTCACTTGACAATTAGCCTACAAAAACGGAAAAGTATTTGGTCATAAGTAGAATAATCATGAATAAAGACTCGACTTATTACTGTTTACCTATATCTACATATTTTTTGAGATAGTTATTATTAGTTTATAGTAAAATTAGTAATCATTTGAATCTATGGACAACACAGACCAGGCCCACACAGTCCACGCTTCAGCAAGAAACAACTGCACAGTCTGCACATGTGCTTAGGTGGTGAGCCTTTAGCCCGTTGGTCGCTTTTACGACACCCAAGGGAAGAGAGGGGTTGGTAGTATTATTTTGATGAGCCCATCGCCGCTCTATGCTGTTGTATGTATGTGCAGTCTTTAGTCCATCAGTCGCCTTTTACAAGACGCAAGGGAAGGGAGGGGTTGGTAGTATTATTTTGATGAGCCCATCGCCGCTCTATGCTGCTGGATGTATGTACAGTCTTTAGTCCATTAGTTGCCTTACGACACCGAAGAGAAGAGAGGGGTTGGTAGTATTATTTAGATGAGCCCATCTTCGCTCGATGCTGTTGGTTGTATGTGCAGTTTTTAGTCCGTTAGTCCCCTTTTACGACATCGAAGAAAAGTGAGGGGTTGGTGATATTATTTTGATGAGCCCATTGTTGCTCTATGCTGTTGGATGTATGTGCAGTCTTTAGTCTGTTAGTCGCCTTTTACGACACTGAAGGGAAGAGAGGGGTTAGTAGTATTATTTTGATGAGCCCATCGCCGCTCTATTCTGTTGGACGTTTGTGCAGTCTTTAGTCCGTTAGTCGCCTTTTACGACGCCCAAAGTAAGAAAGGGGTTGGTAGTATTTTTTGAAGAGCCTGTCGCTGCTCTATGCTATAGGGTGTATGTGCAAACTTTAGTCCGTTAGTTGCCTTTTACGACACCCAAGAAAAGAGATGGAAAGACTGCACATACTATCCAACAGCATAGAGCGGCGATGGGCTCATCAATATAATACAACCAACCCCTCTCTTCCCTTGGGTGTCGTTAGAGCAACTAACGGGTTAATTTTTAATAAAATAAACCAATTCGTATTGTATTGGATTGTTTTATTTTTTCGCATTCGTAGTGAAAAACAGAGTGTAACACACGGCGCTCAAACCCATTATAACTCGGTTTCTATTTACTCCCTCGCTAAAGCTCGGGAGTAAAACTACCTCGTATATAATGGGTCATTTTAGCCCCTTGTATAACAATCTACTATTAATAGACTATAGATTTATAATTATTGTTACAAGCGATTTATTAATTAGACTTTAGACTTGCTTATGATTTAGGGCTCAGGCTTGATTAATAACAAATTAAATAGAACGTTTACATGTCCATTTTTTTATTTTATGTCACCATACAGAAACCGTAGCAGAAAGCTCACGTTTATTTACATTTATAAACTTTCTAGATAATTATGAGGCGCTACAACGGAATCTTCTCGCGTTGTGTCCGAGGACGAGCCGACACGTGAGCGGAATAAGCGTGAGCGCGAACTCACGGGCGAGACGATGCGCGAAAGAAGCGCGCAAGCCAGGGGTGACGTACAGTCACGAGCACCAATATGTATACACTTTGACCCTTATTCCATTGTTTTAAGAGTTACAATTGTTTACATATTTTTGCTCGTGACTGTACACACTACACACAAACAGATTTCTAATAAAGTATAGGTTTTATAAGTATTATTACAATCAAATGTGACTTTATACTTTATAATGATTTAGGGGTTAGGCACAGACCACTGGTCTGTGGGGTCAAGCCTGATTAATAACAAAATAAATAGATAGTTTACATGTTCACTTTTTAAAACAACGCCACTATATATAAACCGTAGCAGAAAGCTCACGTTTAATTTTACATTGATAAACTTTCTAGATGATTATAGGGCGTTAGAACGGAATCTTTTCCCGTCGTGTCCAAAGGCGAGCCGACACGTGAGCGCGAGCGTGAGCGCGAACTCACGGGCAAGACAATGCGCGGAAGGAGCGCGCAAGCCAGGGGTGACGTCGCCGTCACGACGCTCCGATAATACCTTTGCCACCGAGCCAACATTGAATACGACTTTTGTTTGCTATTTTAAAGCTTAATTTATTGAAATTAGATTTTTGAAACAGTTAGGGATGTGCACAAAATTCACATGCGACAGAATGTAGTCAGAATTTATTGGTAGATGGAGTACTTTTGACTGGAACTATTGTTACGCCGTACTACCTTTCTATTACATATTTGCTTCTAAGCTCTGTTATGATATGTAGGGATGAATGTAGAATATAAGTTATATGTCATAAAATGAAACATTATTATTTACGTAGGTTTTACATAATCTGTTGTTTCAAGTACAACCGAATACGAGACAAGAATTTTCTAACAGCAGGAACAAAGTATACATGTTCATCTTTTAATCCATAATCGAACATTTCTTCTATTCAAACATTGAATCACTAACCAAAATCAATTGTATTATGTTTAATTATAGTTTTTTCTTGTATGTCGCCGCGTGCAATGGCCTGTACCTACGAGTCATTGAGGTATTATAGACTAGAGACTACAACGCGAAGCTAGTTCTTGCGCGCTGATTTGCAGCTGCAAGGTCCACAATCGCTTGGATCAAGGGCATTTATGCGCCACTCAGTGCGCAAAAACTTGCTTCGCGGTGTCACCTCTAGTCTGTAATACCTTAGCTACGAGTATAATCCCGGTGAAGCACTCTCGCTCGGTGTGGGCGCGCGTAGGAGTGGCGAGGTAATGAGTTCAGTTCACACGTATTGTCTTAGATAAATAGTTTGGCTTTTTACACTGGACTTGATAGTGGGACTTTATTGTGTTCGATGCTGACCGGCCGACTGTTTGCACGATTCCGTTTGTAACATTCTAAATGGTACGCAGACACGTTGGTAATTGCTGCTGGTTGAGGACATAAATATTTTATTTTTAACAGGAGCGATATAAAATAATATACAAAACAAACGAAACACTCCAGTAGTTCACTATCACGTGCGGCCAGGGGCCCAAGTCTGCTAATTTACGAATGTCATAATTGAATCGCAATTGGATCGCATTGTAATTGTTTGACACATTTGGTATTCTCTTACTCATTTAAGAATACCAAATGTGTCAAACAATTACAATGCGATCCAATTGCGATTCAATTATACCATTCGTAAATTAGCAGACTTGAGCCCCTGAATACATAAATAATAGTACCAATAATATAGCCATCGCGATGGATTCTCTGTGGGCTTACACAAACACTTTTCCAAAATTAAATAAATAATAATAAATTCGGAGCTTCAACAAAAGCCGTGTCGCGTACGGGCTCATTTAAAGAATACTACCACCCCATCTCTATCCCTTGGGTGTCGTAAAAGGAGACTAACTGACTAAAGACTGCACTTACATCCAACAGCATAGAGCGGCGATGAGCTCACAACCTGTCAAGCTAAGAACACGTGCAGTCGCTACTTGGTGAAAAGTGGACTATGGCAGAGGACTGCTTTTGCGGTTCTCATTGACTAGTCTCTGACTAACCCTTCGGGATAATTGTCGTGATTAAATAATATGTAAATGTTTATGTTGAACAGAAGCACGATCTCCTTCAAATTATGGTCAAGGCTTTGCTGTAACCTTGATGTCCCATAACAAGAACCAGTCTGGCCCTGAACCAACAGAGGGTCATATAGTCTGGTAATCATGATACCATAACAATAACTATCTTAAATTATGAATAAAAAATACTAATGATTGACATAGTTCAAAGTCCATATTCTCTGTTTTAATTATGATACACGCTAGTACACATAAAATATCAACCAAGTTATAGTATCTTTCAAAGCCTACGCATTGTCTAATAGCCTCAATAATAAAATCATAAAATTCTATAGATTTAATATTGTAAAGGAAAAATATTGATACAGGCCCAAATGCTGGTTTTGCTATTAATGTTTTGTTTGATTCGTCTCTCCTATTGGGGTAAGGCTGTGGCCATGCGTGTGATAAAATAGCGGGTGAGATGCTTTAAAAGATATAAGTCATAAATATGTTGAATGTCAAAAACTAGTCTTAAGGGAATGATTTAAAGACTTATATTTAAGCTTTATTTACTTTTAAAGGTATAACTAATTTAATACTATGTTAAAAATAATATGAATCGATACTGTAAACTTTATTCATAAATAAAACAATTATTATGCATTGATTAGACAATTTTTCTAATATAAATTATTATTCGAATTATTATCGTACTTAAAGCTATTGAAAAATTTTTAACGAATTAAATTATTAACTTTGCGTAACGTCCATAATTTACTAAAATGAATTAAAAATATACAGTGTTGATTCCGTTAACTCACTAATGTATAAGCTTGGATGTTGCATGCAAGCACCGCCGCACATGCAAAAGGAGCAATGGATGCTAAATAATGCATGCAAACCGACACGTGTTTCGCCCCTCCATGGGGCATCCCCAGGAGCCGTTAACGCGCAGCTCTCGACCAGTTTTCTTCGCATTCCGAATTTAAATAGATAAATTTATCTAGCATGGTGGGTTATGGCAGAGTAGATTTTGGTGAGATTGTGCAAGGAATCGCTTGAGGCTGATGATGATAATTATAATCTAATAAATCAAAGAAACGTTATATTTTACATTATATTACTTGTATCAAAATATTTTGACTATATATTGGAACTGTGTCCGTGGTTTTTAGCTTTTGCATTATTTGTTATTGTATACCACGTTTATTTATAATCGTGAAAATAGATAACTTATTACTCTTATAAAATAAGGATAGGTATAAGCTTACTCATTAACTCTACTCTCGTTCGTTGATTTTTTGATTACGTCTAGTTTTATTTAAATTAATCTTTTAAATATTTAAAGGGATTACGGGTGTAGGTTACATTATAGGCTTAATCTATTATTAAACAATTAAATAATGACAAATAAGTTGCCGACCGACCGAGTTGATTACCAGCTTGATTAATTATGCCTTTTGGGAAAGGCCTTTGTTTTGGGGGATTGGTCTGACAGTAGATGATGATGGTGATGATGATGAAGACAATAGCACTTTTAGCCTGTCTAAATCTTAGTTGTCTTAAGAGGGTTTACGCAATTCGGTTTCCCATACAGTCTTAAAAGTGAAAATTGTTAAAAACGAATAAGCCAATTTTAATGAAACTTTGCATGCTAAAATGAAATACAAAGATCTAATTAGTTTGTTGAAAACATTTTTAAAAAACGTTTATTTAATCAAGTTATTGCGATTTTAAACTTTCTTTAGTGTACTTTAAATCGCAATAACTCAGCTAAATATACGTTTTTTTTTAAATGTTTTTAACAAACTATTAAGATATCTGTATTTTACTTTAGCATGCAAAGTTTCATCTAAATTGACTTATTGGTTTTAAAAAATTTCGATTCGGAAGTTTGTATGGGAAACCGAAATGCGTAAACCCTCTTAAATCAAAAAATGTTCACTCTCGCTTCGCTTATCGCTACATTCGTAGTTGCAACTCTACACGGCTCCTCAGCCGGAAAACGTCGAACAATTAACTCTAATGGTTTTACGGTTAAACCACATACAAATTGACTTTTGTCAATGAAACACCCATCAGTGGTCCCGAAATAATCCAAGCGGCAGTTGGAATTGTTGGATTGTTGCGTGTTCGATATTAATTATAACTTTTTTATGGAAAACCATCCATAAATCGAATTCATGGTTAAAGAAAAAAGGCAGGCATCATAATTGTTCATTGTGATTCCAGGAATCGCTTACAAAACCACAGATCAATTATTAATAGATTTGTTATCGATTTTAATTTCTCGATGTCAATGGTTCATTCAGGATGTTCTTAATGAACCTTCTTCCATTCACGCCAATTCATTAATGAAAAGGTTTGCGTGTGTCTTGGTCATTACTGCTGTTATAGTTCTTTTTCATGAATGTTTTAGTATGTTTTATCTGTGTACTGTATTTGTTATATCGACCCTATAAACAACAAATGTAGTAAAAGCCAAATTATCAATTTTTCAGGACGAGCAAAAAACAAAATCGGTAAATATTGATTTTTTCATATCTTTTTATAAAATTAACGTACTAAGCTCATTTTTCTAAGACTTTTGAGTTCTTTACTAATGTAAAATTTAAAATGATGTAGCTTTGATAGTTAAGAATCAAACGAACTTACTCGTACCTTGCGAAGTTTGATTCTAATTATGCGAGGGTCTCAACCGAAGACGATTACTAATATGCAGCAGTACATGAGATGGTGCTATCTTCTTCACACTTTTAGATATATCCTAAAAAGAAAAATCTTATTTCCGTTCCCTGCACTGGCAACCCCGCGTCACGAGACGTCATTATTTTAGAGAATTTTGTGTTATCCTCCACAATTTTTATTTTTTTGTTTTTGGGTTGGAAGGGATGGGTTGACGTAATCGTCTTCGGTTGAGACCCTCGCATAATTGGAATCAAACTTCACAAGGTAAGTTCGTTTGATTCTTAATTATACTTCGGGTCTCAACCGAAGACGATTACTTATTATTACATGCAGATGTTCAGAGCATTGTAATGTTAACACAATAAAAATAAAAAATTATGTCAATTTAAACTTTACAATATGTAGGTAGTTTTTTATAGGTACATAAACTTCCTATAAACCTTAAAATATGCATTTAAAGGCTATCGATGCATTTGTCGTTTTCTCAACAATAACTTTAACAATTTCATTTTTTTATTTGATTAAGTATTATTATTTTGTTGTGTAAAAACTGCATTGACAAATTCATTCTGATTTGTACCTAAACATTTCTCCAACAGTATTAACAAATACATTAAAGTGACTCAGCCCGCAACAGCTCTGCGAAACACCTCCAGACTAGATCTGTGAGCAGTGTGAGCAGTAAATGCCGAGCGAGTACTGTGACTGTGAGCTCCAAATACAGACACATATCGGTATCAGCATGTCGTCCACTGTCTTGGAATACTTTTTTTTTTTTTTAATCTGCAACAAATGTTTGTGACCGCCTTCTTATAATGTTGGCACAGCCAGCAACAAATAACTGGGATTCTTACAAATATTGGACAATCTGATGAGCGGTTGCCAAACGTGGGTCCTGAAGTCTAAATAAAGTCGTTAATTTTAATCACAATCACATAATTTTGTATTGATATATTATTTTTAATTAAACTAATAGACCGCGTTTTTTTAGTACAAACAATAGAAAATATAGTGTAAGAATCATAAGTGACAAATCAATGATTATGATCTGATTCTAAGGATAATCCTGGAAATATGGTTTAATTAACATAACATTTGTGTCCCATGTTGAATTGTATTTTTGATTTAGAGCAATAAATCTTGGTTAGTGTACACTAAACAAAACTGTGTTAAACACAGTCATTCATGTAAAGTAAATTACTTTTCTTAGATGACAGGTAAAGCGGACCTATGCGTATTTAAACAACATAGAACTTTCCTCAAATTTTTTGGTTAGAAATGATAACTTTATAACTATCAGCTTTGAAAACATTCAAGTTATTATTTTTTGAATAAAGCCACCAAGATATTATCAAACTACAGTACTGATTTAATGTTACTGATTTTGTTGCAAGAGATGTAAACCTATATCTCAAGATGCTCGTGGTATACCATATCTGGTCAACGATTCACTAATAATTTGGCGCCACCTGGATAAGGCTATCTAGAAGTGGATGGCTCGCCTTGAAAGGAAATTAGGTATAACAAATATTATTTAGGGCCAAAGAACATTTTTTCTTAGACAACAAGTTTGGTCACATTGTATACCAAGGATGTAAATTCTAATTTGTACCACAACAATATCTTCTGCTTTATCCAATTATATTAATTGTAAGTTTTTTCTTTTTTCTTTTTTTGTTTTTCAGGCTTGGTCAGGATTCCGTGATGCATTCTGCGTTTGTAGTTTCGATAATTGACAAAGAGATCAAATTTTGGCTATGCCAATGTACTAATAATATGTGAAAATGCATGGTAGGAGAGTTACTTACTCCGTATCTAAGTATATCCGTATAATGTTTTCACAAGACTGGATGTAGGATGCGAATACAAAAAAAGTTTCTGAATCAATTAATGCGTAGGTAGGTAATTCAAACCGCAACGGCCGCTGTGCATGCCGTAGTCAATATTCCGGAATTCATCTAAATCCCTTATTGTACATTTATGTTTAAAAACAAGTTCTGTTGCCCTGTTTTTTAGTGTTAATGCTTTTGTAAGTGTTTGTGACAAATCCTATGACTCCAAGAAGGTGCTTGTACTCGTAGTTTTATTATTCAATAGAGACTGGTCATAGTTTGAGCTTATTTTTTGTGCGCAGGTACAAAACATAAACTAAACAATTATTGTAGAAAATTGAAATATTATACGCAATTGTTCTAGAACCAGTTCCAGTAATTTCTCTAACACAAATAAAGCAAACAAAGGCCGAACAGAAGAACATCAAATTCAACTGAGACCTCAAACTAAACCTTAACTTTTTCCGATCAGCTTTAATTGCAGTAGATATTTTTTATAAGCATCATGAATATCAATTGTTGACAATAGTAGTTGTGATTTAATAATTTAAGGACAGTTCGATTCTTTTAAACAGAATTATGCTTTAAATTTTAAGTGAATTTGTGAGATCCTTTAATTTTTTATTTTTTTTATTGTAAACTTTTCCTGACCTTTATAAACACAACAAAAAGGAATCAGACAAATCAGTCGAGCCGTTTTCGTGCGCTTAGCAACATTTGGCGATTCATTTTTATCTAAGTAAATAGATTGAGATAGTAAGTAACAGACATTGTTTTGAGTTATAGTTGTGTTGTATAGGTTCGCCGGGAAAATTAATATTACATTTACGAATGTAATGTAAAATATTACGATCCCTAGTGAGCTCACACTTTCTGTCATTCAGTCACAAAAACAGGTCAAGCGACTGCAGGAGCTCTGGTTCCAACGTCTCCCTTTCAGATATCCGGCGAAACCTCGGCAATCCCTTGGCGGTGTGAATGGTGCTGAGGGCCTAGTCAATTGGCAAACAAATGAAACGCTACGAAATCTTCGCTACGATAAACCGAATGTATGGGATTGACATAAGCAAAAGTTACCTACGACGTAAAATTTACGCTAAAATAGACCTAATTGACAGTTTGACAAGCCAAGAATCGCTAATCTAGCGATCACTCAAACATTGAAGATAAAAATTCACACAAAATGGCGATTGTTTGATCAGCTGATGAAGGAATAGTTGTGTTGTGTTGAAAGTTTTGTTTAAAATGCTCTTTTTAGGGCTATTGTGGACTGCGATAATCAAGTGCTCAGGCGCTAAGGAAGAAATGTTTCCCTACGTTACTTGGAGCAAAGTAACGAAATCGAGTTTGTTGTACTTGTGAATAGTTCTCAGAGTTCTCGTTTACGAACTTTCAAATATTTAGCTAAGGTCTGCCGGGAATTGCGTGCTGATATAGTTGTTGCGATGTGAGTGACCAAATAAATGTGTGTCATGCAACATTTTCCGCAACGAAGAGCAAGTCGCTGCATAACAATTTGTAGGGGCTCTCAAACCATACAAACATTTGGGCCAAATAAATCCACCTAAGTACCTTTAATCATGACAAGAAAGGTCAAGATTAAGACAACAGTAAGGGACTTTTTGTATAAATATTAAATGTAACCTATCCATAATGTCCATTTATCAATTTATAACTTAGATTGCCTATTTTTTTTACAGGTTCCAATGAAGATTTAATTTGCCAGGTAGCTTAGAGTATTAAACCAAGGCTCTAAGTGTAGTAAGGTGTACCTATTGACTATACCCTATAAATCTTATACAGACAAGCATCTTTCTTAATAGGAAAAGATATCAGTCCTTACGTTCAAACGGTAAGTTTTAATAAATAAATTATTACTTACATAATAAAGGTAAGTATTATGCCTATTATTATATTGGGATTTACCAGGAAATGTCAGTTTTGTTAAAATTGCTAGAATAAAGAGTATTGACATAAAGATAAAACTATTTTATGTGGTTTTGGAGATTTGAGACGACGATTCAAAAATCTTAAATGTTACCTCATAATTTGGAGGATGGACTTCCTCAGAATGGTAAACAAACATGGTTATTTGGTAAAAAACAATATCAAGCAATTTTGTATAATACATAGGTACTTACCTACTAACTTTTTATCTATGACAATTTTCTATAAGTAAGTATATTGTTCTAATTTCTTAGGAGATCCTGGATACCTTCAAAAAGCATGGTTAATGATAATAACAACAATATTTAATGCTGCATCAGACTCACAAGAAAGGAGGGGTGTGTACCACATGTCATATCCAACAATGAAACTGCATTGAACATGGCTTTGGCATCGTTGAATTTAGTTATTTATATGATTTTTTTTGTGGAGCTCTAATGTTGTCAACGTTTTTATTCTACAAAAAGGAGCAGTCTGTGCCATAAAAATAGTTAATTTAGTTCTATGTTTATTGTGCTTTATTTAAAAAGATTTACTTATGTACAAAAAAACAATACCTTCGTTGACAACATTTTTATTTTAAGAAAAGGAACAGTGTGCCATAAATATATTTAACCCATAAAATAGTGATTTGGTTTATATGATGGGGAAAAATTAAGTATAAAGTTAATTTAGTTCTAATTTTATTGTACTTTATTAAAAAGATTTACTTAGGTAGGTACTACTAAAAAACAGTACCTTCATAAACACACAATTGGCATTTATTTTTATACACATATAGTTTTAATGTCAATAAGAGAAAGTGAAGCCTCATATTTAATAAACTTTGACTTTGAGAGAGTTAGGTAAGGAAATAAGAATATATTTAGAAATACACCATTAATGTTATTTTTTACTTGATATTTAATTTTACTTGCAGTAGGTACCTATAGAAAATGTTTAAGTACCTACTTATATCAATTTCTACTAGTCATAACATTAAGCTATTGAAGTTGTACTTGATTCATTATCAACATACAAAGGTAATTATATGTATAAACTTGCATTATTATTATCCGATTATTAAATCTGGTGGGTTCTATTGTGTTTGTTATAATATTGTTTTTTCTTTAAATAGGTGGCTTAACATAAGGTGGCTTGTTATACATATAATACAAATTAAGTTCCATATCTAGCATACTCTGTAATAGTTTAGTTATTATCAATTTGGCGATTGTGAAGTAATCGATTGTAATTGTTGCTTGAGTTTGTAATGTTACTATCACATTTTTATTTGTGTGAATCTGTAAATGGTTTGCTGTTTCACATTTTCAGTGTTATACTTTTTATAGAACTGTCGATTCACTTGTGAATATAAAATAAATAAATAAAATTAATTGTTTTTAAATTATTTTTGGTAAATATATACTACCTACCTACTAACTTTTTATGTAAGTATGACAATTTTCTATAAGTAAGTATATTGTTCCAATTTCTTAGGAGATTCTGGATACCTTCAAAAAGCATGGTTAATCATAATAACACCAATATTTAATGCTGCATCAGGCTCACAATAAAGAAGGGATGTGTACCACCACATGTCGTATCCAACAATGAAACTGCATTAAACATGGCTTAAAGTTGTACTTGATTCAATAACAACATACTAGGGTAATTATATAAAATTAATTGTTTTAAAATTATTTTTGGTAAACATATAAATAATCCTATGTTTTATTTCGAAACATTATCAACCAACTCATAATGAATGGCAGTGAAATAAATAATGTAAAATAAATAAATATTTTAACTTGTCGCGTAGAGACCACGATCATGTCATTGTGTCTGTGAAGGCGTATATTTAATAAATGATTTGACTTTTAATTTCAATTATTTTCGGTACCTACCGCTATAAATAAGTAACAATGAAACAATCCTATATTAAGGCGATGTTGTCTTCATCGTCGTCCTATGAACGTCCTGAACGTTCCCACATGAACGACAGCACTAAGGCAGACTGGGCTATAACAGGCTTAAGCCCTGAGCCAATACAACCGCAGTGTGCTTTACGTGCCTTCCGAAGCACGGAGGAGCTCGAGACGCTTTTTATTTGGTTACCCATCCTTTAGCTCGGTAATGTGAAAGTTGCGTAACTAACTGGCAAGATCACAAACCGGTGCGGCGCGGGCGGGGACTTTTTGCATTAGTTGAACCTCTAGCATTACCTTTCAAGTAACAGTAAGTACATTGCTTCGCTAGTTTGCATATTTTAAAATTAGTTTTAATTTAACTAGCAAAACCATGTACTTGGAATGTTTTTTATTTTATTTTATTTAGGACAATAATCAATTAGAAAAGTAATGTGATAGGTTTTGTAGTTAGACAACTAAACCCGAAAGCCTTAGCCGCTACGCCATAGAGTTACTTTAGGCGATGTACTCATACAAGATGCAAACGTTTTAATCACTACCTAGTGGGTACTCGCATCTAAGATCAAACTGTTTAAATGTTCGCGCGGTTTGTAACATTTAGTGTTATCACTTATTTCATTACAGACGGACGTCAAGTTGTTAATATTTGAGAAATTCTTGGCAGCAAGCGTTTGCTTGTGGTCTTCAGTCTTAATTTATTTATATTATAAGCTGAAAAATGGGTTTGGTCTCATATCAATATCATATTATGGTGGGTAAGTCACTCGTCATCATTATAAGTACTTATTTACAAACGTGCTTGCCTGGCGAACTTCCGGCGAAAAAAGCGATTGATTCATTTTTCAAATTGTCTCAAGGAGTCTACCCGAATTTCTTAGTAAAGTGACATTCAATTCACTAAAACTCAAAAGGATCGGTGTGGTTACTACCTATTTATTAATCTTACATAAGCGTTACATTATCATCAAACATAAAAATACTAAGACAAGCCTGTATGTTCTATATCCCTTAGCTTATCGATATCGATGTAGCCTAGCGAATTTGATGAGCGATTTTGAAGCTGTCACCGGTCGAGCGTTTGCCAGTTGACTAGGCCCTCTGGTGGGGTTGATCGCAGCTCGATAGCTGATTATACTACTACGCGCAGTGGCGCCCCCCCTAGAGTTTAAAGAACCTCGAAGTTGTGATGCCCGGGACCCTGTACAGGGCGTTGGGTTTTTGTTTTCTTTCCGAATCAATGTTGGTTATGGCTTTAGGGGTCTTAATAATATTATACCCAGAAAATAAAGTTTTAAAACTTATATTATTATACCTCCAACAGAGCTTATTATTATTATTATTATTTTTTATTTCCTAATTTAGTTTTGGAGCTTCGAGGCTTAAGTACATTATTACCATTTTTGTTTTATTATTATTCTCTTTATTTAAAATATATCTTAAGTAGATTTTTTTACAATATTTTATTTTATTTAAAAAGCAAATAATTATTATTATTATTACTATTTTCATTTCATTAAGTAGGTAAGTACTTATTTATTATTATGAGTAACCCTTTATTTTTCTATGAGGTTCTTTTCTGTGCAATTGTAGAATCTACGGATGTCCAATGAAAGCAGGCTATCGTCGGACTGAACGTCATATACGGGGACAGATCGAAGATCTTAGTGGCGCAGCTGGCACGGGCACAGGCGCTAGCGCTGCAAGCAGCGCGAATGGCCAAGCTTCGTTTCTGCCGCTACTGGTTGAGTCATTGTAAACATCAATGACATAGTTTAAGATGTCTTCACCAAATCGTTATTGATAAGTAAACCCGAAGATAACGAAACGTTGAAAACATGTCCACCTAAGGTGGGAATCGAACCCACGTCCTCAACAATGTTGAGACTCTGCTTTGTTCCACGGAGGACGTGGAAACGTGAAACTGTTAGGGTGAAATAGGTATGGCCTCTCACGGTTTATGTTAAGTAAAAAATCTTCAACACAGTTCAAGTGGAGTTAGAAACCATGAAACGGCTAGCGTGGAGTAAAATAAAGCCTCAACACTGTTAAAATGTATTAAGTACATATTCCCGAAACGGCTTGCGTGAAATAAAATATAGCCTCACTCAACCCTGGTAGAGTGGAGTGAGTATCTTCGACACGGCTTGTGTATCCGCTGTGTCGCGGAGTAAGTCTAATTATTATTCTAATACAATTAATAAGTATTTATAATGCTGAGGTCTGACCTGAAAACCGCGTGGCGACTCCTTTGCTTCCGATCCAGAGGGGCTCCTTGAAAATTTCTTTCTTGATGTATCCACCAATTGACAACCTCAATAAAGGCTCAACACTGTTAAAGTAGAGTGAGTATCTTCGACACGGCTTGCTATATAGCCTCAACACTGTTAAAGTGGAGTAAGTATCCTTGACACGGCTCACGTGGAGCCTCAACACTGTTAAAGTGGAGTAAGTATCCTCGACACGGCCTGCGTGTAGCCTCAACACTGTTGAAGTGGTGTAAGTATCCTCGACACGGTTTGCGTGGAGCCTCAACACTGTTAAAGTGAAGTAAGTATCCTCGACACGGCTTGCGTGCAGCCTCAACACTGTTAAAGTGTAGTAAGTATCCTCGACACGGCTAGCGTGGAGCCTCAACAATGTTAAAGTGGAGTAAGTATCCTCGACACGGCTTGCGTGGAGCCTCAACTCAGTTAAAGTGGAGTAAGTAACCGTGACACGGCTTGCGTGGAGTAAAATAGAACCTCAGCACTGTCTAATTGGTGTAAGTAACCTCGATACGGCTTGTACTTGGCTTGGCTTTTTTTTTTTTTTATTTGCAACTGGTAAGCGCTTGGCCTTCATCTCACCTGATGGTAAGTGACGATAAGGCCGAAGGTGGAAGCGCGCTTCACCCGGAATCCTCAACCACTGAGGAACTGGCTATCTTATCGCAAACTGCCGGAACACAACAATTCTATAAACATCGTTGTTATGGCGACAGACTTAGATAAGATGGTGGTAGCTAGCCAGGCGGACTTAACAGCCCTACCACCAACCAAACCGAGCACACAAAGATGTACTCCCCGCTGGGAATCGAACCCGGGACCTCTGGGTCTGAAACAGGTAGCTTAGCCACTAGACCACAGAGGCGGTAAAATGGAGTATGGAGTAAAATCAAGGACATTCAGTGTCATTAAGTAAAATGAAGCATCAACACAGTTGAGCAGTTATATATCCTCGACACATCATACGTTTAGTAAGTTAAACACTGTTACAGTGGTGTCTAAGTAAGTAGTTTAGTATTTATAGAATTTCTTGTTGTAAATGGCTTTTAATTTTGTTACAATCATTATTAAAGAACCCAAGAAAAACCAATAAAAATGAGGGTAGATAATTAATGTTCCTGGTAAATTAGCGTTATGTTTCAATACCTGCGTGTCGTAATATCGTTGATACAACATTTATCACTATTCACCGACACCGATGATGATGATAAAAGCCTACGTTTTTGGAATTAAAAAAGATTTCCTTTCTTCACGAAGAATAACATAATGATCACTGTCTCTTAACTTCGAACTTTAACATTTTTAAATACAAATTTAATTTCGTTACGAAAAGTACGTGTGATTCCGATAACACAAAAACACGTAATGACGTCTTGTGACGCGGGGTTGCCAGTGCAGGGAACGGAAATAAGATATTTCTTTTTAGGATATATCTAAAAGTGTGAAGAAGATAGCACTATCTCATGTACTGCTGCATGTAATAAGTAATCGTCTTCGGTTGAGACCCGAAGTATAATTACAAAGATAGCATGGCTTTTACTACAAAATATAACTGTAGTAACTGGCCTTAACGCCTTTTTTTCAAACTTTACTACGTTAACCAATTATTACTCTTGTGGTAATAGCCTTTATAAATTGTTTAGTGGAAGGTGATTCTGCATTAAAAGACAAAATTTTATCAAAACAAAATGTATTTTTAGTAGCAAATGCAGTACAAATAAATGTGTTTTAAAAATGTAACTTAAATAATGTTATATATACCACGAATTTTCATAGAATTTTAAACCAAATTTAACATTAACTGAAAATTATGTAAAATGAAATAGTTAAATCAAAACCAATTAAAAAGAGAGAGGGCTCTCTGTATTCAAAAATCTTTTCTCTTTAAATATTTGCTGTAATTATGTAAATAAATGTGTTTTTTAATAAAATGTGTCTTGACCTGCAATCACTAACTATTTATTAATCATAAAATTTCTGTAATTTCAATTGTAGAGACGTGCACATTTTTTTTTTTTATTTTTCCCAGGGGAACTCGTTACGAGTACCGGGGGGCCTTGAAGAGGCACCCGGTTATGTGGGACTCGCCCGTCCGCCTTTCCACACCCACTGACAAGGAGAGAGGCTCCAGGTCAGCTGCCAGGACAGAAGTCCTGGCTGGGAGGGCGAGACGGAGGGGAATACCCACTAAACCCCTGGGGGCCCAACAATCCGAAACTGAAAGCTGAGGTGGATGTCGCGGTACATGCCACTAGGGATTAACCCGCGACGGTCACCCCGTCGCCCGTGTGCCAACCTATGACCGCAAGCGGTCACGCGCCGACACACGGGCAACCTCGCGCACGGCACAACACAAAACAGCGTGCCCACCCTCTATGGGCACGCAATCCTCCAAAAACAAGGACAAAGTCCTCCGCCCATTGAGCCTTCGGGGTGGTATATTAATATACCCATGCCGAAGCTCAACCTCAATGAGATTACACAGTCCCCCCGGGTCCGGAAAGGACAGTGTAACCCGACTATTTACAAATGTACAATGTTCGTCCTGCGTTTACCACATACAACATAGAACACATAACATAAAACATAGAACATGTATATATACACATATGTACTACTCAAAAGCCCACAAGGGGGCACAGCCAGGTCCTCAAAGCCGCTCAGAAGGAGCGGCGAGTAAAATTCGGCGCCCAGAAGGGGCGCCAGGGATTGGCATAAAGCCCCTTGTCGCGCCAAAAGGCCTTACCCCAGGGTGCACCACGAGGAGGTTCCCAAATTTGCACACCAGAGACGTGCAACTTTTTTTTTTTTTTTTAACCCGGTGTAATCCCTGCTTATGGATTCCAGCCTCCAGAAGGGAGACTGCATATGTGGGACTCTCCCGTCCCTCTTTCCACGGCGTAATCGCCGGGCGAGAGGGAGGGGCCTACCCACTAATCACCGGGGGGCCAAACTCCGAGAGCGTAAGGCTTTGAGTGGCGGACACGGGACCTGATCCACTAGGGCAATGACCACGCGAAGCCACCCCGTCGCCGTGTGCTAACCTATAACCGCCCAGCAGCGGTTACGCGCCAGCACACGGCGACTACGCGCGCGAAGCACACACAACAACCGCAAAGAAAGCAGGGCGGACACACAAAAACCGGCCTGTTATGCCCAGTTTCCCCGGCATACAGGCCAAACACAAACATTCGCTGGACACAAAGACACATATTTACGACCTTGCTAGTGCAGGATTCCCCAGGGGTCGCCCCGAGATTGCCTGATGACATGACGACCGCGAACTGGTCATCCGGTCATCTTGCCTGTCGTCATTGCGTCCCCTGAGGAGGTCACCGCACCAGCCACACACACACAAACACAATGAATCGACCACAATCACAGACCCGACACGAACGCATGACGGCACATGGCTATTTCACCCACCGGGCACCCGGGGTAGTATAATTAAATACCTATGCCGGTGCCCGGCATCTGGGTCACTAACCTAAACACGACAAAGACATGCACAAACATTAACCTACACATTCAACCTACACATTCACACACACACACACACCTACTCTTCACCCCTAACTAACGCCGGCGTCCGGGCCTGTCGGCACCTCCGCCATGTCCATGGGCGCATTCCTCTCGTCCGCCCTTAGCGGGGGCCCCGGGGGGGCTCTTCTCCACGGGGGCGCTTTCGCCCTGGTGATGGGGGGCCTGCAGGTCCTTCCCCCCAGCTGGTGTTCGCTGGGGAGGCCCGCCTCCCTGCACACGGCGCAACTTGGCCTCTCCACCACGCATTCCGCAGCCCGGTGCCCTGGTGCACTGCACCTATAGCACAGGGCGCTCCGGTCCACCTTAGCTTCGCAGGTGTACGAAGTATGGCCTGCACCATAACACTTATAACAGCGTACGGGGAGCCTTTCCAGCGCTACCACCCGTACCTGTATCCACCCTATTGTTAGGTGCCCCGCCTCCGCCAGCACCTTGGCCTGCCCCACCGGGAGCCCGATCACCACGGAATTCGTCCCCCAGGGGCCGGATCGGACCGCTCCCATGGACACCTCTTCCGCCCTGCCACCCGTTTTGGAGGTAATGGCCTCCATTACCCTTTCCGGCTTCATACCCTCACTGAGGCCCACCAGTCGGAGCTCGGCCTTGCGGAAGAGCCTGCGCACCTCCGCCTCCTCCGCAATCACCTCACGGAGCCTGTTCGCTAGCGCGTCAGCCTTAGACGCGCTAGTCACTCCCGGCACTTCCAATTTTCGGCCGCCCGCCGCCGTATTCCTCATACGGACGGCCTCGATCCCGAGGTCCCGGAAATCTATCGCCCCGATGGCCTTCTCCAGCACTGCCGCAGAGACGTGCACCTAAGTTAACACTATTTAAGCTGCAGAAATTTTATGTACTGACTAGATGGCGCAAGTGTCGGTTTGTTACGGACTCTCACCTTCTCTTCTTCTCTTCTTCTCTTCTTCTCGACTTCTCACCAATAGTGACCTATCAGTGCTTAAGACGGTTGAACGTGTGTTAGTGCTCTTGAAGGGTATCTTAAACTGTCTTACGACGGTACTTCAGGTAACTTTCTTGCTATAATTTGTAGTTTAAAGAGTGAAAAACTGTCATATCACAGGTTATGACAGTAATTTAGTCAACTTAATCTTTTATTTTAGTTTTATTCTAGAAGAAAATAGTTGTATTATGTGATATGGCACTTTTTTGTTGTGATTACCGACAAGTTTGTGGACGGGGAATTAAGATAATAGATATAAATAGCTTACAACTCTTTTTCTTTTTATTGACTTTTATCAGACCAGTGTTGAATATACCGACATATTGGCGTGTTATGACTATTTTGTGCTGACTTTTAGCAGTATATCGGTGTAATACTACTTTGTTGGTGTATTTCAGAACATTAAATGGGTGACAAATCTAAAGAAAGTCGCGCTAAAAAGTTATTATAATTAATAATAACAGTAGATCTGAAGATAAAGAAAATGATGATAGCAACTACAGTCAAGTACGTGAGTTCTATGGTACCAAGTATATTAATACAAGTATTTATTTTTATTCAACTACTCTAAAATAAACTTAACTACATTTTTTTACAGAACATCAAATAACGAGCGAAAGTGAAACAAGAGAAAATAACTTCGTTTCAGGCGAGTGTTCAGGTAGGTAACTTTTTTAAATCTCATTTTTATTTATTAATGTTTTTATCCTAAAATTTAATTAAATAAACCATTTTTTTGATATGTTGTTATTTATTAGTGTTTTTTTTTATTTAGAAAAAACAATTGAAAATGCTACTTATGTAAACTGAGCCGGATCCCATTGCAGTTACATTACGCCTGAAAATAAACCTATTGATACTACCATAGTTCTTGAAGAAGATTTCTCGGAAGATGATAATGATTCTGTGAAGGATCCTAATTATAAGTCTAATTCATTTAGTAGCAGCTCCTCTAGAAGTGGAATTGTGGAATGAACCGAACTACTTTGATTCGGTTTATTCCACAATAGAAAAAGCTATCAAGAGGAGTCAATCTATGTCCCTAGCCAATATGTACAAATAATTCGAAATGCCAAAAAGAAGGGCAAACCACATAGAGTCAACGAAATGAGTCATCGTGATTTTATCCCTACTAAAACTTAAGCAGACGATATTGTTAAACAAACCTATTATAGTTGTGAGTTATTATAATAATAATTATTTACCTAGTTTTAGTGTAAGTACAACAGTTTTATCTCCTAATGAAAATTCTGAATCGATAGGTACTTTAAACTAAGTTTAAAAAAATAGTTTATGTATTACCTTCTTTTAATTTTACCAATAACTCAGGTATCTGAGACCGTTGCAAAAAATAACAGTTTGATTGCTTAACAATAGTAGCCTTCATCTGGTTTGAAGACAACTATCCTTTCAGTATTCATGGGGTAAAAATCTGAGTGGATTTGACTGATTTATAACGAACTGATGAAAAAAATGGTCTATTTGTTTCTTATTTAAGTTGCTATAATGTTAGTTCCAAAGATGTGATTTATGATTTCATAAGAACTATAATAAAAACAATTTTTTTTAATTAAAAATGTATTTTATTGCTAGTTGTATACCCATATCTAATGTAAAAAAGTGTCACATTTTGTGACTTTATTCAGTTTAGAATAGAAAAAACATTTTATTTGTTAAATTTTTTTTTTTTTTAATTTCTGCTATTAGCTTACGAAATTGTTTATTGATTAATTTAATAAAAACATAGCAATCGCTTACCTGTAGGAAGCAGTGACATTAATGGTGTTGCAAAAAATTAAAATGGCTTTTTCTGAAAACTAACTTTTTTGTGTTATGATATGACACTTTTTCAGAGGACATGCGATTTGTAATTTACATATTTTTTAAATTTAACTGTCTAAATTGATCATTACGAAAAATTAACTGAACTTTAACTGTTAATCGGACTACGTCCTAAAAGACATTTTTATGCGTATTTAAACACTTTGAATAGACAGATCGATAGAGCTTAAAAAATGATTATAATGGTGATAAAAGGTTATTTTGACTAAAATTGGCGTTTACTACATTTGTTGTTTATAGGGTCGATATTATTAGTTCAACAATTATGAAAATATATTATAATATAACGTGTTTTCTTAGGTGGCATTTTAGGTTTATTGCATAATACGTAATACTTTATCAGATGGATAACTTTTTTCTGAGAATCAAAAAATCGACCCTTACGCGAAAGATATGTGAACTATACATTTAAAATCACGACTATTATTCCCGAAGGGTTAGTCAGAGACTAGGCAATGAGGACAGCAAAAGCAGTCTTGTCCATAGTCTACTTATACTACGTTGACGACCTCCTTGGTCGAGTGGTTTGTACACCGGTTTTCATGGTGTCGCCATCTTTGAGGTCCCGGGTTCGATCCCCGGTCGTGTCAATTTAGAAATTATTGCTTTTCTAAATTGTCTCGGGTCTGGGTGTTTTCTATGTATAATAAGTATGTATTTAAGTATTTTAAGTATGTTTATCCGTTGTCTAGTAACCATTTAACGAGTTTCTTCGAAGCTTCTCTTGGGCTAGATAATTGGTGTGATTGTAGGAAAGATTTATTTATTTATTTATTTATTTATTTATTTATTTACTTTTCACCAAATAGCGACTGCACATGTGCTCAAAGTGACAGGTGGTGAGCGCATCGCCGCTCTATGCTGTTGGATGTATGTGCAGTGCAGTCTATAGTCCGTTAGTCGCCTTTTACGACATTCAAGGGAAGAGAGGGGGTGGTAGTATTCTTTCACCGCTACGCGACACGGTTGGAACCAGCTATTTAAATTATAATAAAATATTAACCCTTTATAAGGCAAAGGGATGTATATTCCCACCATATTTTGAACTTTATACGATTGAGATAAGGTCGAAAACCAATGACAAATTTGAACATGCTGTGCCCGTTAAAGGGTTAACTAAATTGAGCCATAACGTTATCGAATGCTAGTACAATTTGTATGAACGGCAACAGGAAGAAATTCTATGCGTTGTAAATCAAGTTTCAAGCCATAATATAAAGTAGGGCACATCTGTTTGGTGAGGCGTAGCACAGCTCAATCACCTCTGTGGTCTAGTGGTAAATTACGGGTTCCAGGTGACCTCATCATCTATATATTGGTACTAGATCTCTCTGTATGTCGTTTATCCTTAAGAAATAAGTAGCTCGGTTCGGTTAGCTTTTCTAGAGTTCTAGCTACGTTCGTAAGACTACGAGGTGAAAGACAATGTATTAAAAAGAACTAGCAAGAAAGTCTGCCTTTTCTTTACTTCGAATTTTTCTTAAAAAAAGACGAAGCATGTGACCTCGGTTCCTGCATATGGTGTACAATTCGGAATTTAGAAGAGCCAGCACTGAATAGAGTTGGCGTAAAACTCAAGAGAGGATCTTAGTAACAAAACAGTAAAAAACATAAGCATCAAGCACTGACAAATTTCGACGGGTGAAAACCAGACCTCGGTAGCCATGTGGTTAAGGCAGCCGCTCGGAATGCGGATGGTGCGTGGTTCGATTCCCGCCTGAGGTTGTCGTCTTTTTTTCAGTGTTTTATATTTTACTTAAGTATATTTATGCGTTAATAAAACGCTAAAATATTTAAAACACATTAAACAGTAATTTTGTGATTTAAATACAAAGCACTGATCGAGTAAATAACTCATTTTCTTTCGTGGGCCGGTGTCACACAATGTTCCTAGTAACGTCATCTCTGCGGTTGCGGCGCCGGACGACGAATCGACTTTCGACGAATCTTTTCGTCACACCCACGTCGTTGTGACCCAATTCTTGATTTTGTGCTTGATGGAAAATGTATTGCGTCTTAGGTCTGACCGAGAAATGTAAAAAAATGGTGTTTTTTATACACGTATGTTTGGTTGTTAATTTAAGTAATTTAATTGTGGTTGTGTTTGCAATACCCTAATTGGGTCAACTTCTTTACCTAAGACATCATATTGTGACATCTTTTATATTCTTGTACATGATAGCAATATAATATGAGAAATGTGTTTTTTTATTTATTGAATATTACTTATGAAGAAAGACGATTGGTTTCAGGTGGCACTCAAACTCACGCGTGAGATCGGGACGTCCCTTTTTCAAATGCATTTTTCAGTACTTTTTTATTTAAATATTACCAATATGTGCATTTTTATGTACTTATCACTAAAATAGCTAGAATCAATAAAATTAAATAAAGACAGAAGTAGAAGACAATTATTTAACGAAAATATTAAAAAGTTAAACATTAGTTACTTAAAGAAAAAAAAAACATTACGCAAACATCAAAAATAGAAAACAACGACCGATCGCACCCATTCATTAAAGTCGAAAACAAAAGAGAGTTAACGTTCGAAAAAAAAACAAATGTAAACTTTTGAGTCGATGCGATTTTTGAAATGGCACGATAAAACAAAGAGGCTCTCGCGCCGGGTATAAATAACGTCGGGCAGGGACGGTCGCGGGCGCCGCGCCGAGTGTCGGTACATCGTGTAGGACAAGGTCCGCATTCAGCCTTTAGTGCCTCCCATTCACTAGGAAAAATGCCTCGCTCTGTTGTCTACTAGGGCTGCCAAACATTTTCCTTCTCAGTGTTTTGTTTATCTTGTCATGGTTATGGTATCAAACTTATTAAAGTGATCAGCGATGGTGGGTTTTAATAAATGTATTTCAAACTTTGAAAGGCACGTAAGTAATCTTGGTCCCAGTTGTTGTCGTAAGATAGCACACGTTAAAACCCACCAACCCGCATGTGCTTTTATTCATGCGGGAAGTTCTGTGCCCAATATTAAATATCATTTATTCAATTTAGGCTACAATAATTGAGCACTTATAAATGTGGTTATGCCATCGGTTCGTAAGTCCTAACTATGGAGCGGGAGCCTTGTACTGAGAAGAAATGGCCAGAAACTCAGCAAGGGCATTTCTTTTCGCCCTTTCTTTTACAGCGTCAATACAAATTGGAAAATGCCCTCCCTATCTTAGAAGGACATTTTCCATTACAAGATAATTTTTTTTTTTACGATTACAAGACACATACAAAAGGATATCCAATAAAAACAGGTTTGCTCAATTAAAAAAAAACTACGTCTGTACAGTATTCCCAGCAGTAGGACATTTACAGTGAGAGGTAGAGTGGAGAGTCATCTTTTCCGTACATGGTTTAAAATACCTAAATAATACCAGTTTCGAGGTAGGCAAAGGCACAGATTTCCATTTTCTGCGATGCCCTGCTACGCAATAAATTAAAAAAAAAATTGGTTTACGCTCACACGAATTATCTAGACGGGACTTCTTGGCGGGAAAGTGAAGCGTCATGGCTGCAGTTTTGTTTTATTTTCTATAATTTGTGTTTTGTCGAATATTACTGTGAAATAATGGTGGATTATTTACTGTTAAGTGTTCGTGAACGTGCATGAGTGTTAGCAAATGAAACAAAACAGTGCAAGTGCAGTGCAAGTCCGTGTGAGACATCATTAAAGTCCCACAGCTTTATTGAGTGGCGAGGGGTTTGGGAGAAAATCATTTACCATTAAATGTTCATTAACACTCATTATCATTCACTTAATGTAAAGAAAATAATAATTACTATTAAAAACTTGACACTGGCTAAATGTGCTGATCGCACGAAGCGAAGAGAAAAAAAAATATCTAGACCAAGATGAGTATTCGTTTGAAATTCGTTAATATGGTAAGATAACGGATAAAATATACACAAACATAGAAAAAACACCCAGACCCGAAATTAAATTAGTAAAACAGTTTTTCTCTAAATTGACCAGTCCGGGAATTTAACTCGGAACCTCAGAGATGGCGCGACACCAGACCCGGCGCGCTAACCACTCGACCGCGGAGGCCGTCAAAGGCATTTCTTACAAAGTTTCAGCAAACTGTTGCACACGTCAACCCTACCGGAATAAAAGGCCATCAATACAAGTGTAACCGAATAGGATATCTCCATTGAATAAATAGTGCGGATGTTTCGAGCTGGTCCGGACTCAGGATAGGCGCGTGCCAGAGACGCGACGCAGCCAGCCACAGATTGAGAGCCGTATAAAAATTAATTGTTACCTTTATGTGTACAGCTAAATTACTTTACGGAGCGAAGATCTCGGCGAACGTACTCTGGCCAGCCCCCTTACTCTCGAAACCGATCGCCATTGGATCGGATTGGTATTGTGAATTTTCGTATTTTTAAGTTACGACACCAGCGCTAATTTGGCTTCAAATTGGGTGGACTAAATGGCATTTTTTACACTCAATATACACGCAATATGAATCCATATTAGCTCTGCCCCCTGAGCACGGATCTTTTATCGACCGATAAAGTGACCTTAGACGATAAAATTTGACAGTTCAAGTACTGCCGATGTCAATTTGTCGACTTCTAACGTCACTTTATCGATCGATAAAAGATCCGTGCTCGCACTGCTGGTGTCGTAACTTAGGAGTACGAAAATTCACAATACCAATCCGATCCCATAGCGATCGGTTTCAAGAGTAAGGGGGCGATCGGAGACGTTCTCATGAAAGGTCAGGTCAAGAGTACACTAAACCGATGAACATGTAAGAAGAGTGCTTTGAGAGTAACTAAATAAAGCTAAAGAAGTATGTATGATGTGAAATTCACTTTTGGTTGCTACAAAAACATTCATACATACATAAATTTACGACTATTATCCCCGAAGGAGCAGTCAGACACTAAGCAATAAGGACCGCAGAAGCAGTCCTCTGCTATGTCCACGTGTAACCAAATTACAACTGCACATGTGCTCAGCGTGATAGGTGTTGAGCCCGTCGCCGCTCTGTGCTGTTGTATGTATATGCAGTATAAGACTTTAAGCTATCGCGTTGCATTGCACTAAAACTGTTTTAACGGGACTAAACACGATTAATTTTGTAAGTAAGTACATATCTACTTACTGCTTGACGTTTCGGCCGCGATGCTGCGGCCGTGGTCACAAGCGAACTGGCGGTGCGCGGCGTCGTCGGCTCGGGCGGGTATTTGTTTCTTCATCCACCCTCATACGTTCACTTAAATTGTCACAGTGCAATGAATCTTCAGTAACACGACTCCGGCACACTTCACTAACAGTATCGGAGTTTCTTGTTATAGACTGACGTTGCGGTTTGCATTTGCCAATCACTGGATTCCATGCTGATGATAATTTAAACCCGTCCTCCCGATTGAAATTTTTATACTTCTTGATCTCAATCGCTTCACGTACTATCCTGCTATGATAATAACGATCAGTGGAGAGGATTTTAGGATCATGTAACTCCATCCAGTGATTAACTCCAGCTTCCAGCAGGTGTTCAGCTACCGCCGATTTGCGATATACGAACTACCACAGCTACAATCGAGTTTATAAACTCCCGGTGTTTGGAAAGGTATGACGTCTTTATATTTGGCAGAACGGAGTATATACAGTTTTAATGGAGAAGTTTCTTAGTACTGTTCCAATTTTGTCCGTTACGCCTTTTATGTAAGGTAAAAACACTGCCTGGCGACTCACTTCTAGACGATTTTTCTTTCCATTCTGCTTTTTCCTCTTCTGTTACACCTTGTATCCGTTGCGTTTTAGTACCTCCTGAACGTGAGCAAGCTCAGCCTGAAGATGTTCAGGGTCACACAGGTTCTGAGCTCTGTTGGTTAGTGAGGTCATCACAGACTGAAGATGCCGAGGATGATGATGAGAAGAGGCGTGTAGGTACCTGTCCGTGTGAGTAGGCTTGCGGTACACAGAGTGTGATAAAGTACCATCATCTCTTACCTTTATCTGCACGTCAAGGAAAGGCAAAGATCTATCCCTCTCTATTTCATAGGTAAACTTTACCTTTGGGTGGATTGAATTCAGGTGTACTATATATTGTTCAACTTCTTGCTGGCCTCCGCTGATAATGCAAAAAAAACATCATCTACTTACCTCCTCCACAGTTTCACAATTCAGGGTCCAGTTGCTAATGCTGTGTCTTCAACGTGCTCCATCCACAGATTTGCAAAAACAGGGGCGAGTGGGCTACCCATTGCAACACCATCGATCTGTAGATAGGACTGGTCTCTGAAGAGGAGGTAATTCCCATCAAGGCAATTTTCAATTACAACAATATATTCCTTCGGCAGCTCTTTATCGTAAAGTTTACCCTTTATTATCTCCAGGCAATCCTTCAAAGGGACATTTGTAAAAAGCGACTCCACGTCGAAACTCACCATAATATCGCCAGGTTCCAAGCTTATGCCCTTTACAATGTCCCTGAAGTGGTAAGAGTCTTTCACGAATGACGTTGTGTTCCCAACTAACAGCTGCAATACTCCAGCAACATGTTTCGCCAAGTAGTAAGTCGGTGAGACAATTTGACTCACGATAGGCCGCAGTGGTATGTTGCTTTTGTGTATCTTTGGCAGTCCATAAAGTTTGGGAGGCTGTACAATCCTAGGTTTGTACAGAAAACTGTACTCGTCCTCTGTGAAGATGTCCTTGTGCTGGTTGATAAGGTTTCGAATGCGTCGTGTGACCCTGGCCGTAGGGTTGTAGGACACAGGTTTGTATACATTTGTGTCCGACAGCAGATCCCTGATTTTGTTGACATAATCATCCGTATTCATTACTACAGTGGCATTTCCTTTGTCAGCCTTTAGCACTAAAATCTGTATAATAGTCTGCTCTACTCTACACACTATGTCCTCGTATGGAATTCGCTTAGGTGTTAAAGCATAATTCATACCCTTTGCCAAAACATTCTTAGATGGCCCATCCAGTACTTCATCTACTTAGTAGATATGTACTTACTTAATTACTTACAAAATTAATCGTGTTTAGTCCCGTTAAAACAGTTTTAATGCAATGTAACGCGATAGTTTAAAGTCTTATCTTACAAACCGGTACGGGCCGGATATTGTAACAAAAATCAAACGCCTAGAATTCCTGCGGTGTAAACGAGCGCGCTTAGAAACATCTTTGATATTTCTCACAAAGTGTCGGGATAGTGCAGTTCTACCTACTTGTGTACGCATAAAACCGCGTAGTGATATAGCGCATTCCAGGAGGATTCTAAATAACGCGAGTGTTCGTCTATTGAGGCAACTTATACGTAATGCCCACAGTGCAGTGAATCGAACAGTATGTGAGTTGTTCCAATTACATCAGGAATGCAGTGCAGTGCTATCTAGTGAGGATTTCGATAAGTGCGATAGAATCACCAATTTAACAGCGTCACGAACGTACGAGTTGTGTGCAGAAAAACACGAGCGCAAATATAATAATTTATGTACCCGCCAACGTCGCGTGCAGGAGTCGCAAATACCTACTTATGATGCGAGTGACACACGCTCGCACACAGACAGTGCGCGCACGGTGATCAACTTGTCGGATGAAGATGACTGGATAGGCCATCTAAGAATGTTTTGGCAAAGGGTATGAATTATGCTTTAATACCTAAGCGAAATCCATACGAGGACATAGTGTGTAGAGTAGGGCAAACTATTATACATAATAAGGTACCACCTGTGGACGCTGATATCTTAAGACAAGATGTCGCAGTAATTTTGCAGAAGTCAAAGCTACCAAAAAGTAACATTACTACGGAAGAGCGTCTAGCACTACAACAGTTACGTAACAACGACAAGATTTTAGTGCTAAAGGCTAACAAAGGAAATGCCACTGTAGTAATGAATACAGATGATTATGTCAACAAAATCAGGGATCTGCTGTCGGACACCAATGTATACAAACCTGTGTCCTACAACCCCACGGCCAGGGTCACACGACGCATTCGAAACCTTATCGACCAGCACAAGGACATCTTCACAGAGGACGAGTACAGTTTTCTGTACAAATCTAGGATTGTACAGCCTCCCAAACTTTATGGACTGCCAAAGATACACAAAAGCAACATACCACTGCGGCCTATCGTGAGTCAAATTGACTCACCGACTTACTACTTGGCGAAACATGTTGCTGGAGTATTGCAGCTAGTAGTTGGGAACATTCGTGAAAGACTCTTACCACTTCAGGGACATTGTAAAGGGCATAAGCTTGGAACCTGGCGATATTATGGTGAGTTTCGACGTGGAGTCGCTTTTTACAAATGTCCCTTTGAAGGATTGCCTGGAGATAATAAAGGGTAAACTTTACGATAAAGAGCTGCCGAAGGAATATATTGTTCTAATTGAAAATTGCCTTGATGGGAATTACCTCCTCTTCAGAGACCAGTTCTATCTACAGATCGATGGTGTTGCAATGGGTAGCCCACTCGCCCCGGTTTTTGCAAATCTGTGGATGGAGCACGTTGAAGACACAGCATTAGCAACTGGACCCCAAATTGTGAAACTGTGGAGGAGGTACGTAGATGATGTTTTTTTGCATTATCAGCGGAGGCCAGCAAGAAGTTGAACAATATATAGTACACCTGAATCCAATCCACCCAAAGGTAAAGTTTACCTATAAAATAGAGAGGGACAGATCTTTGGCTTTCCTTGACGTGCAGATAAAGGTAAGAGATGATGGTACTTTATCACACTCTGTGTACCGCAAGCCTACTCACACGGACAGGTACCTACACGCCTCTTCTCATCATCATCCTCGACATCTTCAGTCTGTGATGACCTCACTACATAAAAGGCGTAACGGACAAAATTGGAACAGTACTAAGAAACTTCTCCATTAAAACTCCGTTATGCCAAATATCTAACAAATTGCGGTCGCCTAAAGACGTCATACCTTTCCAAACACCGGGAGTTTATAAACTCGATTGTAGCTGTGGTAGTTCGTATATTGGACAGACTAAGCGGACTATCGCAGAACGTGTCAAGGAACACACGTGACAAATAGACAAATCGGCGGTAGCTGAACACCTACTGGAAGCTGGAGTTAATCACTGGATGGAGTTACATGATCCTAAAATCCTCTCCACCGATCGTTATTATCATAGCAGGATAGTACGTGAAGCGATTGAGATCAAGAAGTATAAAAATTTCAATCGGGAGGACGGGTTTAAATTATCATCAGCATGGAATCCAGTGATTGGCAAATGCAAACCGCAACGTCAGTCTATAACAAGAAACTCCGATACTGTTAGTGAAGTGTGCCGGAGTCGTGATACTGAAGATTCATTGCACTGTGACAATTTAAGTGAACGTATGAGGGTGGATGAAGAAACAAATACCCGCCCGAGCCGACGACGCCGCGCACCGCCAGTTCGCTTGTGACCACGGCCGCAGCATCGCGGCCGAAACGTCAAGCAGTAAGTAGATATGTACTTACTTACAAAATTAATCGTGTTTAGTCCCGTTAAAACAGTTTTAATATATGCAGTATATAGAGTCCGTTAGTCGCCTTTTACGAGACCCAAGGGAAGAGAGGGTTGGTAGTATTATATTTTTACGTTTTATACCACACGGCTAAAAAAACAAAGTTAAAATCTTCAAATCTCTAAATTTTTAACATTTTGTACAGATTTTTTTTTATCTACAACAGGTAAGCGCTTGGCCTTTATCTCACCTGATGATAAGTGACGATAAGACCGAAGGTGGAAGCGCGCTTCACCCGGAATCCTCAACCACTGAGGAACTGGCTATCTTATCTCAAACTGTCGGACCACAATAGTGCTATAAACACCATAACAATGGCGACAGACCTAGATAAGATGGTGGCAGCTAGCCAGGCGGACTTAACAGCCCTACCACCAACCAAACCGAGCACACAAAATGCACCCTCCGCTGGGAATCGAACCCGGGACCTCTGGGTATGAGACCGGTGGCTTAGCCACTAGACCACAGAGGCGGTTAGAAATTTTTAAATTTTTTTTTAAATTTTTTTTTACGTTAGAGATTTGCGAGAGAAGTGCGTGTAAACGATGTCGAAATGCTTGCGTAAGTTTACCTTTAGGAAAAACTGCCACTGGTCGAATGGTTAAAACGTACTAACCCGCATTGGGTCAGTTTGGTGGATTATACGTACCACAATCACTCTCAGTACAATTGTCCACTTGAAAAATCCTGATCTCAGAAGAAACACGTTTAAAATCCGAAAATGACGTGGTTTTCCGATTACAATACACCAATAATTAACACTAACTTCTCATGACACATCGGTAAGCAGATTTCCGTTTCTCACAACAAATATTAATTAGTCACCCTAAGGCAATAGTGCCATCGCCTATTGAGGCAATCATAGATACTGATACAAATGAGCTTGGCTTTCTACTTGACACTTGGATATTACGTAATTAGGGCTCGTGTAGGCTGGGATCAGTGGGTCAGGAACGGGCATAGTAGAAACTACTACAAGAAAAGTAGGTGATACATTAAGTTTAGAACGAGTTTAGAGGTTTTTGTCTATGACTTTGAAGTAAGAGTCATAGAATCTTATTTCTTATACCTAATAGGCAATGATTATATTATGTTATTAATATAATAAACTTCCCTACACTCACACCAATTATACTTCGGGTCTCAACCGAAGACGATTACTTATTACATGCAGCAGTACATGAGATGGTGCTATCTTCTTCACACTTTTAGATATATCCTAAAAAGAAATATCTTATTTCCGTTCCCTGCACTGGCAACCCCGCGTCACGAGACGTCATTACGTGTTTTTGTGTTATCGGAATCACACGTACTTTTCGTAACGAAATTAAATTTGTATTTAATATGATGGGAAAATGTTAAAGTTCGAAGTTGAGAGACAGTGACCATTATGGTATTCTTCGTAAAGTAAAGAAATCATTTTTAATTAAAAAACGTTTATCATCATCGGTGTCGGTGAATAGTGATAAATGTCGTATCCAACGATATTACGACACGCAGGTATTGGAACATAACGCTAATTTACCTGGAAAATTAACTATTAAGGAATGTATCATAGTTGTAAGGAACTAAGATCATTTATCATTCAAATTATCTACCCTCATTTTTATTGGTTTTTCTTGGGTTCTAAAATAATGATTCTAAGAAAATTAAAAGCCATTTACAACAAGAAATTCTTTAAATGCAAAACTATTTACTTAGACACCATTGTAACAGTGTTTAACTTACTAAACGTATGATGTGTCGAGGATATATAACTGCTCAACAGTGTTGATGCTTTATTTTACTCAATGACATTGAATTTACTCCATACAAGCCGTATCGAGGTTACTTACACCAATTAGACAGTGCTGAGGTTCTATTTTACTCCACGCAAGTCGTGTCAGGGTAACTTACTCCACTTTAACAGAGTTGAGGCTCCACGCATGCCGTGTCGAGGATATTTACTCCACTTTAACAGTGTTGAGGCTCCACGCTAGCCGTGTCGAGGATACTTACTCCACTTTAACAGTGTTGAGGCTGCACGCAAGCCGTGTCGAGGATACTTACTCCACTTCAACAGTGTTGAGGCGCCACGCAAGCCGTGTCAAGGATACTTACTCCACTTTAACACTGTTGAGGCTGCATGCAGGCAGTTTCGAGGATACTTTAACAGTGTTGAGGCTGTATCTTACTCCAAGCAAGCCGTGTCGAAGATACTCACTCCACTTTAACAGTGTTGAGGCTATATTGATGTTGTCAATTGGTGGATACATCAAGAAAGAAAATTCCAAGGAGCCCCTCTGGATTGGAAGCAAAGGAGCCACGCGGTTTTCAGGTCAGACCTCAGCATTATATATACTTATTAATTGTATTAGAATAATAATTAGACTTACTCCGCGACACAGCGGCTACACAAGCCGTGTCGAAGATACTCACTCCACTCTACCAGGGTTGAGTGAGGCTATATTTTATTTCAAGCAAGCCGTTTCGGGAATATGTACTTACTACATTTTAACAGTGTTGAGGCTTTATTTTACTCCACGCTAGCCGTTTCATAGTTTCTAACTCCACTTGAACTGTGTTGAGGATTTTTTACTCCACATTAACCGTGAGAGGCCATACCTATTTCACCCTAACAGTTTCACGTTTCTACGTCCTCCGTGGAACAAAGCAGAGTCTCAACATTGTTGAGGACGTGGGTTCGATTCCCACCTTAGGTGGACATGTTTTCAACGTTTCGTTATCTTCGGGTTTACTTATCAATAATGATTTGGTGAAGACATCTTAAACTATGTCATTGATGTTTACAATGACTCAACCAGTAGCGGGAGAAACGAACGTGCCAGCTGCGCCACTAGGATCTTCGATCTGTCGCCGTATATGACGGTCAGTCCGACGATAGCCTGCTTTCATTGAACACCCATGGATTTTACAATTTCTCAGAGAAGAACCTCATAAAAAATAAAAGGTTACTCATAATAATAATTTAAAAAAAATAAAATAAAATAATAATAAGTACTTACTTACCTACATAAATAAATGAAAAAAAAAAAATAAAAAAAATAATGGTAATCTACATAAGCCTCGAAGCTCCAAAACTAAATTAGGAAATTGAAAAAATAATAATAATAATAAGCTCTGTTGGAGATAAATATAAATAAAAGTTTTAAAACTTCACTTTCTGAGCATAATAATATTAAGACTCCTAATACCATAACCAAGTTTGATTCGGAAAGAAAAGAAAAATCCGACGCTCTGTACAGGGTCTCGGGCTGATGCCCGGGCTGAAGTTGTGATCAACTTCGAGGTTCTTTAAACTCTAGGGGGGGGCGCCACTGCGCGTAGTAGTATCATCAGCTATCGAGCTGCGATCAAGCCCACCTGCACCATTCACACCGCCGAGGGACTGCCGAGGTTCCGCCGGATATCTGACAGGGAGACGTTGGAATCAGAGCTCCTGCAGTCGCTTGATCTATTTTTATGATTGAATGACAGAAAGTGTGAGCTCACTAGGGATCGTAATGTTTTACATTGGATTCGTAAATGAATTATTCATTTTCCCGGCAAACCTATACAAAACAACTATACCCCAAAACCAAGTCTGTTACTTACTATCTCAATCTATGTAGATAAAAATGAATCGCCAAATGTGTTGCTAAGCGCACAAAAACGGCTCGACTGATTTGTCTGATTCTCTTTTGTTGTGTTTATAAAGGTCAGGACAAGTTTACAAAAAAAAAAAGGTAAAGGATCTCACAGATTCACTTAAAATTTAAAGCAGCTTCAAAATAATTATATTTAAAAGAATCGAACTGCCCTTAAATTATTAAATCACAACTACTATTGTCAACAATTGATATTCAAGATGCTTATTTTTAATAAAGTATCTACTGCAATTAAAGCTGATCGGAAAAAGTTAAGGTTTACTTTGAGGCCTCAGTTGAAATTAATGTTCTTTTGTTCGGCCTATTTGTGTTTGCGAAATTACTGGAACCGGTTCTAGAACAATTGCGCATAATATTTGAATTTTCTACAATAATTGTTTAGTTTATGTTTTGTACCTACGCACGAAAAATAAGCTCAAACTATGACGAGTGTGTATTGAATAACAATAAAACTACGAGTTCAAGCACCTTTTTGGAGTCATAGGGTTTGTCACAAACACTTACAAAAGCATAACTAAAAAACCGAGCAACAGAACTTGTTGTTGTTGTTATACATAAATGTATAATGAGGGATTTAGATGAATTCAGGAATATTGATTACAGCATGCATAGGGCCGTTGCGGTTTGAATTTCCTACCTACACCAAGTTGTTTGAAAAAGAGAAGTTCTTAGCATTAATTGATTCAGAAACTTTTTTGTATTGGCATCCTACATCCAGTCTTGTGAAAACATTATACGGATATACTTAGATACGGAGTAGGTAACTCTCCTACCATGCATTTTCACATATTATTAGTTTATTGGCAAAGCCATAATTTGACCTTACAAACCTTTACAAACGCAGAATGCATCACAAAATCCTGACCAAGCCATAACAAAAAAAAACACTTACATTTAATATAAATTTGATAAAGCAGAAGGTATTGTTTCAAACTTGTTGTCCAAGAAAAAATGTTCTTCGGCCCTAAATAATATTTGTTATACCTAATTTCCTTTCAAGGCGAGCCATCCACTTCTAGATAGCCTTATCCAGGTGGCGCCAAATTATTAGTGAATCGTTGACCAGACATGGTATACCACTAGCATCTTGAGATATATGTTTACATCTCTTGCAACAAAATCAGTAACATTAAATCAATACTGTATTTAATAATATCTTGGTAGCTTTATTTGAAAAATAATAACTTGAATCTTTTCAAAGCTGATAGTTATAAAGTTATCATTTCTAACCAAAAAGTTTGAGGAAGGTTCTATGTTGTTTAAATACGCATAGGTCCACTTTACTTGTCATCTAAGGGAAGTAATTTACTTTACATAAATGACTGTGTTTAACACAGTTTTGTTAAGTGTACACTAACTAAGATTTATTGCTCCAAATCAAAAATACAATTCAACATGGGACACAAATGTCATGGTAATTGAACCATATTTTCAGGACTATCCTTAGAATGAGATCATAATCATTGATTTGTCACTTATGATTCTTACACTATATTTTCTATTGTTTCTGCTCAAAAAACGCAGTCTATTAGTTTAATCAAAAATAATATATCAATACAAAATTATGTGATTGTGATTAAAATTACCGACTTCATTTAGACTTCAGGACCCGCGTTTGGCAACCGCTATCAGATTGTCCAATATTTGTAAGAATCCCAGTTATTTGTTGCTGGTTGTGCCAACCTCATAAAAAGGCGGTCAAAAACATTTGTTGCAGATAAAAAAAAAAAAACGATTCCAAGACAGTGGACGACATGCCGATACCGATATTTGTCTGTCTATTTGGAGCTCACAGTCACAATACTCGCTCGGCATTTACTGCTCACACTGCTCACAGATCTAGTCTGGAAGTGTTTCGCAGAGTTGTTGTGGGCTGGGTCACTTAAATTTATTTGTTAATACTGTTGGAGAAATGTTTAGGTACAAATCAGAATGAATTTGTCAATGCAGTATTTACACAACAAAATAATAATACTAAATCAAATAAATAAATGAAATTGTTAAAGTCATTGTTTAGAAAACGACCAATGCATCGATAGCCATTAAATGCATCTTTTAAGGTTAAAGGAGGCTTAAGCACTTATAAAAAACTACCTATACATTGTAAAGTTTAAATTGACATAATTTTTTATTTTTATTGTGTTAACATTACAATGCTCTGAACATCTGCATGTAATAAGTAATCGTCTTCGGTTGAGACCCGAAGTATAATTAAGAATCAAACGAACTTACCTTGTGAAGTTTGATTCCAATTATGCGAGGGTCTCAACCGAAGACGATTACGTCAACCCATCCCTCCCAACCCAAAAAATAAAATAAAAAATTGTGGAGGATAACACACAATTCTCTGAAATAATGACGTCTCGTGACGCGGGGTTGCCAGTGCAGGGAACGGAAATAAGATATTTCTTTTTAGGATATATCTAAAAGTGTGAAGAAGATAGCACCATCTCATGTAATGCTGCTTGTAATAAGTAATCGTCTTCGGTTGAGACCCTCGCATAATTGGAATCAAACTTCACAAGGTAAGTTCGTTTGATTCTTAATTATTAGCCCAAGAGAAGCTTCGTTATGAAACTCGTTAAATGGTTACTAGACAATGTATAAACATACTTAAAATACATACTTATTATACATAGCAAACACTCAGACCCGAGACTCTTTAGAAAAACATTAATTTCTAAATTGACCTGCCCGGGGATCGAACCTCAGAGATGGCGACACCATGAAAACCGGTGTACAAACCACTCGGCCAAGGAGGTCGTCGATATATATGTAATCCCGTTTTCTACGGAAGATCAGCGTTGGCCGCAAGGACGTTTTTCCAAAATAAATCTAATTATAAAAATAACGAGACGATTTAAGCGTTTTTTACCGCAAATAATCAAATATTACGAGAAAATATGATTTCATTTATTTTCATAAAATTCACACTTTAATTATTAAAACCCCACTAATAAGGATAATTTATATGGCACCCTTTATATTTATATTATTAAGTATAACAGACGATGTCTCAAATAAAGTTTATAATTTATCCATATAAAAAATTATTGCTACAAATGTTTGATCGCGCATCACTTCAGAACGATTGCACCGATTTTGTTAATTCTTCAGAACAATGTTTGTATGCAACAAAAATTTTGGAAAATCGTCATGCGGTACTTTCTGGGTGATCACACGTTCAATAATGCGAAGGGGACGCTAGTTTCCAATAAAAAAAATTGTTAATTAGTCTGTTACAGGGGTACACTACATAAATACGAAAAACCTAATTCCGAAACTCATAATCACGAATTTCAAAACTCCGAATTTTATAATTCCGAATGGCTTAGAATTCCGAATATCACAATTCCGATATATCATAAATCCTTTTATACAAATCCGAAATTACAAAATCCCGAACATTTACAATTACGAAAATCAAAATTCCGAATTTCAATATTGTTAATAATTAAAATTCCGACTCAACAATAATACGAAAAATACGAATTCTGAATATCAAAATTCTGAATTATTAAATTATGATTTGGTCACCCATCCAGTAACTCGGCATTGGGAGAGTTTCTTAACTGGCAAGAACGCAAACCGATCGGCTTAGGTTAACCTGTAAATGATCACATGTTGCCAGCCCCCCATCCTCATTAAGCAAGCAAGCAAGCATTAAGCAAGCAAGCATGCAGCAAGCAAGCAAGCATGCAGCATGCAAGCAAGCATGCAGCAAGCAAGCAAGCATTAAGCAAGTAAACAAGCATGCAGCAAGCAAGCAAGCAAGCAAGCATGCAGCAAGCAAGCAAGCATGCAGCAAGCAAGCAAGCATGCAGCAAGCAAGCAAGCATGCAGCAAGCAAGCAAGCATGCAACATGCAAGCAAGCATTATGCAGCAAGCAAGCAAACAGCGTGCAAGCAAGCATGCAGCATGCAAGCAAGCATGCAGCATGCAAAACAAGCATGCAGCATGCAAGCAAGCCAACATGCAACAGGCATGGCTTTTGTCACCGCTCTGGCACTGCGAGGCTCCAGACTGCGTGGAGTCGGTTTTGCTGCGATTCGTTTCTGCTACTGACTTTTGAAGCACAACATTACTGAAAACACAACATGTTAACTTTTAAAGACAATATTTAAAATCAATTTAACATAATCATAATATGATTCTGATTGTTAATGCATTAATCATGCATGCAAGCAAGGATGGACAAAATGCCAGTTGTAGCCACGGCAAAAAAAGAATTGCAATATTAAGCAGCAATGAATTTTCAGAAATATGATAATCGGAATTCCGTTTATCGTTCTAATCAATAATATTAGAATAAACATTGTAACATCATTGGTTCTAATTATATTTTGGGTTTTTGTTTGTTCATCATCATCATCATCATCAGCCTATAAACGTCCCACTGCTGGGCACAGGTCTCCCACGTGAACAATAGCACGTGGGGATATTGGGCCATAACCCACCACGCTGGCCCAGTGCGGGTTGGTGGGTTTTAACGGCTGCCATCTTACGACAACAACCGGGACCAACGGCTTAACACGCACGGCTTAAAAAGCACGGAGGACCTCGAGATGTTTGTTTGTTCGGACTTATAAAAATCGGAAAATTTAAAAATCGTATTTATGATATACGGAATATTGACTTTCGTGATTTTAAATAAACGTGATTTTAATTTTTCGACGATTAAATATGTTTTGAAATTCAGAATATTCAAAATCGGAATATCCAAATTCGGAATTAAGTTTTTCGGAGTTTTAGGGTGTTCCCTTGTTAGAGCACCCACAACGCATTTGCTTCAAATGCCACACAAATTTGAACGCACGTGTTAACAATTAAAAGACTTAGTTTAACAAATCACCGCCTCAACTATTATCGTGGTCACGGCTATAGCCGACGTATAACGGGCCATCCGACAGAACTCAAATTATAGTTTAGATGCGGTGTTTTCGCACCCACACATTTCCGCATTTAAGTGCTTTAATGATGCGATATTATATTACAATATTGTGACTGGACGCGCTCGGACCAGTCAATGGGCATTACTTAATTGCTTCTTGAATGAACGTGATATGGCGACATTAATAATAGTTCTGGTGGGTGTTGCGTCGCGACATTGCGCTGTTATTTCGTGCGTATGGATTGAATACGGTAATAGTCGATTTTTGATCGTTGCCTGTAACTTAAAAAAAAGGTAAAGTACAGCCTGTATACTGTCCCACTGCTGGGCAAAGGCCTCCATGATTGAAATCAAGTCATCGCTACGATGGATGGGTATTGGCTCAACCCGTCGAGTGTTTTGTTAACACCGGGTGTTACTACAAACGCGTGATAACAAAACACTCGACGGGTTAATCACCATGCTTGCCAAACGCGGGTTGGTGATAACAAACCCGGACTTTGCATCGACTTGGGAATTGACCTCCGGATATCGAGCCGAATAGTTTCGGAGACTTAATGCTAGTGAAACGTTAAAAAGAAATTACTACCTCAGGTGGTTTTTCCACATATTCGAAAACTGTTTTGCGTGTTGAGCCAGAAAGAAAACTTTTATCCCAGTTTTTCTTCTTTTCATGACTTAACAACAAGCTAGTGAAATGTTGTAAGAATTGACTACCTCTGGTAGTAATCTAATCAACGTCTTCCACATAATCGAAGACTGTTTTGCGTGATGAGCGCAAGCTAGTGAAATGTTGCAAGAATTGACTACCTCAGGTGGTAATCAAACAAACGTCTTCCACATATTCGAAGACTGTTTTGCATGTTGAGCGAGAAAGAAAACTTTTATACCAGTTTTTCTTCTTTTCATGACTTAACAACAAGCTAGTGAAATGTTGCAAGAATTGACTGCCTCTGGTGGTAATCAAACAAACCTCTTTCACATATGTATATGAAGACTGTTTTGCGTGATGAGCGATAAAAAACTTTTATCCAAGTTTTTCTTCTTTTCATGACTATAACAACAAGCTAGTGAAATGTTTTTTTTTTTAAATAATCATCTGCTCCCCGCTTTTTTGCAGGATTTTAGGTTTGGTTTTTGTCTTTCTTATTTTCTTTGCAAGGGCTTTTTTATATACTGGAGCTTCATGACCTCATTTTTTTTTCTCTTTTTTATCTTTAAATTCTTCTTCTTATTGCTTTATTACAATATTTTCTTATTCTAATATATTTTCTGTCCTTCTTTTATTTTACAATTACACTTAACTATATTTAATTACATGTTTTCTTATTTTCTAATAATTCCTATTCCATTATGTAATACATTACTTTTTATATTTATTACCTATTTTCTTACTAACTAATACATTTCCTTGTACTTATGTTACATTTTCCTACATACATTTCTTCCAATAGATGATTATTTATTACATTTTCGTTAAAATACCTTCTTCTTTCCTTCTCTTATTTAAAACATGTATATTTTCCATTTACTTTTATTCTTCTTAATTTCCGGAATAATTTTACATCCTGCCACGTGTGTGGTCTTGCTTTTCCTTATACTATCTTATCTACGGGTCCTTATTTCTCCTGCTAACTATTTCCACAATTTTCTTGGCATACTCAATAAATACTTTTCTTTTTTTTTGTTGCTAGTTATTTCCTTCAAGGTGTCTTTACTAAGTGTGGTGTCAATTTTGTGTTGCAGAGTGTACCTATCGTGCATGTGTATTGGGCATTCTAGTAGGATGTGGAAGATGTCCTCGTCCGCCGCCGGGTAACAGGCACACGAGGGGCTGTCCCTGCTCTTAAATCTGTGCAGGTATGCACAGAATCCCCCGTGGCCCGTCAAGACCTGCGAGGCCAAGCGGTGCTAGTGAAATGTTGCAAGAATTGACTACCTCAGGTGGTAATCAAACAAACGTCTTCCACATATTCGAAGACTGTTTTGCGTGTTGAGCGAGAAAGAAAACTTTTATCCCAGTTTTTCTTCTTTTCATGACTTAACAACAAGCTAGTGAAATGTTGCAAGAATTGACTACCTTTGGTCGTAATCTAACCAACGTCTTCCACATAATCGAAGACTGTTTTGTGTGATGAGCGAGAAAGAAAACTTTTATCCCAGTTTTTCTTCTTTTCATGACTATAACAACAAGCTAGTGAAACGTTGAAAGAATTGACTACCTTTGGTCGTAATCTAACCAACGTCTTCCACATAATCGAAGACTGTTTTGTGTGATGAGCGAGAAAGAAAACTTTTATCCCAGTTTTTCTTCTTTTCATGACTATAACAACAAGCTAGTGAAACGTTGAAAGAATTGACTACCTCAAAAGGTTGGTAATTTTACCAACCTTTTCCACATATTCGAAGACTGTTTTGCGTGTTGAGCGAGAAAGTAAACTTTTATCCCAGTTTTCATTCTTTTCATGACTATAACAACAAGCTAGTGAAACGTTGAAAGAATTGACTACCTCAAGTGGTAATCTTACCAACTTCTTCCACATATTCGAAAACTGTTTTGCGTGTTGAGCGAGAAAGAAAACTTTTATCCCAGTTTTTCTTCTTTTCATGACTTAACAACAAGCTAGTGAAATGTTGCAAGAATTGACTACCTCTGGTAGTAATCTAATCAACGTCTTCCACATAATCGAAGACTGTTTTGCGTGATGAGCGCAAGCTAGTGAAATGTTGCAAGAATTGACTACCTCAGGTGGTAATCAAACAAACGTCTTCCACATATTCGAAGACTGTTTTGCGTGTTGAGCGAGAAAGAAAACTTTTATCCCAGTTTTTCTTCTTTTCATGACTTAACAACAAGCTAGTGAAATGTTGCAAGAATTGACTACCTTTGGTCGTAATCTAACCAACGTCTTCCACATAATCGAAGACTGTTTTGTGTGATGAGCGAGAAAGAAAACTTTTATCCCAGTTTTTCTTCTTTTCATGACTATAACAACAAGCTAGTGAAACGTTGAAAGAATTGACTACCTTTGGTCGTAATCTAACCAACGTCTTCCACATAATCGAAGACTGTTTTGTGTGATGAGCGAGAAAGAAAACTTTTATCCCAGTTTTTCTTCTTTTCATGACTATAACAACAAGCTAGTGAAACGTTGAAAGAATTGACTACCTAAAAGGTTGGTAATTTTACCAACCTTTTCCACATATTCGAAGACTGTTTTGCGTGTTGAGCGAGAAAGTAAACTTTTATCCCAGTTTTCATTCTTTTCATGACTATAACAACAAGCTAGTGAAACGTTGAAAGAATTGACTACCTCAAGTGGTAATCTTACCAACTTCTTCCACATATTCGAAAACTGTTTTGCGTGTTGAGCGAGAAAGAAAACTTTTATCCCAGTTTTTCTTCTTTTCATGACTTAACAACAAGCTAGTGAAATGTTGCAAGAATTGACTACCTCTGGTAGTAATCTAATCAACGTCTTCCACATAATCGAAGACTGTTTTGCGTGATGAGCGCAAGCTAGTGAAATGTTGCAAGAATTGACTACCTCAGGTGGTAATCAAACAAACGTCTTCCACATATTCGAAGACTGTTTTGCGTGTTGAGCGAGAAAGAAAACTTTTATCCCAGTTTTTCTTCTTTTCATGACTTAACAACAAGCTAGTGAAATGTTGCAAGAATTGACTACCTTTGGTCGTAATCTAACCAACGTCTTCCAAATAATCGAAGACTGCTTTGTGTGATGAGCGAGAAAGAAAACTTTTATCCCAGTTTTTCTTCTTTTCATGACTACAACAATCAACAACATTAACTAATATTGTAAAAACACAGCTTGGTATGAATAAGGTTTTTGAAGCATTAGAAAGAGCATAAAAGTCAGTTGCGGAATAGCAACCAAAGGATCGTCTGACCAACTGAAAGAAATAGGAATTATAAGGAAAGTTAACGTTACATTTTGGCTATGTATTTGGATCACCAGCCAGATTGTCAGACAATATCGTCAGGTTGACTGCAAGACCCCACTGCCTTTATCCACGTAAAGCTCGGGGCCGACTAAGGTAGCGTGTTAAAGACAAGGTCTACACCCAGAAGTGAGTGTTAACGAGCTCAAATGATGATGACGATGATGTATTGCGGGTCATTATGCCATCATCAGTTCGAAAGTATATGAACAGGATCCCATTATACAGCAAATGTCAGTCAGTCAATGCCTAAACTATAAGAAGTGTGAGAGATATAAACTACTCACATTTCAGCAACGAAATATCAAAATGTATTTTTAATTATAAACCAAAGGTTGCGGATGCGCGATGCGACTTGTAAAAGATGTTCAACGATCCTGTGATGTTATGTCACGAGCGCGGGGCGGCGCAAGCGCCGAGAGCGACCCGCGTGGGCGGCCCCGTAGTGACGGGAAAGAGAGAGGCGGTTTTATATCGATATAAATATTATTATTAATGGAATAAAAAATAACAGGCTCTAAGGCATTCAGATTGCGATCTTGCCTTGAGGAGTGGTGGAGAAGAGAGAGGCGGTCCTATATCGATATAAATATAATTATTTATAAAATAAAAAATCTAAGGCTCCAAGGCATTCAGATTGAGATCTTGCTAGTTAAGCAACTTTCACAATGCCGGGTCGCTTGATGGGTGACCGAATTAAAACATCTCGAGCTTCTTCCGTATCCGGGAGGCATTAAATCCGTTGGTCCCAGTTGTTGCCGTAAAATGGCAGTCGTTAAAACCCATCAAACCGCATTAGGCCAGCGAGCTGGGTCCATAGGTTATCTCCTTATGTGTCCTCCTGTTGTCCATGTGGGAAGATCTATACCTTATTCGGTTAAGGGCAGTTTCTGGTTATGGCAGATTATTTTTATGGTAGATTCGTGTTAGCGCTGATAACGAAAGTCGCGATCAAAAACTAAAACCGTACCTATTACACAAAAAATTCAAAACAGAAATGAAAGGAGATCTATTTAATAAATCTGTTTTGAGCATAGTCTTTGACTATAAGTACGCACACTTTCATAGGTGCACAAACACAAATTACAATACATTACTTTCATTTACCTCGATTTATTTATTTTATACAGTTACTGAAGAAAGAAGCCTCAATTCTGGATAAAAAATAACACAAACTGAACTTTCTTCAAAATCAAGCTCGGTCAATATGGCGAAAAAACCTACCCTTTAGAATGTTTGGAAAAATTATCAAAAATTAGCTTTAAAAATTTATACAAATAAATAAAAATAATAATATTTATTTATTTAGATATTTTGATGCATGGGTTAGTAACCGAGTTCTTACATCAAATATAAGTAGAAATACAAATATACAGTAAAAGAATTAAAAAAATAAATTTGCTTTGCATTTAGGTTTTTAAGGTGGTGAATCTTCAGGGTGCGTATCATTTCATATAATGACAAATGTACTAATTTCAAAGGACAACGTTCATTGGATAGAATTTTTACTTGTTCTAAATACATTTCCTTTAACAACATTACGTATATTATTCATTTGATATAATACTCATCTTACAACTTTTTTTATAAAGCTGTATTGGTAGTGTAATCATTTTCTATAACTTAGCTTTAAAATAGCTTTTCATCCCTAATATGATTTCAAATAACGTCTTAAAAAGTTAATACGTTGTGTTATCGTTAAGGTTGTGCTACAAAAGTCAGTGACAGAAACGAATCGCGGAAAAACCGACTCCACGTAGACTTGTCTGCCCTACCCTAGAGTGTAATTAAAGCCCGCGTAGGCGAAGAGGGGCGAGGCGGCCCGTGAGCTGAGGAGCAGGTGAGTTTTATGCTCGCCGCCGTGGCGAAGCTGCGGTGGTGAGCGAAGGGTGGTCTGCGACGATAAGCTCGCGCAGGACCCGCAGCGCCGGGGCCGTGACAGAAACCATGCCTGCTGCATGCTGCATGCCTGGTGTATGCTGCATGCCTGCTTGCATGCTGCATGCCTGCTTGCATGTTGCATGCCTGCTTGCATGCTGCTTGCTTTCATGCAGGCTGCTTGCTTGCTTGCATGTTGCTTGCTTATTATATAAATAATGTTTTCTATCATCAGATTATTATATCAAATGTATGTTTTATCAAAAGTTCATTTTATCAAGTGAAATTATAGAATCTAAAAATATATTAAAATGTTTATTATATTAAGTCAGTTGTTATATCAAATGAAATGAAATTATACGAATTGAAAGTATGTAATATGAACGTTAGACCATAAAAGTATTTATATCAAACATTACACATCCGAACCTTCCCACTAATACCCAATGAAGTTTAATTCGTAGTACATTATAAATATTAAGTATCAAATATACAAATACTATCTAATAAAATTACGGAATCTGCAGGTGTAGGTACCAATACAGTTTTTTGATGATTGTATTCCTGCCCTACCACGAATCTGCTATAAAAAGAATCTGCTGTAGTAGGACCTGGCATTACCAGAATCTGCCTTTTACTGAATAAGAGATCTATACCTAACAGTGGAATATTTATGGGCTAATGATGAAGACGATGGAAAAAATATTTTTGTTTTTAATTATGTTTCGCGAACACTTAATCAGAAATCCTTAACTACAGGAACTGGATACATGAATAACTATCGGAACACAGAAATGCAGCTAACATCGTTGTTAAGGCAACAGTTTAATATTTATACAAAATGGTAATAGTCTATATTAAAGTAAAATTTTAAACACTGAAAAAAGACGACAACCTCAGGCGGGAATCGAACCACGCACCTTCCGCATTCCGGGCGGCTGCCTTAACCACTTGGCTACCGAGGTCTGGCTTTCAACCGTCGAAATGCGGAAAGCGGCCTGGAATGCGGAAGGTGCGTGGTTCGATTCCCGCCTGAGGTTGTCGTCTTTTTTCTGTGTTTAAAATTTTATTTAATAGATTTAAGCGTTATTAAAATGCTAAAATATAAAACATTAATCTATAAACGCAGCTTCATCTTAACCGAATGTTCAATATTTGTAAAAATATTTCTTTCGAATCTCAGAGGTGAAAACTTCTAAGATTTCATGAAGCAATGTTGACTAAAAACATAAGCATCAAGCACTGGTAAATTTCGACGGTTGAAAGCCAGACCTCGGTAGCCAAGTGGTTAAGGCAGCCGCCCGGAATGCGGAAGGTGCGTGGTTCGATTACCGCCTGAGGTTGTCGTCTTTTTTCAGTGTTTAAAATTTTACTTAAGTATATTTAAGCGTTAATAAAACGCTAAAATATAGAACATTAATAGTCTATATTGTAAAATTATGCTCCGGTTTTACTTCTACAAATTGCTTAAGGTTAAAAAAGTGTGATTGGATTGGCAAAATTGCCACCGATTTAGTATCGCAAATAAAGTTACTACTACAAGGATATTTTAAATGACTGTATGCGACGTTTATTTTTCTTTACTCTTTACATACATAAAGTTGGATTGCCAGAAATCCATTGACTTAATAGACAATTTCTGTCTTTTGTTAGCTAACTTTAAGGTTGAGCATAAAACTTGTGACGTTAGCGTAGAGTCGAGTTACAGAATCGACATGTTTTTTTCAGTTTAGTAGATATTTTATTCTGATATTATTACCCGAAAATAATAATAATAATCAAAATTATACTATTCAATAACAGGTTAGTAAAATTGCTATTTGTTGGCTTGATAAAGCTCATAATAAAACTATAACATCGATTATTTATCAATACACACCTTTTTAAATTGGGTACAACTTTATCTTTGTGCAAAACGACAAAGTAATTTTATCGATATCGATAAAACTAATAACTCACACCCTCAACACTAGCTGAAGCGGGCGCAATCTTTCGCTAAACCCGTGGCGGCTGTGGCGACAGACAACATAAGGTCACAAACGGCCCCATAAGCGCGGACCTTAAAATATATAGCCTTGTACATTAAATGTCTAATGCCATTTCATTTGCCGTATCCCATACAACGAGTCAGCGAGCTTGAATAGCAAGTGAGCTGGCATCGTCTTAAGAGTCGTGTACGTTAGAGGTTTATTAAATTGTTGTTACAGACGATGTTATGATAGGCCTCCTTCGTTATTTATCGTATGTTGCTAAGTAAAATTATGTTTTATGTAAATGTTTTTGCTGTCTATTGAGCTTGAATTTGAAATTGTATGTTTAATAAGGATGTAGCTTAAGGTGGGTGCCAATATGGAATTTAGTATTAAAGAACAGTTAAATAACTATAAACACTTTTCAATAGAAAAAAGGTTTTCGATTTCTCTCTTCTTTTCTGCAAGTCGTTTATGTTTCTTATTGATAAGGATAAGGATACACCAAGGACGATTACACACATTTATTTCAACAAGTCTTAGTGATGACTTCTTGTTTTTAGGAAGAGCGATCTCACCTTACTACAGGTTTTTAAGCTTAAAAGGGTGAGATCTATACCTAACTCTGTAAAGGCGACTTGTGTTATGAATAAATTTATTGTTATTGTTATAAGGTGTCATCCATTAAAAAGGTTTGTTGCAAACGGGTTATTTAATAAATAAATTTTTATTTTTTTCAAATTAAATGAAATAGAACTTGGGTGCAATTTTAAACCGTTGTCACACAATTATATCAAATAATACCTTATAAGAGCACCATATTTAATTAAACTATTTACATTCAAATTCATATTTTGTATTTTGTGACCTGGTAACGACATATAAAATATATATTTTTTGTAAATGTCGTTGCTTCTGTGCGCTGTGGTTTCTTGCGCCCGTTCTTTGCCACAGTTAAAAAATAATGTCCTGAATGGGTACTTATTGATTGAGTTTGTTGAATAAATATATTTTACTATTGACTACGTTAATATAGCCTTACTTTTTCATGCCTCACTTAAGATCCTAAGATTTCTTTTATAGACGGCCGACTCTTTCAAAGGCTTTCCGCTGCACACCTTGTAAGGCGGTAAGGTTTCCTCAATATAATTGCAACGGAAGTGTATGTGTGATTTGTACTTGAAATAATTATGTTTGTTCCGTTCAAAGTTCTTGAGTGTAAAGTATTTGTTACAACATTTTAAAGATGTTGACCTTTATCTGTATGTCGTGGTGTAGGTAAATAGGAGATAACGATTCGAACACACTTTTGAGAATAGATAAATCGACTTTAAAGATTATTTTAATAAATCATAATAATATCGTCTGCTGTTAGGCTGGGTTTAGGCCCACGTTATCAATTATGTTATTATTAACCGCCTCTGTGGTCTAGTGGTTAAACCACCGGTCTCAGACCCAGAGGTCCCGGGTTCGATTCCCAGCGGGGGGTACATCTTTGTGTGCTCGGTTTGGTTGGTGGTAGGGCTGTTAAGTCCGCCTGGCTAGCTACCACCATCTTATCTAAGTCTGTCGCCATAACAACGATGTTTATTGCATTGTTGTGTTCCGACAATAGAGATAAGATAGCCAGTTCCTCAGTGGTTGAGGATTCCGGGTAAAGCGCGCTTTTACCTTTGGCCTCATCGTCACTTACCATCAGGTGAGATAAAGGCCAAGCGCTTTCCCGTACCAGAATAAAACAAAAAAAAAATTATGTACATGGGGTGATCGGGTCATAACCCACCATGCCTGCCTAATGTGGGTTGGCGTGTAGTAACGACAGCCATCTTACGACAACAACTGCACCAGGACGACTTTACGTGTCTTCTAAAGCATAGATAGAAGCATCTGAGATATATTAATTTGATTACCCATCCGCTGATCCTGTATAGCAAATGTTGGTTAACTCTTACAGAAGGTGACTAAACATCCTAGTAATATCCTTCCTTCCTTTTCACGGTAATGGCTTAGGACCACGACGGCACTTGCTGAGTCTCTTGTTGGTTCATCTCAGTACAAGGTAGATTGTAATTGCAAGTACTAAATTGATTTGATTTTAATGATAGTTTATGATATATAAAAATGTTTTGGACGATTCATAGTGCTTATTAATTAAGTTTATTAATTATATACTTTTTATTGTTTTATATTTTAGCGTTTTATTAACGCTTAAATATACTTATGTAAAATTTTAAACACTGAAAAAAGACGACAACCTCAGGCGGGAATCGAACCACGCACCTTCCGCATTCCGGGCGGCTGCCTTAACCACCTGGCAACCGAGGTATGGCTTTCAACCGTCGAAATTTGTCAGTGCTTGATCCTTATGTTTTTAGTCAACATTAAGTGGTTAAGGCAGCCGCCCGGAATGCGGAAGGTGCGTGGTTGGATTCCCGCCTGAGGTTGTCGTCTTTTTTCAGTGTTTAAAATTTTACATAAATACTTTTTGACATTGACTATGCTCAATTAAATTGTAGCCTAAACTGAATAAAAGATATTAAATTTTGAATCTTGGTGCACATATGTAGTCCTACTCAACCTTAGCAAACGTTTGGATGATATAATTCGTGTGCCAAAGATTAGGAAAGTTTATTGCATTACTTACAGGCTTACGTATCCTAACTTTCGACCTCACACGCGTAATAACATCGGAATTAATGGCCGTCTTCACTTTTTGTTTGGCTTGAACATTATTACGGTTCGTCATTATTCCTTACGTTATGGAGATGCAACGTTGTCTTTGTATAATGCGGTAAGGATGCGTAGTTTCGAAAGCTATTTTTAATGATTTTCTTTTTCGTAATGTGATCGAATCCTTGCTGAAAGAATACCTGCTTCTGTGAATCATTTTGAACTGACAAGTAATATAGACTAGAGATTTTTGTCATTATATCAATGAAAACTATATATTTTTTGACAGGGATTTATTGAAAAGTAATGATGTTTGTTCGTTGGTGAATTCATGACTAAAGTGCCAGTTTCTATTTTTGTATTCTATTCTTGTAGTTGTAGTATTACAACTACATGAATAGTTGACAATTGCTATTTCTGTCGAACTTTACGAATTTCTGCCTTACTTCACAACTTCTATAAAGTTTATATACCTTCTTCGGTTCCAGCTATGTGGTGGCGGCTTATAAAACATACTACCAATCCAATCTATCCTTTGGATGTCGTAAAAGGTGACTAACGGACTAAATACCTACTGTACTTATTTATAGTACAGTCACGAACAAAAATATGTAAACAATTGTGACTCTTAATACAATGGAATAAGAGTCAAAGTGTATACATATTAGTGCTCGTGACTGTACATCCAACAGTATAAACGGGCGATGGGCTCATCACCTATCATGCTGAGCACATGTGCAGTTGTTAACTGCTAAAACGTGGACTGCAGCAGTGCCCTGCTTTTGCGGTCCTATTCCCTCTTTTGGGACAATAGTGTATGTATGTATGTGAGTAGGACTAGATGGGGGTTATTACTCACGTCCGTAGCTTTACTCTTGAGACTCTACATGTGACTCTTGTGGTGCTAAATGAGTGACACTATCTGAGTGGTAGAGCCAGCAAGAATTGGGTCGGATAGCCCGGCGTAATACCACCCCCCGCCCGGCGCCCTCATACGGAATAACAGTGTGAAAAACTGGCACTCGTTGCAGATGTATTTTTTTTTTAATTTCGTCCAGTGAGTGAAAGTACCGGAGGCCTATCTCTTCCCCTCCACCCTCACCTACACCTTCCTCAAAGATCCTACTGCTTCCTCAAGGTCAGCAACGCACCTGCGACTCCACTGGTTTTGCGGTTCGCTATGGGCGGCGGTGATTACTTTCCATCAGGTGACCCGCCTCCTTAGAGCATTCAACCAACTGAATGCTCTAAGCCCGCCTCGTTTGCCTCCTTTTCAAAAAGAGTTTGCGTCGCACCAAACCTCTTTCGGTTTGTTTGCTTCGCACCAAACCTCCTTCGGTTTGTAAATGCGCGGCCGAGAATGTGCGAACAGCCGATGAATGGACGCACCCCCCCGGCCGCCGCGCCCCGCCCCCCATTGTTTCGGCGACAGATTATAATAATTTCCCGCCAAATCAAAATCGTTTGGGAATCGAACGATAGACTCCGGTGATGTTATTAAATCAATCGGAGTACTGCGACCGAGTGTTCTTGATACTTTCGGTATTAAAAATAAAATAAAAATATTAGTAGTACAGCCTGTAGTCTGTACACTGTCCCACTGCAGATCAAAGGCATACATCATTGAAATCAAGTCATGGCTACAAATTGATTCAAAGTCAAAGTGAAATTATTTATTCAATGTAAACCTTTACAGGCACTTATTGACGTCAATACTAGTAATAATTAAAAAAAAACAGTTAACTAACTTGTAGTTAAGACTTAACAACTAATTTAACTAACTAACTATAGTCTGTGCCAGACAAACGCGCATCGCTACCTCAAGTACCACTGCACGCCGAAACAGAATCGCGTCAAACCGAAATATAAGCCGTGGCGATAGAATTCTGTGTAAACAAACGTATCCTGGTACGAAACAAAAATGGCGGGCAAGTGTCTCCTCTAGCGACACAAACGTCTAAAATTGGTTGAAAATTAATTTAAAATATTATAATTTAATAAATCAAGGGATCGCTAAAGCTCAGCAACTGCTTCTATGGCCGGCCTCTGACAGGATGGATAATCTAAAACAAAGAAAAATAAATTTAGGGCACAGTCTTCAAAAGAGTTAATGTAATGTACTAATTTGAAACTAGTGTAACATTGACAGCTAAAGACGTTCTTGGATTACTTCGAGAACGATTAGGTTAACATGTAAAAGACAGAATTTATAAAACAGAAGAATATTTGCCACCCCTCCACCTTTTCCCTTGCCTGTCTTATAGGCAACTAACGGACTAAAGACTTCACAAACATCGAACACCATAGAGCGGTGATGGGCTCACCACCCGTCACGCTGAGCATATGTGCAATCGCTATTTGGTGAAGTGAACTATGGCAGAGGACTGACTAAAGGACTCAGACCTTTAACCTTTCGGGATAATAGTTTTTGTAAAGTACTGAAGTTATATCGAGCAAGGATCAACATTAATAAAATATGCAATTGGCACTCACGGGTTGTATCAGATGCGACATGCACATTTGAGAGAACAATGCGTTCCGGCTAAATGTAGGGTACATTTGTCTGTGAATTGTACCTCTAATACTGAATATACATTTACAGATCCATTTCAATATGAACCTTATGTTTTCAGAGTTACTGACCACTTCGAAATGGCGCTTAAAATTCGTAACACGAGCAGCAAGCTTTTCAAAGCCTACGCAACTCTAGATGGTTGAACGCGCAACCATTGTCACAGGAAACAGTTTGTTTTGTTTAAGGTAAGAAAGTGTATTTTGGGTTCCCATACATGGTATTTACGTTCTTTTTATAGTGACAAGTGGGTGTTAATACAGGTAGCCAGCGGACAATAAGCGATCAGTCATTCTGTTAGATAGATGTAGTGATTATATTGTTCGTTAAAAGCCTTGGGATGAATTCCGACGCGCTTGTTGAACAGAACAGACAGAAAAACTGTTTAGCATGAATAAGGGTGTAAACGTTCAGATCAACTGTATCAAAATTAATTGTTACCTCGGTAATCGGTGACATTATAGACTTTTTATTGAGATTTGAAATAGTTATCTCATCATCATAATCGCCACATACACGTTCCACTGCTGGGCTTAACTGGGCTGGGGAGATTGATCCATAACCCATCATACTGACCCAATGCAGTTTAGTGGTTTTAACGACTGACATCTTTTTGATAACAAAAGGGACCTTCGGCTTTACGTGACTTTTTAATTTGGTCATCTATCCAAGGACACGGAATTGCGAAACCTGCTTCTCTCAAAATATCGCAAACCAAACGGCCTGGGCAAAATATGTTACTAGTAATACTAATAGTATTTAAAAAAAATATATTTAATATTTTGAAATATATTTAACCATAGGATAAAATGTTTACTAGAAAAAAACAACCAATCTCAGAAAAGCTTGAATGGGAATTAAATATTTGAGCATTATTATCGCAAAAAAACATCAAATATTACGAAAGTAGTAATGCTGCTAAATTGGGTTTGGGATACTTGGTAAGCCTTAATTAACAAAACAATAAAAAGTTTTATACAAACGTGTTGGTATAACTTTTTACTAACTGAGACGTCAATGTATCAGATTCTCGAACGTAAGCTTAGCTAAGCTTTGGTAAGTCGGTGTAGGTCATAAAAATACACATGCCCTTTTATTTAACAATTATCTTAGGTAATAAATAATAAATAAAACAAGTTTGGTTAAATTCCACTAAAAATATTCAGAGGCAATCGAATAGCAATCTGTTTGCATTTTCACATTAAAATAGAGACAAAGTAGTTAAATCAATATTAGTATTATTTACATATACCTAACAAAAAGAAAAATTTGGTCACATTCAACCATATCTGTATTTAGTAACCTAAACAAAGGATCATCAAATTGCAAAACCGTGTAAGCAATATGTTAATGTCTCGATTCGTATTTTTAAATTTTTTTTTGGTTAACAGAACCCAAGATTTCGGCCTAAAAAATTGACATGACGCACAGGGCAAACTATTCTCGTACAGGTGATGTGTTTAGGCTAGGAGCTTGATTACATTTTTAATTAGGATTCGCTGCTTATGTATAATATTCTGCAAAGATTTTTATATTTTAACTTATTTTAAATGAGTGTTCGTGTTCTGTAACAAATGATAAAATAATCGGATAAAATGTTTACTAGAAAAAAAATGCAGCGTAAATCAAACTACTAAAAAAATTTAACGAGTCTTCTGGGGTCTGGGTAGCTTAGCGGTTAGAGCAGTGGACCGGCAATCCAAAGGTCATGGATTCGAATCATATTCGAGTTTTCCTGAGACTGGTTGTTTTTTTCTAGTAAACATTTTATCCTATATCTATAAAGCATTGTGAATGCAAACATTTTAATAATAAAGATAAAATAATCGTTATAGGTTTAATAAGTCAATTGAAGTGTCAAGTAATTGAGTAAGCAAATTTTATCGTCCTTATGAAAGGTTATAGAATAATTAAATATTTAGGTATATATTTCACATTCGCGTTCTATTACAAATATAAAATTAAACGATGAAGAGTGTAAACTTGGTTAGTCCTTATTCGCATACCTTCTATGTACTCGACATTTTGGCCGAAATACTCAGACCAGTACAACACGATCGAAACTTAAACTCACGAGCGTAATAAGCAACATACATTCATTAATTGTTGTCGATTGTCGTTCGAAAGCTAGATATTACAATTTTTAAAAAACGTTATCTCTATCTCCACTACTATCTCGACGTTACAATGTAGATAAGAGCTCATAGCTTTAAATTAATCAAGTATAATAGACTCGTCTTCATTCACTGGTGTTGTAACAAGTTAATATATCTACATGCACAACACAGATACTCAGTTTCAGGTACAATTAATCATTGGACAGTTACCGTATTCGATAATGATCGTTCTGATGTTGATAAAAGAATCACATGTTTATTCACAGTTTTGGTTAGATGATGTTCTTATTTTGCATTAAAATCGCATTACTCAATACTTAAGAGCTTATTAGGGTTTTGAAAGAAATACAATAATCATTAACGAATTCCTAGTGCCGTGTTTAAATTATAGAAATTGTCAATTTCTGAAAAATTCAGTTTTAAGCCAGTAATAACTTTAGTCACTTTAAAAGTATTGCACCTCATTATAAATTAAGTGTTTAACCTAATTATGCATTTCTTTTTACTGGTCGGTCGCTACGGCCTACAACTCGTCCGAAACGTCGGGAATTTAAAAAAGTATGCCTAGGATACCTATTACGAAGCAAATTGCGATTGAAGAGGTTTCATAAAGTAACGATGTTGACGTTAAAAATGAAACGTATATTTAAAACTAAGATTCACGTTTGAGAGCACATGCTCGTACGGAGTCGCAGCCGCAGACGTATTACACGTATATTAGGTTAGAATACTTATACGAATCAAATTGCGTTTGAAAAGGTTTCATATAGTACCGAGGTCGATTTTTAAAATAGACATCTATTTGAGACTAAGTTAAGTGTCGCAGCCGCATTGAACGCATTACACGTTTATTGGATTGCTGCGTCGTAAATCTTTGTAACACATTTATTGGGTTAGAATACGTCTATACGAAGCAAATTACGTTTGAAGAGGTTTCATAGTGTACCGAAGTCGATTTTTAAAATAAAACGTCTATTTGAGACTAAGATATGTGTCGCAGCCGCATTACACGTTTATTGGGATTGCCGCGTAAATCTTTGTAAGGTGCAATCGAGGAAGTTCTCGGTCGACCATTTTTCGGCGATATTCGCTTGCACACTTAGATTAAAACAAAAGGGCTTGCACATAGGGTTACCATTTAGGAATTTGAAAAGTCCTGACAAAAATCCTGACATTTCGATAAAAGTCCGGACTTTTTAGTCACAAAATGGAGACATGATACTCTCTTTTTATGTTTTGTTTTTAGTTAAGGAAATTAATAAAAATTAAAGACTTAATTGACATTTTTATTATTGAAATTTTGCATTCGCAAAGGTAAAATGTTTACTAGAAAATAAATATTATTTGACATTACTTAAATGTTACTCATATTCTAAAATCCGGACAAATTAAAGTGCCGGACAAAGTGTGGACTAGAGTCTAAAAGTCCGGACATGTCTGGACAAATCCAAACGGATGGTAACCCTACTTGCACACGATCTAAGCGCACGCCAGGCCTGGCGCACTCCGCGCTTTAGGCAAGAAGCTACAAGTAGCCGACCAGACGGACGCCCGCAAACAGTCCGCGAACGACTCGCTGACGTTTGGGACACATTATATTCGGAAACAGTGTCCGAATTGACACTTTTTTATTTTATTATTTTTTTTACTGACGATTCGGCCACCAATAAAAATTTACATTAATTTTAGGAAAATGTACAATATTAAAAAACAACAACTTGATTTATCTGACTGTACTGAACAGCTCCAATAATTTAATATTGTCCGAATCGTCAGTGGAAAAATAATAAAAGTAAAAGTGTGATTTCGGACACTGTGTCCCAATATAATGTGTCCGAAACGTCAGTTAGTCCCGCGAACACCCTGCAGTCGTTAGAAGAGGTAATAGATAGAAAAAGAGGCAACTTCTAGGTAAATTTAACAGTAGGTATGGGAGCGGTGTGCGACCTGAATTGCACTTTATTGTGTCTTAGCGAGAGTCGCTATTTATTTAAATAGACTTAGCGAAGTGAATCTTCTGTACTTGTACTATTATGTATTTTAAGCGCGCGCTACAGGGGGTCTTTTCTGTATCTTAGTCAGCGCTGTCGCGGCGCTGAGAATGATTGACTCTGTCTCTTTTACATTCATAGAATTGGAAAGAGACAGAGTCGATTCTCAGCGCTGTGTCAGCGCTGACTGAGATACAGAATTGGCCCTGTGTAGGTACGCGCGGTCAGAATGGAGCGCAATCAAATATCGCCGAAAAGTTACTCGACTGGTACACCTTAAAAGTGGAGAGGTATTCGGCCGTCGTATATCACACAAACTGTTATCTGCGTCCGCTGTCGCTTTGATGCATTGCGCTCGCGCCGCGCTGTTGATTAAATAAATTAATTTGTCACCGACTCGATTGTAGGATAAAGCCTCTTTAATTAATGTATAGTTTCACACTTTTTGTGTGGGCTAGTAGGTAGGTGTTTTAAGAAATTTGTCTTGTTGTTCTTTCTTTTTTTATTTATTCTTTAATTTAACAAAACAGCTAATAAAGTGTGACAAATGTTAGCCCCATCCGATGATATGTAGCATTTTTTTTATATGCAAATTTTTCTTTAAGTGATTTGTTAAGAAGTTTACACATAAGTTGTAACAGTAAAGTTAAAAAAAGTAACACACACATACACACACTTAATTGAGATTGGAATTTAAATAGATATGTTCGGAGCTCCCAACGCCGTAATTTAGATAAAAAGGTGTGTCCCAACAGTGCATAAATACCTACAAGGTGTCCAAACAACGTTATCGAGTGACCACCTTGGTGAGCGTGATATTAATGGAACCCGAGATAGAACGCTTTTGAACAATAAATTTACGACTTTTGGAACTTATTCGCATTATAATAAAACAAAACAGACTCTTTTTTGTTAAACCTTTTTTGTTTTTCTGGTTGACGCAAGACTCGTTCGTTGGCGCAGCGGCTAGCGCGTTTGAGTGGCGAACGTGAAAGTTAAGCAACTGTCGCTAATGTCGTGTTCTCGGATAGAGAGGGCTAAGCCAAGAAGTTGAATATTTGGTGGTACTTACCTACTATGGTTTTTTTAAAATTATTTAGTCACTTTTAGGGGTAATCAAATAAATCTGTTATTTATATTCTATTGTATTTCAATATAAAAATATTGCATTTCAGTAATATACTAAACTAACGTGGTTACATAAAACGTCTTTGAATTAAATTAGAAATGGTAAAAACAGCACCCTTACCACCCTTACTTGAGACTAGTTAATTATATGATCACAGTCAATAATGATTATTGGCCTTATAAAATCGTCAATGAGGCCGATCGCACAAAGGGCTCTGCCAGATTCCCGCCGAAAGGCCGGGAACAAAACAAAAGCCAATCAGGCCTCATAAAGAATAATTAAAAAGTTGATTTTTATTGAGTTGCACCCTTCACGCATTGTAGCATGTATTTAGAATTAATCAAATGGTTTATGGGAAGCGTCGGTGCGTATATGAGATTAGACAAAATGATCCGATCACATTGTGTGATTTGTTTCGGACTCGGCCTCAGGGCTGAGGACGGGTGCCATAAATGGGCCGTTTATTACGGGGCCGAGGCCGTTTCCTATGAATCCTTCTATTAGGCGCGAATTGGGTTTTATCAACTTAATTGGTTAGAGCGCCACCTGTAAACGTACCTTTTTATACTTGTTCAATTATTTCATGCCATTATCATCATCATCAGCCAAAAAAAAAAGAAAAAAAACCATGAAAAACGAAATTAGAGATTATCATTTATTCCTGATCCTTAATGTTAATTCAATCATATTTGAAGTAAAGTATTACAGAAATAGTTTAATGCTTTTCCTGCTGACGGTATTTTAAACAATATTGAATTTTAATCAAGAAAACTAAAAATCGGGGGCCAGGGAGACCGGTGACTGGGAGTTAGGGGCCACGAGGAATACCCCAAAATTACTTCATACTCTCATACCAATTTATCAGGACTTAAGTTTCTTTACAAAACTTGTTTTTTTAAAAAGGGAAACTAGATTAAGGACAATAGTACGTTATTACCCTAGGGGTTTGGCGCCCGAGCGTAGCGAGGGCGCCTATAGTTCGAGAGACTAAGTTTATAAGTCTTTCACCCGAGGTAAACACTGTGTTTTTTATCACGAATACAAGAAAAGTAAAAATAAAAACATGAATTAGCTATGTAATTTTTTTTTTAAAACACTGAAAAAAGACGACAACCTCAGGCTGGAATCGAACCAGGTGAAAACTTCTAAGATTTGATGAAGCAATGTTGACTAAAAACATAAGCATCAAGCACTGACAAATTTCGACGGTTGAAAGCCAGACCTCGGTAGCCAAGTGGTTAAGGCAGCCGCCCGGAATGCGGAAGGTGCGTGGTTCGATTCCCGCCTGAGGTTGTCGTCTTTTTTCAGTGTTTAAAAAAAAAAAATTACATAAGTATATTTAAGCGTTAATAAAACGCTAAAATATAAAACATTAATGAATTAGCTAGAGAAAAATGTTAATAATACAATTGTCTGTTAAACGGAAGTATAAACAAAACTCTACAAATCGAAAAAACAAATGAATACTTATCGGATTGCCGCTTTCCCGCCTATTTTGTTTTTTTTTCTGTGGCCGGCCAGCTATTCAGCCCTTAGTTTTCATTTTCATCATTAAAAACAATGGTGAATATTTTTTTAAAGAAATAGTAGAAATTAAATTATAATAAAGTAATTTCAAAAAATATATTCTTTAATTAATTATCTTTATGTTATTTCAATTTTACATCGTGCTGTTATTGAGTGGCTGTATAGAAAGTTGGAACATGGTCCAATAGAAATGTGAAAATAGAACTAGTTATTTTTAATAATTTGACAGTACCTGTCAGAAAAACGATTCTCCCTAGGGCTGAAAAGTATTACTTTCAACCCGCTTCTTAGGCAACTTCAGACCTACTTTCCAAATATGAGGAATAAAAACATACTTATAATCCCTAGAAAACACCCAATCCCGAAATCATAATAACGTACATTATAATCACGACTATTATCCCCGAAGGGTTAGTCAGAGACAAAAGCAGTTTTCTACCATAGTCCACTTTTCAAGAAATAGCGACTGCACATGACTGTGCTCAGCGTGATAGGTGGTGAGCTCATTGCCGCTCTGTGCTGTTGGATGTATGATATAATCCCGAAATTGCTTTTTATAATAACATGTATTTCTAAATTGACCCGATCGGGAATTGAACCCGGGACTTTAGAGGTGGCGACGCGATACGGATATCGCAGATAAGCACCACTCGACCACGGAGGTCGTCAAAAGGACGTCCACTGTTAGCCAAATGTCTATCATTGAGCTATTATAAGAATAATAAACAGTGTACAATTAAACAACACACTTATCTAATAATATCTACAGTTATTAAAACATCAGACAAATCACAGTTATCACGACTGTATAGCAATAACGCCACTATAATTTCTATAATAGCGTATATTGCATCTGTTTTTGTTATTCCTGTTATTAAGTAAGGCACGGGCCTCTAATATGCAATTATAAATTTTATCCGTCTGTCAAAATGTCTTTCAGTGGCAGAGGATGAGCGCAAACGTGCGACAGCTGATATATAGAGCCTATCATTATAGCTCTATAGACAAGGATAGGAATATAGACAAGGATAGAAATAGTGACATTGTGTAAAAATGTGTTGCGCAAACGCTAGAATGTAAACCATTAGGAAATAGTGGCAACCGCCCCTGCGGTCTGGTGGTATATCCATCAGGTCTCTGGCTTGTAGGTCTTGGGTTTGATTACCAGTGGGAGAACATGTTGTGAGCTGTTTGATTAATGATACCTATCTATCACCAATCGAACTTCACAAACCTTTACCAACCAACCAATCAACTTAGATAAGTTCATCTGGCTAGTCTAAGGCTAGTCTCTAAATCGAGTTATTTTATGATTGACGGTGATTATGACGGTGTCCTAAGGATCTGTCCGTCGTAATCATCATCAATCCGGGCTTGAGAATTGAACTAAGGGTATGCAACACGACATTTTATTTACGTGCCCCTGAATGAACGTAACAAAATTACAGCTTGATGTTAATTCAACTACTAAATTGGTAAGATAAACGTACATCTTCAATTTCAATAATTGAGAAATCTTCATTGAAACCCGATGAGTCGATTACATTCGATCGTGATCGTGTATAATAATCGATTGTGAAATCAATTCACAACACCATTATTTCGGTGTGCGGAAATAATCTGCATTTTTATCCGGTCACCGGAAACGTTCATGACTAACAAATTACTCTATTGAGTTAGTCACATTACCTAGAAGTTTTTTAAATATTAGCTGAAAGCACGGGTGGCCGAACGGTTAATCGCTTTTGGGTGTATTGTAGGTCTGTAAAAGCTGAAAGGCTTTTTCCGATGTTTCAATACCATAGGTCAAAGTCAAAGTCAAAGTCAAATTATTTATTCAATGTAAACCTTTACAGGCACTTATTGACGTTATTGGGGTTGTACCCAACTATGAATATTAGATGTAAGTATGTAGGGAATCGTATAATTCCCGAATGCAATGTACACACGATATAGGTATCATAGGTACGGTACTACATTTTTACATATGTAAAAATGTAGTACCGTTTGATATGAATGTCTTTATTGCACTAAAATATAATGTAATTTATAATGTAGGCGCGCGACAGTGATGCGCGCGGTCAGCAATTTACATATGTAGGTTAAATTAAAGTAATTACGTAATGTACAGCTCGTACAGACGTCAATACAAATAATAATTAAAAAAAACAGTTAATTAACTTATAGTTAAGACTTAACAACTAATCTTACGAGCTTATAGTCTGTGCCAGACAAATGCGCATCGCTACCCCCAGTACCACTGCACGCCGAAACAGAATCAGGTTTGTAATACAAACTTGCATGTGCTGCTTCAGACAATATCCATATTAGCGAAGACCTGATTTCAATTATAGAGGCATTGCCCATCAAAGGGTTATAGGACTACCTGAGATTTACTAACTAAATTTCATAAACTATGTTGGATTAAAACAAAAAAAACATCCCATCTTCTTATATCGCTAATTTATTTGTACTGGCACCTCGAGATCAACCGTTAGGTTATGCAAGAAGTGCCAGACGTCCCTGCGCCAGTAAACCAACTCACGCAGGAGACCATCTGATGTTGGTACAATAATATTTCATCACTATAAGATTTCCTAATGTCTTGTAATTTTGTAAGAGCTCATTCATGCAGTGGCTAGCGATAGTTCGGTTCGATGGAAGCTGAGCATCTGACGCAATCAAAGCGAACTTAAGCTTCGCAAGGGAGATGGGAGATGATATTAATATATCTCGAGCTCCTATACACTGTCATTTTACACCACAAGTATTATGTTATGATCAAAGACTGTAATTATGTTGTTTTTAAGTTTCCCATTTTATTAGGATCATCGTAAGTACATCTGCCGCTGCCAATCTTCTGGATCAGTATATTAACAGTTACTTCTTTCTTACTACATTACATACTATATAAAAATCTTTATCATAGTTGCTCTATCTTTTTCATCTGTTTTCCTTTTTCCACATAACTCGCTACTTTCATCCGTCAAGCGCCTTCCATTTTGTTAATAAAAAAAAAACTGTTCAAAATATAATTTACCTTTAACCACCCCCTCTCTACCCTTGGGTGCCAACAGCTTCGAGCGGCGATGGGCTCACCACCTGTCACGCTGAACACGATGTGACTAGCGGCCTCTCGCGGTTCCACCCGCGTGGTTCCCGTTCAGGAGGGAATATCGGGATAAAAAGTATCCTATGTTTTAATCCAGGTTAATCCAAATATTTGTACACAAAGGTACTTACTGTTTTACACCAACTTAATATTTTAAGTACCTAATATCAAGAATTAGGTTTATCATTTTTTTTACTTAAAAAAGAATACAAAAAGTAGCAGTAGATACGCCTTTCGTTTTCCTCTAATCAGCACTACTAAAAGCCATTACAGGTAAAGCCTACTATAATTGGCGATACTCTTGTTTTTTGTTTGCAAGGAGCCTGCTTGATTGACGTGGCCACTACGTCTTTTTGACACGGCTGACGTATTATATTCCTAACAGATGTGTACAGGTTGTTCCGTAATTTGATGTTATTTCAATTCACAAAAAATATTTGAAATATTATGTAATGATAATTGGCTTTTGCTCAGCAATTAAATGAAAATAAAATGGGCTGACTAAAAATAACATTCTGAATTTACAAGCGCACGCAAAAGTTTGTTCGAACATTATTAATTAAATTGAGTGCAATTTTAAATATTCGATAAAGTTAAAATTTACTATAATTTTGGTGGGATAAGCATGCCATTAAGTGAAAAGTTATTTCTTAAGTTAGTCGCTAGATGACGCTGCTTTGATTTCATACAAATTGTAGTTATCTTAAACGCGGTAAAGAAAATTGTAAAGTAAAATTGTACAGAAAATCACCTTTGTACTCTGTTGACCACTGATACGACAAAGGGTTCAAAACTTCAGGCTTTATTAAAAGGGGATTCATACGTAAAAAGTGTTGTTTTGTGTTAAAACAATTTGGTGAATTAGGTCACTAAAAAGTCTCTTATTGAGCAACGTAGAAGGCTTGGTTCGGGGTTTCTCTGCGGGATCGAATCAAAAATGAGGAGATCCAGAAAACCAAGGTAACCGACATAGCCCGAAGAATTGCTAAGCTCAAATGGCAATGGGCAGGGCACCTCGCTCGTAAAACCAACAACGGCTGTTGGGGCAGAACGGTTCTTGAGCGCACCGAAAGATCGTTAAGCAAGATTCTAATCTTGTTTAGCTACAATGCATAAGCCAAAAATAGATGAATATTTCTTTACTTACAGATGATTCGTATCTAAAGTTACTGTGTATCCTCAAACTTTAAAGCATAACAATTAAACATAAATGATTTAAAGTAAATAAACGCATCATAAACAAAACACCCTGTATCACACATTCCTCGGGAGATGCGTATCGATGCATTATCGCCGGTAATCGAGCTGTACAAAAAGGCGTAACAGAAGCCGGCGCAAATGGAACGGCCTAATGACTCCCCTTAAGCTAATTTAAGCTGAGGCAACTGCGTATCACCCGGGTAATTGGCAATTTGTTCAAATTTATTATTTGTGTGCAACTTTTGAGGCACCTGCTTTGCGTTTGTCTTATGTTTTTTGATGGTTTCGCCGTTTGTGCAGTGTGACTGATGCTTTTGGCTTTTGTTTAATTTTAGTTTCGTTTGTTTTATTAATTTTTTATTCGGTAATTAAAGTATAAAGTCTATGGTAATAACTACGAACCTTATCTATTGACAGTTAGTAACGAATAGTAAGTGTTCAATGTAAGTATAGAGAACAAAAGGCGCAGTGTAATTTTTTTTATGTGATTGGACAAACCCTATACGAGTATATTGATTCCATTACAAACTTTAAAGACTTATTTACAACAAAAAAGTAAAATATATTCACAAATGCAAAAAAAAAAAACATTCTTCAACATATTTTCAAAGCAAAGCTCAATCGTTTATCATCGGTGACGTACACTTACAGAGCCTTCAAAATATTTTAACGCGGTTTTTAACCAAACAGAAATTATAACACCGCACCATTTAAATCTGACATCTAAATTGGCCGTCAATATTGATTTTGAAACGTAAGAGCTATTATCCGAACGCTACCGCTTAATCGATCTCAAGATCTACAAAATAATTGTTCCTTTTGTGCTGGGGATTAGGGCAAACATATTTGTATGATTGGTTGGGTTTGCAACAAAAAAAACGCGTGTTTGTAAAAGTAGGAGTTATTGTAATTATTGGAGTAGGGGTTATTGCAATAACACTATAAGTTAGTTAATATCAGCATATTGCTATTGCAACTTTGGCAACGCCATCCTATAGGATGGATGCCCAAATTAATTATTCCCGAGCTCTTACATGCTTAGGAAGGTAAAGGCTTAAACTGGTTGTTATTATAAGATATCAGTATTTCCCACCAAATCAATTGAGCAAATGTGGTGTGTTATTACCTGACCTTGTAATATTTCTGTATTATGTGAAGGGCTGTAGGTATACCGTATTCTCTACGTACGCATCCTCGCTCTTTAGACGAATGCGATAGATTGTCTTCAATTGCTAGAGCTAGTTAACTTTAAAATCATTCCATTATCCTTGTAATAGGGTGAAAGGCTTTTTACAGAGCCACTGCGTAAAACTAATTTCAGCCAACATTCACCAATCCCGGAGGAGTTCGATGGCGCAGCGGCTAACGCGGGCGGCTTGCGATCTCGCTCGCTAAGCAACCTTCGCAATGCCAGGTCGCTGGATGGTTGACTAAATTAAAAACATCTCGAGCTCTCCGTGTTTCGGAAGGAACGTTAAGCCGTTGGTCCCGGTTGTTGTCGTAATATGACAGCCGTTAAAACCCACCAACCCGCATTGGGTCAGTGTGGTGGGTTATGGCGAAATATTCCCACGAGGTATTGTTCACGTGGGAGGCTGATGGGAGATGATGATGATGATTCATCAATCCCACGTCTATGTAGAATTTACAACCAGCACGTTCGCACATAGATATTTCTTATTCATACCCTAAAAATCGGAGATTGTTTATATCCATGCAACAAAACACATAATATATGTCATCATTTCACTCAAAAGAGGAAAGATACATAGTAGTAGTGTAATTAGTAGGTAATAATAAAATTATTGTATTTTTATTAGATGTAGTTTTTACTGAGATTAAAGTAAGTGCATGTTGAGTCTGTCTATAATAGATTGTACAATTAGATTATAACTTGTGTATTTTTAAAAAGTAAGAATTCATTGTAAGAATTATTTACAAACCAAAAAAAATTAAAAGAAATCCTAGGCTTTGTTCTGTTCTGTTCATCAATAGCAATTTGTACAGTACATACACACCCAGCAGTGTACAACGAATTACAGGTCAAAGAAGTCTCGGATGCGCTTAAAGAGTAATAAGTCCTACTGAAAAGGGACGTTTACAAGCTGCCAATGATAACAATTGCAATGCAAAAGTAATAATGTATAAATAATATTACATAGGCCAAATTTAGAACCCATCAACTAAATATTAAGAGCGATAATTGTCGAGGAATGTTCATTACAAATTTACATAGAACACGGCGTATCACCCATCCCCTAATAAGTATAATTATCTAATCCAAAACCTTTTAACCGGAGCGAGTTGTTCTGAGAAGCATATCTTTCGAGATCGTGGGATCGGCGTAACTTTGTACCAAGGTAATTACAGTTTTGGCTATCTATCACTACGGATGGACAGTGCATTAGACAAAGGTCACGGTCTGACTTGCAGCCATTGTGCCGGCTGAAAGAAAGTTGAAAATCAGATATGATTTCGCATGAGAATGGTACTTTTTGAGACAGACAGTTCATTGGAGAGAGAGAGAGAAACATTTATTGACATACATAAAATAATAACAAACATAAAAAAGACAATTGTCAATCAAGACCCCGCCTCAGCTAGATGAACGTTGTTTAATTATTTGGCATAATCGGGAAAGGTGGTAAAAAACTTGGTGGATACACAACACTTCCGTACATTTCTCTCGAAGTTTTAAAGGCTAGCATTACGTCCGTACCAGATCGCGTGATATTACCGGTGATTTTCTGTTTTAACTAAATTTCACCTATTTTTCAATTTTACTACAATTAATCTGATGCTTTCCTTTCTATTTTGAAAGGAAAGCATAAGATTAATTGTAATTATGAAATGGGACAAGAGCATGGTGACTAGACCCTCTTCATTTTTGAAATTGCTATGAGCACAGAACTGGTCAGCTTAAAATAGACCTTACGCATGAAGCATTATTGATGTTTTGGTAATAACTACAAAATCGTATCTAGCTCTCTACCACCGCCATTTCTAGTATCTACCAAATACCTATTTGTTACATAATACACATAAAAATATTTTAAGATTCGACCATGTTTAACTTAACTTTGAATTTGTGCTCATTGTTATGTGTTATGTAAATGTTTGTGGTGTTAGTTACAATAAAATTATTGTCTATCTATCTATCTATCCTTGTTGATCGTAGAAAAGAAATGAACGAAATAATATTCAAACATCTATGTGGCCAAGTATCAATTTTATAAAATGTCATAGTTTGTGTCGTTATAACAATTTAAATAAGTTAAGTACTCCATTTATTAAAGCAAATTCTATTTTTATTTAACCGTTCCTTTATAGATTTCCGATCGATAAATCAATAACTTAACAATAGCCACCTGATTGATGTTCGATCTTTATGAGGACTTAAGTAGTCAGTTGCTATAATTATAGACAACAGGCCGCCAATGGAAACGCCACAACATTTGGACATAACAACAGAATGGACCATACATGCTATCAGAAATATTATAGTGGATTCGTTTATAATTTTTAAGTACCAACAATATTTTATAGTAAGTTTTTCATTAATAAATTAAATTATTTGTTTTGAAGTTAAATACTTTAAATGTAAGTAAATCCGTACAATTATGTTCCGCCTCTGCCACTGTGGTCTAGTAGTTAAACCATCGGTCGGTGTTACATGTTTTAAGTCCGCCTGGCTGTAATCTTAGTCTGCCGCTATAACATCGTTGTGTTAGTGGAAGTTATATTGTAGAGTTGCAACTGAGTGCAGTTCGCTTAAGGTAACCAGGGGGCTAATTCTAAAATTTCTACATCTATCGCAAACCCTTCAAGCAGAAGTTCATTGCTTCGCTAGTTTGATTATTTTAAAATTAGTTTTAAATAAGTAAACTTTTAACTAGTAAAGCAATGTACAAGTACATACTTGTACAAAGGTATTGCGATAGGTGTTAAAGTTAGGCAATTAACCCCCAGTTTAGTAAACGATGACATCGGTTGACGTGTGCTTTGACCTTAACGTCCTAACGTCTTAACAGATGAGATGAAAGCAAATAGCTTTGCAGTTGTGAGAAAAATAAATTGATACCTTTCAGTGCGTAGCAACGAATAATTTTTTTGTTCGACATGGCATTTAAAGTAAAATAATAAATTCGCATTATCAATGTTCACAACAAAGTCACCCCGAACATAAAGGAATCGCAACGAGGTTGAGAAATATAATCCCGGATCGTATACGCGGCCATAAAAATCTCCTTGTCCGAGAATCAATCGTCAATGTTGCGTTTACGTGCTGAGAAAACGAATAAAATCGTTTGTTGAGTCGATTTTGTTTTATCTATTAGTCGGTATTGTTCGGCGTATTCACTTACACCTCGTAAGCTTGTGCGAAATCATTTGAGCGAAGAATAACTTCATTTGTTTTAGGTTTGAAACTGAGAAACGTTAAGCTTTTATACCATCAGAGAGCCTTTTTAAATTTGTATAATGCAGTCTTACGCATACACCAAGGCTTGGGCAACCAAGGCCGGTTTCTGTGGGACACTCCTCTCCCTCCCTCGCCCAGAGAAGATCTTGATGTGGAAAGAGGATTTCTACCCCCTAAAAACTCTAGAACCATCGCTTCTAATGCCATCAGAGCGCCTAGCGTTTTATTCACCATTTAATTACGTTAATTATTTTGACGATGAACATTTTGTATAGATGCCACGACACTACCCTCCTTTTAAAGTTTGCCACAAAAACGGCTCCTGTTAAATAATGTTAACAGTAATTAAATGAAGATTAAAAATCGCTCGCGTCGAGCAACATTGTTACCTACTACCGAGACCGCTTATTATAAATGAGCTTAAGTATTAGGTTTGCTAAATCCCCTATAATTTGGCATAGTCATAAAGTATAATGTTGAGCGTAAAAACTCTTTCGGATTAGCTAAGAAGTGATTAGTTTGTTATAAGGAGTTAGAACCTCGTTTCGTCGAATTTGAATTATTTCGATACTTTCCAATTAGGAAGTGTTTAAAACGTTGGTTGAGTAGTTAACGATCCGAAACTTTGAAAGAACTCTTTGACTTTTGTTACGGCCATGTTTATTTATTTGGTTTTACTTTATTAAATTAGCGTGTAATTTTCATATTATTATAGTGTTTTTTTTATTAAATCAAGGTATCACAATGTTATATAATAAATACAATAGTAAATTCGTGCATAAATTCCGGTGAATAGTTGTGTAATGTATTTTTAAATGTATTCTTTATGTTGTCCCTCAGCTGGGCAAAGACCTTCTTCAATTTCTTTCAGGTATCTATCTCTTTTCCGAGTCACCTATAATGAACGAAACGGTATTGTTAAATATCCTTACTTTTTAATCACTCTCAAAACTCCATTGAGTAAAAACTTTTTAAACATACATAAATTATTCTTAAGATTACGCATATCATGCAGAAAGTTACGAGTAGAGCTGCGACACCGACATGTTTCGATTATTGAATAAGCATCGATGCGTCGTATCGATTACAGGCGAGCATCAGCTGGAGTAGTCGCGATCGTGCGAAGGACTTAACAAGAGGTTTTGCGACGGCGTACTTTTTGTTCTGAGAATTAAGCGTGGTTTTATGCAACACGTCAACATTAAATATTTTATTCGATTTTATGCAGACATTTACAAGTAGATCTGCAACCCCGAGTATACCTCGACACGTTTCCTGATTGAATGAGGATCGATGCGTCCTATCGAATACAGGCGACTATCAATTTCAATTTATTGTATTATCACATTACCAATAAGACATAAGGTGTTAAGCATGAACAAGGTAATCATGTGACTCCCTGCTAGGGCACAGCAAATTAGCCAGTAGTCGCGATTCTTCAAAGCACTTAACAAGAAGTTTTTGCGATATCTTAATATTGTTCTGAGTATTAAAGGTTGTGTTGAAAATTAATGGTTTATATTGCAACAAGTATGTTGACTTGTAGTTATTGTTATAGATAGATGTTTAATTACTTAAAATTGTTTAAGTTCTTCTAGTTAGCATTTTTTTATTTAAGTCTTGTAACACTTCTGTCTATCCACAAAATCCTGAATTGTGCAATTTTGCAAAATAAACAAACTAAATACGTAAAATGATTTTCGACACTAAAGAGATGTTTTTGTGGTGTTTCAGAGAATTCTAGACTGGGTCTATGAAAATGTTCTACGTGTTTGCCAATGTCTAGTCTATGGTTGGGTTGCGTTAATAATTGTTTTATCATGCTAGACGCTTGCTTTATAAAAACAGTATTTTCTGGAAAGCTTGAGCTGATATAAAAGGCTGATCGACGCTCAGAAGCTCTCTTTGCTGCTCCAGCTCTATCTAATACATAACTTGCCGTCTTGCTGCCGAATCCTCTTCGAAATAAGTTAACCCCGAAAGAACATTGTTGAAGTTAGCCTAAGAACCAACACAAACATGACATACATGATAATTCTTAGCTTATTTTTTACGACAGTTATCAGTATTTAGATTTTGGCGGACACTTTTAGACAAGTAACCAATAACAAAAAGATCTTTTAGGACATTAATATTGAGTATCATTACTTTTATTATGGATTGGGCATTGAGAGTTCAGTGCATACAGCCATTGAATTAAAGGTTTGTGACCAAAATATTTATGTACAAACAAACCCAATAATATTATGTACGCATGGCTGACTCGATATACTTACTACCAAATACTCCAAGCATCGATAGAATACGATACATCGCATTTTCGGCTTTTCTTCTTTTGCTTTTTCAATTAAGAGAATTTTACTTATCTGCGGTGCTGTGTCACTCACTGACTGATGTTCACGAAGATGTAGGGAATACTGGAGGCCAAACTCAGTACTTTAAGTTGAAGCCCAGTAGCTATAACCTCTATTGACCTTTCGTTGGACTCCTGGGTGGCCATCTCATAAATCTTAATTTGCCCGTGTTTCATAAAAGTTAGGATCCTACCTACTGCTAATGTTAGCTAATATTATTTGACTCATTAAATAATAATATTAGTTCATTGAATTGTTTTGTACTACGTATTAGAGGAGCTATACCAAATAAAAGTCTTGTTCTATTTTTTAAAAGTTAATACAAAAGTGCGCTGCAGTAAAGTCCCACATCTTTACTGGAACTCAAGTGGTTTGGGGGGAATATCATTCAGCATTAAACGTTATGAACGTTTTAGCATCACTCATCATTATCATCAGTTTAAGCATAATCAATGAACTGTAATAATACAACTGAAGAACTACTATCCATGGTCAAGAAAAAAAAGTTGACGTTCTGGACTTCTTGGCGGGAAAGTGAAGCGTCATGTCTGCAGTTTTGTTTTATTTTCTTTATTCTGTCTTTTGTCGAATATTAATGTAAATTTATGATGGATTATTTTAGTGTTAATGAACGTGCATGAGTGTTGGCGAATAAAACAAAACAGTGAAACATCACTTCTCAAAATTTTATAACTAAACATAACCTAAAAATAATTATAAGGTTTCCTGATATTTAGATTCTCAGGAGTGTCCGTCAAAAGTCTTTGTTTTTACAGTCATTTACTTGCAATTTCGAACCTAGAAAAGAATATTTCATAATTGTTGGTTCTTAGGCTAACAATGTATGGGCGCAAAACATTGTCCTTTGGGTAAGCTGTCATCTTTCAACGGAATTAATTTTGCTAAATTGCTGTGTGTTTTAATTTAACAGATGTTACTAGTGTTTTTAAAGTGTTTTATAATTGCACACATTGTTAGTGTTTAACATAAAGCCTAAATTAATATATACCTTTTAAAGTCATGCTAAATTCAAGTTTGAATATTTGCTTACATTTCCTGGTTATGATTTACCATCCAGGATGTGTAATTGTATTGAAGTGACGCGAGGTCTCTTATGATCCCGTGGACGAAATACCATTCTCATTTAATTTTACTTATTTTCACTTTTTCAGTACAACATTCAATTACAATGTTGGTACTTGTAAAATTCTCTTGTTACAATTGCCTAACGGTTTTGTAAAGTCAATTTTACTCCTTAGATGAGCCAGGTTCAATTGTTGCTTGTAGCTAAGCCTTGTACCTACTACACCGGACCACGCAGAGGCCGGGACTTAGTGAACATAAGTTCATTCTTTTTTCTTTGTGGATTCCAGGGTTCCTGCACCGGAGTTACACTGGGCCTGTTCGCTGCTGCCTGCCTGCTAGTTTCTGTGCGAGACCAGCCTGCTTAGCGTACACGACTTCGCTTTCGGCCCTGAGCGCAGAGTGAGTCCGCCGGTTCCAGGTCCCGGGTAACCGCTGTCGACGAAGAAGATTAGCCTAAAGCTAAGTCTTTTAAGTCTTACTCAAGCGGACAGAGTGAACGATCCATTGAACTCCTCCCTGAGCAATAATTGTATGATTGAATAGCGGAATAAACATTGTAAGCCTATTTGCATTTTGGTTTTCCTATTCTGAAGTAGGGACTAACCGCTTCAGTCTGTAGTTACAATGTTATTAGCAGGTATTAATGTGTACATTTAGAGATAATTAATTCCTCAGTGCTAGTTAAGGATTCCGGGTGAAATTTGCTTCCATATTGGACCTTATCATTGACCCCTTGAGAATCGTAAAACCAGAGACAATTGAAATTCTATTGCTTTGTGACCGCCGGCGGTCGAATGATCCTTGACCGGTCACCATCAGACGACATAATGTTAAATTAGAGATGTTAAATAAGTGGTTTTGAAAGTATTTAGTAATCATTACTCATAATTCGTTTCGGTAATTTTTTATTATAGTATGTTTTTTCGTTTATAAACAAATTCTATTTTTTTATTAATAGTGATTGTGCATACATTGAGTTAATATTAAATACATTTTTGTTTTATTTAAACCGACATTATCAGTGTTGCATACACCCATCCGCGCGTCAGCTGACGCTAGTCTCAATCGCAAGGTATCGCGAGTGCGACATGATCGCAACGACAAATCGGGGTGCGCGCGCGCATTCCGCGCCACTGCCCGCCCCGTCCGATCCCATCCGTGAGCCTATTAGTAACAACTGATAACCGAGATGCAGAAAACTTTATACTTTAATCGATGCACGCTTTAATCGAATAGGCATCGTTTCAAGGTGAGTTACTTGTAACCTCCCCACAACATTAAATTGCTACACCTAAATCTAAACCTAAATCTAATGCCTTTCACACCTATATGCCTAGCTAGCTTATAATACATACACACATCCTCGCCGCTTTACCTTAACTTAAATTATTATCTAATTCTTAAAACTAATTAACCTAATTTATCTACAATCTAATGGTTGTGTCTGGAGTTTTGTAGAGTGTGTAGCGTTTGTATGAAGATGGAACCTTAGCATAGCTTAATTCTATTTGCAGTGAATTTCAGTCAAGCAATGTAATATTATAATAACTACTATTTTGGCCAGATCGTCTAGTGAACCCTCCGTTGTTAACCGCATTTAAGTAACTCAAGTTCTTTCGTGAAAGTTTAGTAATTGGCTTATCCCTGTGTTAAATTATTTTCTCCTGACCTAATTACCTACCAGTCTATAAATCCTAACATAAATATGTGTAGCCTAGCAATGACTCCGTCTGAACTGTGACCTAAATCCTTCACTGCAGCTGCGGGGAAGATTTGTAACCACTCAAAGGTAATCAGATGATAGCTTAGCTTGTAGGTATTATTATTTATTATCAGTAGCATGATACATAAGAAGCCTGGTGCAATTTATATAAAGGTTTTGTGGAATTATAAAAGTCCGGTGGAAATATAAGAGTCTTGTGCAATTTAAAAGTCTTGTGGAAATATAAGAGTCTTGTGGAAATTTAAAAGTCTTGTGGAAATATAAGAGTCTTGTGGAAGTTTAAAAGTCTTGTGGAAATATAAGAGTCTTGTGGAAGTTTAAAAGTCTTGTGGAAATATAAGAGTCTTGTGGAAGTTTATGAGCTCCAACCGCCGCTCCATAGCGTGCCATTACATCTCATTGTTTAATTATGGCCCCGTCCACTTTGGCTTTAACATTAATTATTAGCTTGTAGCTTTAAATCTTTCAAACTGAGAATTTACATCTCTTCTCAAAATCTAATTTCATTTTACATTATGAACTATGTGTTAGCAATTTAAATTCTTATTATTCCACATAAATCAATAGAGTTTATCTCAAGGCTTGCTATCATCCAAATATCCTTTTCACATTAAGAACTTAATTATTCAATGCAATAACTTATATTCAGTTCCGTAAAGGGTGGATAATTTAATAAAACGCCAATTCAGGCGGTGGCTAAAGTAGAATGCTATTAATACAGGTAAAACTACTTTTATTTATTCTTAGTATTTATTATACAAGTCCTGTAAAGCTCCAATATAACTACATTGGCTTGGCTGCATTGGCAGATTATCACATCTTAAGTTTATTAAAGGATGTTTAATTCATTCAATATCCTTGACTTTAGGAAGTGAACTGAAATAGAATACTATCATTTGAAGTAAATTACTTTGGATTACTCTTAGTGTTCATTATACAGATCTTATAAAGTATAAATACATCTCAAGTTTATTGAAAGATGCCTAATTTATTCAACATCCCTGACTTTTAGGGAGTGAATGTAGTTAATTATTTTTCCATTAACTTACACCCTCTGTCTCCCAGACTGAGTGGTTAATTTGATAGACTACTAAATCATAGTTAGTATACCTTTAGTAGGTAGTTAATTATCACTGTTAATCATTAAATAAATTACATTTAGAAGTTATCTTTTACTCACTTTAATAAGTATAAATTAGACTGTACTAGGTATTAGTCTGATTGATTAGATTGTTCCCATCAAATATTTCTATGTTTCATATTATTAGAAGTAAGTACTTACATATCTTAAGAGGTCTATTCGAATGGTATTAGTAGACCATTGTCAGGCTAATTAGCTGGTTGTTATCAATCAATTATTTCTATGTTTCAGATTATTAGAAGCTCATAGCTTGCAATGTCTTCTTTCAACGACTTATCCTAGGTTCTAAACTGGTTTTAGTTGTTCAGTTTGTATCAGCTTATTTTTGCTAAGGTATCGGATGTAAAATTTTCCATACTTTGAAGAGTATAGCCATGTGAGATCGTATTGCATCCCAGGGAAAGCTAACAAATGCCTGTTTGGTCATATCAGTGTTAGAAATCAAACATCACAGTACGACTAAGCTTATTTGCTATAACTTTTTAGTATTTTTCTTGTAATAGAAAACCAGTCTAGACTTTTAGGTACTCCAAAGTAATGATGGTACGATATTATCATACTTCTGTTAATTATTTAAAATGAATAATTAATTGGTAACAACTTTAGGAAAACAATTAGAATTTTACCGGCCTGCGGTAACAGATTACTTGCCTAGCTAGGACCCACATCACTTCATCATAATTTTATTTAGCGCCGTAACTTAATTATCCCTGCCTTATTAGTCTGAATTAATAACTAACCATATATATATCCGCCTACCTATAGATTCCTACAACTTTCCTCACTTGAAAATGCCTATATTTTGTCGAACTAACAGTCCCTCTTGTGTACCTTGCAAACTAGGCCAAGCCTCATTTAATTTAAATTCGTGGTGTGTGGTGAGAGTCGCATTGCCCCTGAAAGCAACTAACTCCTAAATGTTCTATCAGTCGAGCCAGTATACTCAGTGTGTTATTTTCCTATCACTACACTGTATGTATGGAGATAGACTCGAGATTGGACTGGGTCATACGGGTCTACCTCCAGCTAAATGGTGTCTGACCTATCTTCAACTTTCACTAGGGAGACAACTGTCTCTCCCCCATTACTCCGTCGAAGATAGTGTATTGTTTAGCGTAATAGTGTAAAACGCCGATCTTATTAAATACAATCAAAGATCATCCAGACCGAAGTCTGTTGAAAGGTACATAGGGTTTTGTTGTCACCGTGACTCGTTTCCGCCGATGTACCCCAGAATACTTCATTCTGTTAACGGATTCGAGTTGCGATCGCAATAGTTTACTTTATTAATAACTTTCAATTTCACAAATCTTAATTAATATCGCAGCTCGAATATCACTTAGCGCACTATCAAGCTCGGACGCTATTTTTCCCGTATGAGTCGTACCGCACTCTTAAGTTGGACCGCTCCGTTGACGTCCCAAAACTCAATGTCCGCTAATTTTCCCAAGCATCTTAACTTTCCCGCCACGCGCGCCTAAGATTTTTCCCGCGCGAGTCCGCTTTTCTTCCCTTCCACCAATCGCTAGCCGTTTCCCCGATGCCCCCCGCCTTCGCGTCGCGCCACGTGGAGCTATCATCCGACCTCTCTTTCTGTCTTTTTCTCAACCTCTCGCTCGCTCATTGCCGCTTTCGCCGCGCAATTCTAAAATTTTTCCATAATCTAACCAAATCTCGTCAGATAGCCAATATTACATCTTTGAATATCTAAATGTAGCCTTCTATTAACAATTCCCTCTCAATAATCATCCACTTAAGCCAATAATCCTGTATTTTGTGAAATTATAAAAAGTTCCGTATTCCGACCATAGGTGGCGCCCGCCCGTATGTCTACCGGCTTGCCAACCTACGCCTATGTCACAAGGCCACACAGAACAGTCCCCGCGAAATTCAAAATAAAGATAAAGCCCGTTGCCAACCTAACACGAAGCTCAAGTAAATAACTCACGCTAGACGGCGCCTATGTCGCAAGGGACGCACAGAGCAGTCCCCGCGAAATTCAAAATAAAGAAGTCAAACTAGCAACCTTATGCGAAGCTCAAGTAAATAACTCACGCTAGACGGCGCCTATGTCGCAAGGAGCACACAGAGCAGTCCCCGCGAAATTCAAACTAAAGATAAAGCGCTAGACCACTGACCATTATTCTGAACTAGTTTATTATTCCCTTTTCATGCTTATTATTAATGGTGCTACGCATTAATATTTATTTTAGTGCTACTCCCATGCATTCCTTACTAACGGACGGATACCATTCATTCTGTACCGTTACAGCCGCCCCCAATAGAATTTAAGCAGATAAAGTACCACTCTTATCTGCGGCGAATTATATCTAAACCCTGTACTTAATTAAGTACAAAATAGCACCTCCTTCCTTGCCAACCTCATTGTCATCCTAGCCTTCTTCCTCAAAGACATTCCTACTATTTATAGTTCCTCCCCAAATCCCTAATGACTCCTTCCTCAATAAGCATTCTCATTGCAAAAAAAACCCACACCCCTCATTCTATTCAACTGACACAAAATCATAATTGCATACCCAGTTCTCGTGTTCGAAACGAAATCCTAGTAAACTTAGTTTCGGCAAATATTTCCCAATAACTTAGGTATCTACCATGTCTCTAATCATACACAACCTCCGAATAATGATTTGCCTTTTGTTTACCATCATAACAACAAATCATACTATAATTTAAATCAATATAACAGTCTCTTGCGCTGTCTACTAACGCCCCCTAGCGAAAACTCTTCAACTCTATGACGATTCCGACGTAAGTTTATAACATCTTCCGAACCATTCAATTATTCTATTCTTTAAATTATTTTCCTAGAATAATTTCAAGTACATCTGTCATCATGGCCTTCTTTTAACTTACGTCTTTTCTTACAACTTGTTTCGCATCTAAATGTTGCAACCTAGGGATCGAACCTGGGATCTTTCGTGGGTGAAGCATCAACCACTTCGCCGTCATGGTTTTAGTTCCAACTAGGCTAATGAATAATTATTAATAATTTGAATTAAAACTTTCCTTCATACTTCAACGCTACCAATCTCATCTTAACTTATATAATTACCTAAGATAACGAAACGTCGGAACAATTGTCTACCTCAGGCAGGGATCGAACCCGCGTCCTCCACAATCCCTAATTAGCTACTTCTTTCAACCGAAACCTATTTTCCTCTCCGCGGATAAGAAATCTTAACCAAACCCCCATATCAACCAAAACCAGTAGGCATACCATCATCGCCCAAGAGTTATAACTTTATTTTAGATGAGATACATCTAATGTCTAATCCTACAAATAACCGAGATAGAATACTAGACTCGCTTCCGTCCGGTACGCAGTGACACCCACTCACCGTGCATACAAATAGAGGTCTTAACGCCTTACAATAAGGTTGTCGATCGTAAATACTTAGGAAAAACTCATTCACTCTAAGGGGGTACGCATCTCAAAACACGTCCTTGAGTTTTGAACTAGCTACCCCGTAGTTCAGATCTATTAGAAGTTTGTGTGCTATGTATATCTAACTGTCAATGTATGCGTCATCGATAAGTACTTGTTAATACCCCGGTACGCGTTGGACATTGTATACCAATTGACAAGTACTGAGCTTATGCGTATAAGCAAATATTTATGCCAAAACCTATCTAGTAACTATGTCTCATCCCTAGTTATTACTATGTATGAAAGACACAATTTAGTCTCATTTGCTAAAATATAATACGTCAATATCCCCTTACTTTCCTATACCTTTGAAAAATATAATTTTCTTATTAAATTAAACAGACCGGTAACTATCTTATCCGCCCCCACAACTCTACTTAACTTCCTACCTTTTATATAACTAATAACGATCAAATCGGTAAATAATAAGCCACTGAAGGTGACACTTAGTTTTAGTATTCATGGTAATTAATATCGTGAGTTCTTTCTCGTATTTACTGCATTCCAAACTGCGTGATTCAATAGTGCTAGTTTCTTTTTATTTATTTTTTTTATTTTTTTATTAGATGTTTTTAATTTTATACTCGCACAAGACACATTATTAAGATGGTAATCTCCCGAATGTTTGTAACTCTAATTGGTTACTCATTATGCATTCTACTTTACTTTTCAGCCTTCCGTCCAGATGGTAAAATTCCCCAGCAACACGAGATCCCCTGACCACGCCAAAATGAAATGCCATCAATGGCCTCCGTTTCTGCAGCCTAAGACATTATCTCTCTATAGGTTAGTCAAGTATAATTGTCCTGATTTAGACTTCACAAGACGCCCCCAAAGGAACCACCTTACAGCAGAATTTCCGCAACTTTAAGAAAGGCTAGTTTAGGAAATGAAGCTAAATGGAAACCACTTAATTTTATTGTGTGCTGAGTAATTCCCACTTCTACAGCACAGTTCCGAAACTTCGATTCAATTACTTCACCAGGTAAATCAAAATAAACCCTACACGCTTAACTAAGTTCTATTTGTGCCCAGTGCGACTAAAAATATTCGAACACCCTAAACAAGCTACTTTTACTAATTTAACAGTGCCAATTAAGAATGCTCCCTTGTGTCATCTATAATTTTATTGTGTGCATAGACGACCAAAGACCTCGCTTTCAGCATGCCTTCTTCGTTGGACCCGCTTAGTTAAATACTCTAATCAAAATTCTAAAGTTACAATTGAAAATGTCAAAAGTTCGAATATTATGCAATAGAGAATTTCTCTAACATAGTTACTTCACCTCTTCGCACTATTTAGTCAGGCATATTGCAATTCAAGTATTTATTTTAATTTATAATGACCTATCTTCTCCACCCCTGTTCACATACTTTAGCCATCCCTATCCACAGCTGCGGTGAAGATAATTAGTTAATGAACAAAACATCCTATAAACACTCTATGTTGCTACCGCAATCACAAGAAATATTTACTAGGAGGATTATCTATCATACAGCTGACTATAACAAAATGAGTCCCCCTTATCTTTCTCCGTTCCTCTTCTAACGTAGAAGACAACAACAGACAATTAACAATTAATTACCTATAATTTAGAACAACCCTAGGTAAAACGCTACCACAAAACTAGTATAGAACAGAATAATACTAACCGAAGTAAACTTTTGTATTCACACTTGCAAATAAAATATCTTTATCTTTCCGTGATGAATGATTTTGATAACACTATTTCATCAACTCAATGTCCCGGCCTACATATGTGAAAACTCCCAATCAATTAGTTTGTATAAAACAATCTAGATGCAACATGCAGTTCACATTAACTAACAATTTTAAGGTTGTGCCATAATTTCGACAATAACCTACCTTAGCACTAATTTTAATCATCTACAATTTCATCACGTACATATTAGATGCCAATAATCTAGATTATTTAAGAATTCTAGCAATTCATATTAATATAATAAATAACCAAAACAAGATAATACCGCTTTGACAGTCTGCGCTGACCTTCCCCCAGTCAAAAACGCGTTTCGTTCGTCCTATCATTTCTAAACCTGTAGACATTTACTTTGTACTAAACAAATTCTTGAGTTAATAATTATTTGCCAATTGTTAAGCAAACCTATTTAACTTCATAATAACAATTTTAATATAGCAGTATTAGAATATTATTATAAATCTCGAACATCCTTATTTATTATAATCAACATTACCGGTTAAAGTATTTGAATGGCCTAGTGCGAACTAGGTTTCAGGTCGCACCTCGGGAAAATAAATTTACTATTGACTTTAAAATCTACTACTTATAAATTTATTATTTTCTTCTGACATACAAAGATAGGTTATGTATGACTCTAGGTCGGGTTTAATAAACTTTGAACTATACCTACCTCCACGATAATCTCGGTTAAATATATATATCCGCAAAACGAAATATGTCCAATACGGCCGATTTTACTAAATTTAAATTATGCTACTAAACAGTACGTGTCCTAAGAACATCACACATCCGAAACCCATTTCAGTTCTAATGTCTTTACCCATCTAAATTAAAATTTGTACCTGTCGACGCGAGACAACATCTAAATAATTACTTTGGATGATTCGAATTGTGATAGTTAATTTTGTATTGTAATCTCGATAACGCAATATCAGGGATTTACTTATTAATAAAGTTTACACTAAGAAATTTATTCTCAGTTAGCAATATCATCGCTTTATTTCCGGCTTGAATGTTTCTGCGGACTATGAGTTTAAATTTATCCTACAACTTAAAATTATGGTATATAAAATCGATCACTGTTTTATAAGTAGCTGGTGTTAACTTTTAAAATGATAAAACGATTTAACTAATGATTATGACGTGACATCCGTCCGCAACTCGCCTTTAAAATTGATGTGATAACATACGCTATTGTTATCCCTATAGCATAACAGTGCTATAACTCGTTAATTTTGCAGTTAAATCTCGACTTCAAGCCAGTCAACTATATATTTTTTTTTTCTACTATTATTTTTTTTTTTCAACATCTTAATCGTTCAACGGAGATAGACAATTGTGAAAGGTACCCTTCTTAATAGGCTAATCCAACCCAGTGAATTTAATGATTTATCTATCTCTACCTATCCTAACTAATTAGTCATGTAGTAAGGTCTTTTCTTTTCACCGCTCTCCCGACTTAGATATCTCTAGGTAACTCACAACTGATAATATTAGGTAAGTAGGTATAGTAAGCTGTGCCCAGCGAGCTTTACTTCTGCGTACGTTAACCTCATCTTTAGCTAATAATTATCCTTTATAAATCTTCATAATTAACTATTTATCACGATTTCAACTATTCGGTAAGAAGCAATGATTACCGGTAACGACTACTTACAACGCTGCAAGAGTATTACAATTATACATATTATTATTAGACCGCACCCTTTTACCATCATCCAAAATAAAATCTTTTATTGGTAATCCAACGCCATCTAGCCTCGCTAATAGGTAACCTCCCCACAATAGAGTAGATATTAGATAGTTGTTTCCAGACGGTAACGACTTTTATCGCCTACTAGACGTATTTATCCGTTTACATTATGCATCCCAAACTACGTTGCTTTTAAACCAAAATTCCTACTAGCAATGAATAGTCATATGATTCTATCCCCTACATGACATCCCTGCTACTTGTTATTACTTATAATCGCGATTCCTCATCAACGCGTGTGTTTTGAACCGTAATACTATTTTATGTTACTTTTCCTAGGATTTTAGCGAACTAACTAAATGAAGCGGCATTTTCCTTGTGCAGAGCAATTGTCCCCATCTACATGTCACATAATAATAATTCCACCACAATGTCATTGCATTCCAATCTACTACGTGATAAATATTAGGAAAATCTCTTTCAATGTAAAAATCGCAGGTATTAAAAATAACAGGTATGGAAAATAACAGGTGATTCCGCTTGCTATTACAAAATCACATGATTACGCGATAAGGAAGTTTCCTCTCCGATTGGTTTTATGACTTCATGTTTTATAATCATTCCTAATTCTAGATTGTTTATGGTGTCGCTAAATCATTGGTCTCTATGGTCCAACCATAGACAAATGATTTAATAGTCCTTGACTAGCCTAACTACTCTATGGATTTCAGATGTGAGACTCAAGTACATTATTATATTTTTTTTCTCTAACATAACCAACAAAATAAAATATAATACGTGGAATAGCACATCAACTAAAAACCGCAATCGCTCAACGATTATTAGTCAAAATATAATTATTATTAGTTTTATATTATGCTGTTAGCGTCATAACTTTATAATATTGTACAGCATATCGCCGTCCTATAATATAAATTGAATCCAGCAATAATTAAGTTGGTTACCTCTGTCCAATCTCGCCCCCTAGCCTTCCCATCCGACAGCAATAATAATTAAACCGCCCCCTATTCCACAAATCTTTCTAAATCAATAAATGTTGAACTATGTCACCCTATCGACTTTTTACGATCCTAAAAATAACTCAACACAAGGCTGTATGAACCAGTTGCCTATGCCTATATGAAATCTATCACCAGGAATAGAAACAAAACTACTTACCATAGCTCCTAACGTCAACAACAAAAATTGGATACCTGGTTTCAGTATTCAAGGAAACAATTACTAAAGGTTTCAGTATTCACAGATAACTCAACAATTTTAAAATTTAATACTCCAGACCCCCGGATAATAACTATATCTATGTACTTCGTGCACTTATGATACTTTGGGAATAACAACAACGCCTAACAGCCGCACGGTACCTGATGCTGGCGAACTCCGCCATTAAATAAAGAAGAAAAAGATAATGACTGAAAGGTATTGTATTTCAAATAATACTCATTACATTATTGTTTTGTAGTTTTATCTCCTTTGACCTTTAACCTAACCTGAAAATCTTTTTGTTACAGATTTCGTACAACAAAATTTTAGCTCCAGCTCTCATTGCGACTGTCTACAATATTGGTCTTAATCTATTATCAAGAACCCGTAATACAAAGTGTATGAATCAACTTTAGAAGATAACAACGTTTATTGTGAAAAGTGTCAAATTATAATTCACCCATTATCAAGAGCCCGTAATACAAAGTGTATGAATCAACTTTAGAAGATAACAACGTTTATTGTGAAAAGTGTCAAATTATAATTCACCCATTATCAAGAGCCCGTAATACAAAGTGTATGAATCAACTTTAGAAGATAACAACGTTTATTGTGAAAAGTGTCAAATTATAATTCACCCATTATCAAGAGCCCGTAATACAAAGTGTATGAATCAACTTTAGAAGATAACAACGTTTATTGTGAAAAGTGTCAAATTATAATTCTTCAATATCTCTGAATTAATTAATCTTCATTGAATTATTCCCTATTAAGCCAATTCTAAACTCACGCATCGCAACACGACAACAATTTGTGGGAAAAATCCCACTTCTAAATTAAAGTATTACCGCTTGACTGAAATCCAATACAACTATATTAATGATAATTTATAACTTAACTTTCTGATCCTGGTCATGGCTTACCAAATTGTAACCTCCCCACAACATTAAATTGCTACACCTAAATCTAAACCTAAATCTAATGCCTTTCACACCTATATGCCTAGCTAGCTTATAATACATACACACATCCTCGCCGCTTTACCTTAACTTAAATTATTATCTAATTCTTAAAACTAATTAACCTAATTTATCTACAATCTAATGGTTGTGTCTGGAGTTTTGTAGAGTGTGTAGCGTTTGTATGAAGATGGAACCTTAGCATAGCTTAATTCTATTTGCAGTGAATTTCAGTCAAGCAATGTAATATTATAATAACTACTATTTTGGCCAGATCGTCTAGTGAACCCTCCGTTGTTAACCGCATTTAAGTAACTCAAGTTCTTTCGTGAAAGTTTAGTAATTGGCTTATCCCTGTGTTAAATTATTTTCTCCTGACCTAATTACCTACCAGTCTATAAATCCTAACATAAATATGTGTAGCCTAGCAATGACTCCGTCTGAACTGTGACCTAAATCCTTCACTGCAGCTGCGGGGAAGATTTGTAACCACTCAAAGGTAATCAGATGATAGCTTAGCTTGTAGGTATTATTATTTATTATCAGTAGCATGATACATAAGAAGCCTGGTGCAATTTATATAAAGGTTTTGTGGAATTATAAAAGTCCGGTGGAAATATAAGAGTCTTGTGCAATTTAAAAGTCTTGTGGAAATATAAGAGTCTTGTGGAAATTTAAAAGTCTTGTGGAAATATAAGAGTCTTGTGGAAGTTTAAAAGTCTTGTGGAAATATAAGAGTCTTGTGGAAGTTTAAAAGTCTTGTGGAAATATAAGAGTCTTGTGGAAGTTTATGAGCTCCAACCGCCGCTCCATAGCGTGCCATTACATCTCATTGTTTAATTATGGCCCCGTCCACTTTGGCTTTAACATTAATTATTAGCTTGTAGCTTTAAATCTTTCAAACTGAGAATTTACATCTCTTCTCAAAATCTAATTTCATTTTACATTATGAACTATGTGTTAGCAATTTAAATTCTTATTATTCCACATAAATCAATAGAGTTTATCTCAAGGCTTGCTATCATCCAAATATCCTTTTCACATTAAGAACTTAATTATTCAATGCAATAACTTATATTCAGTTCCGTAAAGGGTGGATAATTTAATAAAACGCCAATTCAGGCGGTGGCTAAAGTAGAATGCTATTAATACAGGTAAAACTACTTTTATTTATTCTTAGTATTTATTATACAAGTCCTGTAAAGCTCCAATATAACTACATTGGCTTGGCTGCATTGGCAGATTATCACATCTTAAGTTTATTAAAGGATGTTTAATTCATTCAATATCCTTGACTTTAGGAAGTGAACTGAAATAGAATACTATCATTTGAAGTAAATTACTTTGGATTACTCTTAGTGTTCATTATACAGATCTTATAAAGTATAAATACATCTCAAGTTTATTGAAAGATGCCTAATTTATTCAACATCCCTGACTTTTAGGGAGTGAATGTAGTTAATTATTTTTCCATTAACTTACACCCTCTGTCTCCCAGACTGAGTGGTTAATTTGATAGACTACTAAATCATAGTTAGTATACCTTTAGTAGGTAGTTAATTATCACTGTTAATCATTAAATAAATTACATTTAGAAGTTATCTTTTACTCACTTTAATAAGTATAAATTAGACTGTACTAGGTATTAGTCTGATTGATTAGATTGTTCCCATCAAATATTTCTATGTTTCATATTATTAGAAGTAAGTACTTACATATCTTAAGAGGTCTATTCGAATGGTATTAGTAGACCATTGTCAGGCTAATTAGCTGGTTGTTATCAATCAATTATTTCTATGTTTCAGATTATTAGAAGCTCATAGCTTGCAATGTCTTCTTTCAACGACTTATCCTAGGTTCTAAACTGGTTTTAGTTGTTCAGTTTGTATCAGCTTATTTTTGCTAAGGTATCGGATGTAAAATTTTCCATACTTTGAAGAGTATAGCCATGTGAGATCGTATTGCATCCCAGGGAAAGCTAACAAATGCCTGTTTGGTCATATCAGTGTTAGAAATCAAACATCACAGTACGACTAAGCTTATTTGCTATAACTTTTTAGTATTTTTCTTGTAATAGAAAACCAGTCTAGACTTTTAGGTACTCCAAAGTAATGATGGTACGATATTATCATACTTCTGTTAATTATTTAAAATGAATAATTAATTGGTAACAACTTTAGGAAAACAATTAGAATTTTACCGGCCTGCGGTAACAGATTACTTGCCTAGCTAGGACCCACATCACTTCATCATAATTTTATTTAGCGCCGTAACTTAATTATCCCTGCCTTATTAGTCTGAATTAATAACTAACCATATATATATCCGCCTACCTATAGATTCCTACAACTTTCCTCACTTGAAAATGCCTATATTTTGTCGAACTAACAGTCCCTCTTGTGTACCTTGCAAACTAGGCCAAGCCTCATTTAATTTAAATTCGTGGTGTGTGGTGAGAGTCGCATTGCCCCTGAAAGCAACTAACTCCTAAATGTTCTATCAGTCGAGCCAGTATACTCAGTGTGTTATTTTCCTATCACTACACTGTATGTATGGAGATAGACTCGAGATTGGACTGGGTCATACGGGTCTACCTCCAGCTAAATGGTGTCTGACCTATCTTCAACTTTCACTAGGGAGACAACTGTCTCTCCCCCATTACTCCGTCGAAGATAGTGTATTGTTTAGCGTAATAGTGTAAAACGCCGATCTTATTAAATACAATCAAAGATCATCCAGACCGAAGTCTGTTGAAAGGTACATAGGGTTTTGTTGTCACCGTGACTCGTTTCCGCCGATGTACCCCAGAATACTTCATTCTGTTAACGGATTCGAGTTGCGATCGCAATAGTTTACTTTATTAATAACTTTCAATTTCACAAATCTTAATTAATATCGCAGCTCGAATATCACTTAGCGCACTATCAAGCTCGGACGCTATTTTTCCCGTATGAGTCGTACCGCACTCTTAAGTTGGACCGCTCCGTTGACGTCCCAAAACTCAATGTCCGCTAATTTTCCCAAGCATCTTAACTTTCCCGCCACGCGCGCCTAAGATTTTTCCCGCGCGAGTCCGCTTTTCTTCCCTTCCACCAATCGCTAGCCGTTTCCCCGATGCCCCCCGCCTTCGCGTCGCGCCACGTGGAGCTATCATCCGACCTCTCTTTCTGTCTTTTTCTCAACCTCTCGCTCGCTCATTGCCGCTTTCGCCGCGCAATTCTAAAATTTTTCCATAATCTAACCAAATCTCGTCAGATAGCCAATATTACATCTTTGAATATCTAAATGTAGCCTTCTATTAACAATTCCCTCTCAATAATCATCCACTTAAGCCAATAATCCTGTATTTTGTGAAATTATAAAAAGTTCCGTATTCCGACCATAGGTGGCGCCCGCCCGTATGTCTACCGGCTTGCCAACCTACGCCTATGTCACAAGGCCACACAGAACAGTCCCCGCGAAATTCAAAATAAAGATAAAGCCCGTTGCCAACCTAACACGAAGCTCAAGTAAATAACTCACGCTAGACGGCGCCTATGTCGCAAGGGACGCACAGAGCAGTCCCCGCGAAATTCAAAATAAAGAAGTCAAACTAGCAACCTTATGCGAAGCTCAAGTAAATAACTCACGCTAGACGGCGCCTATGTCGCAAGGAGCACACAGAGCAGTCCCCGCGAAATTCAAACTAAAGATAAAGCGCTAGACCACTGACCATTATTCTGAACTAGTTTATTATTCCCTTTTCATGCTTATTATTAATGGTGCTACGCATTAATATTTATTTTAGTGCTACTCCCATGCATTCCTTACTAACGGACGGATACCATTCATTCTGTACCGTTACATACTGCCGCAATAGGAGACTTCAAATTAACTTTAAATAAATTTTATTAACTATAATTTTATTTTCTAATGTTCTAGTATTTTTTAATTAAACGCTTTAGAAGCTGTGTGGTGGTGTCTCTTTGATAAAATACTACTAACCCATCTCTCTTCCGTTTTTTCTTTGGATGTCGTAAGACGGCTAACACACTAAAGACTGCATATACTGCAGAAATTGTGGTGATATTCCATGTAGTAACTAGCGGCCCATTCGCGACTACGTCTGCGTAAACAACGCGTAACCCGTGAAAAATTTACAGAAAAAAAGTCTTTCATACAAATGTTGTCCTGACAAAAAACAAAACCGTTCTGAAGTGAAGCGCGAACAAACATTTCGAAAATTATTTTTTATTTTTACTTACAGAAATCTAAAGTAAGTTTTAAAAGGTATAATAGGTCTTTCTTTTAAATAGGTTTGTGCTCTAGTTACCATTTACCTCTAAAATCAACAAGTAAATAGTACCCTAACGATTGAACACCATAAATCGAGAGCAATCAACTACCGCGCCACATCAACAATAAAGTGCGTAAAATTTACATGACGCCAACGTACCACCAGACAGCGAATCCTAAACTAGCGACATGTAAAAGAGCCAGCATTCCCTCGAAATTCAATACAACAAATGTGCGCACATCTTTACCAACGCAACGAGAACTCCGAAGCGTTCGAACTGATTGTACATCACAGTTCTTTTTACGCTGGTGATGCGCACAAAGGTGGTTTTGAAGGTGTTATCATGGTAGTACATTAGTGGCTGTTTGACACGGCCAGTCTCCTGTGAGGGCACGGCTTGTATTAGCGGCCTCTAATTTATTGGGAACGATACGACGACGGACGCCGGCCACCCCGCAACGGATCCATTCACACCGGCCGGGGAGTGGCGGCTGAAGTGGAACAGTGATTTCGGTTGTCTTTATTATTATGATTATTATTATTCTGTTGCAGAAAAAGTATTATCTATCTATCTATTTATATATCTTATTCAGCTCAACTTGTTCCACTGCCGGGCAAAGGCCTCCCTACCCGCGTTCCACTCTGGTTGGTTGTCTTTTTTTACAAAAATAAATTTACTATTATTTTGGGGAGGCATTTGTTTAGCAGTGGGATAAAAGGGTTGCATAAAAAATGTCCCTAGACTAACAATTTAATACTTAAATGAAGTGAAAAAGTAGGCGGAGACCACGGCTTTTCATTTGCTGCGACCTTGAAATAGGTACTGTTTTGCTTTTTACGATTGTCGTTATAAATGCAAAATTACTATTACATACCTACTATTCAAAATTACATTTATTGTCTTGCTTTCATTATAAGCAACCAACTTGTAAAATCTCTTTCTGACTTGCGTCTTTAATAAATTTTGACCTAAGGATAATTTGCATAGCAATTATGCTGTGTTAATTATAGGTTTATAGTAAGTTTGATGTAACCATGTTACTAATACTTACTTACTTTTATTACTATTATCATATCACTACTATTACAAAAACTATTAAAAACAATATTTAACGTGTGATAAATTAACAGCTGGTTCCATTTAACCAACGCTCCCCTACATTTTTATTAACACCCTAAACCCGATAAACAGGATACGGGAAATATATTTATTTGTCCAATCATCGAATATAAGGGGTGTTCTCCGGTTACACCAAATGATTCCGGTATAGCAATCGGGCCGGTGATTTGTTGTGATAATCTACAATAATAAATAACACACTCCGCGCCACGATTGAGCTGCCTTGGCAAGATACGAGATTCCATTGTTTTTTGGTCCTTTTTTGGCGAGATTTGATTTAATCTGATGGGTTTCGCGCTTCGCTTTTTGGTAGTGAAAGCTTGATTTACGAGATTTAGTTTTTGATGTAGACTGTTTTGGGTAATGTGTTTTGTTTTTTACTTTTCTATTGAAGTATTATAGTAGTCTATTGAAGTAACCTCATGATCAAATTGCAGCAGCGTGACTAAGTATTTTAAGTCGTCGAGAAATAGGTCAGCGTAGATTTATGGACAACTTTAAAAGTAGAAAATCGTGCTGAAAAAAGGAAAAGATCGAGGCTTGTAAACATTTGCGAATAGACAAACATTTATTAACCTCGAATTTTTCCTCTTTCCTGCTGCTATTACGCATCATAAAATAATATTACAAACGTAGAATAAACATATTTTTTTAAAATGAATTATTTATCAGATTTTTTAAATATTTTTTGTTAGCTTATGACAAATTGCTTCTTTTTATCTTTTTAAAACTCTGTGAAATATATTAGAAATTTCCTATTACTTACTGTTTGTTTAATTCCTAATATTGGTCCACGTAGAACAACAAAGTTTAACGCTCGCAAGTTTTTTATACGCGATGAGCGCAGTTGCCGGAAAGACATTTGATAATAAAAATATTACGCGCCGATACATAATAGCCTACACCTTAATAAAAAGGCATTACCATAAAACAAAGACGATGTTAGGAACACCCACACGCTGGGATACTTTTATTGTTTCCTATCGGGCGCGAGAGGTAGTGATGTACCTCGATTGATTGGGAAAATTATTTCGGGTAAATGATAATGTGATAAGCGGCTCACAAAAAGGACCCCTCTGTTTCCTTGGGTGTCTAAAAAGCGACTAAAGGACTAAAAACTGCATATATATCTAACAGCATAGCCACTGTCCCGTCCACGGTGAGTATAGTCACTGAGCGCAAAAATGTCGCATACGTCCCGGGTGAGTATAGTCACCCAAAACACGTAGTACGTAGGGCCATGGTGAAACGTGGAATAAGGCAGCGGACTGCTTCTGCGGTGCTCATTGCCTAGTCTTTGACTAACCCTATAAGGATAATAATCGAGAATCCGTATATGTATATAAATAATTATAAAAGCGTTCGTTCGGTTTGCGATCTTACCAGCTAAGCAACTTTCGCAATGGCGGGTCACTGAATGAGTGACCATATTAAAAACATGTGAGGCTCCTCCGTGCTTCGGTGAACACGTAAACCCGTTAGCCCTAGTTGTTGTCGTAAGAAGCAGTCGTTCAAATTCACCAACCCGCATTGTACCGGGGTGGTGGGTTATGGCTTAAGGGGAGTTAGGCGGTACGCGAAAATTCCGGGCCTTCGCGGGTGTTGTGCGGTACGTTGTCTAGGTCGTTCTTTTAAGCGTTCTTTAGAAATCAAACAGGTAAATACCTATGTGTTTATGATTTTATAGGAATAATTATTGTAAAACACGGTCGTAAATGTGCATTTATATGAAATTTTAGAGGTAACTTCTGGATTTTTTTCTATCGAGCAAAATGTTTCCAATCTTGTTTTGGAAACAGTCATCCCCTCACACATACGTTCTGTAATACATATTGAAAATTTCAGTGCGAAATATCTAAAATATTTCGACTGCTAATAGAAAACAGCCAATTTTTCCGTATTCACCGCCTAACCCCCCTTAATCTCCTCATGTGTTGTCCATTTGGGAAAACCTGTGCCCAGCAGTGGGACGATTTTAGACAGATGATGATGATGAAACGTTTACACGCTTACTCATCTCTAGTGCCTTTGGCGGAAGCCATTCGGTTGCTAAACCTGGTCTAATAACGCCCCCTGATATATAGCGGAGGCGTCTAATAAAGATTGTGTCACGCACAGCTTTTAACGCGCTGGCGAACACTCGGGAGATTTTTTTATTCGACTTAGTCTTGAAAGAAGCGTATGGTCCGCCTAAGGGCTCTTACACACGAGCAGCAATTAGCTGTAGACGTATGTAACTGCAGTCGACGTTACTAGCTGTCGACATGGTGTCGACGACATGTCGACAGCTAGCCGCCGACTCCTAACGTCGATGCACTTGCATACGTCGACAGCAAACTGCTGGTCGTGTGTTAGAACCCTAAGTTAATATTGTCGAACGGGGCTTCGAAACGAATTAAAACACTTTTTAGCACGTGGACCGGACGTAGTAGAGATCCTTGGGGTAATTTTGTCCAACAGTGTTTCGGCTGATGAAAACATTATCAACTCGTGTTTAATGTAGAAATACATAATATTACTTGTTACAGCTACCGACCCTGAAGTTTTCGTTATATATCTCTATGCCATTTTAATTTCACAGGATCTAACCCTTCAAACGGTAACGCAGCAATGTACAACAGTGCAACAGTGCTTGGTAGTAAAATAGGTATTAGGGTGGTCGCCCTCCATTAGGATTCGGAGGCGTATCCTACCACCGTGCTTCGTCGATGTATCGCACGTTCGTTGTTTTAAATTTCTCACAATTTACGTTAACACTATGGAAGTGTGCATTAATAGTTTTAACGGCTGTCAATTGGATTTAATAGGCTTTTACACGCCTCGTGCGTTTACGAGGCAATCGGAATTGAGGTTCGCGAGGTCTGGGGATTTTACGCTGATGCCTTTTTTCTTGGAATGCTTATATTGAGAATAGATAAAAAGTACTAAGTGAAAAACTTAGGATGAAAACTCTAAAACTAAGTTAGTATTAGCGGCCCTTTAAAGTTCCGCTTCCAAGAACTTTCCATTTAAAGCCGACATGCTCGCCTATTGTTTTAATGAGTTATTGATTATGACTATCTTATGAAATTAACCGGGGTTCCTATCTTCCAAAGCAAAGGGGCGGCCAATATATTTTTACTAGGTCACCCTTCCTCAGACCCTTATAGCTGCCCGTTATGCGGAGGACGTAGGTACGATTCGAGTCTACTTTTTCAAGGTTTCAATATTCTAAAGAATATTAAGCGCGAAAAAAAATCTATATTATGCAACCAGTACCTATGTACCCAACAGCATAAAAAACCGTTATTTTTTCTATTGGTTAGTAGATCAATTACCATTGTACATACCAAGGTATTTAATTTAAGAAAATTCAGGACCATTCCCCTTCTATTCACGTTTGTATTCACAAAATTTACATGCTGCGTGAACAAATAATCTTTGGTTTCGTAATAGCTTGTATTATTTCAATAAAATACCTTAAAGTGGTCTATAGGTACTAAATAGAGGCGTCATGAACTCATGATATATAGAGACACGCAGCAACTGCTGACAGTAACCATTTGGCTACTACTGCCGTGACAGGCGGCTGCTTGGAGCGAAGCGACGAGCGACAAAACATTTACATACACATCGCCATCGCTTCTCGAAATAATATCCATCTCCTGAGCTACACTATGAAAATTTGACATTTTTACTAGGCGGGAATGGTAAATAAAACACTTTCTCTCAAACCGGCGCAAATTTCTTAGTACATTAAAAGTCTAGTGTGACGTGCCACCGGTGGTACACGCCGCCATGTCAGCTAATACTCCGTGCTCCACCGGTGGTACACGCCGGGCTGAACGTGTACGCTGCTAAGCTCAGGTCTTCCCACATGTGAAATTGAACACAGCTCTAAAACTTAAAGATCCGAACCCGGATTCGCTGCGCTATCGAGCTCCTCATGTCGGTATCTAGGAAAGTTGGAATTTCCAGACATATGTGTGTGCAAAGTTACGAAACAGTCCATAATATCTTCATTAAATCTAACACAATCGCTGTTGCTGCCCAATGCTGCCATATTCCATCCATTTGTTCTTGGTCTTCTAAACTTTTCGTGAAGTCTTTCGATTCTGGAGTAATGCCAAAAACGTCATGTATGTGTTATGATGGTTAAAACAGTTTTGATTTTCGCTACATTCTCGTGAAGGTGAAAAATCAATTCCCTCCATCATCCATAACTCTTTAGATCGACTGGAGCTCTTCTAGTCAGAATAAGTACCCCGCATCGCTCGTCGCGTCGCTGCCCGCTTCACCCAAAGTCGTGGCCAAGCCTTTAAGCTATTATCTTGGCTATAACTCAACAACTTAACTGTGTTTAGAGCTTCTACATTGTCGGTTTGGCATTTGTGGCCTTTCAAACTGGGCGTTTTTGCTTACTTTGGAATATCACGTGGTTAAGGTTAAGAGTGATGATGGTAGCAGTTGTTTTTAATAATTGTTAATTAATATTCTAATAAAATTGTAGAAGAGGAATCGGTTGATTGCACTCTAGCGACAGCGATATCTTATGATAATATATATTTTATTCCACTCCTGTTTTTCCACAAAATTGCAAACGTGCGGTCATGACATGACAACTTTTTAATTTAATATTAAAACGAGGATTCGCTTTACTTTCTTCTCACCTGATTAATGATAAATGACAATAAGGAAAACTAGGAGCGAACTTCACCCGGAATCTTCAACCGCGGAAGTCAGAAGTTTGTTTCATCTCTGAACTCAACTTTGTACCATTTTTGCATCACAATAATGCTACAAAGTTAATAAGTTTATTGCTATGGCTACAGACTTAGATAAGGCGGTGACGTGGTGGTGGTGTGGTAGCTAGTTAAAAAGACTTACGACAAAACAGTCCTTTGTTTTTTTGCTCCTACCGACACGAATCAAGCGCTTCATTTTGACTTGTGATATGAAATATAACACACCTTACAAACTACTTAATCAAATTATACATGTTCATCATCATTATCAGCCTATAAACGTCCCACTGCTGGGCACAGGAATCCCACGTGGACAATAGCACGTGGGAATATTGGGCCATAACCCACCACGCTGGCCCAATGCGGGTTGGTGGGTTTAACGACTGTCATCTTACGACAACAACCGGGACCAACGGCTTAACGTGCCTTCCGAAGCACGGAGGACCTCGAGATGTTTTTAATTTGATCACCTATCCAGCGACCCGGCATTGCGAAAGTTGCTTAGCGGACAAGATCGCAAGCTGAACGCGCTAGCCGCTGCGCCATCGAGCTCCTATACATCTTAAAATGAATTATTTCTAAACCAGTTCGAATCTTCATAAGAGGATAACTTTTTAAATCAAATGTTTGGAAGAGCTTTATCGCTTAACAATGTTGGATCAAACATTCAAATCAGGCTCTAACAGATGCCACAAATATTTAATAGGAATGGAGGTGGAAAAATAGAGATCACTGTTTATCTTAACACACTCAACTAAAATGTTTCGACAAATCTCTAATAGTTATAATAAACAAAATATTCACCCGGTTAAGAAGCTTGCTAGCTTTATTAATTTGTGGGAAACAGCCGTTTGTACAAGACCTCGGTTGTCAACATGAATTTTGTTATTGAGAGGTCTTTTCAAATTGGTTTCTGGAATGGTCCTATCCGTTAAGAGATCTTAAAGGTGGACAGGTAGGCGAATGGTTGAAAAACTGAAAGTAATAATCCGACCACAGCCTGCGATAATCTGATGGTAACGCCATTTTGTCCTGTGTGGTTTCGTGTAAAAAACGTGTGACATGATTATCGGTAGAGTGTGCACAAAAAATGCAAGCTAGGCTTCTATGGGTCGCGACGTAAACTAGGGTATTTCTCCATTTTTGTGGTAATAGTATTATTTGTTTTTTGTTACATGATTTATTTCTTATGATATTTTGTTTTTAGGTTGTAGGTAGGTTTGTGATAAACTATGACGGTATATTGACTAGCCAGTTCACGAAATTAAATAACTCGACTTGTGTACTTTAAACTTAAAATTTTAGAATGTATTTACATCTAAAATAAGTTTTTTATAATTATTATTTATACACGGTAAATACTTTAAATGATAATGCTGTTATGATTGAAAGTAAAAGTATTCATTGAATAAGGATGTACAAAAAAGGTTCACTAAGTAGCAATATGTTATTGTCGTGAGTATTACCATACGGATCCATATGTAAAAATGTTTGCCCAGTAGTGGGATATCTGATAATAACAAAGTGTTCAAGCCTTCATGGAGTGGTATGGAGGAGGAGAATTGTACGCACACTACATAGAGGGCGCCACATAATTTAATTGTATTTTTAACTGCGACAACACTTTGTTCGTCGTCTATTGCATTATATCCGTTTCCCGTTTTTTTATACATAATTTGAAATCTGCATATCATCACAAACACTTTTTGTATCGCAACGACTTGTAACTGTTTGCAAATCATTAAACTATTGCACGGATATCACCAATTCTTATTTCTTCTCAAGAGCTTCATAACTATAAAAAGCGCAAACACAAAGAAAAAAGCAATATGTTTATTTTCCATTATTTTTATGTCTTGTCCTGCAGCCATGTAAACCCACCATTAACCAATTATAAGGGCGCGGTCACTTGCTACAGTTTCCGATAAGGGATGAAAGTAATACGGGCGATAGCATCGCTGCTCGTTAGCTGCAATAAAGCCTTTTTTTTAAAGCAATTTTTTTTATTTTTTAGCCTGACGCCAATTTGTCGTGTGACCCGATATTTACGTTTCAATGACCAGTATTTAAAGGATGGACCAATTTGTCAAAATTTAAGAAATTAGAGTTTCTAGTGTTTTCTTGCGTTACAGCTAATAAAATGAGGTTAGTTGGAGTTTTACATAACAAAAATGTTATTACCCGTGGATATTACTTAATTTTACAAGCTTTTATTAGTTTTTATTCAAAAATATCTAAATAACTACATTATTGTATACTACAGCAGCCTTGCTTTTCAATACTTTACTGTTTTAAAAAAATCTCTAAGGTTTTACGTACGTTACAGACTTTTTTAATGTGAATTAAGAACAGCAAAATATGGTGGGAATATTTACACGTAACAAAATTACAACACAATAAAAAAAACCCTTTCAGTTTCACACAGTTGAAATATCACTGTCACCGCTCCAACAATGTTTACTACGTCTCGTTGACTAAAAGCAAATAATAATTCCAATTTTTATGTGAATGACATCATTGCGAATTAAATGACACAGCAGAAATTAACAACATCACGTATACGGGCTTACCCCGCCCTCTGAGTAATATTAATTGTATACGCGCGTCTTATTAATTTAAAATTGCTCATTATTCATTTGTTTATAATTTTGAGCACTGATAATTCAATTGCAGGTGCCGTAAATAAACAAGTTACGATGATGACAATTAGATTTGTGTAACCTTGCGTTGTAACCACTTTGCGATTTTATTACATCTACTTTTTACACTAATATTATTAAGGCTAGGTGTTAGTGAAAAATTAAAATAACACGTTCTTAGAATTACTTTTTGAAGTAGTAAACAGTAAAATTAAAATGTGCAAAAATTTTGAAATATTTTTGAGGCATTATTCTGTAGAATACACTTAAAGGAAACTCGATTTGATAAAGTTGGCTTGATGGAATAAAATCACAAATTTACATATTTTTGTGTCATTTTATCTTCTTTTCCAGGTTTTATAAAATAAGTGATTTGATATTAAGTGATTTGATAAGCCATTTACCAAAATGAAGTTCATAAATAACTTGAGGGATTATAACCGATAGTTTTTAATTCATTACATCTATCAATTTTTAAAAATTTTAAACACGTTTATTCGCGCCGCTTTGCTGTTATACCCGTACCTTACCGTAGTACCGTCGAGAGAGCGAGAGAGAAGCGCTCGAAATACCTCCCCTTAAGAAGAAATATTTGTATGTTTGGATGTAAGAGATAATCTATGAAAGGAAGCTGAAACGATTACTTACAATATTGGGTTTGAATGTAAGAAGACGAAAATGTTTGATTACAATTTACACAGCGGTCCATTGTGTCCAAGTTTCGGTCTCATTACTCATGCGACTTCAAAAATTATTTCATCAATATTTAGAATGATCCATCAGGGTAGACATAAATGAAACTTATAAAAGTATCATTAAACTTAGGAGTAGTTTGGATTACTCAAAAAGATATTCACGTAGGTATCACAAAAGGTATCCGTTAATTCCTCATTAAACGGCCATTAGCGGGTTCTATATAGGCCTAATGGTCTAATGACTATACACCCTCATTTTTTAGTCGTTTTAATTAAATTAAGGGTGAGTTCCACCCATGACACTGAACAACTTTCAACTATGTGCAAAATAACAAAAAAAATTCGACCTCCCATACAAAACTGTCCGATCAGCTGACGACAATTAGTATGGGAGGTCAATTTTTTTTTCCAATTTTTGCACATAGATTTCTTGAGGGAAAGTTGTTCAGTTTCATGGGTAAAACTCACCCTTCATTTCAGTAAAACGACAAAAAAATTACGGTGTATACCATTTTGAATTACCCTGTAAGTTATCGAACATTATAATAATTGTACTATAAATGTAGCAAAAGGAGAAAGTTTAATCAACTCTACCTACTCGAGTCAAAATACATCGAAGGGTTACTTGGCATGTTTTGTTAATAAACACCTCACCTGTGACTTTTATAGGTGTTTCATTATTTTTACGACTTTATTTGTCTGTACCGAAGCGTAAAGATAATCAAATGCGCTTATTATACTCTACTTAGACCGTACATTTGGTGGCAAAGTTTCTATGAAGTTATAGACTTATGCAGATTAATAGAGTCGATTTAAAAAAATATAAAACTTTACAACAAGTGAAATATTATTTAGATCTTGAACAACTTACATCAGGTTATATCATCTAACGAATGATTTTGAAAGTTCTAATTCGAGACTGTCTATAATAATTATCATAAAGTTTTACCACTTTACGATTACTGCATTTTAAAAGTGTGCTCATATGGAGACACCGTATCTGCAAGAAAAGCGTATTAACCTCTTGTTGTTTTTATAAGCCTCAGGTCTGAACCTGAAGCTTATAAAAACAAAATCAAAGATATTTTAAGCTAAAATAGGGTTAATTAGGGACCAAATAAAACATTTATTGTAATAAAATAAAAGTACAATTTTTATTTTTATAAAAACATAGGTCCATTTATGCGTACCGTACCACGTCAGGTTCATAGGAGTACATTTTGCCTCTTTCACATCATTTTTGAGTGTGGAAGTGAAAAAAACAATTGTTTCTTGTGACACATAGGTACACTTGGCATTTAGTGGAAATGGTTCGGCGTCGTGAGGAGCAATGTGGGTGTCGACATTATGACGCGTTCTTGTAAAAATAAATTGTTAATTTTTTTCAAACTAAAAATCCAATATTACAATCATAAGGTACACATATGCGTACCTTGAAAACTAAACATGTTTTTTAACGAAGATTTCAATAATTTTTAATATTTTTTATTAAATTATTAGAAAGCAACACTTTGTTTAAACTAATAAATTTAATAAAAAAATAAAAATATAAATACGTTACCATGTTTTTCCATATTTACCTGCTTTTTAAAAGAAATGCGCGGGTGCCGCAAAAAATAAACGGAGTACTTTTGAAATTCAAATAAATCTTTATCCTCTTGTCACGATTGCAACGCTTTGTCAACGGATTTATTAAGAACTGTTAGTTATGATTAGTGAATTCATAAACAGTATCAAAAGATGATAACAGATGTAGCTAGTAGAAAAAAATATTTAATGAGGTCCACATGTGTGTACCCCCAGGTCTGAAAAAGACAGTTATGTTTCTTCATGAATCCAAGGACGATATATAATTTGTCTATGATGAAACTAGCATTTTGCATAAAACAAAATTTTATGTGAACACATTTTCTTAGATCAATGCTTTCATCTTCCTTAAACGAGATAGCATTAACTAACTTCCTTCTTACATAATATCTACGTATCAAACAAACATTTTTAAATGTGCTAAATAAAATTAAGAAAAATAAAAACATACTATAATTGCCTATTCGCGTAGATACCATCTCTATGGCTAAACTTCTGTTTACATTACCATCGCTGGCGGCACCGCGATCGTTAGTATGTCACACAGCACTAATAGAGACACAAATATGGTAATTGCATGCTCAAGGGAGGTGGTCGTAATCATATCAAGACGTAGGCGCTTAAAAATGTTTAATGGAAACACTGTGATCGTTTACATGCGCTACAAAGATTGCATGGCGCCTAAGGTTGTTTGCTTGTAAATTGTAATGCGAAAGTTTTGTTATGACTTCCGGTGGGACTTCTGAAATTAAATTGAAATTTTTAGTTTATTAAGTTAGCATAAGACTTATAATTTAAGATAACTGTATTTATTAATAATTAATTATTTGGATAAAACCAAGAAAGACCCAACATTTACTCATACGATTGTTTTTTTTTTAGTTTTATTGTTTGTTTTTTTTTTAATATGACAACCTATTGATAGTGGCAATAAAGATGTTTTATGTCTATTGTTAAGTAATATTTTAAATTATTTTTCCAAAAAAATTAATGCGTTGAATAGCATCTTAAAATACTAACATACAATGGTAATAAATTGATTCAAGATATTATGCAGTCAGTTTCTCATATCAGACAGTAAAGGATTCCGTGTGAACTGCTTCATATCTTTAGCCTTAAAGTATATAACTTACCATTAATTAGTGATGATGAGATTATGGTCATAAGATTACCAATAAGTATTCGTCCTCCGTGCTTCGGAAGGCACGTTAAGCCGTTGGTCCCGGTTGCTGTCGTAAGATGGCAGTCGTTAAAACCCACCAACCCGCACTGGGCTAGTGTGGTGGGTTATAGCGTAATATACCCACGTGCTATTGTCCACGTGGGAGGACTGTGCCCAGCAGTGGGACGTTTATAGGCTGAAGATGATGATGTTTAGTTAGTTTTCAAGAATATTATGGAAATAGATAAAGGCTTCAGGTAACTAAATTCAAGCGTTTTTAGGGACTGAAAACTACTATTACTACTCCGATTGCTCAGCGTCCCAAAATGTGTCTTGATAACATCTATTGTGTGACTGTGACTCACATTTGCCAAGAAAAGAATGAATCTCCTGAGATTGGCCTACGGCTACGAAACTAGAAGATTTTAAGGCGACTCCTTTCAAGCGCTTCTCTCTCGCTCTCTCGACGGTACGACTGTACGGGACGGGTAAAACAGCGACGCGGCGCAAATAGGAGCGTTTTATAGGTTTTTATAGGTTTTTTGGCTATAGAGACTTTTAGGATTTAATGAATTAGCAGGTTCTCTGTAGTACTTTAGAATAAATATTTACATGTAAAAATATGTTGACAATTTAAAAAAAAAGTAAGAATTCATCCGCTTTAGACTTTTATTTGGCCTGTTTTCAAGATTTCTTATAATCAAGTAAAGTAAACCTAATCGCCTAACAAATTAAGACATTCTTTATGCAATATCCTTTAATGTATTTTATATTTTTAATAAGAGCGTAATTTAATAGTAAATACATAAACCCTTTGATCTAGCAAAACAGTTTTGCCCGCATATCCTCGGCGACTCGCCTTAAGCTCTTCACCCTCATGAATATTGCCAAACATAAGGCATTTATTTTCACTAAGGAGGCAGAGTGATAGGACGGGGTTACACAAAAGTTCCCAATGGATTGGCGTGCTGCTGCGCTGCAGGCCTCACTAAGATAAGTTTAGATACTTGCCGGTCATTGGCAAGTAATTCACGGAGACGAGAAAGGTGAGTTTTGTTGTGGTATGGATGGTCATGTCAATGGCATGTGACAAGAATTATGTAAGATATTGATGTGGAGGGCTATAGGAGGAGGTCAAGAAAATTAATGGACTGTGTGAAAGATGACATTGGTAAACAAGAAGTGAGTGCAGAGATGACGGCTGAAAGAGGGGACTGGAAGAGAAAAACATGCAGTGCCAAGGCTACCTATTGGGATATGGGAAGGAAGATGATGACTAGCAGAATTATCCACCTGTTTTTAGCACAGTCAAGACAACTCTGCTTTTAACAAATTTGCCTTCAATACCCATGACAAGGAGTTGACCCCCGTTCACCATTACATTCGTTTATTCTATTTAGAGGGTTAAAATTACTCACGTCCGTTAGTTATATAGGTTTACCCTTGAGACCCTACACGTGATTCCTGGGTGATGTTAAATGAGTGGTAGAGCCACGCTGCGTTGCAGCACGCATTGAGCCGGCTCGCCCGGCATAATACCACCCTCTCACGAATATCCGGCGTGAAATAATGGCATTTGGTGCTATTGTGGTTCGTCCGGCGAGTGAGGGTTCCGGAGGGCCCTTACCCCCCTAAAGGCTGGCAACGAGTCTGCGATTCCTCTGGTTTTGGGGGTGTCCATGGGCGGTGGTGATTACTCTCCATCAGGAACCGCTTGCTTGTTTGCCTCCTTCTATTATTAAAAAAAAATAGAATGGGAAACACAATTTTACAACAATAACTTAGAATATTCAGCCGCATCTCGGGGATATAATATTTCCTTAAACAACACCCCGGGCAACAGAAAATAACGGCTGTACTTAATGTGTATACGTATAAGAAAAAAACTGCTGGACTGCTAGACAATTTCGAGTTATTGTGTGCAATAACAATGGGACAGAGCGGAGATGCGACGGAACAAAACAAATCTGCGCCACAAATAATATTGTTTGTTCTAAGTGTTGGGTTAGGCGTGCGCACGCGTTGATGCCGGGTCGCTTTCTACGATGTAATAGTTGCAGAAAAGATTTTAAAAAATTGTTTAATACAATATTTAAAAAAAGCAATAGCCTTTATTATATTTTTCCATTGCTAGGCAAAGGTAGGTAATTGAGATGATGTTATTGCGACAACGGATAGGTGTTGGCTTGATTAAGTTAAATTAATGAATACAATAAAGCACTTGAGTTAGTTAAATGTAGTACTACCACCGTTGTTAGGATGAGTTTTATCACTAGTGTCAGTTATGCCGTAGGTATGCCACATTCATCATCACTTTGCTCACAGGCCTCCCACGTTGACAATTAGTTAGTGGGGATATTAGGCCATAATCAACCACGCTGGCCCAATGCGGTTTGTTGGGTTATAACGACTGTTATCCTACGGCAACAACCGGAACCAACAGTTTAACGTACCTTCCGAAGCACGGAGGAGCTCGAGATTCTTTTTTTTAATTTGGTTACCCATCCAGCGACCCGGCATTGCGAAAGTCGCTTAGCGGGCAAGATCACAAGCCTAACGCGCTAGCCGCTGCGCTATCGGGCTCTGTATGCCACATTATTACCTTGTTATTGACATCAACATGTGTAATATAAGTACTATTGTAACAATAAATATTACGTATCTCACATAAAGTTTTGACTTATAATGGCTCTTCACTTTAATATAGCTTCAAATAGGTTGACATTTTGTGATTATACTGGCTGTAAAATACCTCCTTTAAACAATATAAAAACAAAATAAAATTAAATATTCTGTCGTTTTACGTAAAAAAGAGCTTAGATAAAACGTTCTTGACTCTAAAATTTAAAAGAATGAGACTATTAATTGACTTTATTGACCTTTGTGAACCCACTTTCTTGCTGGCGGTACATTTTGACGTCTTTATACGAATGTATGAATGCAATAATATGCACATATTTAAGTCAGCTTTTATGCAATTTGATCCTTGGCTCTTATTTACAGTGTCTCTCGATTTTCATACTGAAGTAGCTGCGATGTAGGAGCGTAGAAATTAATACGCGATCAGAATTATGGCATGGTTGCACTAGAAATATTGTAGCTGACAACACTTTATTGTAGTAGCGATGTTTTGAAATGAATATTGCCGCCTCGAATCTCGCCGTAACTTCTCATCTCATCTTCATTTATGAAATGGACGAAGTAGATACCTATAGTGAAAAGTGTACATTTTCTCACTAAAGAAATGAGCTGCTATTTTACTATGTAACTGAACAATATTAATTGTAACTTACTAACATAAATAACATAAATAAATAACAATAATAGGTTTGAATTCATATTAACAGAGTGTTTACATAATCACCATCTGATTTAGAAAAAAATTAAAGCTTTTAATATTTTTTACAATATTTGCGTGGTTGCTTATAATAAATACAACCAATATTATTATAAAAGAATTTATGGTTTTACACTGCTTGAGTGAAAAATAAACATCAACGTCGTTGTACTGCGAAAACCAAGTAACTCAAAGATTAGACATATTTTTAATTACTATAGCATTTGAAAGTTCAGAAGAAAGCTATAAATCGACGAATAATCATTGTAGAGCTAAATTTTACATGGTCATGTAAATTATAAAGGTTTATAAAAAGCAAAACAGAGTTCAAACTAAAAAAAATAAGTTTCTACGACCGCTGCGAACTACGTGCTCCGAATATTACGATCTGAGTCGGCGCCGGCGCCGGCGTCTCCATTCATAGGGACAACCAAAATTACTCAATGGCATGAACCATAGAAAAATCGCAGGCCACCTCCACACACAAGCGCCACTAAATAACCTAAAAGTGACCTAAATCAACAGAAACCTACCGGAAGACAATAGATCGGTCCGATAACGTTACCTAATCGATAATTGTATCTACGACACTTCGCCTCACACGTTACCTCGTAAAAGGTGGGAAAGTAGACAGAGATAAAACTATACTTGAAACATAACTAATTGAGGCGTCAAGAAATTGTGGATTAATCGATTTTGAACTTTATGTGACAAGGTAGAAGGTGTTTAATTTTTTTTGTAGTGTCTAAGATGATGTGGTTTTACACTGAAGTCGCGAAGAGCGTGGATATAAAAAAGGTGAAATGTCTCATTGGAAGCATCGACGAGGCACGGACGATAAGAGACCACCTTGGATGCTGGACCCAATTTTAGGATCGTTTTCCGGTTTTAAAAACAAAATACCTAGCACTGTTTAACTTCACACTTTAAGTGTTGGAGTACCTACGGCGGCGCTTATTTTGTTTGCCTCCATCCCCTTTTTAATATTCTTCACCTTATGGGATGGATGTGCACACTAAAATGGTTGGAGAAAGCATGCAATCAAGGACTTGAAAATGTTCATCTGAATACCTACATAAAATACTTAAAACACATATTTTCAATGTTCAAGCTTTTATGTCTACGTTAAAGTTCAAGTCTCTAATTGTAATATTGCAAACAACAACAAAGAGTCTATAAACAGATATCTTACTTACAATAAAGTTTAGGTGTTCACTAGAACCTGATCTAAGGTGACTCGTTATTGCGTATCGAATCAGTAATTTCCCTTTTAATGCTCCCGACAATACAGTAATCAATTCCTTTTCATTACATTTGAACAGTTTTTGGTCGGTCGATTGGGTAAAAACATATAGCAACAATACCTCTTTAATCAGATTCGACAAAAAGTTGAAGATGCGGGTTATTCTCTGATTTTGTTTAATATGTTAGGAACAGCAGGGAATTTTAGATATATCATAATTATGTGCTAATTGTTTCTGAGTATAGTGTTTTTATGCATTCATTGGTTAATAACATTGGCAATGATAAAGATTATGACGAAATTAGTGGTTTTGTACACAGATGGACATTTGACATTAAATCTATTTGAAGAATTGAAATACTATATAATCGTTAAAAATATCAATTGCAATTAAAGCGTCCGCAAATTGCAGGTAATTCTAATGTTTTGAACTTTCTCCATTTGCATTTTTCATTGGCTAAAGATCGAAGAGACATTTTCATGGTAGACGTAGTACAGCAGATCTCAAATATTATATAGTTGTATCAATTACAAATATATTTCCTCTGTAAATTGAGCTGTTAGTTGACAAGATACGACCGCTGGACTAAGTAATGGTTTCATTCCATAGATTCAGAGATTGTACGGTGACAGATGCTTTTGTAAGCACACGCCATAGAATGTTTTAGTTCTTTCAATGAATGTGTAATTCATAATATTTTGTGTTAACGTATAGAATTAATCTCTACCTATACTGTACTTTTTCACATACATACATAATTATAATTACGATTTTTTTCCCCGAAGGGTTAGTCGGAGACTAGGCAATGATGACAGCAGCAACAGTCCTCTACCGTAGCCCACTTTTTACCAAATAGCGACTGCACATGTGTGCAGTCGCTATTTGGTGAAAAGTGGGCTCAGCGTGACAGGTGGTGAGCCCATCGCCGCTCTATGCTGTTGGTAGTATGTGCAGTCTTTAGTCTGTTAACCACCTTTTACGACACCCCAAGGGAAGAGAGCGGGTGGTAGTATTCTTTCACCGCCACCCGGCACGGTTTCTTATATAAGGAAGGAGTATATACGCAATTGGTTGGTTGAACAGTTTTATCTCAAATCTTATCGCAATATCTTTAGCCATTTAACTTAACAACGGATATTAGATTATGAAAAATATACATGGTAAGGCATTTTAAGGATTACTTTGTTATTACTCTTCTAGAACATTACGAACTTGTAGCTGAACGAAATTCTATTACCTACTTCGTAGTTGACTTAATCGGTAGTATGCAGGGTAAATTTATGACGAACTGGACCTCACTTGCGTCATTGAACAAACCTTTAATGATATATCTACACACTAAGATAGTATTTAATATATCAGTACATTCATATTTACTTATTACCTACTTAAATATTTACATATGCCAAAGATCGGAGGCTAAGAAGGTTTGTAATTATTTTATGCCATTGATAATATAAATAGCAACGTCATTGTTTGTTTGACTCTTAAGCAGAAACTGACTTAAAAGTTAATCCCATTACCTAAAGATTATTTTTGTTTGATCTGAAACGTTACAAAAAGCGTAAACCTAAATACTGTACCGTTTATTTATAACGACAACGGCAAACTACCAAAAACAACAGATCGAAAAGGGGCAAGCTCTCAAACAAACCAACAGACTTTTTGTCCTCATCTACGACAGACTTAGAGGAAAGTTAATCGGATTTTCTATGTAAATATATTGTTAAGGTCTTAATCCCACACAAGTCGAACCGTTCACTAAGAACAACAAAAGAATTTGTGTTTTCTGCTGATGGTATTAAAAGTCTTAACACTTTTTTGATGACATTAGAAAAAAAAGTAATTTTTCTATCAAAGCAAAGGATGATCTTAGTTAGAAATTTTGCGAATGATTTATGGTTTGGTTAATACTTGCTACCGATTATAATACGGTTGTTTGCATCGGATATTTTGTTATAGTTAAGAAGTTAATCTTTAAGCTTTTTACTGAATAGCGATTAACTGTTATGTTATTTAAAATTGTTATTGAGTTTTTAATCTTAAATTAAAGACCGGTTACTGTAGCAGATATTATTTAACAAAGGTGTAGTAGGTGTGGTACAAAGACTTACAGTTAGTTATATTAGATGCAGAAGTAAGAATTTTATTGTAAAAATAAAAAGCATATAGAAAATGTACGTTTCTTTATTGTAAATTTATTTCATCATTAAATAGACTTTTATTGTAAATTTACTTTAATCAAAGTACATATTGTTATTATAATTTTACTTTATAACTAGTAATTTAATAAATCCAGACATTAAGATAATATATTCTAATAGCTAGGGCCTTCTTGTATTTATAGTTTAACTAGTAGCACAAAAATAATGAATATCAAAACTAAAAAATCTTAGTTATATATTTATGCATGTCATCAAAATTGGGAAGACACAATGGCCAGTAAAACAATTTTAAATATCACTGTCTACAAGGATTTTAATTTTATATAAACTATAAGTTCATTTCGGTATTTTAAAACAGTTTTAGTGTTTATAATGTTCCTGTCTTTAGCAATCTACAATACAAGGAAAATAGGTACTATACCTATTTTTATTGCAAGCTATAATGACATGTGTTTTAAGTGTCACGTGAAGAAACGCAACTTTGATGGGCAACTACTCACGAATATTCGGCGTGAAATAATGGCACTTGGTGCTGTTGTGTTTGGTCCGACCAGTGAGGGTACCGGAGCCCCCCCCCCTCCTCCCAATTCCTATTCCTTCCTTAAACCTATTCCTCCCTTAAAGGCCGGCAACGCGTCTGCGATTCCCCTGGTTTTGCGGGTGTCCATGGGCGGCGGTGATTACTCTCCATCAGGTGACCCGACTGCTCGTTTGCCTCCCTCTTTTATAAAAAAAAAAAAACAGTGTCCCTTTAATTTTTCTGCAAAACTTATTACCTAATAATACAAAAAGAGTCGCTTTCAAATATCCGTCATCTGTGAGGTCTTAAGAGATTTGTCAAACTCAGTAGGATGGGGATTAACTTTTATTTTCCTATTTAGAAGGTAAACTTTTGCTTACGTTGATTTCCCACGGGATCGTTTGAGCGAAAGTCATAATAGAGGTAAAAAGAATCCTTTACACGTTACATCCCTTTTCAGTAAGGACGTCATAGAGCGAAGAAGGAAATAGAAAGCTCAGAAAGGTAATGCCACAATGTCGATTTAAATTTCACTTGTTATACTTACGAATAATGAACTCTTTTTTTGGGTCACCTTATTAGAAACTGTATTTTTTATTAACACCCTGAGTTGACGTGACTGAAATTAGACAGTTACATAAGCTATACATTATTTTACTTTAAGCCCATCTGTAAACAATGAGAATATTAAAATGAAATTAAATAAACTTACAGATAATGTAGCAGCTTATACATCTTTATAAAGACCAGAAATTTGGCTGTACCGTCAAATTTTATATTTGAGTACCTATCAATTCAAGCATGAATATCAAAATATACATTTTTTTGCTCGTCATAAAACAGTCAGGAAACCATACAATTTTTTTTTTCACAATTCCCAAATGACTTCATTGCTAGAGCAGACTCGTAATCGGATACAAATCAACCTTATAAGGCGCCGGTTAGGTATGCGCGGGCGCCGGCCGGCGCTCTCATGCAGAAAACAACTCTATTGATGAAGCGAACTTTTAATACGCTTTGACGGTCACCACGAAGTCTAATTAGGGCCGGGCAGCCGTGCTTTTCAACCAAAATACTTTGAGCTACCTACCCCTTCGAACGTAGTCACAATCAGACGATACAAGAGTAAATGTTAAAGCTTGCGGAGGTCTAACGCATCGGCCATGTTCCATTATCTTATCAGTCAGCATTGATTTTGAGATTCGAACTTTTGGTGTGTGATTACGTTAAGATAAAACTTGGTTTTGACGAAGATAGCTCAGATAATATTCGTGTTACTAATGTGTTTAATGAAGATGTGGATGTTATTGGTAATTTTTTTGAAGATGTCTCTTCCAGTCGTGTTCACAGTGATTATAATGATTTCATTCCTTTCAACTAACAAACTCATTAAATCAATTAATATTTTTGATATTTGTCTGTATACTGTATAATATTTTTATTTTCTATTAGATACCTATAGGTATTGAGAAAAATTCTTTCTTTTCTAACACTTACTGTCTCTAGTTTACTGGCTCGGTCCAACCTGACTCAAATTACTGGTTTCCGATCCAGAGGTACCGACTCCAGTAGGGGTTTGCATTTTTACCCGACTGCGCCAGAAGGAGGGTTATGTTTTTAGAGAGTATTTAAGTACTCGTATGTTTGTATAATTGTTTGGCACGCTCTGCGGCCTGAACGGCTAGATGGATTTTAGCTTGAGAGATGTCGTTAGGTTCGTATTTACTGAGAGTAACACTGGGTATATCAAAATAACAAAAAAACAAATTGGCGAATTTTTGGCGCCAAATACAAATTTCTCAAAAAAAAAAGTTTCACACGCTTTGTAACCTGGATGGTTCGATGGATTTTAGCTTTAAAGTATTTGAGTGTCATGTGTATATAGGTTACTATTTAAACTAATTCAATAATAAAACTAAAAAAAAATAAAATAAAAGACGCTAATTTAAAAAACTAAAAAACCCGACTACGTTTCTGTGTAATTATTTGGAAATAAAGAAACCCTAAAACAAGAAAGTCGTCATACCCGATTGCACTTTACTTATGAATCGCCAAAGTTGCAAAGAAAAATTGTAGCAGTAGGGGCTTAGTCTAAAAAGTTAGCTGTCTAGTCAGTAGATTGGAGAAATCTGCAATGCAATATAGGTAGGTATGTGCTCTCAATTCACTAAGCCTTTAATTTTTCTTTGCAACTTTGGCTATTCTTAAGTTAAGTGCAATCCAATGTGGTTATTTTTGACAAATTACACAGTAACGCAGTCGGGTTTTTTAAATTATCGTTTTTTACTTGTTCGGTTAGCGGTAGACCTTTGTTTTGCGGGCATTTTTATGTTCGCCTGACTTAACTTCGCTATCTTATCTTAGTTTGTTACAATAAAGGTTATCTGATTTTAATAAATAAAATTGTGCAATTAAAAATTTGAATGCTTCAGAGAAAATATTCTTTTTACTTTTCTATCCCTTCTCAACGCAGTTTCGTTTTTCTTGTGCTTCTCGTCGTAGTGCTTTGGCATGGTGTGTATTCGTAATTTTATTTTTTTCTTTCTTGTACCTTTTAAACAGCCCACTTTCCATATTCTTACTACTACTACCCACACTTTGTCAGAGATACCTCAAGCATAAGGTGTTCCTCAAGATAAAAATATAGCCAGTTCCTCAGTGGTTGAGGATTCCGGGTGAAGCGCGTTACCACCTTTCGCCTTATCGTCACTTACCATTAGGTGAGATGAAGGCCAAGCGTTTACCCGTTGTAGCATAAAAAATGCACCAAACCCGGAATGTCAGAAGGCTTTTGGTCCGGATCCTGCTCGTGGAAATTTTTTCAACATTTTCCGATTAGTAATTTGTTCCTCATGATATTGAAAGAATCCGTAAAGCCTCACCCCATGGTTCATTCAAGGCGACACACGTCCACAGTTCAAGCGAGTGCATCGAGCGTGGCGGCGCGACAGTCGAACTAATGTCAAGGCGAGCGCAATCAGCCTGCGTGGGCGCAGCGTGAGGCGTAGCGTGGATATGACTTTGCATTTGCTGATAGTTTTTGTTGTACGAGGGAAATTACACTGAAAAATGTTATTGGGACAGCTACCGTTTGGGTGAGGCCAAAAATGCCGTGCTCATTCATGTAATTACGCGCTTTCACGCACACAGATGCAACATTACCATGCTCATTTTGTTTAGTTCGAGTTCAGACCAACAAAAAAAGAAGTAAGTAAGTTTAGTATTAAACAAAATTAGCATGGTTGTGTTACATCTGTGTGCGTGAAAGCGCGTAATTACATGAATGAGCACGGCATTTTTGGCCTCACCCAAACTGCGTGTAGTGCTCCGTCTTTCTTTTTTTGTTGGTCTGAGATCGCAAGCGAATAACGCTGAAATGTGATCGGCCGGGAACTTCCTTGACTGTACGTACATTACGGGAATGGAACTCGGTACTAGCAATTTGTGGTCCCTAACAATTCCCATGGCATAGAAGGGATGGTAATACTACTTCTAGCGGGTACCTAGGTCTCCCCTTACCCCGTCAAGTTTTTTTGACTGTGCGGGGGAGAGCGAGGAAGCCTTTAATGACACCCGAGGGAAATGAGGAGTTGGTAGTATTATTTTAGTGAACCACTATACCACACGGTTCATAGGTATTGGTAAATAATGAGGCAACGGCGAAATTACATAATTTCGCCTTACGCTCACATAGCGTAGGCCTTCCCTTTCCCGTTGTGCTTTTCTAACTGGGCAGGGGAGACTCCCTTATAACCCAAAGGCGCCCCTAACTTCGGTGTATGCGTAAGACAGAATTTCACCTAGTTAAAGAAAGGGTGAAACAATTCGTTGGTAATATTAACTTCTAGGCCGGAGTTATTTTTGAAGGATACAAAATACATAACATACGTGAATTTCAACAAAGTCGTTTTTATTATCATTTCAGTTGAATTTTTTATTATTTGGTTTATCCAATTTAAACAGCAGTTCTTTATACCTCTTGGTACCTATGTTTTATCCTCATACGTAATGCTATGAAAATATCTTAATAAACTTAAGAGATTTACGTGTGTAAAATTTTGGTGCCACCGAAATGAAGCAGCTGTTCACTGAAATGAAATAACTAGCCACATAAAGACAGGTTATGTCTACCATTCTTCACTGTGACTTACTCCGAAATGAAATGGTAACCAACCGAAATGATAAAACAATGAACTGAAATGAAACGATTATACACCGAAATTCATAGAACTTACTGAAATTATATTTTTTTTAATCATTTTGATGAGTTTTTTGTCATTTCCGTTGACAGTTTCGTACACCGTAAAAACGTAGAAATGAAAAACAAGAGCAAAAATGTGCATTTACTAAAAAACTATTTATTTAAAGATTTAATGAATACTACACAAATAACCGTATTACAATAAGCACCTCACGACTACTCTACTAAGCATACTCGTTGATTGGAAGACAAGTTATATCTATACATGGAAATGAAAAGAATTTTGTCACATCACACCGATGTGACATACTTACGTTTTTGGCGGGAACACGGAGCAAGTGGCGCACGTCCTTCCACTATAAGCACTTAGGCGGCACTGGTAGGTTTGTTGTACGAGGGAAATTACACTGAAAAATGTTATTGAGACAGCTACCGAAATGATAAAAATAGGGCTTCTTAATTTTTTTTCCCTAATTCACTGCGACTCTGATTGAGAATTATTTACTGCCCCTTATAGGTAAGTACCTCATCTACCAAGAAAAAATATTATAACTTTATAACGTTCTGCACTACCGATTTCATCCATGCCGCGTAAAATTTGCTGCTGGGAAATCTAGATAATATGTATTGTGTATTAGAGTTGAACTACATAATATCATTTTTATGAAGAAAGGTAGGTAAGTAGGATAAGTCTTTTTATGATGAGTTGTGTCATCCTCTTACGAAAAACGAATATTTACTATGTTGAAATGAAACACTTTTTTACGGATTAACTCGCGTTTAATTTACTATTTACATAGTTTTTTATATTATCCTGACGTTTCGAGCCCTTTACAAGGTCCGTGGTCACAGGGAGACTGAGGTGTTGGTCGTCTCATTACTATGTTACAAAAAAGTTTTTTTTTTAAATAACGAATGTGTTAACTGACGAAGTGACAAACATCTGTCTTAAATCCCATTTTTTTGCCTAAAGTAAAAATAGCATTAAAAACAACTAAAAGACAAAATAAATGTAAAGTCCATTCTACGAATAATGCCTATAAACTATACAATCTAAAATCACCATACATTCATAATCGAGGTCCTATCCTCACAAATCCAACGCGACCAACACTCGCGCTTCAGTAATTGAACGGCGATGTAAAAGGTATCTACGGTGCAAATAATAAAAAAGCGGGGCATAATCGCGGGTCGCGCCGCCCCGCCCAGCGCGGTTATTGTGTGGGGAAATAAAAGTCTCATTCAATGGGCCGACTGTGTAGGACGTAGGGTTGCGGATAATTTCGCAGTAACAGAACGATGTGAAGAGCCTTTGTAAAGTAACAAAATTCACGAAGGGGAAGCGACTTTGCTTTATCTCCCCTGATGTTAGTGCAGCCGTATAGAATATAGAAGCGTATATCACCCTGAACTTTATACCGTTGAAAAATTAACTACTTATATAAAATGAAAGCTAGCCAAGTAATCATTCAAAGTCATCATCATCATCATCAGTCCGTGTCAGTCTACTGGACATAGGCCTCGTTCAATGCATGCCCATAACCCTGATCTTCGGTTCTTCTAATTCAATATGTTCGAGTGCAAAATTTCTCCGCTAAGAATAAAACCCTGTGGGGTCCTAGATTGGTGACCAGTCTTACTACTAGACCACAGAAATCGTCAACTCGAGTGAAATCTCTTATTTCTTAAAAGTCAGAATAGACTGAAACCCATTTTGAAAAACTAAAAGAGGGTGTGGAGAAATTTAGCTGTATAGAGTTAAGGATTAAAGTAAAACATAAATAAATAAATGAATAATTACGTAAATAACCTAACTTTCCGGAGAAGACATAATAGAATGTTAAGTTTGGGAAACTATGAGTTGATGAGTCATGTACAAAGCCGTAAAGATTTTCGTTAAAGTCACCATAACCAATAATTATTGTACTCTCATCTCAATACTGTACAACGAAATTGCAAATGATTATAACTATAAATCAGCGGTAAAAAGAACTTTAAAAAGAAGCAGTTTCCAGTCATATGTAAATACAGTACATTCATAACGTAATATATGTCGTGTATTCAACACAGGGACATATAAAAATTGCGTTGACATCGAACAAGTGGCGCTCCCTGTGGGAGGGTTACCGCATTTGTCAAATGCTAATGTTGATTCTTTTGGTTTCGCCTGTGACTGCTTACAAACATTGAATGAGAAATACGGTGTTGTCACGATATGAAGATTCTTTTAAAAAGATGCTTCAGTATTCAGAACATTTCAACAAGTATAAATATTTAACAGCACTTGTTAACTACCTAGAATATAAAATAAATGATTGTTATTTTTACCATAAAAATTAAAAAATATATATTGTAAGTACAACGTAAGGAGAGGCAGCGGCGATTTCTATACGGAACTTCTGTTTATTACAGTGTATCAAAGTCTAAAATTATAACGATAACGTACATTTGGTGAAGATTTACTCATAAACAATCCCGAACATGAATCACCTGTTAAATATCTATAATGCTACATTCCAAGCTACCCGAAGTGTTATCTACGGTAATATCTCTGTAGCTGCGAATGCCGAATACCAAATAATAATGATTGTCGCCTTAACACTGATCAAGGATGAAGATGTCAGATTGTTTGGATAATTTGTATTGGAACTTATGTCGCGGGTTTTTGTTGAGGTTGTTAGAAATATAAGTTATTTGTTCGGTTTTTTAAACTCTTCAAGGTTAGAAGAAGGAGTGCATTTAAAGCAGCTTCTGCATAACCGTATAGGAGACCAAATTGAAATATCTCGACTTCCTTTGTGCTTCGGAACACAACAAGGGGGTTTTCATAATGTCATTTGGCCCACAACTTTTTTTGGACCAGCGTAGTAGGTTATGACCCGATACATGCTTGTCAGATTTCTTTTTATTTGGAAAAGTCTTAAGTCCCACTGCGCCCGGAGGAGCACGGATGGTTGTGTGGCGTTCTCTCTCCCTCTCTCACTCCCGCCTCCCTGTCCAGGTCCTTAACAGAAATATGTAGGAAGGCCTTAGACCAGCGGAAGGACATTTTACATAGGCGGATGATGATGATTAATGCGAACGCGCTAGACGTTATTTACATCATAAAATTAACTGAAGAGACAGAATCAAATTTAAATAAAAACATAAAACTATTGTCAAATCGTTTATCTAGGAAAAAGAACGAACGCCGAATACTTTTATCCACAAATTCGAAACAAAGTCACCAACGTCTTTACCAAACTAAACAGAGACATTGTTTGCCGAAGATATCTCAATTTCCTTGAAAAAAGTCGAGGCCAAGAAAAATCCACCTCTTTTATTGGATGCATGAATAAAAAATCCAGAAAAAAGAACTTCGAGAGAAAGGGCACACGCGGTTACACAGTCCTATCAGAAAATAAACAACACAGATTTCTACTCAGGTGCTCGGTTCGCGGTTTCACGGAATTGGGACTATAAAATTTATGATTCCTTGAAATATGGCCGCGCAATGCGCTAACAGTTGGTGCGTGGACTTGCGCGTTTTGTTTTTATTTAAAACGCGAGGCAAAATTTAATGCCCCTACACAAACAAATAAGAAATTATAAAGACTAAATGAAACCTATATCGTCGGTAGTCAAAGGTGCCTATTTCGTTTACTATAGAGTTGACTACAATATAAATGTGATTGAAGTAGCGCCACCTAGTAAATAGTTTATTTCGCATGTTTGTCATTTAGATGGCGCTGCTTCTACAAGTGTAAGTGAGTTAAGTCAATGGTATCAAACACAATTTCAAAATGTTATATATCTATTTTTCAGGGTGCACTGCTAAGGCACATTGTACTGCTAAGACACATTCAATGTTTTTATTATGCTTACGAAAAATACAGAGTTGTACAAAGTTTGTAGACATCATTTAAAAGTCCACTTTCTAAAGTTTTAAAACGCAAAATTTTAATCAATATTAAATCTATTAACTAGAAAACAAGCAATAGGTACAGGGCACTTTTCTTGCCCTTAAAAATAGGGTGGAAGCCTCTAAACGGTTTCTAGCAATAGTACTGTTAAATAAACTTGTTCAACCATATTTGCTACTTCGTTGCTTACTATTTCTTTAAATAACCAAACTAAGTGACTATAAATAAACGTTCTAGTAACTATAAACGTCGAAAAATGAGGGTGAATCACTTCAATACAGATAAAAAAAATACTTTGAATTAAACCTCAAACCCTTAATTACGTGTTTACCTAAAATGACTGACGTCTCATACCCTGATTATGGGTTAACCCTACAGATTACAACACTAATGAAAACTACACTGAAAAAAAGAATAGACCATAATCTAATGATTATAGGAGGCAAGTTGGAGTATTATAAAACCATTATAAATGCATCTACCCTTTAACAGATGTGTTTAAGTAGGGTAACGTTAATGTATTTTCTATTCGCTATTCATTTGTCTGCACTCATTTGATGGGGTTTTAATATAAAGGCGTGTCACGCCTCCTTTGTTACCTACTGTACTCTATCTGGGTTGTTTTCGGTTAATGCTTACGAAAGGATTGCACAATGAAGTGTTGAAGGATGAAGCTAAACAGAAGATGGTAAATATTAACATTGTATTTCAAGAGTGAAAATAAATAATAATACTGTATAGTACTGTAGTTGCCTAGTCTGCCTATTAGTCTCAACGCTTCCATGGCCAGTAGTAAAGCTCTTGGCAGGATATCCAGAGGTCCCAGGCTCAATTCCCAGGTTGGGCCAAGTGTGTTTCGGATTGTTCGATACATAGCCCGGGTTTGTGATTGCTAACGCGCATTTCGCAATTATGTATTGGCTTAAGGGGGGTTAGGTGGTCAGTGAACATTCCGGGCCCTCGTGGGTGTTGCGCGCCATCCGTAAGCGCCATTAACATTTTTATCAAAAAGTTAATAACAATGTGTAGTTTTTTGGAAATCCAAAACACTCAAGAAATCGAAAAGGTAAAAACCTATGTGTTTATGATTTTACAGGAATTATTATTGTAAAACACGGTCGTAATGTGCATTTATATGAAATATTAGAGGTAACATCAGGATTTTTTTCTATAGAGCAAAATGTTTCCAATCCTGTTTTGGAAAACAGTCATCCCCTCACACGTTCTGTAATACATATTATTAAAAATTTCAGTGCGAAATCTCTAAAATGTTTTGAATAACAGCTAATAGAAAACAGCCATTTTTTTCCGTTTTCACCGCCTAACCCCTTAACCACCTCGCATTGATGGCTGTTGTAGCGATGACTCAGGGGTATGTTGGGCCAAGTGTCAAAATATACACTTTTAAACTTTCGCGTTCCATTATTAATACACATTTAAAGGGGATTAACGCTAACTACATATTTAAAGACCTATAAATATGTAGTTAGCGTTAATCCCCGTCTAAATGTGTATTATGTGTCAAAATATCCAAGGTGACATTAATGTCCGGATGTATTAAAGACCGTTAGTCAACGATGACATGATTTCAAGAATGAGAGAATGAGAATGGAGGCCTTTGCCCAGCAGTGGGACAGTTCATAAGCTGTACTGAAGTACGTTTTGTAATTGCACGAAAATACGTACTATACAGTAAGAAAGTGAATTCTTACTGTATAGTACGTATTTTCGTGCAATTACAAAATGTTTGTTATTCGTTACTATCAGACTTAAGACATAAACGCGCTTCTCCAAAAAGTCTCAACTACTGAGGAACTGTGTATTACATAGTAAACAATGTTCGTCTTCACTAGGATTAAAATCTAACTAAAATGGACCCAGTACCTTTGCTTCGTTTACTCTCTGCCTACTTCTATGGAAAACGGGGGTGATGTAGTATGTATGTTTATAGTCATACAAATCAACGTCGAAGCAGAAGACTTTCAATCAGAGCGACATAACAACATCGCCGTATAATGTACACCTAAATAACGTACGACAGCGGAGTCAACCCGCGGATGTCATCGGGCCGGTCTTTTTGCCCATCGCATCGCATAAATTATCGGGGCCACAATCGCACGTCCATAAACCATTGGGCGGCGGGAATGCGCATACAATCGTTCATTGAGGTACTTATTTATTTTAAACACAATCATCAGGGTTGCCACCCGCGGGGACGCACCCGCCGCGCTGTCCCTGGCCCCCAACTAAGACCCGCTTTCGGCCCCTTTTAATCAACTGTCATGCGACCAGTGCTTTACCATTACTGTACCACGAAATCTATGCGCTTTCAACTCAACCTTATGTTAATCGGATAGGGTCGTTTATGCCCTGTCGCGGTGAAGGGTTAAGGTTAGTTAGGAATGTAGACGCCATTTTTATGATTGCTCCGTTGTATCGAAACTGGGGCAAGGTTCGGATGACAATCATAATTCGTTATTTGATTCGTATGGTAATCTTTTTATTGCTTTTTAACGTCATGATAGTGAAATACGTGTTTTTTTTGTTTTATTGAATGTTTACGTAATAATTTTGAAAATAATTTTAATTTTATTTTTACAATTATTGTATGTTATGAGAATGTAGTGTTTACATGTGAAATAAATCCATTAATATCCATCATAGGTGCCTAATAAAACGTAATACTAAAAGCGATTTCAAATACAGAGTGTTTCAAAAACTTACCTCAGCATAATCATGTGACATTGCTTAGTACTAGCATGCAACTACTTCTATGAAAGTCATGCACAACATGTATGAAGTAATAACAATATTCGAAAATGTTAAACGTTAATAACAATAAGTACCAATCACAATATTCATACATTGGAATCCATAACAGGACGTCAAGCTTGCCGCGTTGATCTGACGGATTTGTTATGGTCTGAAATAGCATTGATACACACAGGCACATGAGACAGCGAGCAAAGTGGTGGCAACTTAGTTATTGAAAATGTAAGACATAACTTAGTAAAGAAGTTACCATTCGTAAAAGATAAGGCGTTTATGTCTAAAAAAGAACCTAATATTTTAAAGTGTTAACCTGTCTTACAATATTATAAGTCTTGAACTTTTTCTCAAATATTATTCGCAGAATACTGTTATTATACAGCGATTTTAATCTATCCTACCATCAAACTGGCTGAGCAGTTTGGAAAGACTTCGTTCAATTTCTGAGTTAACTTTCATTAGCCTTAGTTACGTTACATACTTACGTCATTTAAGAAGGTTTTTTTGTCAAGATGTCAAAGCTAAGTAACGCACAATATAAGCTGCTTTTGTTTTACAATAGTAAGCACTTTGCATATGGTCGCAAAGTTTTAATTAAATTTCATGTTACAGATTCTTAATTACAACCGTAAAATGTAGTAATTAAAAGAATTATACATAATTAATAATTAATTATGTTCACCGTGCTGCCTGAGCGCGTGTCGACAACATTTAGCCATTTCTTTTTTCACGTCCTAAACGGGTCATAAGTAAGGCATTGTGAGTCGAATGGTAACAATAGGGCTCATAATGGCCGACCATCGATACCCTTTCTTCCTCAGAATTTAATTGTGTGATGAAGTGTGGTTACGACATTTTTATTCGAACCGCTGCGCTGCTCTCTGGAAAAAAAGACGTGTTGCCTGAAGGTGACGCTAGTGTGTCGATCATGTTTTGTTTTGTGCAATTATTTTTTTGACTGTCAATTATTATTGTCAAAGAACAAAAGTTGGGTACTACCTATTTAGTTTTGAATGAAACTAAGCTCTAATCACGCACGTAGGGCTATAATAAAGAGGTCATCGCGATACTTCGCAACTGTTATTCTTGCCTATTGTTTGTTAATATTGCTAGTTATTTTTTTAATTATAGTGTAGGCTACCATTATAATATTGCAACAAATTATGTGTATTGCTAAAGTTCAAACGTCAAAGTCGATTCATTTAATTGATGTAAGCCTTCGTAGTCATATTATGTAAAAAGATGTACTTATACAGAATACCTAATTAAGTTTTAATATTTATACTTCATGTATTTTACAAGAGCCACAATTCAAAAAACTAAATGTATTAGCTACATAATTACTACAAAAGCCACAGTTCAAAAAACTGAAGAATAAAAATCATATTATGTGACTCGATATCTCTCCTTATTAAACTGTGTACACTGTCATTATTGATTTGTTTTTAGAATAAATCATCAGCATATAAACGTCCCACTCATGGGCACAGGATGAGGATGTTGGGCCTTAACTCACCACGCTGGCCCAATGCGATTTGGTGGTACCATCTTTCGACGACAACTGGGACCAACGGCGTCACGTGCCTCCGAAGCACGGAATAAATGTAGTCAAAATACTTATCTAAGTAGGTACTCACATTTTTTTAATATTCTTCAAAGCTGTTATTAATAATACCTCTTAGCAAAATGTAAGCGGTATATCAGTATTCGACTTAACTTGTCAATTACAAATAAACGTGCAAAGCTAACGCGAATGCTCAGCTTCAAGTACATTAATTAACAACAAATTAGTACCAATACAAGCACACGTGTTAATCCACATTGTACACATCTCAATTTGTCGACGCCTTTATTGGAACGACTTAAGGTTTAAAACGGCGAGTCAATTATGAAAGTGCTCATTATTCGATTAGTAATCGTACCTCCCGCTAAGTCAATAACTTGATATTCATTTGGAGCAGTGCCTTAAAGCCTTAATAAAGTGTTGCGAATTATTTGATTACGGGCGTCCAATTACTTGTAACCGTTCAATGAGGTTTTTATTGGCGGCACGTGTTTGCCATAATAACCTCCTTTTTGCGCGGTTGTTGTAATTTGTAATTTGAGAGATACGGGTAGCACATTAAAATATTAAAATATGTTCTCTTTTTTGCTCTTCTTTAAGCAAGAGAAATTAACAAAAGATGTGTTTTTTTTCATACTGGTCTCTTATAAATGTAATGCTCGCTGACTTTTATATGAAAGACTCTTATAAGAGATAGAGAGAGAGAGAGAAACATTTATTGACAACAAATATTATAAAAAAAATAAAAAAAATAACAAACATAATACACGATTGTCATCAGGAATAAAAAAATCATAATATTTACAAAAAAATCTTCAATCTGGCCACTAACGTTTGTGGACTTTAAATATTGTAGAATCCAAGAACTGATAGAAAGCGAGCATCGCAGTCTTTTGATAAATTATAGCATTATAATGTTATAATTTATGCTCAATTTCGCCACTTACGCCTAAAAGTGGAAAATAACAACGGAGGATACTGAAATGTAGGTAAAAAGAGAGGGATGACAATGTCTCTATTTTAATTGCTGTTGTAAAAATAAATTTAACACTACGAAAGGTTTAGACAACTTGTGTTTTTACAGTATCTAAATCTATCTATAAGGGAACAACTAATGACTTATTCAAAAAGCAGCACCATCTGGGTCAGTTATTTAAAATGTTTACGAATAAAATTACACGTTACCTACATAATGAGAACGTATCATATATTGCCACAAAGCCAATTTAAATGCTAAAATCTTTTATTTAAATAACTTTCAAAACAGCCCTTTTTCATAATAAATAACGCTGTAATTACCAGTTCCCCGTCCCATCATATTGCGTTTATGGCGACATGCTGCCCACAAAAAAAAAAGATACCTGATTTGGATAGTCGAATTCAGTAGATAGCCATTTATCAATAGATAATATAAAAAATAGTTTTTTCATTCGCAGTTGTTTATTAAAAAGTAAATTTGGTAGCAATAATAAAATATATCCAAAAACTAACAGTATTAACGTTAGTGCAGGTGACCGTATGACAACACATGCTTTCGTTATAATAAGACTCTACGTATGCTCTATATAAGCTCTACATAAGCTCTAAATATATAAAGTATGAACATGTTAGAAACATCATTTTCCTCAAGTTTCTCGGTGGTAAACGATTCAGTGTTAATCGCTCCTGGCTCTTGTAATATTATTACTTTCACAACTATTAGACGACAGCAAAGTGTAATTTTTATATTGTGTACCTAATTATTAAAAAGGAAAAGCGCTTAGTGGGGAATAAAATGACATAAGTACTAAGCTTAAAAAATATTATTTTATTATAATTTATTGATAACAAAAAAACATAAATTTTCACGACTATTATAAATAACGCGTTACAGCATAACACCGTCCATCCAATTGGAAGCTTCCTCAACAGCCATTTACAATAAAGTGACCAAATTTGTGGACGCAACGCGTTCAGTTTTAATATCACACAAAATTAGTTCGAGCTCCTTAGTTTATTTAAAATAAAACCCTAATCACATCGGGAACTCGGTAAGAATGTTTATCATTTAGAAAACGATTATTTACGATGGCGTAGACAATTTTACTGGCTTCTCGTAAGGCACAAGAGCGGGACACTTGTTTATGATTTTAATTGCGTCCCGTCTAAGTTATGCGTTTGGATATGGCCTAAAATAAAAATTCAATTAATTTCGGCAGTGGTTTTTTGTTTGTTAAATACATTTAGTAAATTAGTGACATCCATTATGTTTAATTTCGGGTAATATTTTTTATTGAGATGACTTTAGTATGCCGTTTATTATGTCGCTAGTGATTTTCATAATAAAATTGTGTAGTTAAGACTCTGTAAAGGCTGTTTATTTGACCTTTGTGTAGGTCTTGTTCCTTTACAAAAAGTATTGCCTATATATTTTGCATGTTTATAAGTTTTCTTTTTTATCAGTTTAAGTAATGACTTCTGTTATAAACTTAGTGTTTTCTAGAAATAATTTAATAAAGGCATTGTTTTTTTTAAATATGCCAAAATGAGCCTCCCCTCGTCTGTGGCAAGGACTCCTAGAGCTCGATAACAATAGAAATTCTATTGTGTCTGGTATTTCAACAGGCGACCTATTAAGGGACGCTCTGGTTTACCATTTCTTATACAGCAACTTCAATTTGCAGAGTCCGGTGCTTTCACCTTCTTCAAATTTTCGTAGAAGAGAAAGCACAGTTTTTTTGAGAAGATTTTTGGCTTCTTTCTTCTTTATCAGCAACAATCATAAACAGTTATCAATTTTATTGATCTATTTATGAAGAATATCGAGTTTCTCAGACCGTGCATGGATGTCGTAAATCGCACTTCATTTTATTTTCATTAATTATTTATTTGAATTGTCCTTCCTAGTCTCAAATGCCAGAAGTTAACAATCAATTTATAAAACTGGTATCGCAGCTTTCAAACAAAGCAAAAGATCCTCCAGTATCTTTACAGCTCACTCAAATAGGTCGCAATAAACCTTTACCGAAGGGAACCCAATAAAATTAAGACATTTTAATTATGTGCCCCTTATTTGTCGGTCCATATACTCTAATTACTGACGGTGGACGGTGGTCTAATTCTTTATAAATAAAGCTGTTAATTAAGAAAGTACTTGGATGGTATTGGTCTAATAAAACCATAAAGTTTGACTGCCTACTTGACCCTTCCATATAAAAAGGAATCGTACAAGTGGAGGCTTTTAATTGATTTGCATCTATGTCCTATTTGGAGTCGCCATTAGGTTGATGAGATTTTGCAGTTGTAAAGGTTCTGGTTTTATTGTTTTTGTTGCAGATTTTTTGTCTCGTTATATTCGTCTCTTATTGAAGCTCATTGACGGTAAAGTCGCAAGTTAAGCAGTTTGCTAACGTATTGTGAAATATATTAAAAGTTAACAAAATCTCATATAAACGTTACTTAAATTTAAACATTACTTAAGATTTTACATCTATACAAATGTGCATGAATGTCAAATTTTAAGTAACACTTAAATGTAAGAAACGTTTATAAGTGGGGTCGTGTGTTAATTCCATTGTTAATTTAAGGTATAATGTCCGTAACATGAAAGTAGTGCTGTAAAAGATTTCGAGGTTCTTTCTGATGTTTACCTATAACGATATTATTTTCTATAATTTGTCAAATAAAATCAACTAGCTCTTAAGCATATAACAACCAACTTTTCATATCTGTCCTTTAATGTAAGCGTCCCTTCAAAAAATCCCAAACTCAAAACTAAACGAAAACACAGGAAACTTCCCGGAAACCAGGCCTCCTAATCCCAACCAATACGTCAATTACCGCCAGATAAGGCTTATTTGAGGACAGACAAACCGACAGACGGGCAAGCGCTTCTCTCTAAACAAGCCGTTGTGTGGAGGGCAAATAGTTGATAAGATAACCTTTGGGCTGAGCCGACACAATGGTGTTGCGTGTGCGCGTCAATATTTGTAATAGGAATACCTTTTGATGTGCCTAGCGCGTGCTGGCTCGGGCCGACTGTCACACCGTGCTGTAACACTGTTCAGAGAACAAAGGCGACTAATTGAAGGCATTCGGTGTCTGAACAGAAAGATGATGTTGAATGCCAGATTTGTTGGTACAATCTCGAGGCTCATGATGGACTAATAAACTATATACTACATACTTTTTACAAGGACTTGAAAAACCAATTTATAAATCTAATAATCTCACGCCAAAGGCAAAGAGATTATTTTATCTTTCTCGAGAGTTTAAGAAAACCAATAACTATGCGTGTGCTTGGACTTCCATTGGACATGTTTACATTCGCAAGTCACAAGGTACGCCTGCAATTCGCATAAAAGATGAAGAAGACCTACAGAAACTAATTTCAAAATTATTATACTTATTTTTATTGTTTTTACTTGAGCTGATTGTTGTGTTGCATGTAAATGCATTGTTTGAATACATTTTCGGGGAAAAGTGCTATTGTTGTTTTGTCTCAGTCTGGGTTTATAAACATATACTAAATAATGGTTAAAATCTGTTCTTACTTAAGATATTATTAAGTTATTATTATTACTTAATAATATCTAATATATATGTATACATAATTATTATTTGGTTGATACTACCATAATGTACACTGCTATTTTGGTAGGTATGTCTTTTTTGTCCACATAACTCCTTATGGAAATTGTATGTTTTTGTTTTTATTTTGTCTAATACATTTACTAAACTTTAAAGTAAATGTAGGCTTTACTGTCATACACAGAAATGTATTGTTCCTTTATTTGTATGGATGTTTCTTTTTTTGTTATATTAGTATCTTATTACTTTCATATCACAAATTATTTTTTGAAGCAAATGGGGGTTGGTATATCTATTAATGCTTTAAAGGTTTTAATGAGTACGGAGTGTAAATTCATGATTTTTCTAAAATGCAGTTGTCATCATTAAATATTTTATGATACCGTGCGAGTCTTGAAATGTAATACGCATAATATTACCATTTGCATATGGAAATAGCTATTCATTGGAGTTGCAAGTTTTTGACAAGAGATCTTTTTGTAACTATACTTATCCTGACAGATCACAGTTAACTAATTCAATACTCATCAAAATGTGTCAAAACTCAGGCAACTCTAAGAAAACTTGGGATTTCATTAAGGATATCTGTAACTCAAAAATAAAAGTTCTAATGTCGATGAGCTTTTACATACTTAACCAACTGCAGCAGAATCCCTTGATCATATCTATAAATATTTTACGTCAATTGACCTTGAACTGGCAAATAACACATTAAAGAAGCTAGCATCAGCGCAGAATACCTTGGCACTAACATCTAAGCCAGTGAGTTCTCCTTCTGGTTCTTTTTCACAGTTCCCTGTAGATTGTTTCAAAGTTATTAAAATTATACTAGGTTTAAAATCAAATTGTGCGTCAGGATAGGATACTATTACTACTATTTAATATTGTTAAGAATGCGTGCCCTAATATTCTAGAACCGTTAACTCATTTTATAAATCTTAGCCTCGAGTCTCGAAATTTTTCCCGAATCCTTTAAAAAAGTCATCGTCACTCCAATATATTTTTAGATTTACAAAAGGCATTTGATACCGTGTCGATTCCCATCCTCTTAAAACGCATGGAACATTAGGCGTTAGAGGAGTGCCTTTATTGTAGCTCCACTCTTATCTGAGAATAGGTCTCAAAACAGTTTAACATACAAGTCATTAACTGAAAGTATATTATCGTATTGTATCTCTGCTTAGGGCACGTCATCAAAATCTTATCTAATTGAAGACGAACGTAAACACTAAACACAATTTTAACATTATCTGGGAGAAATGGGGCCTGTAGCACAGTTTGTACTTGCATAGGCTACTGTGTAACATTGTTTGTAATAATTGTTTAGTACTCAATAAAAACACTCTTATTCTTTTACTATATTAGAATCAATCCATTTAGAAGCACAGTAATGTAGAAAGTTTAGTAATAGTCCTATAAACTCATCCATGAAAGCTAAGCTAAAAAAAGAATGAGTGCAATATTGACTCTAAAATATACCTCAAATTATTTTATACCAAACGAAAAACATCAGTTTATGCATGTTTCTTGGTCGTCTCCCGCTCAAAGGCGTTCTATGGTTTTCCATAATTGTTGACCTGATAGCTAGATTCAAAAGAAGCGAGTGTATCTTTTTTATCTAAGACATTAATTTGCACAGACTGCATACGATCACTAAGACAGGATTTAATCCAGTCTAAAGAAGGCCCTCTGTTCCATTATCTTCCAACTTTCTAAGTAAAATAGGATGAGACACAAAGTCAAACGCTTTTGTCATGTCAAAGAGCAGAACACTTGTATCACTGCCGGTATCTAGTAATGACATTATTAATAAGATTAAACATGGCTAAAGTAGTAGATTTATTTTTCTGGAATCCGTTTTGTTCTTCTTTTATTAATTTAAACTTATCGCTCGCGAAAAATGCATGCATTTAAGATGAATGGTATATCCATTAATCTTAAATGCATGCATTTTTCAATTTTTTTTGAAAATATAGGAATTAATGTTACTGGTCTATAATTTTCCAATAACATTCTATTTCCTTTTTTATATAATGACTTTCTATTGATCGCTTTAAAACTTCTGGGAATACTTCTCTTTCCATGAACTGGTTATTCAAATACGACATAATTAGTGAAATTTCTGGGGCGCAAGCTTTGACTACTTTTGTTGATTCTCATCATAACCTTCAGAGTTGGTATCTTTAAGAGATTTTATGATTTTAATAGTTTCATCAGTTGATGTAGGTTTCAAAAATAATGTATTGTAATATTTATTATAAGTAAAATTATAGTTTTTATTAGAATTATTAATAATAGAATATTGGACATTTGTATAAAATAATCATTAAATTTATAAGCTATATCTTTAACATTAGTGATAACTTTACTGTCATGATATATTTTATCTATGTATTTGGTACATTGATCAACGGTACTACCGGGTGCAGCGATTGAACTGTCCGTCTCTATCTAACTGTTTAAAAATTCAAACCACTGAATCGAACGCCGCCAACATTTCAAATGTTGGTCTTTGACATGTTCTCTATCATCATTTGAATTGATTCTGTTGTGTGAGAAACACATTCGAATTTAGAACAATGGATTTAAAACGAAATTCAGTGATTGCTCTTCATTTGGAGGGAAAATCGAATATCGAAATACGTCGAGCGCTGCTAAATCTTCAATTGAACGAAAAATTTGTGCATCGCACTATTCAAGAAGGGGTGATTTTCATCAAGACTCCGGATGGTAATAGGCACAAGTTAGAGTCCATGGCCGAGTTTCTCCCCATTGCTGCGGGTGCGGGTAGCTCATCGACATCTAGTAAGCGTTAACAACTTCTACAACAGCTTACTATTTTTCTGACACCCACATCCCCCGTTTATCGATTTAAGTTAGGTACCTACTATATATTGTTAATGGGTTTGAGTGTAGTTTTAAACGTAGTTTTTACTTTTTGCCGTTTATTTTTATTATTTCTGTGTCCCGTCCCGTGTACATTATCTAATGTCAATGTCATGTCACATGTCACATTAATTAAACGTTCTTCTCTATAGATGTAGTAAAGGGAACTAGCCCATACAGCCTAAGGCTTGTTGTAACTTTTTTGTTTACTTTTTAACTTTTTTATTTTTATACGTTTTTGCTTTTTTTTATTTTTACCTTTTACGGTGACTGACTGTTTAATGTAATTTGTTTAATTCGTGTTGTGTTCTTTTTAGTTTCGTTTAGTCGTGTTTTTTTGTGAATGTAAGTAGGCGACTCTCTTCCATACTGCTGGCGGGTGGTGCACTATTAAAGGTGCCCCTATTGATTATTTATTCAGATTTTGATATTACATTAATATTATACTTTATCTTATTTATATTATATATGTTACAAGCAATTTACAATGATGACCATAATATCGATGCGGATGACGGGTCGGATTATCTTTCTGCATCTTCATTATCAGACTGTAGTTTCCAAAGTTTACCTCAACCCCTGGAATCATTACTTTATGTTAACTTCTCATCTTTTCTAAAGAACTTTAATGTCGTGCATATTAATGCCCAAAGCATCTCCGCACATTATTCAGACTTGTTGACCACCTTCTCCGGTAACCGAAATATTCACGCCATTCTAGTATCGGAAACGTTCTTGAAACGTCTCCCTTCCACCTCCTACTCTCTTCCCGGATTTCACCTCATTCGCAATGACAGGACTGGCAAGGGGGGTGGTGGCGTAGCTATTTTCCTCAGAGGGCACCTGCCTTTTAATATCTTAAGTAAATCTCCATCTGCCTACTCTGAATCTTCTGAGCATCTATTTATAGAAGTCCATCTTGGTTACTTGAAGATTTTATTAGGCGTGTTCTATAGTCCTAATTTACACATTGACTACTTTTCTAAATTTGAAACCGTATTAGAAACACTGGTACCAACAGCTGACCATACTATTATTATGGGTGACTTCAACACCTGCCTACTCAAGCGGGATTCACGGTCGACACATCTTTGTTCAATCGTGGAATCTACTAGCCTTAACATACTCCCCTCAGCTGCTACACATCATTTTCCTGGCTGCCAGCCCTCCTTGTTGGATCTTGCAATTGTTTCCTCTCCTGACCACGTGAGTTCCCACGGGCAACTTCCTGCTGAAGCCTTTTCCTATCATGATCTTCTTTTCCTATCCTATAAAATCCGTTGTCCTAAACCCAAACCGCGAGTGATCATGCAACGTAACTTCAACAATGTTGACACCGTTAGCTTTATGTCTGACCTCAGCAGCATTGACTGGGATGCGGTGTTAGATGCCCCTACTATCGACCTCAAGATGGAGATTTTCAACTCGAACTTGATCGAAATATTTGACATCCATGCCCCTTTGCGACCCGTCAGGCTTAAACATCTCCCCGCTCCCTGGCTGACTAATGAAATCAAAGTCATTATGGCCGGGCACAATGCTGCTAAGGCTCGATTCAGGAAGGATCCGTCTGACTTTAATCGTGGCAAATATAGACAGTTACGAAATCGCTGTAGTAGGCTGTGCAGGGATGCGCAACGTCGTCACATACACTGTTCTGTAGTAAATGGTGACCCTGCTAAGGTGTGGTCATTCCTTAATTCTCTGGGTATTGGTAGGGCTAAGGCCTCCATTCCTAACAATCTTGATCTTTCCTCCTTAAACCAACACTTTTCTGCTCCTTCCTGTATCCCCTACAATTTAAAGCAAAGCACACTGCAATCACTCTCTTCCTCTCCTATTCCACAGCATCCTGCATTTTCCTTTCGGCCCGTCTCTGAGCGTGAAGTTGAAAGCAATATCCGAGCCGTTAAATCTAATGCCGAAGGCATGGATGGGATTAGCCGGAGGATGATCCTGTTAGGGTTTGATATCCTTGTCCCTATCCTCTGCCATATTTTTAACTTCTCGCTCAATTCTGGCCGTTTTCCTAGCTGCTGGCGACAGGCAGTGGTCATTCCAATCCCTAAAACCTCGAACCCTACCTTACCTTCTCACTTTAGACCCATATCCATTCTTCCTTTTCTTTCTAAAATCCTTGAACGACTTGTCCTCAACCAAGTCAGTGTCTTTGTTAATACACATAAATTCCTCAGCCCTTTCCAATCTGGCTTTCGCCCGGGGCATAGCACTACTTCCGCGCTGACTAAAGTGTCCGACGATATCACGTGATCACTGACGAGTGTCACGATACGCCTGGGGATGTCTAATCAGCGATTGACAGCGTTGGTTCTTTTGGACTTTTCCAATGCTTTCAGCGCCGTTGATTTCGATATCCTTCTGGCTATGTTGAAATCTCTTCTAGTCTCGGATACGGCAATCGAGTGGTTTCGTAGTTACCTTTTCAGCCGGCGGCAGTGCGTCCGCGCTAATGACAAACTGTCTAGTGCTAACGATATCACTGCCGGTGTGCCCCAGGGCGGCGTCCTCTCTCCTTTCCTCTTTTCGATTTTTATCAATTTTCTTACTCCACTCCTATCCTGTCAATTCCATTTGTATGCTGACGACTTGCAAATATATTCTCAGGCCGCCGTTGATGATATTGTGAGTATGATCGCTAGCCTTAACGCTGACCTTGCGACGATTCATGAGTGGAGTCGAACCCACGGCTTAACGGTCAACCCCAACAAATCACAGGCTATCATCATCGGAGGCTCAAAACAGACTGCCAAGTTAAACTGTATATCTGTCCCTTCGCTCATATATGACGGTGTCACATTAAACTATTGTGATGTTGTTAAGAATTTAGGGGTCCTTTTTGACCGCACGCTTTGCTGGTCTCCACACGTAGCAGAGATGAGTCGTAAGGTGTTCGCTGCCTCTGGCTCTCTGAGAAAGTGGAGGAACTTGCTTCCTGTGAAGACCAAGGTTGAACTTGGGCAATCTCTCCTCCTACCGATTTTGGACTAAGCCGACGTCTGTTTAGTTGACCTTAATGAGGACTTGCTTAGCAAGTTACAACGTCTTCAAAATCTTTGCATTAGATTCATTTACGGCTTGCGCAAGTTTGACCATGTGTCTGAATACAGGCATAGGCTCGAAAGGCTACCAATTAGATTGCGTCGTGAGGAGCATATCCTCATTCTCGTGTTTAACGTGCTGTATGATCCTCGTACTCCTTCTTACCTTAAAGAATGTTTCCGATTTCTCGGGGAGGATCACAACCGTGGTCTCAGGTCCAAGTCTGATAACGTGCTTAAGACTCCCTTTACTCGGTCAGGTTATTTCAAGGATTCGTTTACAGTCCAGGCTACTTTTCTTTGGAATGACCTACCCTTTGAGATCCGTCACTCCAAGTCACTGTCCATCTATAAGGCTAAACTCCACAAGCATCTTTTGACCCTGTCATCTGCGAGTAACATGTTATAGTTTATTTATAATGTTTTATGATTATATAAGTAATGTGTATGTATGTATGTCTTATATATTTTGTATGTATGTATGTTTATAAATATAAATATGTATTAATTTACTGTCCATCCATTATACTTTATTATCTATTTATTAAACTTGCGCACTTCCTCTATCTCCTTCTCAGGTTCCGCTAACCAAAGGTTGTCTGGAAGAGATCGCTTTCAGCGATAAGACCGCCTTTGTACATACTAGTTTTAAGTTTATGTCACGTGTGACTGTTCGTTGTGTATGTGCAATAAAGTGTTTATCTATCTATCTATCTATCTATTCAACGTTATAATGAGACTGGTAGCGTTAAGAAACGCTACGGTGGCGGACAACGCTGTACTGCAACGGCGCCAGCAGTTGTCGAAAAGGTGCGTCATCGATTAGACAGAAATCCAGCGCGCTCAGCAAACCAGCTCGCGAAGGATCTCAAGGTGAGCGATCGCAGCGTTGTCGCATATTGAAGGAAAAGCTTAAAGTCAAACCATCAAAAAAAAACCTTTCTCAGGAACTCACTGCTTTACAGCGTAGCAAACGGTTGGATCGATCGAAAGAACTGATGCGCTTGCTCGACTCTGGCGAGCTTCCCAATTGGTGTTTTCAGATGAGAAAACTTTTTGCGTTGAACAGTTTTTAAACAAGCAAAATGGCCGTGTCTGGTTGAAAGGACGTATCAGCGACCATTCAGATGAATTTCAAGTCACTCGACGCCAAGGAGCCGACCAAATCATGGTCTGGGCGGCGGTGTCTGAAAAATGCCGTTCTCCGCTCGTTTTGGTGACATCAAGGTTAATTGCCAGAGATTCGCCACGATTGTCCATCGCTTCACCCCATGCGTAAGTAACGTACGCTAGAAGATCACCTGTTGATCGCTTCGGTCTGAACCCATACTAGCGATCGTGGAGCAGCGAGTGATCCTCTAGGTAGTGAATGAGCTGAGAGTTTATTATCCGCTCAAACACCTTGCACAGCACAGAAGTTACAGCGATGGGTCAATAGTTGGCTGGATTCGAGTGATCCCCTCTTTTGGGGATGGGTTGTATGTTCGCTTCCTTCCAAGACACCGTCGGCACATCCTAAACAATCGTATCAACACAGAAGACAACTCAGCCGCGCATCTGAGCAGCACAATGGCTGGAACATAATCCGGCCCACTAGCCTTCCGCACGTCGAGCGACGCAGCACGGCACGTATCATATCATACTGCCTGATAAAAGTATCAGGCATGGCGGCCCCACAATGTGCTATGATAGGTGGAGCGGCGTCACAATTGTCGATGCGCGAATTAGTCGCGAAAAGGTCAGGCAACAAGTTCGCCTTCTCAAGCGCCTGGTAGGCTTACGAGCCATTTGAAAATTTCAACGGAAGAAGCGAGGGAGAGCAAAAGTTGGCCTGCGCGGCCTTAGCGAGCCGCCAATAGCTACGGCTACACGTAGGGTGCGAGATCAACTTCTGCCCTACCCTCGCCACTCTTTGTGCATCCGCTCCTGCGAGAGCCCTCTTATTAAACCTAAAGGCCTTGTTGTAAGCCGCCTTCAAGGAGTCGGTACTAGGGTCATTTAGTGCGCAAGCCCTCATCCAAGCACGATACGCCACCTGCTTGCATTCAGCAGCTTTGGCGCATTCGCAATTGAACCAAGGCCGTTTTCTACCAACGCTGACAAGATTTGTGAACGGAATATAATATTCCATACCCAACAAGATCACCAGCAATGGCAGAAGCGCACTCCGACGGGTCCTTTCCAATAAAGCAGGAAAAGGTGTGCTTGGCAAGTATGTGGAGTTGATTCGGGATATTATGTATTCTAGATCCCGTACATGTGGTTCAGTGTTGCGATCGGTTGCATCAGGGGTCTGCTATAAGTCCTTATCTGTTCCTCCTGATAATGGACGCCTTAACAAGCGGTATCCAAGAGGCGGCCCCCGGAGTCAAATTTAGGATAGCTCCGAAATTTTTTTAGTAATATTATAAATCTTATGTGCTCTTTCGTTCTTCTTCGCTTTTCGTGTCAACAGATTTAAAGATTCCAGTCCAAGGGATTCCAATGGGCTACGCACAGGACAGCATCGTGGCCAGCTTGAATATTTTCCTTATACAGATGGGAATAAAGTAATTTCTTATACAAAGGCTAGAACAGTAAGTAAGTAGTAGGCCAATCCGGTACTATGTATAGTAGCACTACAAAAGTCACAGTGAGGCCTTGTGGTATACCACTTGTGACTGTGACTATAGTCACTATTAAACTTTTATTTTATTTTTTTCTAACGTAAAGTTCGTTTTTTAAGCTTACAGTTCGGTGTCACAGGACGCCCCAAACGTAACCAAACTAATAGCACAGATTTCTATCCTTCTTTTTATTATAAAAATACGTAAATGTGTCTTTTTTTTACTTTTCCAGAAATCCTATGAGTGCAGTTTATACCTCTAATATACCTCTAAAAATGTTTTGGTTACTTTTAATTCCAGGCAATATTGTGACTGGTTTTGAATAATTGCTTTGTACATTTTTTAATGACCTTTGCATTTTGCTTTAAGTACTCTTAACTTAAACGGACCTGTTGAGAAGTAGTAGAGCACGTTTTACTAAATAGGTTGCTATACTGATTATGTCAAAATTAAGTGCGTTTAAGTGTTATGCCGTAGACTTTATTAGCCCTGTAAAACTGGCTCATGTCCTAAGGCTAAAGTGTGCTAGAAATCACGATTGATCATTTTGCTGTCTATACCCAATATGGAGGTCAGTCTAATTTGCTTTAAAATAATCGTTATACTCGTAATAGTTCATTTTACGTTAAATATAAAGTAAAAATATAATGTAAAAATAAAATATAGTATGTTGTTGATGAATTTGGACTATTCAAAAGTGCTTATTAATCATAATTTCTGGTATAACAATATTTTTACATTGACTTTGATGTTACTTTCTGGTAAGCTTCTAAAACATAGTTTTAATAACCAAGATATATTTAAAAGTAAGCCTGATTGAAAACATTTAAATGATTACAAATAAGACGAGTAAATTCTAGATTTATATTACATAAATGTATTTTACAATAGTTTATTTTGTGTTTAGTTTAGTAAACTGTGTCAAATATATAGAAATTTCCAACAAAAAATATTATACTTTTATCTGTTGCTACGATATTTTGATATTGTTAAATCAATAAGTAACAGAACCCTGACAATAAAACTTTTGATAGTCACTAACTGAACACTATACGCTGTACCTAATCGGAGCGTAATTTGTTGCTACAATTTACCTTGAAAGTTCTTAACACCCCGTAAATTCAGACAATAGTAGCTGCGCTAATCTACTTGTTACTTGTCCGACAATAACTTAGAGCGGACAAGTTGTAAAGCCGCTATTAGTCGCCAGTGTTGTCACGACATCAATAAAGGTATTTGTACACTGTTTTGAAACCTAACCCAATCTGTTGGAGTGGGAAGTAACAAATCGTGAAGTAGCGATTTCGCAATGTGCGTGGGATAGCTGATACTGTGCGTTCTAGAAATCGGTTAATAAGATTACGTTTGATTGTGGTGGGTTAGAGGCCATTGACATTCAGTATTTGAACATGTGTGTCCTCTCAGTCTTGGAATTTTTTTGAAACAAAAATTGGCGCAACTGTCAACGTCAAATTTGACATAATCGAGCATAGACTATGCGATATTTTGCGATAACGATGCATAAGATGTACCACAGAACCGAAATAACCAAACTTGTTCATACTAAAGTAGTCTGTAAGTCTATGAAACCACGGTACAAAGTCAAGTGTGTTTTTGTAGGTGCGGTCTCATGCGACCGCTTGGGGCCTGAGGGGTTGTCGCAGTGATATAGGTAAAGCCGTAATATAGTTATACCCCTAGGGCGATTGTCTTGAATTTTGAGGTTATTTTTTTTATTAGACAACAGAAATCTAGCTCCATACAAAAATTCCACAATTATTTCACTAAACTTAATGTGGTAGTATAATTATATCACTAAACTTGAACCGTAATAAAATTATATATAACTAAATCTTACGGTATATAATTACATATATCCCTAGGGATATAACTAGATATTACGGCTTTATCTATCATATACTTCAACATATACGTACACGAAGTCTTTTTATAAGTGATCAGGACCTACTGATTCCGACTAAGTAAATGATAATAACACTTACATGTCAGCGTTATATTTTTTGTTTTTTGTCTGGGAAGTATATATATATAAATATATGACTGTCATCCTACTCCTCCTTGTTACAAACAAAACCTTTTCATAAGTTTTTCATTTTTTTAGTAGTAAGGAAGACCACAAATTCTATTTATCTAGGCTACCTAATTAAAAATAAAAAATTAAATCTATTAAAAGATAACATGTAACTATTATTATTCAATTGCCATCATTTACTTAGTCGGAATCAGTAGGTCCTGATCACCGTTTTAAAAAGTCTTGGTGTAAGTATATAGTAAATAAGATATACTAGATGTAGGAAACGCGTACTTTTTTAGTTAACTATACCTAATAAAGGTAACAGTTCAATATTACTAGTTTGTTAAGAGTGTAAGATAAGATGTAAGCTGGCGCAGATGTGTAACTATCTATTATCTTCAAGATGCCGTAAGACGTTTAATAAAGATGTTCTATTTTATTTAGATATATTTTTACAGTAACAGAATACATGACTATAAATTCAAAACTTAGGTATGATAAACATACTACCTATTGTCTAATTACAGTTGTACCTACACTGCTTTTGTAAATCAATTATTCAAGGATTTGTATAAAAATAATTAAATAGACAGGCAAGAGTTAAAATTAAATAAAAAATTCTATTTTTTCACAAAAAAAAATAAAGAAAATACTAGTTTTTGCAATGTCACATCATCGCATTGGTGACAGAAACAAAATATTTTAAGTTCCCCGTGCTTCAGGAGGCACCTTCAGCCATTGGTCTCGTTTGTCGTAAGAAGGTAGTCGTTAAAACCCACCGATCCGTATTGGGACAGCGCGGTGGGTTACGGCCCAACCTCCCCATGTTCTGTTGACCATGTGGGAAGGCCTAGTGCCCAGCATTGGGACGTTCAGAGGCTGATTATGATGACCATAACTGACGGAGGTATTTTTAGAGAAATTAAATTGGGTCCGTCTCCATACCGTTCAAGCCAAATTTCCGGGCCCTGGTTTATAAACCTTACGTCGGAACGCTTTAATTATTGTAGGTACAGTCGAATTCATAAAATATGTATACACTTTAGTACCTTGTCTATTTAACACTTTTAGGTACCTTGTCTATTTAATGTCTGTTTAAACTGCAATACATGAATTGTCACAGCGTTTAAAGTGACATGGTACTAAAGGGTGTTTTATACGCATCCAGTCCAGTTAATCTTGAAAAAAATATGAATACAGGTGCCTCGTAACTACTTTCTTAGAGTTTATGTAAATATTACGATTTAGGAAAGTGTCAAGTTAAGAAATAGACCAACTAAGAAAAAGCTTAGTTAAAAATGAGACCATTTAGGAAATCGTCAACTTTAAGGAAATGACGAAGTCGTCCGGAGGGCAGACGAGTTGGGAAAGTGTCAACTTTGCAAAGAAGACCAACTAAGAAAGAGCCGAGTTAAAAATGAGACAAGTTAGGAAATTATCAAGTTTAAGAAAATGACAGAGTCGTCCGGAGGGTTCTCGAGGACGAGGGATGGCATTGCCCTACTTAATTCTCCGTGGCGTGACGGAGAATCTGAGGGTGCCTCTTAAGGCTTGGGTTGACCGTTTTGTGAGGTGCACAACGTACTACAACGTACTATTTGTAAGTACTAAGACATGGGTAGGTTTTGTTTTTTTTTCATGTAAATGAGTTAGCAAACAGCATATGGCCCGTTTGATGGAAAGCGACCATACTGCAGCCTGTTGACGCAATAACGATAGCATTACGTACTCGCGAGTGGCTGACACTGAAACTTCAGTTCCTATGCTTAGATATAATGCCCTGTTTCATTGGATCTAGTACCTGTACCTACCTTTCAAACGGGAACGCATTAATGTAAAATAGTGCTGCAGCAAGGTCTCTAACTAGGTAGTTAATTAAATATTAGATTTCTGAAATTAAATAAATTATTGCAGCTTTACTTAGAGCTTGCCTTCATTTAAAACATATCACAGTCTCTACAAAAACAATTGAATTCTCCCCTACAATTTCTATTGCCAGCAATAGTGTAACGAAACAAATGAATTAGGTACCTGTGCTGCGCAGATAAAAGTTTTTAATTGAACGATTACCGTGTTCACATAAAAGAGCGTTCTCGAACGCTCCGATCAATTGAATTGCATTCTTCAGGCGGTCTGAATGCGCGCGCGCAACTATCGCCCGCCATCCGTCCACCAATAACAGCGCAGTGCGGGTGGGCAGAAGGCGTTACCCAAAACGCGCCGCCCACCGCCTCCCGACACGATTTTTATTGAGTATTGGATTACAGATAGTGGAGTTCAATTGTTTTATTGGCTTTCCTAAATTCTTTTTATTAGCAGCTTATTGTGTGGTTGTGAGGAAATAGGTATGTTAAGACGTGAATTTATGATGGCGCAACGCAACCAATGTTTGTCGCGATATTTTCTGTTGTACAAAAATGATTAAGTCACCTCTTGAATTTAAATATTATGGAGTTTTATACATTTATTTTTTGGATGCGATTAGGTAAATGTGCACTGGTGATGTCAAAGTTTTGACCGGCAAGTAGATTTAAAGTAATTTTTTGAACTGTAAAATTGCTGGTAGGATTTAAGTCTTTAATGAGCCTCGAAAAGTCCATGATGTTGTAGCGAAGTCACTTTTTTGGATCACACTTTGTAAAGTGTGTAAAGAGTGTGTAGGTAGGTAAGTACAAGATGTATCATCACAGAAAAAATAATAGTACCTACTGTATCATGATCTTAACAAAAGCTTAGAATAAAATCGATAAGATAACGATTATTTGAGCGTTTTTAACGCAATTAATCAAATATTATTACGAATAAAATCGATACTTACTAGATTCCTACATTTCAATCGCATTTTTGTGTGTCATAGAATTCCGCCTAACACCAGATTCTATTCACTCAATTGTTTTCTAGAATAGGTAAAACCAGCACCTGTATTATCTCCGCGTTTGCGTTAAAGATCCCATACGATATACCGTAGCCAGTCGTGGCGCGTCGTGTGCGGCCGCTATCTAGCAGACTATCGCGACGCCTTTACTGTCGGCGACCACACGATAACTGCGTGGGCATCGTCAAAGATGATAGAAAGAACAGATGATCTATAGAAGTGTACCTACTGAACTGTTGCCTGCAGTTGTATAATGTGTAATGTTATTGTTGTGTGTGTAGTCATTAATATAACATTATTTTAACTTACCGAATACTTACAATAATATGATCATATTAATATAGGAACAAATAGATAAATATAATAATATAAATGTACCTACTGTCTTACAACTGGGAAAAGGCCTCCATCATTGAAATCAAGTCTTCGCTACTATTAGTTCGATATGATGGATCGATCGATGGATAAATAGAACGCTTGCCAAATGCGGGTTGGTCATCACAAAAACCGGTGCTGTATCAAAAAATCTGAAACACTCATTGCCCTGGGAACATCCGAGCGATAATACAAAACCAATAAGTAATAGCGGAATCAATATTCCGCTATTACTTATTTATTTTCTACCTTTCTCGAGCAATGTTATGAAATTAATGTAAGACATATGCCATAATTATAACAATTAGGTTGTTTAAGAAATAGCTAACACTCCAATTTTGCAATGTTTTTTTGTGGGCGTTACATTATCATTGTCACACCATTGCACAACATTAGCACATTTTTTTTTATTGTGGCACGCCTTAATGGCTTTACTCTGCCTGATGAAAAGCAGCCAGTGAAGCCCAAGAAGTGAAACGTTCATCAGAACGCTACCACGCTATGCCGAACGCTCACACTATGGCGGCCTGCATAAATGCTTTTTCACGCCCCGCTTAAATAACCCGGGAGAGAAAGAGGAAGGAAACACGTGTGCGGGAAGCGCATTCCACATACGGGCAGTTCGGAAAAAGAACGATTGTCCAAACTTTTTGGTATGTGTCTTGATGGTCAGCACGGTATGAGGGTGGCTTCTAAGACCTGCACGCGTCGATCTGGAAAGGAAAGGAGAGGGAGGGATGAGGTCAAAGAGCTCCTCAGAGCATTCACCGTGGTAAAGACGGTAGAAAGCACTAAGGGGAGCAATGTCCCTACGTAGCTGTAACGGCTCCAGACTGGTCGTAACGTCATCGTTACCGATAATACGAACAGCACGTCTTTGTAACCTGTCAAGAGCTTCGAGCAAGTACTTGGCGGATCCGTCCCAAAGATGAGAGCAATACTCCACGCAGGAGCGCACCTGAGTCTTATACAAAAGACAACGTTGCTCCGGCGTGAAGAACCGCTTCACCTTGTTCAGGATTCCGAGTTTACGTGAGGCTGTGGTTATAATGCTCTCAATATAGCTCTTCGGGTTGAGGTCGCTGTGTATGTCCATACCTAAGAGACTGAGACTAGTCTGGATGGGTAATAGGTTGCTCTGGAAGGAGGGTTGGGGGAGAAATGCGGACTTTTTAGCAGTGACAGCACCGACCTGTGTTTTTTTGGCATTGAACTGGACCAGGTTATCAGAGCCCCATTTATAAATGCGATCTAACTCCTCGTCCAGCTCAATGACAATCTTCCGTCTCGACTCCACTACATCGGCCTGCTTTGCCGCAGGGTGACCCAAATAACGCCGATGTACTGTACGGTCGTCTGCATAGCAATGAATGTTACCCAAGGATAACATATCATTGATATGCAGAAGGATCAGCGTGGGCGATATTTTAGAACCCTGCGGCAATCCGGCGTTCACCTGCAGAAACTGTGAGGCACTGCTTTCGCAGAGTACGCGAATGCTGCACTCATGCAGGAACCCGGCGACCCAATTGCATAGGCGAGGTGGCAAGCCGTATGACGAAAGCTTGGAGAGAAGCGAACGATGCCAAACTCGATCGAAAGCCTTGGAGATGTCCAGGCTAACAGCCAGTGCTTCTCCGTGCTTGTCCATTGCTTCACCCCACAGGTGTGTTATGAACGCGAGGAGATCACTCGTTGATCGTTCCGGTCTGAACTCGTATTGTCGATCATGAATCAGGGAGTGATCTTCTAGGTAGCGAATGAGTTGCCTGTTTATGATTCGCTCAAAACCCTTGCAAAGGACAGAGGTGACAGCAATAGGTCGATAGTTGGCTGGGTCAGACCTATCCCCTTTTTTGGGGACCGGCTGGACGTTCGCCTTTCTCCAAGCCTCCGGCACAATTCCAGTAGAGTACGAGAGGTGGTATAGGCGTGTCAGTACTGGAGACAACTCGGGAGCACATTTTTTAAGGACGACTGCCGGTATACCGTCAGGACCGCTAGCCTTCCGCACATCAAGTGACTGCAGCACGGCTCGGACGTCACGTTGTCTGAATTGGACGTCAGGCATTGAGGAACCACAGTGAGGGATGGTAGGTGGTTCCGCGCCGCAGTCATCGACACGCGAATCCGCCGCAAAGAGCTTCGCTAAGAGGTTAGCCTTGTCTAGCGACCGATGGGCCAACGAGCCATCAGGGTACCGCAGTGGGGGCAGAGAAGGCGCGCAAAAGTTGGCTTGCACCGCTTTGGCCAGTTGCCAGTAACTTCGGCTACCCGTTGGGTGCGACAACAGCTCTTGGTCAACGCGAGCAACGCGCTGGGCATTCGCTCTCGAGAGAGCTATTTTGCAGACTTTGGTAGTCTTGTTGAAGACTACCTTGAGGGAAGAGATGTTACGATCGTTGAGCGTGCGAGCCTTGGTCCAAGCGCGATACGCCGCCTGTTTAAGTTCAACAGCTTTGGCGCATTCGCGATTGAACTAAGGGCGCGCCTTACTTCCGCTGACGACATCAGTGTAGGGAATGTAATATTCCATCCCCAACATGACCTCGTCAGCGACAGCAGAGGCACTCTCCGATGGGTCCCTACCCACAAAGCAGCGCTGGCCCCACGGGATGGACGCAAAATAGTCGCGCATACCATCCCAATCTGCCGACGAGTAGTGCCATAAACGCCGTTTAGACTCCACTGAGGGAGAGCTTTTACGGCGCAGTACGGTGGCACGGGATAGTGCAGATATGCAATATCGGCAGGACGGCGGATCTGTGTCTCCGTCAGAAAAAGCAATGCAGGCAGGGCCGTCTCTAGGTGTTGGTGGACGGCGTTGAGGTTTGAATGGAGTCCACGGATGTTAGTGAACTCCACCTCAAAAAGCGACTTGGTGGTGGGGAAGTGGGATGCCGCTGTCTGACCTGCATTGTTTTTAGACACTGACATGGTGGTTGGATGGGAGCGTGAGTAAAAGGAGATGCTGTGGCGGCAAGGGGGAAAAGACAAAGTGTGGGAGACTAACATGAACTGGTGCATGTAGTTGTTCGGTAAGACGTTAATCGACCCGCCGGACGAAAGAGCCCCCCAGTACCCCCCAGAAAGTAGTCGCCGGGACCCACCAATCCGGTCACCAACCGGCACGACAAGCCACTTCGGGATTATGCGCGACCTGGTGGAGCAGCCTCCTAGGGTGGTTAGCCCTAGTTGGGCTCCTGTACTATGCCGCGGGCGGCCAGCGGCACCACCGTTTCTACGGGTCTCCCTGGCCGGCGAATCGACCCACGTCAACCGAACAATGCGTCCACAAAGACTCCCACCGGACCTTGACCCTGCCGCCACCGCACCTCCCCAAGCTCCGGTATAACGGCGCTGAACCCGGAACGCGTCCTGTGTCGAGCACCGAACATTTGGCGGGTTTTACGAGTCCGCATGGTGGTAGCGCCGGACGAGCAAAGCTCTCCCACCAGCAAAATCCCTTTAGTCGCCTCTTACGACACCCGCTAAGATACAGGGGAGGGGTGTGGTGCAATTCTGACCCGGCACCACATTGATATAGGTAGGCAATTATGCGGGTTGGTGGATTTAACAACTATGAGTACCTACCACCTTATGATAAGAAAAATGTGTCCAATGTCTTTACATGTTTTCCAAAGTATATAGAAAAATGAAATATCTATTAAAATTATATTTAAAAAAATACAATTCAAAGTTTAAACGTTTGAAGCATTGAAACATGTATTCTTTTAATTCATTTTTCTCTTTTCTATTTTCTTTAGTTTACAAGAAATAATATAATACAACTTATTTATTTACAACATACATACATAGAAATAACTTAAAAAATATTGAAACGATGAAATAAATATCTTTTTGACAGACATATTATTAGGTTATTGCAGCTAAACTTTTCAACTCCTTATCAAGCAATCGTAATTTCTATTCTCATAAAAGTAAGAGGTGTTATTAAAAAACTAATGTTATACCTGGTTTTTAACAGACACAGTCTCTCTGTCTTCGTTAAAAAAAAGACAATGTCAATTTAAACCCAAGTTAAACTTTAGTCGACGGATATTAATAACCGGGTTAGAGCTTGATTATATTATACTCACCTGTGTAACAAATAAAGAAAAAAAATGAACTGTTCGGATACTCAACACTTTCTTCATATACCTAGATATAACACTGTCACGTCTGGCACCAACCTAATCTACACAGTTCGAGCACTTAGTAATCTTCACATTGAAGTTCGCGCAGAATGGCATTCGCAATCACACTTGTCGCCGTTAATTCGCGTACTTGTGATATCGAGACATCTACCTCGGTGTGACTCCACTATTAAATAAACAAACGTAAGAGCATTGCGCAAGAACGATTATCGTTATTGGTTGTTTGTACGGCAATCGTAATTAGTGTGTACGGTTTTTGTGAAGCAATTAGGCAATTTAGGTTTTGAGTGATGTTTGTTATACCGTCTCAATTTTGGTTGGAAATAAACCTTCGTTTTTAAAATGAACTAGCTGTTGTTAATAACCTGCCAACCCACATTGGGTAAGCGTGGTGGGTAATGTCCCTAATCCTAATCTTCCCATGTTTTGTTATCTATGTGAGAAGGACTGTGCCCAGTAGTTTTTTTTATATAAGAAGGAGCCAAACGCGCAGGCGGGTCACGTGATGGAGAGCAATCACCGCCGCTCATGGACACCCGTAAAACTAGAGGAATCACAGATGCGTTGCCGTCCTTTAATAATTAAAGAAAATTAAAGAAAAGTGCCATTATTTCACGCCGGATATTCGCGAGAGGGTGGTATTACCCCGGGCGAGCCGTTCCAATGCGTGCTGCAACGCAGCGTGGCTCTACCACTCAGAAACGGTAGTGGGACGTTTATATGCTGATAATGAATGGTTATCATATTATATTAATATATCGAGACATTTACCTCGGTGTGACTCTACTATTAAATAAAAAAAAGAATTTAAGAACGATTACCGCTATTGGTTGTTTGTACGGTAATAGTTTATACTGTGTACGGCTTTTTAAAAGTGATTTAACAATTTAGCTTGTTGAGTGATTCGATATTTGATGTATTTTGCTTTAATAACCCTCAAATATACTTTTTTTGGAGTGATGTTTCGCTTATGGTATAAGCCTAACCTTTACTATTTATTGATTTAAGTAACTGTTTTAGTAAACTAAATTAGGTATTAATAAAAAATTATAACACGGTAGAATTTTATTATTATAATATCAGGTAATCTTTACTACAAGGCTACTGAACCGAATAATTCTCTCACCGATAATAAGTACGCAGTCTCTGAGTAACTTAATATTTTGGGACCTACTATATTTATATTAAAACTATATTTTATTTTAATACAAGTAAGTTATCAAAATAATAAAATTAGCATTTGCAGAAAACAGCATTCTAAAGAAATAACCAACCTATTTAATGTTTCGTATCGTAGTAATTAATTACTATCTTAAACGTTACATGGTTCTATTTTTATGCACCGATATAGTTGTTAAAATATTGGTAAAACATTTAAAAAACTTTTATTCATGTTTATAAAACAAAGTCTTAACAGTGTAAAAATGTTTACTACTTCTCAATTCAAACACGTTAAAAAAGCTAACGGTCTGCCAAACTTAACCGATGACATGACGAACACTATGACCGACCAGGAACCTTACTGTCATATCTGATGGAGATCGAGACCCTCACTAGCTGCGAAACGACTTGTATATCCAACCAAAAGTTTTACTTACTTATTATATCTAAAACGTAATTTAACTCTTTCATTAGTAGGTACAACACATGAAGGGTACGGTACAAGAAAAGTTACTTTACGAAAAAAACCAACTCCAACCACAGCGCAAAGATAAATAACTTTCGCGAAACCGTGGTTAACATACAGAACTTCGCCAACGCACGTTCCGCGAGCATTGTCAAAATACGTTATACAATTTCACAGGCGGTGGAAAAACGAAACGCAAAAAAAGTGCAGCCGCAGTCGTGTGTGGCCGTCGCGAATAAAGGCCCGCCACTAAATTCGTATAATGCACACTCGAAATGGCAAAAGCAAATATTTTTCAAACACCTCCCTACGGCAAACATAATCCTTTGTGACAATCGTCTGTAATTTCGGTGTCGATGACAATGTTCTTGCAAAAAAGAGGGAAAATAACCACTGTGTGACAGGGTACGCCACAGAGGTGCGACGTCATACTGTCACTAGCAGAAATTTTTCGTTTGTGTTTGAACTTTAGTTATCAGGAAATCAATAGACTTTATATTAGATTAACATGAAATTAAATAAGATTATATTTTATACAAACTTATGATATTAATTATCAGTATCATTTCTTTTTTTTATCGTCTCTCGCATAAAGATAAAGAAGTTCCAATGAAATGATTTGGAATACTTTGGTAGGGGGAAGAAAATATTCCTTCAATACAAGTACTTACGCCTCTATTAAAAGATATGCTTATTTCATGGCTGCATTAGGACAATAAATAACTGTTGAAGGTTTAACAGACTTTATACTTATTATTGTACGTTAGGAAAATGATTTCAAACAACCTGTCGTTCTAATTCTAATGTAAATCATAACCATAAAACACAAAAGTAATAAACAAGTTTCAAAAAATATACGAATTGGTATATTCTGTTTTTATTTTTTTACTTTTTAAATATGAAATCATCTAAAAATAAATGGTATTACATCTCATTTGACTTGGTGCTGACGCCTCGCAACCCTGTGGCGAATTTCAGACAATGGATTGGTGCACTTTTGACTCAGCGGGCCCCTTTTGGTGTTATTGCTATGTAATTTGCGAATAATTCCACAGATTAAATGAGGTCTAAGGCGCTGTTATTATGTTGTCATAGAGGGAACAACACGATACGTGTCACGGGGGATTCGTTTTCTATTTTGTTAGTCTTGACATTTTTTTTGCTCAATTTGGCTTAATTTTAGTCGTCTCAAAAGGACTGTCAGCATTTTATTCTTTTAGGCAGTAACAATTTCTGAATTAAATATAAATCAAAATAGAAAAAAAAATATTGTTTAGATGTGAAGAATTAATAATGTCAATGACACATCGTCGTCATAGGCAGCAAAAAACAAGTAAATCCAAAATTATCATACCTTGAGCTAGCACTACAAATTGACTCGTTTTTTGTTCACTTTCGTCTGGGAAATCTTATTAAATAACCTATAATTGCTACCTATACTTACGTACTTTCGGAGTTACTTCATGAGAAAACATTCAAACTTTTTCTGAACTTGCAACCCTAAATGTCAAATCTTTGTATTATTTATTATAACTTAATTAATGGCTTCGCGTTTAGTATTAAGCCAATTTCAAGTGGTGTATATTTTGAAAGTAGGTACATTTAGTATTGTACGGTAGATTGAATTAAAATGGAGTCTCACAACACGTGTTGTTGCTAAAAGAACATGGAGGAAACTCTCAATCTTTGTAACATAGCGACAAAATAATGTCAGTCCTTTTTTTGTTGTTGATCAGCTCGGGGACGCCGGCAACACCTAAGGTTGATACCTTACCTAGCGTGCGTCCAGAACCTTAAAGCTTTAGTTCTTTGTTTCTATGCGCTGTAATTTCACAGGATCTAATAATAAAGGTACTGCTTGGTGACAAAAAAGTATTGGGGTGATCAGTATTCAGTTAGATACTTGGCAGAATTCTACCACCAGTCAGGATAGAAACACTATAGGCACATCTTATCTGCAATAGGTTATATTACAACTATTTTCTTTGCAACTAATTTAATTACTTAATTAATAACTCTCCGTAAAAAAGGCGTGTCAATCGAAAATTCTAACCGTAACCATGACGCAAGGACCAACACAAGGCACAATGGCGTCGAACGCACAAAAAAAAATAACCGCGTGAAATCCGTACCAAATCCCGTCGTACAATTTGAATTTCGACTGCGACCGCGAATCGCCATAAATAATGGTGGTTGCGCATCCAGCCAGCAACAGGACACCGAAAGATGGAGTTAGGACAATTTGTTACCTTTTTAACACGTCATCCATTTCCAGAATCCGAGAAAAAACCGAAGACATGCGGCCCCATTATGGCCTGTTTTGTGTTACGAGAATAATTGAGCTTTATGTCATTTTGATACACTCTTAAGAGCTTTTGTGTGGGTCTGAATCGACAATGGGCTGTTTTTGTTCGAGTGAATAACTTTGGTCCGCTCTTGCATCGATTTGGTGTTGAATTGAATCGATTTTTCAAGCTCGGTAGTCGTCCTTTGTTGCTAATAGCGTCGTTTCGTCTTGCCTTTTACTATGAACTTTATAATTACCACTTTTACGAGTGCTAGTGAACGACATTGTCAATCTGTTGCTTTGATGTCAAGGTTATGAAACGGACTTTTTTTTACTAACCTACATGTTTTATATAGATGATATAGGTGTTTTTATCCATGTCTAAAATATGTTTCGAACATAAAAGCTTTAAAAAGTTTCTCAGTCATTAAGCGAAGGCTTTTTAATACTTATTACATGAATCGCATAATCAGTATGGAACTAAACATTATTAGCGTGTCACCTCATGATAACCTTTTATAATTTAATATGAATCTTAACAAGATCATGATTGCGATAATGAACTCGTTTCGATACTTAAATGAGTATTAAAATTGAAGACACATGTAGCGCCATCTCTTTTAAATGTCCAGAACTTATTAAGCGTTGATGTCGCTAATGAAACAGTCTCCTTTATGATTTTTTAATTTAACCAACCAAATAAGGTACTCCTTTTTAAGATAACACGTATCAACATAATTTAAAAAATTGCTTATAATTCCACCAGGCCTTTATTTTAACACTGAGCTTTATAATTTAACTTGGAAACCATTCCATCCTTTTTTTCAGAAATAATTAACTATGTCGCGTAGCAGTGAAAGAATACTACCACCCCTTCTCTACCCTTGGCGAGAAGGCTACTAACGGACTAAATACTACACATACATCCAACAGCATAGAGCGGCCATGGGCTCAGCACATGTAAAGTCGCTATTTGCTGAAAAGTGAACTGTGGTAGAAGAGGACTGCTTGCTGTTATCATTGCCTTATCTGACTGACTACCTTCAGGGATAATGGTCGTGATGATTTATATAAATTTATAACATTATTATAGTATGTAAATACTTACAAACCATATCTTCACAAATTTTAATTCCCAACTTAGTTTAAGTAAATAAATATCCAAATCTTGCTCTAATCTTAAGTTTTGTTTGCAACTTTAGGCTGGATTCGACCAAACTGGAATAAGGTCTTATACCTAGATTAAGCGCCGAATTTGTATAGACTAATCTCGGAGTAAGTCTTATTCCAGTTTGGTCGAATCCACCCTTAGTCGTGTTGTGTAGGTACCGAGTACATTGCTTCACTACATAAAGCGGATTTTAAGATAATCAAACTAACAAAGCAATGTTCTCACATCTCGACTAAATTACGCGCCTGGTGCGAACAAGGATTAAGTTTGCCTGCTTTGGCTCACAGATCAACCTACCACATAATGACAAATTTCTACAATAAATTTGGAACCTTATCTTTTGGCTATAAAGATTCATATCGATTGGATAAAGACAGGTTTGGATTTAAAAAAAAATGAAACCTAGACCAAGATAAGTATTCTTTTAAAACTCGTTAATATGGTAAGATAACGGATGAATATACATAATCATAGAAAAAAACACCCAGACCTGAAATCAATTTAGAAAAACAGATTTTCTCTAAATTGAACCGACCGGGAATTGAACCCGGGACCTCAGAGATGGCGCGACGCCAGACCCGGCGTGCTAACCACTCGATCACGGAGGTTGTCTACCACCACCACTACTTTACATAAGTCAAAAGCGTCAACGCAATGTTAGGCCCGGTTTCCATAGGTCGGATCCAGCGATATATGGTCGGATCCGACTCCGATCCGACCGGACAGATGGAACCACTCGGCCCGGTTTCCATACTAAATTATTAAGCCACTAGAACTTCCGAATCATGACCAGATCTGACCGGGAGTCGGATCCGACCTAATGGAAACCGGGCCTTAGTGGCATTGTTGTTGTGATTGTTCACTGGTTTAGTATAAATAACTTGCTATTAAACGAGGGAAAAACCAAATGTGTAAAATTTGTATTGCCTAATGTTAAGCAGGTAATAACTAGTGTACAATTTAAAAATAAGAATGTGAATCCTGTGGACACCACTGTGTTTCTAGGCATCACGTTGGATGCCAAGCTTCAGTGGGGCCCACATATAGCTAAATTGTCGAATAGACTTAGCTCTGCGGCTTGTGCAGTAAAGAAGATCCGTCAATTGACTGACGTTGATACAGCTAGATTAGTTTATTTCAGTTACTTTCATAGTGTAATGTCGTACGGCATTTCACTGTGGGGAAATGCTGCTGAATTTCAAACTATCTTTGTGTTGCAGAAGAGGGCTATTCGAGCAATCTATAACCTAAAGGCTGGTGACTCTCTCAGAGAGAGAGATTTAAGGATATAAGTATAATGACAGTTGCATCACAATACATTTATGAAAATCTCATGTATGTTCATAAATTGAAATATTTTCAAAAAACAGTGATATTCACAATTTAAATACTAGAAGTAAGAGCAAATTAGCAGTAGGTACCTTATATACCTATTATACTAGGCTTCATAGAATAAATAATTCTTTTAAGGGTCTGTGTGTACGATTTTACAACAAAGTACCAATTGATATTCAGAAATAGATCTTGATAAATTTAAAATCCATATTATGAAAAGCTTTATAAAAAAGCTTATTATAAAGTGTCAGATTACACAGAAGACGAAACAGCTTGGCTCTGAACTGAAATGCTCCAAGTACTCCAAAAGCTATTTCGAATTGTCTATAATTAATTTATAGTACCGTATATTTTACATTCAACCTGATAACAACAATATCTTTTTTTTAATGTAAATGTCGTTGCTTCTGTGCGCTGTGGTTTCTTGCACCCATTCTTTGCCATAGTTAAAAAATTACGTCCCGAAGCAGTGGTAGGTTAAAAATTTGGACGATTCAAAGTACTTATTAATTGAGTTTATTGAACACATATATTTTGAGTTTGAGTATGAGTTGTGTTCCGACTGTGAGAGATAGCTTATTTACTAAGTTATAATATTTTGATTCTTTCGTTGATAAGGTACTACTTATTATAAAATTAAAAGAGACGCGGAAAAACAAAGGCACAAAAAAAGACAGAAAAGTGTTTAACGATAAATTAATCCTCCATACCTCCATGGTCGAGTGGTTAGCGTCACCGAGGTCCCGGGTTTGATTTCCGGTTGGGTCAATTTAGAAATAACTGTTTTTCTAAATCAATTTCGGGTCTGGGTGTTTTTTTTGTATAATAACTATGTTTATCCGTTTTCTAACCAATAAAAACAAGTTTCAAAAGTAGCTTAACTTGGGCAAGATACTTGGTGTGAGAGTAAAAAAGCAAAAAAAGTTCCAAAAATTCTCATTAATAAGTCTAAAAGACTTCATATTGGAATCAAAAAGGATAACGAATTCCAACAAGTAATGCGGTGGTGAAATATAGTATATTTATGAATTACTTGCAAGCTTAGTTAAAGTTTAAAACTTGTCTTTAATTCTATCACAGAACATAACCATGTAGTTTAGTATAAGTAAATCATAACATATGTGTAGTGTCATTTTATATTAAGACATCATAATGATAAACTTGTATATAAGCAACATTTGTTGAAATAATAAATAAAACAATAAAACAATGTTTGAGGTCATCGATTTAATTATATTATATATAAACAGTACAACTCTCAAAACTCTTTTATAAAGGCATCCAAAATCAGGAAGACAGTTAAATGCTATGAATTCATTTACAGCTCATTACATAATTTTGTATCATAGTATGTTAACACTAAGGGTGGACGGAGAGACAAATGACTTAGGCATAATTTATATTACATACACATAAATGAGATCAGAAAATTTACACGATTTCAGAAACAATTTTATACTAAATAATACTATATAGAACCCAAAGATTTCGGTAATCTTATTGCAAGACTTAGTCTACGTGCCAAGAATAATAATTGTCAAAACAACATTTTCTCTAACTGGGTGCTCAGCTCAGAATTTAATGAAATTTAAGTTTACAAACTTTCAAAGCGGCAAACTACTTAAATAAATCGTTAAGTAAGTATTCGTAGTGTTTTATCTTAAAAGACTGCAACGATATTTAAGTAAGAAACATGACATTACAATAATATGGAAAAAGTTAAATCGATCACAAAGAAATGTATATAAAACCGAACATTTGCTATGGCACACTTCACTTTCACAACTTAAAATTATACGGCATCAATTCAATAGGCATATTTAATCAGTCTTTTATAAACACAACGCTTCATAATTAACACTATCAGTTTTGTTTTAATTTTCATCTTCTGTATCTATGTTGTCTATAGGAAAATTGGGATTGAGTAAAGGACTTTTACCATTGCTTCCACTAGGGGAAGTATTGACTGAGGCCATACCCACAAGATTGTGAGTTAAGCTATGGCGTCTTAAGTCACAGTTTCTTCTGAAAACTTTACCGCATGATGAGCAGTTGTAAGGCTTAATGTCCGTGTGGGTTAGTAAGTGAGTCTTCAAGTTGGACCTTTGATTGAAACTCCGACTGCAGACGGGACATTTGTGTGGGGACTCCTCCATGTGCAGGATTTTGTGGACAGCCAATGTTCTGGACTGGCAGAAACCTTTTCCGCACTCGAGACATTTGAATGGTTTCTCTTTCGAATGGATGTATCTGTAACGGAGGAATACAGTTATCTAAGGATACTGGTAGATGAGCACTTACCAATCAATGTTTAAGGAAACAAAATTTACTACGAGTATAATCAAATAAAATAAATAAAAAATATACTAAGAATAGTATCAATAATATTTGTTATTGTTGATACTATTCTTAGTATCAATAATAACAAATCTTATTAAAACTTATTTTTGTTATTATTGATATTTGTTTGTCAAATGTTAATCATTAACTTTAATAACAAATGTCTAAATATTTTTGTCAAGCACTTGAGAATAAAGTTATAGTTCATAACAAAATATATTATAAAAACTTTACATACAAAAAAAAACAAACTGTACAACACTGAGCTCAATAAAGAAAGCGCAGGTCACACCACAGATGATACATAAAACAATAAAGTGTAATGCGACTACGAAAAAGGAGTGCACCATTTAGCGCAGGATGCTGTGAGAGCCCAATAAATACGTCATGTCTCCAGGCACTGAAACAACGGAGCGTGTTGAGAACACCTTGGTATGAGCAGGCGGGAAGCAAACAAGCCCCCGCGGGATATTGGTAATAAATTGGCGTACAACCTTGTTTTTATTGCCATAATCATTAATTTACGCCAGCCGGAGCATGTGGGCATAACAAATGTTGGTGCGGGTTTACTAGTTAAGGCTATCTTTGGTGTTGACCTCTCTAAATTTATGGGATGTGTATTTACTTTGTTAACAGCTAAGTTTAAGGGTTATCGTGTTGTTTTGTTTCGTAGCTTCCCACGTTTTTTGGTTTTTATGGCAATAATGAGTATGAGTTATAGTGACATTTATACAAACTATGGCTTTTCAATGTCATTAATTTGTGATGTAAACTTCAGAAAGGTATTTAACTTACGGCAGGTATAAAATTTCCGATAAAAGTCAGAACTGCATGTCTGTTCCATCTAATGATAATGTTGATACGAGTATAAGTAGAAATAGTAAAATAAACTGTAAGTATACCAAAGACGGAGTAGAAACACGTATGCTTGTTATTTATCTCGAAGAACTCCAAGAACTACTTTCAAATTGAATTTAGGCGTGCAACATATAATTAACGCCGTACAACGTGTAATCAATAATAACGCATAACGAGAAATACGGCAATCGAATACCCGAGCCAAGACATTATCTTTGTATCGAATAAACAAACAGAAACCGAGAGAAAATTACGACGTGTTCAACGTAACGTAATATCTATAATAATCGTTTGGATTAGTTAGATCAGTGACGATAAAAGCGTTATGAAATGATGAATAGAAGAATAATTCGAATATTATAAACACAAGATGATGACGATGATTAGGTGTGATCCGAACGCGCGCGTAGCCAAGCGCGACGAGTCACCGGCGCAAGCGCAGCGTAGGCCTAACTGGAATCAACACGGCCATTCCGTTCGTTAATTAAACTCACACAGCTAATCGATTACTAAGGAAATCTTTATGGCACGGTTCTCGATTGCAAATGTTTGCGTCAATAGCAATGAATATCGACAAATTCATTTGATCTTTTGAAAACATCGTTCACTTAATCTCGATCTGTACAAAAAATCTCAAAGGCAGCTCCAAAACTCGATTGTACATGCAAAGGTTTTATTTTTTGTCGTCTATATTAATCCTCACGTCAGGATCACCACGTGCTTTGTTAAATCCGTCGAAGGCTCGCTCCGGTCCATTATAATGTATGGTGTCAACGAACATCGATTGAACATCGACAGGCCGAACCGGGTTTAACCCTCGAGCGTTCGAGCGCCTACACGAAATTTATTTTATTGCCGAAGAGATACGGTGGTTTTGGTAGGAAATTGCCGAGAGACAGGTGTTAAAAATTCAACACCTTTAGCTCTTTTTGGGTGTGGTTCTCTGATAAGTTGAAAATAGATTAACAGAGATTATGACTTGTTGTAACATTAGGTTATTTATTGTTTTTAAGATACGTCAGAAATAATTTAGGTCTGTTTGAAAAGGAATGTGTTAGTTAACTTAGTTGCGATAGAGTTATTTTTGTACAACAAAGTGATTCTGTGATGTTAACTCCCACAAATATTTTTGAAAGAATGCAACCGAGAAGAAATAATACGAACCGAAGGGCAAAATTAAAACATCGGCGCGTTCTCGAATTAGCGGCAGTTTTTGAAATAATTTACGAGCGTGACGAACGACGTGTCGATAGCATCTGCTCGGTCCATACTTAACCCTTTTTGTTTTGAACATTTTAAACGTACCGCCATTATTCAAAATTTCATAACGATTCGCGTTGAAACCCAAAGACTAAAATCTTTTATTGGTATCGAAAAATGAGAATCGTGATGCCCTCGGATGTTTTTGACACTTTATCTTTAAAAAAGGACCGCGCCATTCGATCCGGACGGCAAGGGTAAAGCAACACTATTAATGACTGTAATTGATTTACCTATTTGGTTGGGTGTGAAGATAATGTTGTAGATAAAGAGGATAGCCTCGCTATGTTTGTAGAAAAGTTATTTAGGTATGTTATTTAGTAAAAAATAACATGTCAGTAATACGGACATCCTAATTCAGAAGAATTTACTATTGGATCATCGTTAACAGAACAGTTTATTATTATGTCATCGTTTGCTGCTGCGAGATATATCAACTGCTGCACTTGAGTCGTTTAAAATCAGTGGTATGCTATTTAAGAAAATAGGTTTGAAAATTATGTATATTGTTTGTATTGTTAGGTGCTTCTCAGTTTTTTTCTGTGATTAAAAACTTATATACTTATACTGGGCCATTAATATAATTACATACTTATACTTGTACACTTTTTATTTATTTAACTTAATTAAAAGTTTCTACAGTGATAAAAACAAACCCCATTGTAGCTGATTATTAAAGTTATGCTTAATATAGACATTACAAACAAAACAATTATTTGTATTAACAACTAAAATAGATTACTAATCTAAAAATAATGTAGGTTATAATAATAATATAGTGCAACTTTTTTTTCACCTTTCTAATAAGGAGCTTATATTACTAAATACGACGTTTAGAAGGTCAGAGTAATAAAGACATTTATTTACCTGTGATCTCTAAGATGATCTTGCCGTCGGAATGCCTTTCCACAGATGTCGCAAGAGTATGGCCGCTCGTCCGTATGCGTCCTCTCGTGTATTAGCAAGTTGTAAGATTTCGTGAACTGGCGGTTACAAAACTTGCAGATAAACTGTTTCTTAGTACGAGGGCCACTGCCAGTTGTCTTTTGTTTATTCGATATACTACTCCCGGTTGATGATGTTGAACTGTTGGTCGACTTAGAACTCGATGAGTTTGAAGGTTGCGGCGATGACGGTGCCTGTGACGGACTACCACTCATCTGTTGTTGGTACATAGCATTCATTAACAGGCTTGGATATCCGTTGTCTAAAGTTTGAGAGCTGAAACCGTAGCCTTTTGAAGTCGATTCCAAGTGTTGTTCTAAAGTAAATTCGTCTTCATTATCTAGTAATGCTAAATCTTCTTCAACTTCCTCGGATAAGTCCACATCCTCGGCCGCTATAGCGTCGGATAGAGGATATTCATCAGGTGATTTCGGTGAAAATTCTCTAGTCCCATTATCTATTGCATCAGCTTCATTTATCTTTGCACTTGCCGTCGCTATCCTTAGTATATCTTGCTTTGTAGAAGAATGACTTTCTGATGTACTTGTTTGGCTAGTATTACTCGCAGTTGAAACGGAGGTTAATCGTTGTAGTGTCAAATAAGATTCTAGCGCTTGTAAGTTTAGAGCGGCTGCGGCTGCTGAATTCGAAGGTAATAACGCGGCTTGTTGTAAAGAATTCATCATTGCATTTTGCAATGATATAACTACGCCTTGCAGCGATCTTTGAAGCATATTTTCTTGTAGCAGCGCAGCCGATGCAATAGATAAGTTAATATTCGCAGTTGAAGATGAACTGAGATTCTTACTTGCGTTTATTTTAGTATCCGCGTGCGGCGACGGTGGGTCGACGGCGAGCAGTCCGTTCATGTCTGTAGTTTTCTCTTGTATCTGCAAATTGTTCTTCAGCTTGATGATTGCGCTTTCCAAGGAGTTCAGTGTGGATTTGCTTGAACGCGAGGAACTTTGCTCTTGCATGTTGTACGGGTGTTATCATAGAGTGATTGGGGCCACTTAGGAGCACGTGTTGGGAGAGGCACGGCGGGTTATCGCGAGCGCGTGCTGTGTGTTGGCACGCGTGGCGGCGGCGTGCGTGGTGTCCGTGCTGCGCGGCGCGACTGAGCCGGCAGGCAGCCGCCGGCCGCCCCGCCCCCGCCTCACGTCTCAGCCTTCCCGCCTCACAAAAGCTCTCTATTTTAGGCAACTCTTTGTAAGTAGTAATGGTCACCTCACGCTGCCCTAACGACAGACACGTCCATGAGAACAACATTGCGCCAGATCTGTTGTACTCCTCTTTTGAAGTGTAATGAGATTCTGAATGGAATAGGCTGCTATGGGAAAACAATGTGCTCGAAGCTTCGGCTTGTTTTGTCAGTGGGTCACGCGGTAGGTTTAACAATCGATATTTGATCCGTTCGATGGGGTAGATAACTATTTTTGTCATTATAACTTTATATTGATGTGGTTTTGTTTACTTAGCAAGTAGATACTAACCGTGATGTCGGTTCTTTTGTTTCTAATTTTTGTTTGCACTTTTTTAAATACAGTATCATTTGGATACTATATTTACAGGTGTAAATATAGTATCCAAATATAGGTAGGTATTCCAATACCTACCAGTTGCTTTATTTCAACCAAAAGATCATCTGATACTGCCTACAACGTATGAACTTATGACCTCCAGATCAATGGCCAATATCAGGTTCGAAGCCTACGCTTAGGAGGTCAGACATTAACTTCCAGTGTGCTTGTTCTGGTTTTGAGTTATAAAAGCTAATCTTTAATGTATCCTTTTGGGATTTGGGTTTATGTTTGAATAATTGGTGGGGGCATTAAAATTATAAGTGGCATTGCGCGAGAACCGGCCCCCATAAAGTGAATAACTGAGACAGGCTTCGAGAAAAAAGTGGACATTAACCAAATAAATATCGAATCGGACCAGTGTCGCTTTTCACGTTTGCTTACCATAAGACTTATCTATGCAAGATAAGATTGTGCTGAGAATTTTCAAAACCATCGTTTAGGTTGAGAAATATTGAAATGTATAAATATTATGACACGATTTTCTGGCTTTTATCATTGTAGTTTATAAAAGGATTTAAAAAAAACATTTATTTTTCAGTTAAGCCAAAAATATCACATGTATAGATAATGCAAAAAGTGCTTGATAATGTTTAGAAATATAGTTATAATCTGCCATTGTTGTGACAATTTGAAGGCGGTTTTATGTCAAAATTTTAAAATAAATGCAGCATAATGGTCTTTTAACTGTAGTAGTATGTATGAAATAGGTATAAATAAGATTGTCACGGCGTGCCCGTAATAATCTCATATAATAATAATCATATATTATTTGATTAAGACAAATTTGAGTAAATACAGTACAGCGAATCAAAGACCATAGGTATAATATTATCAAAAACAATATACAGTTTTTACTTACCAAGGTTCTGTGTTTGATTACCACCGGGGTTAAAATTTGTAACTAATTGTAACATGTTGTTGATTATGCAGGTGTTAAGACTTAAAATAAAACACATTTATAGCTATGGTCATTAATAATGTTTTTATGTCTATAAATTAAAGAGAGGTTGTTACGAATAAAAGAAAACAAATCGCAACACGACGTGCTTAGGTTTTGTTTACTAAAATTTCTTTGTTAAAATATTTTAACACATTATCGAAATAACACAATAATAACAATGATAACAATAGGTAACAAAGGTATATAAGTAACAAGTGTCTGTCTTAAAATTTAAACAGAGTTTAATTACTTACATAATAGTGACAAATATTAACTAGTATCTTATTTTATAGCTTTGTTACGTGCTATTTTGAATTATAATTAATAAGCTATAATATTAATTGTAATCTCTTCGGTTTTAAAATCTTCAAACGTTCGCACACTGTGTATTTTGAAAACTTCTGCACGTTGAATTTCCCATTAAAGTTTTCTAACCCCCAAAAGACTTTTAAACTATAGCACGGAGTTCTTCAAGGATGTGTGTAAGGTTTTACAGGGTCGGCAACACGCTAGTGATACGCAAATTGTATAGATAACTATGTGACTTACCTTACTTTTAAAATTTTGTTTGTTAGTTATTAGTGTAAGTGTTAGGTTAGTTAGGCATACGAGTGTAAATACTGTATATTATAAACTTTATTTGTAATAAAACCATACAGTATTTTTATTAAATCTCTCTCCTTTTCTCCTCCGCGCTTATTAATTCCATCTATATATTTTTTGATGGAAATCATTTTTTATATATATTATTGGCTCAAATAAAATTGAAACAAAAATAGGGTTGCCACAAGCTTCGCTACGTCTTTCGCTCTCGAAACACCAGGATGCGATTAGAAAAACTAGCAATGCAATTTCGCAGGACTAACGCAATTGCGCGATTGGCAATTGCCACGGTTACTGAGCATGAACAAAAGCTCCGACTGTCCATGCTCCAATAGAGCGTGATCATTACAATTGACGTGAGAAACAATGAAACTGTGCATTTAATTGTAGTTTAGAAACTAAATCCGAATTAGGGCTTCAATGTTTTCGCAATTGAGAGACAGTACAACGAACATGGATGTTTATAGCACAAATACCGGTCATTATGGAGATCCTTGGAGACTTTATTTAACAGTGGACGTTCTTCGGCTGGTGATGATGATGACAAAGTGATGGTGTTGTGTTGTGAGATGCAGCATAGAATCCGATTGGTGGGTGATTACCCTAATACCAATCGTCTTTCTTAAAAAAATTGTGTTTCAGTTTAAAGGATACTTTCTATATCCAATGAAATAACAGGGCAGAGGAACTGAAACGAGCGTCCATAAGCTGCAAAGGCGGTATATAAGCTTCTTTGTGACGACCTCCTTGGTCGAGTAGTTTGTACACCGGTTTTCATGGTGTCGCCATCTCTGAGGTACCGGGTTCGATCCCCAGACGGGTCAATTTAGAAATTATTGTTTTTTCTAAATTGTCTCGGGTCTGGGTGTTTTCTATGTATAATAAGTATGTATTTAAGTATTTTAAGTATGTTTATCCGTCGTCTAGTAACCATTTAACGAGTTTCTTCGAAGCTTCTATTGGGGTAGATAATTGGTGTGAGTGTAGGAAAGTTTTTAATTTTTTTAATTTGTTGGTTCATTTAACTTAAAACAACTACTTTAAATGTGACAATTAAGAAAATACAGGTACCTAATGTTTACAAACAATTTTAAAATGACAGCTAGACAAACTGGCACAAGAGAAACAAATTATTTTAGAACAGAAGAAGAGCGTGCTCTCGGAATAAAACTTTGAACAATTGACTATCGATGTTACCAGTGACGCTCTTAATAAGGGCAGTCACAGCTGGAGAGGCTGACACGTACTAGTAAGTACATCAGACACAACACGACACGTGTTGACAGGCATATATACTGTCTGTACCGGCTAATCCCAACATTAGCCTGCGTTCTCACGCCGCCACCGCCCGGAGGCACCGCGCGCGCACGACTCATAGCAGATATAAAATTAATTTATCTATAACTATTGCAGCCATGTTGCGACCGACGAAAGGGACTGAACAATATTAATGGCGTTGAACACTGTTTGTTTAAAAATAAAGAGCCGCATCACGAAACAGTACGGTGGGAACTTTATCCTGTATCTGTAGGTGCTGTCGGTAAAAGTGAGTAATGTAAAAAAAAATAATATCAGACTCAAAACATCTGCATTTAGAAACAAAAAAAAACGAAGGACACATTTACGATTATGCCTGTGATAAGTCGTTACAAAAGAACCGTAAAAAGAGATTCGAATTCGCGCTTCTTTTCTTTCAAGTTAACAATACTCTCACTTTTATAATGACATAAGTACACATCACGATTGTTTTATCAATGGTCACGTGAATCTTTCCTCGGAAACTGTAACGTTTGGTCACTACGGACGTATATTTTGTAACGTTTTAGCTTTCTCCACTCCATCTTGTGATTTACTGACTCGCCAAACGTGCCTTTTGGACTCACATCGGTACAGTTAGACGACTCCGATCGCATTAGATGCGAGTATTAGAATTTAGGGCTGTCAATGGTGGAGGGAGTCACAAGTTGGATCAAACTTCTTTCGAAGTTGTAACGTAAACGTATAGTCGTTATGATGTCATAAATTGTGTGAAAATTACGTCTGTCACTTGTTAGTTCTTCTTAAGAATTTCAAGGCGCTAAAGTTTTATAAAAAATTGCAAGTAAAGTTCAAATATAAATTAATCCAGTTCCAACTTTTAACAAGACTGGCATATGGATGGTGGTATGGATAGTAGATTTTCAAAAGAGACTCTTATGTCCAGTGAACTATAGATTACATTAAACGGTGTCGGTAAATAAATATGTACTTAATATCTTTTAAAAAATCACATGCGATTATTTTAAATTAGTAATTGTTAGACATTGCAAAGAGGCATCCATATCTTATCATAAGTGGTGTAAATTATTCCATGATAAGGTTAGAGGTTATGTATCATCATTTATATTTACTTTCTTACACCTGCGTACAGTTCAACACAGAAATCTATCACAGGATTTGGAGATCTATTTCATTTGTACAAAGAAATTACTATTGAACCACCTTTACATATAATTACGGTCTATATCATATTATATTCTACGAGTATAACTTGGTAATAGGGAGAGAGAAAAAAAAAGAGAGAGGTAGACAAACATACATTGACACACAAGAAATATTATAAAATAACACATATAACACAAGACAATTCATTGTCAATCATTAAACGTTTGTAAAAGGATTTACCAGTATTACATAATTATGTATAAAAATGATTTATGGTTTTCTAATACGGAAGATCTATTTGAAGAACTTATAAATCATGTTAACTGCTATGCACTATGCACTAACTATATATATAAAAACAGACTCTCCAATGAAAGATAATATTATATTAAGTAAATCTTGTCTCCTATTTGGCCGTATCGCGTAGCTGAACACTGCCACCCCCTCTCTTCCCTTGGGTGTCGTAAATGGCGACTAACGGACTAAAGACTGCACATACATCCAACTGCATAGAGCAGCGATGGGCTTACCACTGTCACGCTGAGCACATGTGCAGCCGCTATTTGGTGAAAAGTGAAAAGTTTAAGTATTTGTAACTTTATACCGAAATAAATTATAACCACATTAATAATACACATAGTTATGTAACTTAACTGATATCTAAAACTATCCATTTCATCATAAAGAAGGGCTTATTATGGCCTACTTTCTTGGACACACTGCACTCTTAGAAAACTTCTTTGGTGTAATTTACAGGAGTTACGGCTTGAACTAAGGAACTGTCAAAAAGTAATTTAATAAAATTAGGTACGAGCATACTCGTAATTTTTGATGTTATTCGTCTTTTCAAACTATGTATGTATCCATAAAAATCCAGGACTTCCGAATATCAGGACAAGTGCTTTAAAACTTTAAAACTAGACCACTATTATGTTATAATCATTATAGAAATAAAATATTTTAGATTTGATTTTAGTTTCCAATTTACATTTTAATGTATCTTATTTTTTTTATTTAAAACACTTTATGCACTTAAAGTACAGAAGCGGACTTAATGCCTTAGGCATTCTCTCCCAGTCAACCATAGGGTGGTGCAGAGACAAAAAATGGTAGGGTGCACAAACTAAATGAAAATATATTCACATACATACATAATATACGATATACATATAAACATATACATACTACTACATATATAAATACATAAATAACACATAATTAATAGACGATTGCTAATGTGGAGCAACAGCTTGTTCTGTAAGAAAGCTGAGCAACTTCGTTTTAAACGCATACCGACTGGTGGACATTCTGATATTCAGAGGGAGAGAATGCCAGAGACGGATGGGTTTAACCAAGAAGGAAGAGTGAATCATGTCAGAGTGGTGAGAGGGACAGATGAGCTAGCGATTAAAAGAAGAACGGAGATTTTTGTCGTGACTTGAACATAAATATTGAAAATATCTTACTTCTAAGTCATTCTTACTTCACTTCGACCAGCTTTTGCCGCGTGCGTGACTCTAGCAACACACCCACGCTGCGCACGCGCACTTGATGGACAATTTGCATCCACGATACAGAACAAAACATATAATACCTACAGAGTAGTTCTTGAGTGCAAATGGTTCGATCGTCAATTATTTATTTACTTTGTTACTGGGCCGGTAAACGAGCATACGGTCCACCTGATGGTTCGCCACCGCAGTCCATGGACGCTGAAGCTTTAATTCTTATAACGTGTTCTGTAATTTCAAAAAATGAAGTCAGGTACTAACCCTTTATTCGGCAAAAAAAAGTATTAGTACAATAAAGCACATCCTGTATATTGTCTCACTGCAGGGCAAATGCCTCTATAATTGAAAACAAGTCATCGCTTCAAATGCACTTTGCCCGACTTGGAATTGAACCCAGGACCTCCGGTTCGGGCCGAGCGCTTAGCAACTCGGCCACTGAGGCGTAAACCGGCAAACAGCAATGCAAAACATTGATGGAAATTTTATAATGTTGTGATTCATATTTTTTTAAATTGTTAGTTTGATAGTTTGAAATTAAGCAATGCAAAACATTGATGGAAATTTTATAATGTTGTGTATCATATTTTTTGAAATTGTTACTTTGATAGTTTTATATTAATCTCTGTGGATGTAAATAATAAATGTTTTCTTGTTATGATCAAAGATATTAGGCAGCAGAAATAGGTGGTCGCCATCCAGTTAAGTTCCGGGTGTGATCCTATCACCAGGCTAAAAGACATCAACGAACTCTCATTTGAAGCTTGTAGCGGTCTGTTTAAATATGATAGATTTTTTTAAATCACTTTCTTTGCTCACACCAATTATCTATCCCAAGTTAGGCTTCTTTTAAAACTTGTTTAAATTATTAACTTGATAACCGATAAACACAAAAAAGAAACCAGACCCGAAATCAATTTAGAAAAACAGAATTTTCATAATTGACCCGAGCGAGAATTGAAGCCGGGACCTCAGAAATGGCGCGATGCCAGAACCGGCGTGCTAACCACTCGATAATTTAAGTCATCGAATTACATTATATCAGATTATATTTACGGTGACTCAGTTTAATGGTTAATAGTGTAGTACAATTCCACGATTTCTCAAGAAGGATTACAATTCACTTACGTGAGAAACGTTACATAAATGATGTCGTAGAGGCGGCTTTATTATCGCCGAGAAACGTCAAGTGTCAACTGCCATGTCGATGCTTGGTGTGGTCTAGTGGTCTGTGGGTCTGTGCACAGACCATAAGTGGTCTGTGGGTTTGTGGCTATACTCTATTATGGTATCGCGAGACGTCAGTTGGTGAGACAAGGGACTTGACACATTTGAACGTGAACGGTTGGAGTACGCACAGAACTCACTGCGTTTCTAAATCCGTTTGTATCCGGACTGTATTAACTATATTAGCTAATTGTAATTACAAATTATTAAAAAATAAGTAAGGATTTTTTATTAATATCAAACATGTGCGGCAAGTGATGACCTGTTACACGCCTTGGCGTTGCTGTAAGTGCAACAGGTAATTAATTAAAAATAAATAAATAAATAAAAATGTGAATTTATTCGACGTTCGTTTACCCGGAAACTGAGGTGTTATTCATCATAAAACTAAAACAAACTGTTTTAATTCAAAATGAAATTTATGCAAAGTATTTTTTTAACGTTATTAACTAAGACATGAATTTTTAAAGCTTAACGGTATACGGGATGGAAAAAAAGACCGTCGTTGGAAGAAAAGTACCCTTAATATTGATGATGGCAAATTTTACTGAAAGGAAACTTTCCTATATTTTTAAAAATAATAAAAACTGCATTTAAAGATGTTTGAAAAATCACCTGCTTGAGCCGGAAGACGAACCGGTGAAATGTGAAAAAAAACATCCTGTATTTTATGATACCAACCGAAAAAGTCGTTCATAAGGATCAATTTCCATAAATAAATAAAAAACTAAAAAAAAAGACCAAGGATACGTCTGTGCATACGTAAAAATGGGTCTCATTTTGAGCAATTCAAAAGTTAAGAGATTTATTTTCTCTAGATAGTAAGTAAGCTTTACAAAAAAAAAAACATAAATATTCTTGGTCTTTCTTTAATTTAAGATACTGCTTAAAAAAATTATCCTTAAGAGGCCTATTACATCTCGACTGTGATTCTTGCGTAAAATGGCCAATTTTGGCGTTATGCATCTCAGAAACAAAAATACATGAATAATTATGACTTATTGAATAGTGTAGAATAGCTATTGGAATAGTGCGTAGCGGCCTCGCTTATTGTAAATTTTGCTTAACTTATTAATTATACCCAAAATTGCAGAGAAAGATTTGTATAAAGTGCGCGAAGGCACTTTTTTGAGCTCATCGATTGAACTACTGTTCAAAACAAGTGAAATAAAAAAATTATAATGTTATCTCTTATATAGTCGAATAGTGCGTAGCGGCCTCGGAATTTTTAGATTTCATTGATTTTTTATAGGAAAAAAATCTCATTCTAAACCAAAAAAACCACGAAAATCGCTTTAAGTTAACTGTGAATTTCTCCTATCTATGATAATATTATTGAGCAAAATTTATACCAGAGTAATTGTTACTACATGAGGAATAAAGATTATATAATGAATTTATTATCCTATTTTGATAAATACAACTGCAAAATTACTACAAAATGCGATGTGCCGGCCGTTCGAATTCAACTTATGCTCACAGAATGGAGATTTGTAGTATTATGCACAAATTTATTATCCTATTTCGATAAAAACGATAAATACAACTGCAAAATTACTACAAAATGCAAAAATGGGCATTTTAGGCTAAAATCACATTCGAGATGTAATAGGCCTCTTAAGAATGACTCTTTCGGTTGTTATCATAAAATACAGAATGTTTTTTTTTTCACATTTCACCGGTTCGATTCCCGGCTCAAGCAGGTGATTTATCAAAAATGCAGTTTTTATTATTTTTCAAAATAAAGGAATGTTTCCTTTCAGTAAAATTGGCTACCATCAATATTAAGGGTACTTTTCCTCCAACCACGGTCTTTTTTTCCGTAGCATAATCGAGAAGAAGCCACGGGAAATTAATTTGCAACATTCTACTTACCATCAATTATTTTTTGTGAGGTGCGTTTAGTTCACGTAAATTGAATTACTATTTTAACGATGCTTTTATCTGTGAACTCATAAATAATAAGCTATGGTTTCCTTAGCTTTTCGTGCATAACTTTTAATTCTATGTTGCAATCATGTGCTATCTATATATTATGATGAAATTGGCCAAACAACACTCAACTGCTAACATGATCATAATGCCTTTCACCAACCACTCTAGCCCCTTCATGCTAATCTATGTGAGCGATTAAATTATACCTAACTACTTTTAATACCATGTGAACATTATTTTATCGTAAATTTTGACAGTGCTTTATTAGTTTTTCAAATGTTTACGCTCGCATTCGCATAATGAACTTGTACGCGATTCGAATGGCTGATGTCGTTACAACAGCTTTAATTACGGTGTCATCTTTAAAGATGTGACAGTTCAATAACGGCACGTCAAGTGGTAGGCTTTTGTTTTTGTTATTACTAGGAGTGGAGCCGTAGTATGGATAGTGACTTAGGTACTTAAAGAAAATTACCAACTAAAGGAAGGAACCGTTTACCGTGTGGCGTATAACGGTGAAAGAATACTCTCGTACCTTAGGTGTCGTAAAAGGCGACTAACGGACTGAAGACTGAACATACAACCAACTAACAGCATAAAGCGGCGATGACCTCACCACCTGTCACGCTGAGCACATGTGCAGTCGCTATTTGGTGAAAAGTGGGCTATGGCAGAGGACTACTTTTGCTGTCCTCATTGCCTATTCTCTGACTGACCATTCGGAGATAATAGTCGATTTTGTTTGTAAGGAAAGAAGGAAAATACTGTTCAAACATTCTACAGTATAGAGCGGCGATGGACTTACCACCTGTGTTGAGCACATGTGTTGTTGTAATTCGGTGAAACGTGAACTCGTTGCCTAGTCAACCCTTTGGAGATAACAGTCATGAATCTACTGGAATTGGTATGTGTGTATTACTAAGGCGTAGTGTGTGTGCACAGAGGTGACAAGGACGACATGCAGATGCGAATTTCATCATCATCATCATCATCAGCCTATAAACGTCCAACTGCTGAGCACAGGCCTCCCACGTGGACAATAGCACGTGGGGATATTGGGCCATAACCCACCACGCTGCCATCTCAGGACAACAGTCGGAATCAACGGCTTTACATGCCATCCTAAAATGAGAGTTACGCATACTCATTCTTCCAAGTTACAACAATTAGTGCTTTAAAAGATAAGACATGGTGACCACCACCCTGATAGTGATACTGGTTGCCACTTGCCACTAACCCACCAACCCACATTGGCCCAGTGTGGTGAGTTAGGGCCCAATCTCCCCGTGTGCTGTAGTCCATGTGGGAAGGGCAGTGCCAAGCAGTGAGACGTCTATAGGCTGAAGATTAAATTAAATTAATGAAATGAAATTAAATTTGTTTACGCTCAGTACACCAATTATCTAGACCAAGATAAGTACTCTTTTGAAACTCGTTATAATGGTAAAATAACGGATTCTATACATAAACGTAGAAAAAACGGATCAATATTGGATCTCCGATTTTTTTGTACTCCTAATTGTCAATGGCATACATACCTTAAGCCTTAATTTTTTTCGCACAATTTAATTTCCTAAATATGTTAACCCTGTTTTTACTTTGCCTAACTCTTTATCCTCATTAAATATTCCTCTGGCTCCCGAGCTTCGTACCATGCGGACGTGTGTGATATGTTATCTCAAAGTTACAAATAAATTTATTATTTTTGTCGGGTTGTGATTTGGACCTTGGACTTTGCCCCACGGTGTGCTGTCTTTGAAGCCCCGAGACGTCGCAACATGCGACGAACAGTTGAGGAGTCGCGTCTTTTTACGGTGGTTGGATTCGAACCGGGTGCCGCACGATAGTCGCCGCGTAGTTCCGTTCCGGGCTTATACCAGCTGCGCCATGAGAGCGGTGAGTCGCCGCGTCGAAATAAGTGATCTGCTAAGTCGAGTACTACGACTAGCCACTACGCTCACATCACGCTACGAGTTGCAATAGTGCTACGGAGGTGCTACGAACGGTGACTGCGGTGAAGTTTGTTGCTGCAAGATATACAAAATGCCGTTGAAAAGGACATCGCCGCGCCCGTATCTCTGTTATCGTCCGCGAAATCCAGTAACGAGAATTACATACCTGCCGCAGTTCAGTTCGGTGGGTCGACTCCAAACCTAAATACAGGTGATTCACATAATGTAAATATGCGTGCTAAATGTAGAAGGGAAGATGATTGGCCAACGGATTTATTCACTTTAAGGAGGAGATGAGGTGCATGATTACCTCATTTTCGGCAGAACAAACTAAAGAACTTAAAACCATAAGTCCAACACTTAAAAAATACAAAAACAATGATAATATTCAAGAATCCATTGCCTTCCTAACATCAACAATCAAAGATTTCAAATAACAAATAATCAAACTTGAGGGCCAAGCTAAAGAAGATTAAAAACAGATAACAATTCTCGATGATAGAATCAAAGAATTACAAAAACACAGTCGGAAGTCTAATTTTTAAATAAAAAATGTACTTAAACAAAGCAATGAAACGAAAGAAGATCTTGTCGACATGGTTGTGATATTATGTAGCAACGTGGTATCTCAAATAGATAAAAAAGATATAAGTGATATATACAGAGTTGGTAGCAAGAACGAAGCAACCCAAAATTCACCTTTAATCGTGGAGACCAAAAAACCTGTAAATCTTTTAACATCAAGCATAAATCAAAACTTTGTGCCAAGCATTTAGGCACTCGAACAAATGAAGATACCCTATATTTGTCACTGAACAACTCACTCACTCAACTGCAAAAGGGTCGTATTTCATTTTCTAGCTCGCGATTTAGTGAAATCTCGTTCATACAAATTTTGCTGGACTGCTTTCTTTTGTGTTTGTAAGAAAAATGAAACCTCTCCTATAATAAAGATACATTCTGAAACACAGGTCCAACATCAGATGCAGTGCATCTGACTATACAGTAATCACTCTACAACAAGTTGGCATCTAAACATGATTTTTGCCCAAACCACCTATGTACCTGTAAATATCTGGTATATGTATACTACTACTCATGTTATTTGAATTAATTCTGTTACTTATTATATTACCTATATGTTAGTTTTATATAAATCTCTAATACACTCCTTTTGCTTAAAAAATTGTTGAACAAAACGAAATGTATACTGACTACCACAGAAATTCGCATCGCATGGAATGTACTCGTGACTATTATTATTGAGACTATTATTGTACTAGAATACTACTAAATTTGTCTCGAAAAAAATCTTAATAATGTTGTTAAATGCGATCTCTTATACTGAAAAACAAATACTATTTACACTATCACTGAACACAATATTGCTAAACTGCACTTGTCATGAAACACACAAAACAAAATTTATAATGTCTACATACGAAACAAGGTATGTGAACTCAATGCAAATAAAAATTCTGAACAAGCCCTTATGCGCAACTTATTTTATCCACTCAACCAACAAAAGTCAACTAAACTTTACACAAATATACGCTACTCATGCTAAAACTAGTGTACTTTTTAAAATTTCAAATGGGTAACAGAACACAGGCAATTAACGAGATTGATACTATGAAAATTGCCAAATCTCTCGAGTGTGACTGGTCTGATCTTGTTAAGCATCGTAACATACTTAAAACAGACCTTAATGTCATTTCGCAAAACATCAGAAGCATATATTGTAACTATGATGATCTGCTAATAAATTTGTCTTCCTTTGCTATTGAAGCTGAGATACTTATATTGACCGAATGCCAACTTCTACATTAAAAAACTATCATTTTTATATTATCGTTGAAGGTAAAAGGAGGGCTCGTAGTTTCAAAGTGGCAACTATTCATAAGGTCAGAACAGAGTTTGCTAGAGCACAATTTGAGGTCCTGTCTTCCCACCTACATAATAAAATAAATATAAAACTAGATATATCTATGAAACCAATTCCTGGGTTGAAACTGAGGCATTATTTAATACATGAGGTAGCTAAAAGAAACTAAATTATAGTACAAACATTCATACATTATAATACTAATACAAATACACTTAATCCTACACTTTCATACGTACATGCACAGTGCACCCTCCTATACAACCTTTCACATCCAAATTCATCTCTCAATATTATAAACGCGAAAGTTTGTATGTATGGATATTTGTTACTCTTTCACGTAAAAATTACTGAATGGATTTGGTTGAAATTCGGCATACAGATAGTTTATAACCTGGATTAACAAGGATACTTTTTATCCCGATATTCCAACGGATACTGGAACCACGCGGGTGAAACCGCGCGGCGCTTGTACATAATATATCCCACTTACATACTAAACATACTACATAGCACATCCTTACACACAATATTACACAAGTCAATATAAAACTAGACTAATAATAGGTATAATTTATAATCAAAATTTAGTTAAAAAATAAAAATTTAGTAAAGAAATTTAGTATAACACACTTGTATTTTAAGATAAGCAGAGCGTTGCCTTCTGAAACAGGCGGTTATAAGTCTAAAAGGAGGCTCCGTGAACTTGATAAGTTATGTACCTAAGTCTTTTTAATAAAATAAATAATTTTTGCTTTTGATATTTTTTTGATTTACCGACGTATAACTTCCCAAATGCGACATTAGGCGGAACCATTCATAATCCCTACTATTTACAATTACTAAATTGTAATTCGCACAAAGTTAAACCACACAAGAGTATAACGCCTACCTATCACGTGACCTACAGGAGAAGGGCAGCTAGTATTTATGTTGTCTAATAAAAAAAAATAACATTGAAATTAAAGACAATCGTGAAGCGCAGCGTAGGGATTGTCTTTAATTTATAACCTATCACGTAACCTACAGGAGAAGGGCAGCTAGTATTTCTGATGTCTAATAAAAAAAAATAACATTGAAATTAAAGACAATCGTGAAGCGCAGCGTAGGGATTGTTTTTAATTTATAACCTATCACGTGACCTACAGGAGAAGGGCAGCTAGTATTTCTGTTGTCTGATAAAAAAAAATAACCTCGAAATTCAAGAGAATCGCTACGCTTCGCTACGCTGCGCTTCGCGATTGTCTTAAATTTCTAACCTATCACGTGACCTACAGGAGAAGGGCAGCTAGTATTTCTGTTGTCTAATAAAAAAAATCAACCTCGAAATTCAAAATTTCTAACCTATCACATGACAAACGCTCTGGATAGGTTAAACATTGAAATCCAAACAGGTGTCAAGGTAGTCCCGGCAAATTTCGCAGACCTTAATAAAGGAGACTATAGGAAAATGTTTTTAGAATACTGTGTCAAAATTGTTACCATCGTTAAAAATCGAAACAAGTCATTATAATTTTAAGCAATCAGATAATATAGAAAGGCATGACACATAACGTAACAGCACCAGTCTTGGACAGGTATCCAATTATGGACAATAAATTAAAAAATTACTGCAACAATTGGGAAATGCATCCTAGCAACACTTTAAAAGAAAGTTTTACTATTATACGGTCAAAATTATGTAAAATGTAATTAAATTCAGCCCTTTTATTTTAAAATGGCGTAAAGGTGTTTGAGCACGCTTGGAGTCGTTGTTAGAAAATCCATTTTTACTAACAAACTCTTTAAGGAAGTAAGTACTCACAATTATTTTTAGCTACTATTAAATTAGTCTTACCGCCGTACTCAGAGACGTCAATTAAGTTTAATGACAATTAAATGTCTTTCCTTCTCTATTTATCACTATACATACGAAAGTGACAGCAAGAGACTTAATTGTCATTAAAACTTAATTGACGTCTCTGAGTACGGCGGTTAAAGATTTATGGCGTATTATTATGTTATATTACTTAAATTTGCAACATATTTCACGCTTTTTCGGCATGATTAAGGTTATGGTATTAATGCTATTTGTTAATGTCTATAACTGGATATCTTTTCTAGGATGTTCTATTAATGGACAATTGTCGAAAATCTAACTATTTTAACATAGCATATAATATTATCATAGCATATACATCTTAACCATAACTTTCTTTCAATGGGGAAAAAATAGCAAAAGCCGCAGAAATATTTGAAGTAAGTACGTCAGGAATAAGTCCTAAAGTCTGTTCTATGGGTCCAAACACATATCTGTCTGAAGACGATGAGTATTTGTTGGAGCAATAGGTCCTCATGATGAGTGAGAAACATGTCCCAATTACCGGAATATCATTTCAATTTACAGGATTTGTAACTGGGTGTAGTCCATTATTGGGTGTTCATTACTAGATTTCTACTGTCCATTATTGGTCCAAATAATAGGGTTTTTATTTTACTCATTATTTTTTAGTTAACGTATTATTTTATTAGGTGCGAACCAATACATTAAAAACCATTTAACTATAGGTGTGCCTAAATAATATCTAAAAAAATCTACACCAACAAAAACAAACAACTTACCACCAGAAATCCGTCACTCCAAGTCCCTGTCCTTGTTTAAATCTAGACTGCATAAACACCTTTTAGCTAAGTCATCTGCTCGTTAACATGTTATAGGTTTTAGTAATCTTTTTCTTATTTTTTTTTATTTGTTTACTTTATTTTGAATATGTATTTACATATTATTTTATATTACGTTTATGTAAGTGTAAGTAATTATATAAGAATGTAAGGTTTATTAATTTTTTTATTTCTTATGTTAATTTGTTTATTAATTTATTAATTAGTACTTGCGCACTTCCTCTATCCTTTTTCCCAGGTTTCATAAACCAAAGGTTTTAGCGCTTTTAGCGATAAGACCGCCTTTGCCCATACTAGCTCTAAGATTATGTTATGTGTGTGTTCCTTGTGTTTGTGCAATAAAGTGTTCATCTATCTATCTATCTATCTAAACTTAATGAGAAATTTACTAAAACAACCAAATCTTTTCTTAGCCTGTCCATAATTGGGGTTGTTACCTTATCTGTGAATATAATTATGTGCTCAATACGTGTAAACAATACAAACAAATTTGGGTAATTGGCTACCCGGTGCCCGGTTGAGGGGGTATATAATGTATTTAGTAATAAGTAACAATAATATCAAAACAAAAAATAGAAAATAAGAAAAAGGCAACAACTCAAATTACGAAATTGTTTTCAAATAAAAAACCTTATAAAATAGCGTTACAGTCAAGAATCCTATGATGTAATAGATATAAGAAATAGCGTAAGAAAATGTATGCTAGTTAATTAAACTGCCACGGACATAAAAATGATTTACCCGTGTATAAAAAAAACCTATCGCGTGACCTACAGGACCTTCTAGTATTTCTGTTGCCTACTAAAAAATATACTAAAGTTCAACTTACTTAATTTAATAATAAATTATGGCATAACACAACAGCGTAATCTTTGTAATGCCGTAAGAAATTTATGCCAATGCATTTTAGTGCATTTAATATAAGGGATTCTAAAATTTTGCTTTTCAATTTTTAGGCATAACTATAATAGTGCGAAAATAACTGTAAGGCTAGAAAATTATTGTTTGTTAAAAGTTGATGCCAACATAGTTCGGCCATATGAAATTAGAACTAAAAATTTTAGGCCCGCCGAAGGGCACCCAGAAAAAACACCCAGACCCAAAATCAATTTAGAAAAACAGTTTTTCTCTAAATTGTCCTGACTGGTAATAGAACCCGGATCTTAGAGATGCCGCGACGCTAGACCCGGCGTGCTAATCACTCGACCACGGAGGTCTTTAAAATGAGGAAGCTTATTATAAAGTGTCAGATTACACAGAAGACAAAACAGCTTGGATCTGAAATGCTCCAATTACTTCAACAGCCATTTCTAATTGTCTATAATTAATTGGTACTTACATTGTATTGTATTTTTGTATTGCATAATTTATTATTTTTTAAATTAATATTTTGTATTTTATGACCTGGTAACGACATATTCTTTTTTTTTGTAAATGTCGTTGCTTCTGTGCGCTGTGGTTTCTTGTGCCCGTTCTTTGCCACCTCGGACCAAATATTTGGTCCGAGTTTGCCACAGTTAAAAAATGACGTCCTGAATGGGTGGTAGGTTAAAAAGATTTGGACGATTCAAAGTACTTAATAATTAAGTTTATTGAATAAATATATTTTGACTTTGAATTTGACTTTGAGGAAGATGAATCACTCACCTCATGGTGAGCCTGGTATTATAAAGTATCTATAAAAAAATAGTCAGTAACGGCTAGACATTCACTACATCGCTTGCTGTTTTGGATGTCCAAATATAGCATTAATGACGAACCAGTCTTTCAGTGGTGCAGTAAGCAACTTTTCTCTTCATTATTATAAAAAAATCTTTCCTATTATAACGCTTAATCTGTGTTCTTTCACATTAAGGAGGTGACATCTCATCACGCTTGATCCCTGCCGCTGATTTCCTCCCGCACTACACGCAATCGACTGTCATTCCATCCACATCACCTTGATGGATGGCGGTCTACTACTGTGCGTTTTTCACGAAATTCCTTGCCTCGATCTACAGTGTTGTGTAACTAGCTCTCGGCGGCGGTATTTTCGGATCGTTACGACTTAGGGATATTCAAGAACGGAGCCTATTCCTTCCTTCAAGGCCGGCAACGCGTCTGCGTTTCCACTGTTTTTGGGTGTCCATGAGCGGCGGTGATTACTTTCCATCAGGTGACCCGCTTGCTTGTTTGCCTTCTTCTGTTATAAAAAAAAGAAGCTCAGGTGTCGTAATACCAGACATAATAGAAATTCAACTGTTAGCAACAAGGACTCTCCTGACAGACAAGGGGATAAGCAGGTGACAAATGGCAGCGTTCTAATCCAATGTCCTCGTTTCATTGCCTATGTCAACATGTAACTGATGATCAGGCGACAAGCGACGGTGTCTAATTCTTGTCTTGTTGTCCGCGCCCCGTCACCTCTTGTAACATCGCGCGTTCAACACGAAAGTTACTTGAGACGTGCGAACTATAAAGGTTGAATGTCAAACAGACATCACAGCAATATGCAAGCTTTATTCATAAAACTGTGCGAAAAACGTCTGTCTTAATTACCTACTTTTATGGTAATATCTGCTATGTAGTATGCTATAAAATATGCGAAGGAAGAAAATGAAAGGTTGAAGACCGATAAAGCATGAATTTTTATATACACAATAAAAATGTAGCCTCACTTATGTAATAATCAAATTAAACATGTAAAAATGTATAGTTTAAAACTAGCTTTTGCCCGCGGCCTCGCTTGCGTTAATTATTTGCGGGAAAAAGTAGCCCATGACCGTCTTCAAAGTTCTATATTATCTCTATACTAAAATACATCAAAACATACTCACATTCGCATTTATAATTTGTTTTATTTATATTTAGTAATTAGACTTTTTGCCACTACTTCATAATTAATTTGATCCACTCACAACTTTATTTATTTTGTAGCAAGATTACTTTCCTAGACGTAGAATCAAACAAAAAATTCCTTTCACTGCTTCAGGCAAACCTCCTAGCCGAACTGTGACCTTCGACCCTCAGGTTCATTAACGGAAACCGGTCCACACTATTAGTACTCATTTTTATCTTCATTTAATAATAACTGTAACATGCCAACCGGTATTGGGCTAGCAGCGTCGTGGGTTAAGGCCCAATCTTCAACTTTTTTATTCATTTTGGAAGGCACGTTAAGCCGTTGGTCCCGGTTGTTGTTGTAAGATGGCAGTCGTTAAAACCCAGCAAACCGCATTGGGTCAGCGTGGTGGGTTATGGCCCAATACCCCCACGTGCTATTGTCCACGTGGGAGGTCTGTGCCCAGTAGTGAGACGTTTATAGGCTGATTATGATGATGATTTTGGGTGAGCACTTGGCCTTCATCTCATCAGATGGTAAGTGACGATAAGACCGAAGTTGGAAGCGCGCATCACCCGGAAACCACTGAGGAACTGGTTGTCTTATCTCTTATAAACTGTCATACTTTTTTTTTTATTTTTTATAATAACTTAAGAATAAAATGTTTTTAAAATTATAATTCACATTGCCTGCTCGAAACCTTTAAGTTAGACGACACACAGCTTTAAGTCCGTATTTGTAATTTTTATATTGATTGTGTTTGTGTTTGTCGTGTTGGTTGTACTAATAAATAAAATAAAATAAAATAAACCGTCGGAACAACACCCATCCATGTAGAAAGGCCTGTGCCCAGCTATGGGACGTTTATAATATGTAAAGCTACATTGTACTGTTTCTGTAAAATGTCTTAGTTTACAAACTTAGATGACTTAACCTCTCAGCCCCCAAGTGTCGCTCAAATAGACGTACCTAAAAAACGCACTATTCAGTCAAACCCCAAGCGTCCACATATGAACGCGCTCTCCATTTGACTTTATACCGTGTTATGATACACTTAGAGACTACTTTAGTATGAACAAGTTTGAGGATTTAGGTTATTTGATACATTTTAAGCATCGTGAACGCAAAATAGTCCTAGTCTTCTTACTTATTTTTTTTTCCACTTCCGCAAATTTAAATTCAAGCCAAAATTATAACGCACCTGCTGTCAAAATTTGTAGACATTTCGATTCCAAGACTGAAAGGAAGAATTATACATTTATTTCCTTGCATTCAAGCTTTTAGAGCTAAAACAACATGAACGTACTGACTGATTAGATTTAGATATATACTTTTTTCCTTGTTTTTACTTTTAAATAAAAGCTTGTGTTTAAGAAAGAAGAATATAATTTACTTAATTTTTTTAAATCTTTTGGTTGTAAATATTTCTTAGTCTATCCATTTTACCTCACTCACTGCAAAGTTCTCATGACCCCCTTTCGACCGTATCATCAGACCAGCCCCATGGTGATATTTGACCTGAACATAGGTACCTAAAAGGTTGTGAAAAAAAAAATCTGTTTTGTTCCTACCTATAAATAGCAACGCGAAACCTTTAAGAGGAAACACTACGTCGACGTGGCATGCAAAATTCTCATACAAAACACAGAAAAACGACGTTTCGTAGTCCCCTGTTTCCTCCTTCAGTACTGAACCAATTTTTATTACTTTTTCAGCATCGGCTAAAGAAAAAAATTTTCTATGTCAGTATGTTTGATTTTTTTTGATTCAGTCATTTTTTTAATAACCAGGAGCCTTCAAAATTTAGCGAAATTACGCCGTTTTAGAAACATTAAGAGGCTAGTTTAAAAAAGAATCAAACATACAGACATAGAAAATCTCTTTTTTTAACCGATGCCTGAAAAAGTAATAAAAATTGGTCCAGTTCTGAAGGAGGAAACCAGGGACTACAAAACCTCGTTTTTCTGTGTTTTGTATAAGAATTTTGCATGCCACTTCGACGTAGTGTTTCCTCTTAAGTCTCAACAAATCTCTTGCAGATCCCTCACCAACCGTAGACTTTAAGTCCTCTCAGCCGAAGCGTTTCACAGGATAAATCTGACCCCGAGCCGACACGGCTATAATGTTTTATGGGATCCGCAGTGTTTTACGATTGTCACATTTAATTACTTCATTGCCGGCAATTAAGTTTGGTGGAAAAAACGATTTTTTATGTTTTACAGCCACATTTGGGTAAATAAAAGCTTGAATCACTTTATTTGTTTTTTACCACACACGAGTTGGTGTAAGCACTGAGTGGAACTTGAATTTTTATATCGATGTAACTTAATATAGATTATAAAGTCGGATATTTGAGGGTCTCCTAAAGCGTTGTTACAATGAAATTATGTTTATGGTATTTGTGATCTAATCTGATAACATGTTTGACCTCAATTTGGGGTTTATACAGGAAATGTCTTTACTGACGCACATTTTGATATAGCTTGAACATTTTTTCACGTAAAACTTAATTGTTAATGTTATAAAATAATATTTTCTTATAAGTATTTAAGAATTTAAACATTTATAAAAAAAATCTGGCCATTCTCATCACCATAATCATCATCAGCTTATAAACATTGCTAGGCTCTGACCTCCTCAGATAAACGATCGCTGATAGAATATTTGACAAATATTCACGATTCAAAAAATTGTATAAAAAACAACGATTTTAAACGTCAATAGAAGAATGAAATAAGTCCAGGAAAGTCATTATGTGTGGCAAGTATTGTGTGTACCTCTAATACATTATTTTACAAAAAAAAAAACATTTTAATAAACGTAAAAGTAGATAAATAGACAACGAACTTTTTATCGACGTGGTGAGTAGGTGACGCCTGACCATCACCATAATTCAGCCTATAAACCACCATTAACCGTATGGTCCGTAAATTTGACAGAAGCACGTGCGTCACTCGATATCAATATATCGACAAGCTTTTCACGTTAAACGGAACACCCGTTACTGTTTATTACCATCACTATCTTTGGCTTGCGATTTATGAGAATGAGCATTATCGAAAATGATTTGACGTTAACTGTTTTAATTAGTAATTTATTGTCAACAAAAATAACATTGATTTGTGCGGACATTACGTTTATGTTGAATACGACAAACATTAAAAAGGTAATCATTCGAGTCGTAATGAGGTTGTAGTTATAAAAAATGGAAAGTAAAAAGTTTATAACCAAAGCTTTGCTCGGTATGTGACTACGAGTAAATAGTTCTCACTTAACGTTTTCCGGGTTAGCTCGTTCAGGGCGACTTCGGTACCATTTACTTGAGCTGTTCTTTTTATAAATAGTTAAGGGTCACCGCAGCCCATGGACACGCGCGACACCGATGCACGCGCTGTCGACCTTGAAGCTTCAGTTTTTATGCCTGTATGCCCTGTAGGATCTAGTACCCTTCAAACTAGAACGCAGTAATGTGAAACTGTTCTTTGGCGGCAGAAACTAGTACTAGGGTACTCGCTATGCAGACGGTCCTAGTCTTACCACTATGCAATAGATAAGCAATATTTGAAAAACCGACATAATCAGGATTATATTTTTAAGAAAAACCTTAATAACTATTAACCAGATTACATTACTGCAGCCCGAAGAGATCATTAATATTATACGACCAACCTATTAAAACCTTATACGAATAATCAAAATGGCCTATGCAGGAGCGAACAACAATAATGGCTGCATTACAAAGTTCAGGTGAAACTAATTCTAGATTTATAATACATTGTTTCGCATAGATCATACTGCAATTGAGCGCACATTGAATCTGCGATATTTATCTAGAGCTGATTTATTATTAATAATAAATTAATGCTTACTGTCAATAGCTTAAAAATAAAATGTTTATTATAATATCCACTTCTAAACTCTCGCGGTAAATATACAGTCAGCCCCTGACGGTGCCGAAACGAGTTGCCTAGAATACAAATTATAAGTAGTTTGATTAAATCCCGGTAAATACCTAAAGTATTTACAAAATATTTAAGAAAATAAAACGTGTAAAAATAATTTCAAAATACTTTTACTTGTCTGCCCAATAATTGGGCAATATTTTAGCAATTATTGCTATACCAAAAATAGACGAGCGTGTATGAAATGACTGTTGCGAGTTGAAGTTCGTGATCTATGCATAGCTTTTTTTGAAGCAGCATAATTAAGCACCAGCTATTAGCTGTAGTATATACCTAAGAAAAAACATAAGATTCGCAGAGTTTTTCTGTTTAAAATGTTTAAATCTTTTTAAAATGCACAAATTTAAATTTGTTTTTCATGAACTTGAGATATTTTTCTAATCACTAACGGGATTATTACCATGCCTTTTACGACACCCAAGGGAAGAGAGTGTATTTTTTTAATGAGCCGCTACGCGAGACGGCTCTATACCGGATCTAAATTAATAACGTATCCATAGGGTATATGGGGTATATATGCAAGTATATCTAAATTTTATTTTTGTCTTAAACTCAATACAAATTATGTCAAATTTATCTCACTCTTGTAGGCTAAAAAACCTATAGACAGGTTTTTTTTTATAAAAGAAGGAGGCGAACGAGCAGGCGGGTCACCTGATGGAGAGTAATCACCGCCGCCCATGGACACCCGCAAAACCAGAGGAATCGCAGGCACGTTGCCGTCCTTTAAGGAAGGAATAGGAATAAGAATTGTGAGAGGGGGGGGGGGGGGAAAGGCCTCCTGATCACTCACGGGCCGTACGAAACACAACAGCATTAAGTGCCATTATTTCACGTCGGATATTCGTGAAAGGGTGGTATTACGCCGGGCGAGCCGGCCCAATGCGTGCTCCAACGCAGCGTGGCTCTACCACTCAGTCAGTGTCACTCATTGCCACCCAGGGGTCACGTGTAGGGTCTCAAAGGTAAACCTACGGACGCGAGTAATATTAACCCCATATTTTTTTATTAATTTCAGACATAAGTAGCGAATATCTGAGTTCGTAATAACAGCTCCATTACATTTCCATCAGTGTGCGGCTAACATCGATAGAACGCGCTACGTTAATCCAATTACTTATCGCGATGTCTTATTTTTAATCGAGCAATTAAAAGCAATTTCATGTCGCAAGTGTAATACCATTGCCAACTTGAAAGTGTTGTTTGTAAAAAGAAATGATTTTTGTGCTTGAGGAGTTAGATGGCGCAGCAGTTTGCTCGGGTTTGATCTTGAAAGTTAAGGAACTTTAGCAATGTCGAGTCACTGGATGGGTCACCAAATTAAAATTTTTCGATCTCCATCGCTGAATATAGGTAGGCCTAGCCGTAAGACGTCTCAAGGGAGATGATGATGAGTTTCGACAAACTTGGTTCCACGTTCCAATTTACGATAAGTTAGCTCAAAGGTATGTAAGTACTTTAAAAGACAACGTTTTTCCAATGAAAGTCTACACAAGATCAGCAATTTGCTCTCTATTCGGAAACTATACATTGTAAACTTAATATAAAAAAAAGTAAAACCTTAAAATATGATCCCATTTTAGAAAATAAAAGAAGAAAATATAATGTTTTAAAAGTTCCTGCTACAAAAACGGTGTTCGCAAGTATACAATATCAAAAGCAATCAGCTTATATATATAATAAAGTAAATAAAGCCCTACAAATTTATTCTATTACCTATCATGAGTGTAAAACAAAATCAACAATATGGTTAAAAACTCTCAGCTATGATGATACAGAATCGCTCTTAGTACCATACAGATAATCTGTACCTGTAATATTTTTAAGAATCTGTACTGGAATATACATTTATGTGTTAGTCTCCAATCTCTCTGTCCGCTATATGTACTGTACTCATTAAAATAATTTTATTTAAGATATAGATAATGTAAAAAAATGTGCCCCTTTAGTTTTAGTTTAAGTTAAGTATGTATAAAATGTTACGAAATCTATGTAATATTGCATATATTTAACTGTTTAATATTCAGGAAGAGCGGTGCCCCTTAATACAGGCATTTTTATGTTTAAAAGCGGACACTAGCTACAAACTGCTAAGTTTTGCATGCTAATGTAAATAAATATTTTTGATTTTGATTTTTTTGATCTAGGATAAGTATGCTAGTAATATTAGTCATGGTAAAACGGTTTTGTTAGACTATATTCATCAGTCAGTCATCAATTTATAAACGTCATACTGCACGGAGTATTAACTGTTTCGGCGTAGAAGTTTGCATAAAGGGGATTTCATCATAACCATTAAGCTAATACTCAAGCAATAGTAAGCATGACAAGCCTTCAAGCATAACCAATCCAACCAAAAATAATATAAGTATATCCACAGCTGCCTAAGCAAGACAAGCCTTCAAGCATAACCAATCCAACCAAAAATAATATATATCCACAGCTGCCTAGGTTTAACACCAATGGCCTTGCCACTAGACCACAGAGGCGGTTAATCTAACTCTAAATGTAACTAAAAAACATCTCTAAAATACTTACTGTAATCGGTATTTTAGCATATTGTTACGGACCGAACGGCGGAACTAACCATCGATCGATTAGTAATAAAACTGGTTAATGATAAACTAACATCTATAATTCCTTAACGTCAGTTAGTAAACTGGCGCTAAAAAAAAGTTAGAAGTATTAACTTCGGTCACAGTTGCGCAATATCAAAACACAGTAACGTGCAACGAATATCGGATGATCTGCGGCGGCGTCGCAAAAACATACGAGTAAAGTGTGCTATACAATTGGCAGTGAAAAGGAAGGTATCGTGACTATCGTGTTTGGTTTTAATTCAAGAACTTAAGAAAGGGTATCTCATCAGAGTACTTAAAGTTATTTCTTTAAATATTTAATTCGGCGAGATATTGGTGATTGTGAAGGGTTACATTTCAATGAGCGTGTATCCATCTTGGAGGTCTGCGTCAAGTAGATAACACGGTACATCACAATGTAAGGTGTTATTAAAAATAATAATTTAAATATAAGTAATATTTTGAACAGGACTGATGTCAACTAACTAGTCATGTATTAAAAAAATATTTAATAAAATTATAAAAGTACGAATTATGCAATGATCACTTTCTCATAACGATAAAACGATGGTCAATTTTCACATATCTGTAATAAGTAAACTATAGCTGTTAACTTAACACAACTCCAAACGCTGAAAAATCTCAACTCGATCTTTACCTCTTTTTTCTTTTCTGTGGTCTTAAGATACCGTAAGTTTAACGAAACGAGTCGGTGCCACGTTTTATATCTCGCCAACCTTATCTCAAGCGGGTAGATGCGCGTGCGGCTCTTCGCGGCATCCGAGCCGACAGCAATTAAATCGATTACCATGCATGGATTGATCAAAACATGGCGGCGACACACGAACACAATCAACCTATAGACTTTTAATAGGTGAGCCTTAACCGGTACGCAGTGAGTACTTACAGTTTTTTGTTACGTTTCTTAGCACGCAAATTACCCGTATTTATGTTCAATTTTGACAAATGACGTTTAATGTGTTTAGTTGTTTTTTTTTGTGTGTGGTGATAACGTAACGGTGGAGAGGTTTTTGCTGACGCGGTAAAACAAAGTGAGAGTAACCGAAAAAATAAATATAGACGAATCAAAATTATTAAAAAAAAGTTTAATTAAATAAAACATGGATTTAATATTAAATAAAAAAAAACATATAAGTACAAACTAGAAATTGTGACACGAGTATATTCGTTAGTCAGAACACAATATCAATTTAAAACACCACTTAAAACAAATTATAACTGTCGACTTACTAGAAAACCGTAGAGAAGATATTATTCTCATTTATGCACAAGTAAAGGCTTAACTATTAATAACCCACAAAGAGCTCGAGACATTATTAATGACATTATTCAAATTCCTTTATTAGATTTAGTGGGATCCCTACTGGGCGTGGAATGCAAAAATATAATATCACCTTGAGGTTTTATTAACAAACTATTTCTGTAAATGGTATTCGTTACTGAATTAAAGTAAACAAGGAGACATTCGTAAGAGATATGAGTTTAATACCTTTACAGAATTTTAAGTAGCACTGGAATAATTATTGTAGTCTTTTAATTGACGAGGTCTCGTTGAACGGAACCAGTAACAACCTCTATAAGATGGTTAAATAGTAATGACAACTGATAACTTTTTTGATTTTACAGCAAAAAGACATTTTAGAAGAAAGAAACTGAAATTTACTGGATAGGTAAAACACAATAATAATTAATAACTAATCGATCGTTCAAGTTCGAACTTTTTTGATTGAGTTTGATAACGAACTCTATATGATGATAAACAATAATGACAACTGAAACCTTTTTTGATTTCACAGCACAAGAACGCTTTTAAAGAAATAAATAAAAATTCAACAGAAAGGTGAGACACAATAAAAACCATAATACGTATTAAAATAAACACAGCTGTTAAGTTAACGCATTGGTAAATTAATATTAAAAACAAGACGACGACTTGGAGCATAATATCGTGCCAAATACCCACAACTCCGAGTCAAAACACTAGGGGCATTATAATAAACTTAATTTAATTATTATGAAGTCCTATAATGTACCGCTACTGACCCATAAAACACTCATATTTACCCGCCGTATGATATACGCGTCGCCGCGGTCAAAATAAACTCTTAATTTTTTATATTAAGTACGGCCGTCAATGCTTCTACCACATACGGTGATGTCATGACTTAAACCAATAAACTTGAAATATCATGTGATCGTGAGACGCATGCGTGATGACGACTTTCGTGATACACAAGAATAGCTACCCGATGTAAAACAAAACCGAGAAGCAACATAGAAAAGGCAGAAAAATTTCCAAACAACATGTTCGGCAAATTGGGGTCACCAACAAAAAGCAGAAATATTTTCATTTGACAAAATTAAAGATGTTATCGCGACCGTGGCTTACCAAAGAGGATTTACAAATTGACACCATTGTGATCAATCGGATGACGGTGCAGTGACGATTTGATTTTTAAATCGAAATCTACGCGTGCTGCCACGGTTGACAGTAATCATGTTACAACAACAACAAAAGTGGAGCTTACGGTCAACGCGTCCGATATCAGAGCTCGATCGCATCATTCCATTTGTCAGGTGACTCAGCGTTGTCGTTGACGTGACGTTCTCAAAATGCAAATTTTCAAAAAACTGAACAATGTAAATCTCGATCGGTTCATCTCGATTCGTCGACGGTATCGACTCATGTCTTGCCATGCAATTGAATTCAGTCGATCACTAATCGATGTCTTGTCCGTGATAGGCGCGGTCGGGGTCCGCGGCAGCAGGGTGCCGACTTACCACACAATCCATCGTTAACTTCTTTCTTTCTTTCATTAAAATCATCTCTTACAATATCAGCTTTATTTACTATGCATTGTGAGTTCATAATACTTGATTCCGTATTAAACGATGCATCTTTTTATACTTAATTTTCTACCGCATTTTTCGTCAGCAACTTCGGTTGCTTCGTCATTAATAAGTACCGTGAGGCTCGTTACTAGAACATAAATTACATTGTACGCTGGTGGTAGTTGGTCTGTTTCAGAATTGAATTACGAATTTAACCTCATTACCTATCTTAATAAAGGATTTGCCCTTTCGCGCCGGCTAATCACAAATGAGCATGTAAAGTCTTTAAATTATGTTACATTCAGTTCATATTACAGGTGTTTTTTATTTATTAACAAAAGGTTGCTTATTCATAATTAACCCCCCTTGAACTTTATTACTTCTGTACGAGTAAACGAATGCTCGCAGTTCCTTTGATTTCAACATTTGTTGATGGCCTTTCCGCGCTAAAGTGTCTATCAAGCAACACATTTATAAATTGCATGAATAATGATATATTCAAATAGAGGCAGCGCGCAGTGTTTCGTTTGGAAATTCCTAAATGGAAAACTTCAATCGAAGATTGTTGTGGTTGATAAATGATAATGCCATTTTATTGTACCTGGATTATGTGTTTTGATTTGATTGCTACTCTACTATCATTTTGCCTTTTTTATGTGAGACTAAAAGGATGATGGATTTAGTTTAATTAATGTATTAAAAATGTACTTAAACACTTTAATTAAAAGGTAGAATATATAGTTAGCACTATTACTATCACTTTCGAAGTATGCGTATTGTTTCATTGTGTCAAACTGATATACTTAGTCCAAAAGTCGTTAGTACATACTTAGATAATTTTTTTTATACTGAAATTTTATTAGGTAGGTGAGACACAATAAAAACCACCCATTAGTCTTGTCTCTATTTTTCAGTACTTATTGATAAGTGTAAATTTAAAATAGGTACAGGTCATATCGAATTTACGTTCAAATTTAAAACACATAGCTTGTTAGCACATAAAGCGTACAAATTATCGATAAAACTGGATGTACTACAACGTTCCGACGATCTAGCATGAACTAGAAAGTTGTCTATGGACTATATGGCGGATAAAGAGCTGCATCATCCATAACCCCTGCTAAGAAGGTTAGCTGATGACTGCACCAGTCTGAGCAGCCGCGATCGTGGTAGCCCCCCGCCGCCTCGCCCCAGGTACCACTCCGCCCGCCGAACTAAATCAAATAATGACTAATCGATTCTCTCGTATATTGCACAGTAGGTTCACGTCAAACGTTATTCCGTTTAATTTTTTAATACTTTTGTTTGTCCTCTTTGGCCGAATTCACGTTCGTTATAGACAATGATGTGATTGATACGTTTTAATAACGATTTCGCGCTTGATTGATGTTTATTAGTTCGGTAGTCGGAGTTTTGGGAACCATTAGACGAGTACGGTGTCTTATGAAGAGTAATGATCCAAATGCGGTACTCAACTTAATTCGAGGTTTGACTGTTGGTAATTTATGATTCGGGCATAATGTGCGCTCGCGCCGCCGATATCACTCAGTCGGGCGTCTATTAAGTTTAATTCAATCAATTTCTAATAATTCATGTGGGGATACCATATTTGGCTAGTTAGAACAAGACGTCGAATACGAAATGTAACATCTGTTTAGCAGGTTTGCTGTTGTAATTAATGAAGATTTACTTTTATCTATAAGTGGGATGCAAACGTTACTGTGTTTGGGATTATACCCTTGTGTTGTTAGTAGAAAATATTTGACTCTTATGATAAAACTGAACACTTATGACAAAGGCAAAGAAGAGTTACGGCGGCTACGTAATGTTGACGCCAAGTAAAATGTTCATTTAAACGAGAGTTTGTACATGAAATTCATCAAAGACGAGTTTGGAGTACTTAACGTGGTTATATTCTGTAACTATCGGTTAAGATGGCTTACGGATCTCTGTTTACCATACAAACTTCCAAGTTCAAAAGTTTACAAACCAGTTAGCCAATTTTAATAAAAGTTTCCATGCTAAAGTAAAATACAGAGATCTACATTTAAAGTCTACTATTAGAAAGTTAAAAATCCCAATAACTCAGCTCTATAAACGTTTTTATGTTTCCTACAAAATATTTAGATCTCTTTATTTTTCTTTAGCATGTAAAGTTTCAATAATACACTAGCTCTTTAGTTTTAAATTTGTTTAACTTGGAAGTTTGTACGGGAAACCGAAATGCGTTAGGTGATTATTCTTGTTCGCTTTCACCAAAAATATATCATGCTAATTGATTCATTGGTGCTTGGCGGCTAGGGTCGGTTTGTGACACTAAGTGATTGTCTAATATAATTTATAGGAGTATCTAGTATACTTTGCCAAATACAAAGATCCAGGTTTGCAGCATGTAGTGATCGTCTAATATAATTTATAAGAGTATCTAATATACTTTGCTAAATACAGAGATCCAACATCATAGGAGAGCTAGACTGTCTTGATTGCATTAGATCCAATCGTCTATTACACATGTCTATACTTTCCAGTACAGTACATTAGATTGTATGAAAACCTATCTTTTTCCGTAATACCAGACAAAATATAAATAAATAAATAAATAAATAAATAAATCTTTCCTACAATCACACCAATTATCTAGCCCAAGAGAAGCTTCGAAGAAACTCGTTAAATGGTTACTAGACAACGGATAAACATACTTAAAATACTTAAATACATACTTATTATACATAGAAAACACCCAGACCCGAGACAATTCAGAAAAACAATAATTTCTAAATTGACCCGACCGGGGATCGAACCCGGGACCTCAGAGATGGCGACACCATGAAAACCGGTGTACAAACCACTCGACCAAGGAGGTCGTCATTCTAACTATGATGTATAATTATGTAGTCTTTGTTCCATTAGTCGCCTTTTACGAAACCCAAGGGAAGAGAGGGGGGTGGTAGTATTCTTTCACTGCCACGCGACACGGTTATTTTACTATTAATTTTAATAGTCATTAATCAATGTTTGTATGAAGTGGTTAACGGATTCATTTGAAGAAGAATTTGTTTAAATCTACAAGGAAATGTGAACTAGAATAGAGATAGTTTTATTTATTTCTTTTATTTATTTATAAGCATACGAGTCTGCTGGCTTAGAGCTTGGGCCACGACGTCAGCAGATTAATAATTACATTGAGTTACAAATTAAATTTAAACATATTAAAAATAGATATTACTTAACAATTACCTACATAACATTTATGTCAACTTATAATTACATAATATGTGCAAAATGTCAAAACATCAATTATATAAATAGAATTATTTACAAACAATAATAAGAATATTACATTGCGGATAAAATTACAGAAATGTAAACGTCAAAATGTAGTTGTCTGTTTTGAGGAAACAGTCGGGGGACATTTATTTTTTAAATGAAAGAGGCACAGCACATTAGCTAGGTCAATATTATCCGATTGGAAGATTTCCAAATTGACCGTAAACATGATGATAAACTCGAACAATCATTACAGCGACTATCCGTTTCGAATAGTTGATTCTATTCGATGACCTCAAACGCCTACGCCCACGCCGGAATACATTCACACTGGATTTAAATAACGCTATTGGAATTTATAGAATCGTTTGTGTAATAACATGGAGTAATACCTACCTGATATGAAGAAAATAATTAAAGTGGTGAAAACCGATAATACGAGTTTATTATACGAATATGCTGAACCTTTTAAAATATACGTAAAGACACTACCGACACAATCATTTCAGGATTTTCAGCTACAAATATAATTTGCCTTGTTAATTTTAACACACACCGTTTTTTTACATATAGCTACAAAGCGTTAAACAAAAAAAAATCCGCGTAATGTAAGTTTTAAAACAAGCATCTATTTTAAACGCCGTTTTATATAAATTATAAGCAAATAATACCTTTATATTTAGCACATAAGTATGTAGTAAATAAAAGAGTGGAAAAATTGACGAAAACGAAGGAGCCAAATTACTAATCAACAATATGTATCTAATAATGATAAAACCAACATTAAGAAATAATTATCAATTTATGTATGAAACTAATAGTTATTTGTTATACAAGAGTGCAAACTTGCTTTTTAACCGCGTGCTCAATTTTGATGACCGAGCAAGCGAAGGATTCTAAAATTGAATCACGAGCGCAGCGAGTGATTCAAAAATTAGAATCCTGAGCGTTACCAAGGGAATCAAAAGAGCACGAGGTGAAAAATCTTTGCACTCGAGTGCAACACGTAACTTTTCATCCCACCTCAACGAGGAAATTACCAACCAAATTAAAAAAGTAGGTACACCAAAAAGGTTCCGAGTCTGAGTTTTTAACAAATTAAAAAAGGTTGTATGATAAATTCGGCACTATGGAGGGAGAAGTAAATAGTTTTAATGGTGTTTTGAATTCACAAACTTAGTGCACACGATGTTCTAAATTCAATTTACTTTATTCTCTAGCGGATAAAAACGGCTTTTGCACTCAGATATCGAAGAGTAAAAATACTCTTTCCGAGATGGGGGGATGAAAAACATTTTTTTTTGTTACACATAGTACTAAAAGCTCTACCGTGTCGCGTAACGGTGAAAAAATACTACCGCCTCCTCTCTTATATTGGGTATTGTAAAAGACTACTAACGACTATCGACTGCACATACAGAATAGAGCGGCGATGGGCTTACCACCTGTGCGCTGAGCACATGTGAAAAGTGGACTATGGCAGAGGACTGCTTTAGCTGTCCTCATTGCCAGTCTCTGACTAATCCTTCGGGGATAATAGTCGTGATTATATGTATGTATGTACTAAAGCTCTATTCAAATTTGTACCTTCTGACGTTTCAGGCCATGTTCAAATTTATATAACTCCATCCACCTACTGTGTGGTCCAAAATAGTATCACATTCTGAAAACAAAAAAATTAAATCAGTATCACGAACTAATAAACAAAATATTGCACAAAAAAAGAGAGTCTACCGCTTACATTGTAAAGCAAAATTGTACCATAATATTACAAAAACAGAAATATACTACAGTAACGCATGTAAATAAAAACAGTCTCAGTAAAAAAGAAAAGTGACTCCTCAACAGTATAAGAAAAAATATTAATTACAAAATATTTTCTACAACCATACTATCTCAAGACGGTGTATACTATCAGTCCCACTGATTCGTTAAAACAAAGATTTATCGTTCATTATGCCAGAAGTAGGCTTAATAGCCTTCCAATAGTAACGGTCCCAACATAACGATGCCATAACATCGCCAGTCCAAAACAGTCATAAGAATATCAATAGCAGTTACATGTTTATTCATCAAGCCATACGGTGCCCTTGTTATGACTTCATTTATAATACGCTATTTCTATATGTAACTGGTTTTGTTGAGTGACAAAGATGTACTATGAGCAACGGAAGTAGCTAAACGTTAAAGTCTTTAGTACCATGTCTCAATAGCACTTATAGAACTCAACAAACGCCTGTTAGATCATTTTGTAGCTTTGACAAACTACTAGAAAAAGTTCAGCTAATATCGCTGCCGAATGCCACTAGTACGTTAGCTTTCACGCGTAATAATGTGTACTCGGTGGTAAGTTCCTCCACAATTGACAACGACATATGTGATGCTGATTTCAAGAAGAGCCGCTAGGTCTAGGATCTGCCTCTGTTTAAAACAAAGTTGCAAAAGGCATCAAAATCAAGGCCGACGAAATAATGTCATGAGAGTCAGGATCTTAGTAAAGGGAAAGGTTTCTGTCTTGTCTACCAGTCCAGAAAACAGGCATGATGTATGAATTAATGTGTGAATGAATCTGTCTGTAAAAAAATGGTGTCTGGCATCTAAATAAATAAGACATACTTCTACTTGTGACTTCTGTCTAATGAACAGCCGATGAAGGCTATCGACAGCCATTAGTAAAAATTTGTTAAGCCAAATAACTTTTGAATGTGACCTTGTGATGAGTTTACTGGTCTCAGACAAATTATTAATTGTTCATACAGCAAAAATTAACATCAAAAAATAATGAGATTTAATAGTGACCCTTAAGCAATTAATAAAGGTAACTACTTAATACATCGAATGTGACGTTTCAATAAAACGTTACATCCAATAAAAATATATAGAAGTCCCTAAGCCGTGTAAAGAATTAAGAATTCAAGCAATGTCTACCAAATTGATCGCAATGCAGTTACGACAACGCTGTCCTTAGCTGCAATGTGTAAAATAAATTTGTTGTAACATGGTCAAAGATCCTAAGTCATAAAAAATGTTAAAGAAAACCAAATTTTAGAAATAGGCGGGTAAAGGTCATTTTACTTCAATCGTGGCTCGTAGTAGTGTTGTTTCGAAATATCGATATTGATGCGAATCAAAATGTTCACAGCAAGCCTGTACGGGAGTCGAGTGCGGGTGACAAATAGTCACGCTATGCTGCAAAGGTCGGGGGCGAGGCGTACGACGTTGTTTTTATTTGTTCCAACCGATGACTTAATATTAGTGATGTTTTGTCGATACTTTCGCTAAGTCCTGTTTTTGTGTCAACAGCTTCCATGACAAAGTAGCACTACCAAAAAAATTGAGATTTATATGAATATTGCTGACTAAGTTCCATTATAGAATATTGTACCTTTAGTAATTAATATCAACAATATAACTTTAGAAAAACCTTAATATTTGGTAAAGTTAGTTTAATATTATGCTAATAACCAAAATTGGTAAATATGCAGTTATCGATATAACTTAGAGTCTCTATCTCGACAACTGTCGCATCCTTGTTTTTATAGATTCATATCTCTTAAATGTATGCATTCAGCAGCACATAATTCAGGATTACAAATTGTTTGTTTTAGGCAGAGACACCAAATGTATTGGTGCGATTCCAACTTAAAAGGGTGGCGATAAATAAATAAAAATCTGATGAGGTATTGCGAAATGGAGGGACGTTGTGTTTTCGCAGCGCAACATTTTTCTCGTTTGCCTGACAAAGGACGGAGAATTAAAATTTGTTTGTATGTCGCGTTCGTGTGTTTACTTGGGCTTTTGTGCAATTGTGTGCACTGTGCAAATGAATAATTTTAATACTGCTTAACTGTTTCAAGTTGTCATTAAGCTGGTATTAAAGGTTTGCGATTTTTTTCCTTGTCCTTTTTCTGGTGACGCACTAATCTGACAAATGAACGTATTGTTTTATACGGATATAGGGTTCGGTTTTTATCCGGATCTAACTTGGGTATGACTTACAAATTTGATTATCATGACGCTTTGAACCTTTAGAGGGTACTAAACACAAGTAGACTCTTGTGAGTAGACGTGAGATATCATATACAGTACTAAAGATGTGACCACGATTTGATCCAAGTAAATTACATATTCTGGAAAAGTTAACTAGTCTATTTATCTTTTTGGCGAATGCTGTCTCTCCTTATTTTACTGATTTCCCGAGCAAATCATGGCGAGACTATACCTATTTCAAAGTGAAATCATAATCATAACTTACTCAATTATAGAACGGTGTTTGAAACATGATTGTTAAATCTTCTTTAATAATCATGTCAATAATATATTGGTGAATGGATAACACAAAAAGGAAATACACTATAAATTATTTTAAAACATTTAATATTTCAACATGTTTCGATTGGTGTATTAAGTTCATGTCTAATATTCAAAAAATAAATTGTTGTGTCTTTTTGCGTTGATCTTTTTATACAAATATTTTTTTAGCTTATTATCTTGCTCTAAGCGTGAGTGCAGATTTATTAAAACATAGTTCATAAATGCTTTTAAGCGGGTCAGCGTTCAGCCACTACTACACCTGACCTGAATCGTGGTTAGTTTTGTAGTCAGTTCTAGTCAGGTTTAGTTCATCTTGATTTACATCGAATTAATATCGACGATAATTAGTAAGAAAACACAAGCTATAACGTAAGTGACGATAAGCCACCAAGATTCCACTTCACCTGAAATTTTTTACTACTGAGAAAGACGCTTTCTAAACCGAGTTCAATATAACCCCGAAAGGAATAAAAAACGAAAAAAAACGCAGAGGTAGCCTTTTTTTTTGGACCAGTAGTCTTACTACAAGATTAGGTGTTGTTTGACATAGATTCACTACTATCACCCTCAAAGGGTTGGTCAGAGAGTAGGCAATGTAGACCGCAAAAGTAGACCAATGCCATAGTCCACGTTTCGCCAAATTACAACTGGTGGTTGGTGCATTCTTTATTAGAATCGTTCGTTTTAACCGTGTGAGCGGTGAAAGAATACTACCACCACCTCTTTTCCCTTGGGTGTCGTAAAGGGCTACTAACAGACTAAACACTGCACACACATCCAACAGCTTAGAGTGACGATGCGCTCACCACCTGTCACGCTGAGCACATGTGTCGCTATTTGGTGAAAAGTGGACTATGGCAGTGAACTGCGGTCCTCATTGCCTAGTTTCTGACTAATCCTTCGGGGATAATAGTCGAGATATGTATGTATGTGTTATTCCGTTAGTCGCCTTTTAAGACACCCAATGGAATGGGGGTGGTATTATTCTAGCACTTGCTGTAAAAAAGGAGATTGGGGCCATAACTCAACACGCTCTAGCTCACCACGGGTTGGTGTGTTTTAACGACTACCAACTTACGACATTGCAACCGGGACCAATGGTTCACGGAGGAGCTCAAGAAGTCTTTAATTCAGTGACCCATCCAGTGACTAGGCATTGCGAAAGTTGCTTAACTGGTAAGATCTTAGCCACTTGCATTTTTGAGTAAATCATTTAGTTTTCCTGTTTTCATCTGTAACTAATAATAATATTTTTATAATTCGGACTAATTGAGTAACGCCGTGGGCTCACGCTAGTTATACTTTAGCAAGTTCAAATAAATTTACGACTATCGACAGTTTAATGGCAAATTATGACAATTTATGTGCAAATTTACTACACCGCAACTAGTCGCCGAGCTTTTAGTCATTAGGAGACCGGTTCCAAAAAAATGGTAATTTGATGATACAGTGACAAATTGAGTTGTGTTTTGTTGTACTGCCACAGGTGGAGTGAAGTTTGTCCTCATATAATATTGCTGTTAATTGTTTTAAAATAAGTTATAATTTTGTTTCGTAATATTTAATTATTTGCGTTGATAACGTTCAAATAACATACTTAACATAACAGTCAGAGACCAGGCAACGAGGACCGCAAAAGCAGTTTTCTGCTTTATAGTCCACTTTTCACCAAATAGCGACTGCACATGTGCTCAGCGCAAAGACTATATAAGTGCTCCCTGGCTCAGCGTGACAGGTGATAAGCCCATCGCCGCTCTATGCTGTTGGATGTATTTGCAGTCTTTAGCCCTTTAGTCGCCTTTTACCAATTGCATCTTAAGTAAGTGTGTTTGCGAACAGGTTCGATTGCCAATAAATGCGTCAATGCTGTATGGTGCATGAGCTAACTAACAGCAAATATTATTATTATATATTTTTTTAGTAGTGTTATTGTATTTTTAATTTTTACGTAATTTTATTATTTTGTAATAATTGAAATTTAATTCCTTTGTTATAATTTTAATTTAATTTTTAATAAGTAATGAATTTTATCTAAAATGTTTGTTATTAATGTAAGTATGTTGTACTTAATTGATTGATATTTTATTATTATTTTTTAAATTGATTTGATTAGGTTTGTTTTATAACTTTATTGATGTAATTGAGATATTGTTTTGTGTGGATATGGGCTATTTTGTCTGAAATATTTTTTTTATTTTTATTTTTATTTACGACGCCCAAATTAAGAGAGGGGTTGATAGTATTCTTTCACCGCTACGTGACACGGTTGAAATAAACTCGAAGATAACGATCGAAACATTGAAAAAAATTCTACCTCAGTTGGGAATTGTTATTTTTCGTTTACAAACATTCGTGTCAATTCATTTTTATTAAAATGGAAGAACCTGAGACCGCCGACCGGTTTGAAGTAAAAGAGACTCGAATCCTCGGGGTCTGAGAGCAGTGATCTAACCACAAAGGCGGTAAGCTGGTGTCACAGTTTCTTAGTTTGCTGATTGGGCTTTGTTTCTTCAAAACTGTATATTTCTGATAGCACTTAACGAGCCGACACCAATGTTTTCCTAAAGCACGACAGAAAATTATAAATTTTGGTAATCCACCAATTTACTACTTCAATGGTAGCCGAACACAAGACTATGTTCGGTATTAGGTATACAAAGGAAGATTAAGTGAAGAAAAGTGATAAACAGTTCACTAAATCCATTATAAAACAAACTTAAGAAATATAAATTTGACGCTTAAGTAAAATTTTAAACACTGAAAAAAGACGACAACCTCAGGCGGGAATCGAACCACGCACCTTCCGCATTCCGGACGGCTGCCTTAACCACTTGGCTACCGAGGTCTGGCTTTCAACCGTCGAAATTTGTCAGTGCTTGATGCTTATGTTTTTAGTCAACATTGCTTCATCAAATCTTAGAAGTTTTTACCTCTGAGTTGTTTGTTGTTTAGTCTGTTGACTAAAAACATAAGCATCAAGCACTGACAAATTTCGACGGTTGAAAGCCAGACCTCGGTAGCCAAGTGGTTAAGGCAGCCGCCTGGAATGCGGAAGGTGCGTGGTTCGATTCCCGCCTGAGGTTGTCGTCTTTTTTCAGTGTTTAAAATTTTACTTAAGTATATTTAAGCGTTAATAAAAACGCTAAAAATATAAAACATTAATCTATAAACGCAGCTTCATCTTAACCGAATGTTCAAATATTTGTAAAAATATTTCTTTCGGATCTCAGAGGTGAAAACTTCTAAGATTTGATGAAGCAATGTTGACTAAAAACATAAGCATCAAGCACTGACAAATTTCGACGGTTGAAAGCCAGACCTCGGTAGCCAAGTGGTTAAGGCAGCCGCCCGGAATGCGGAAGGTGCGTGGTTCGATTCCCGCCTGGGGTTGTCGTCTTTTTTCAGTGTTTAAAATTTTACTTAAGTATATTTAAGCGTTAATAAAAACGCTAAAAATATAAAACATTAATTTGACGCTTCTCAAAAAGGACCAAAGAAACCCTTCAACGACACCGGTCGTCGTGCACAAACTTTTATTTCCATTAGTCGACATACCCTTTCCGGCATCGAGCGAAACTTTTACGATTCAACTTCACGTCACCACTTCATCGGCCGGTGTAAAAGCTATTTTGGGCCGCCCGTGCCTGGTCAAAGTTGAGCGGATGACCCCCGGTGACCCCGCGGTACCGGTACAGTGACTCACTCGTGTGACGCTCCGATTTGTGCGCGATGGTTCTGCATTACATCCTTCGATCAACATTATATCGCATTGGATAGCTCATTGACTACGACAAGGTGTAAAATACAATCTTTGAGCAGGAAATTGAACCATTTAATCTGCATCTAACAAGTCTGACAATACGGGTCAGGGGCCCTACTGTGGCCTCTGGGAGCAGTCTATGGAAAATTCGTATGGTAATTAGCTTAATAAGACTAAAGTAATACAGCTTTAAATATTGATGGTAAAACTCCTGGAAATTTGTTAATAAGAGAAAATCAAAAGTAGAAGTCCTTACTGACTGACTAAAGAACGACAACATTTGCAGGTTTTTTATACACAGATAATACTCCATATGGATACCGGGCCCCAGAAGAACAGCATGGATATTTATTGATTTATAACAACAACACAATGGTATAGTGTAAGTAGTTACATAGTTATACGTAATATTTAATAATGAAAGTTTTACAAATTCACTCCAAGGGTTACTAAAAATATGTCTATTTTCTTAAGTGCCGGCTCTCCCTTCGCTCTTAACGAGAGCCAAAGCCAGTTAGGCGAGATGGAGTTAACGCAGACTAGCTTGCTACGCTTGCTATGCTTATCCACCATGGTATAACTCTAGTCTTATAAAAGTTTTAAAGGAAAAATCGAAGTACCATTCCAAATATAAAAGATACGGCAACTTATCTGACTATCAATCGTTTTCTTTGCTGCGCAAAAGAGTTGATGAACTTGGACGAGATTGTTTTAAAAAGTATATTGAGCGAGTTGAGTCTTCAATTGTAGAAAATCCCAAAGTATTTTGGGCATTTGTTAAAGCGAGAAGAAATAGTTCCACTTTCCCTAGTGTAATGACTTATAAATCAGTAAGCTCTGACACCGGTGAAGGTATTAGTAATTTATTTGCGGATTACTTTTATTCTACTTTTTCGTCTATAAGTCACAATACAGTTCATGCTGCTAGTTTGAACTCTGATATCGGCCTTGGTACGAGTAGTATAAGTAATGTCGAAGTGGATCATACAAAACTATTAAATCTTTTAAAATCGCTTGATTTATCTAAGTCTGGAGAACCAGATTTTATTCCCCCTTTCTTTATTGTCAAGTGCGCCGAAGGTCTGACGATGCCACTGTGCCTGCTGTTTAAGCGGTCATTGTCTGAGGGAATTGTTCCTAAGATTTGGAAGTCTGCTTTTATTACCCCAGTACGTAAAAAAGGTGATAAAAGTAATGTAGAGAACTATCGTCCCATATCTAAGCTGTGTCTATTTGCTAAAGTTCTAGAAAGGTTAGTCCATCAGGCAGTCTACACCTAGTTTATCAAGCTCATTTAGTGATGAACAACATGGTTTTCTTAAGCGACACTCGACATCCACTAACCTCATTATTGCAAATGAATTTATAGCAGAAGGAATGGAAAATGGATACCAAGTTGATGTAGTATACACCGATTACCAAAAATGTTTCGATAGAATAGATCATGGTGTATTACTTTCTAAACTTCATGCAGCGGGCATACATGGTGACTTGTATCGGTGGTTTGCTTCCTATATTGATAACCGAAGCCAGGCTATTGTATTGCGTGGCTATATGTCTCGGTGGTCAGAAGTACCATCTGGTGTACCACAAGGGTCTATTTTGGGCCCTCTTTTATTTATTATATTTGTTAGAGATATTAGTAAATGCTTTTTACATTCCAAACCCTTGCTTTTCGCATGAAGATACTAAAGATAATTTCTGATCCTTTGGATGTCCTTGATTTGCAACAGGATCTATTACGTTTTGAACAATACTGTATTCTGAATAGGTTAGATCTTAACGTGTCAAAGTGTTTCAATATGACATTCACACGTAAGACAAACAAAATTGATTCTAAATATAATATATTTAACTAAAATCTAACTAGGGTAAATAATATAAGAGATTTGGGTGTTATTCATGATACCAAATTAATTTTTGATGATCATATCCATCATATTGCACGTAAGGCCTCCAAGGCCCTAGGGTTTGTGATGCGTATGTCTGAATAATTCAAGTCCCTGAAGTCAATTAAAGTTCTGTATTGCGCCTTCGTACGTAGCCACCTCGAGTATGCCTCGCAGGTGTGGAATCCACAGTACAACGTCTATATTACTCGGTTAGAGATGATACAAAAAAGATTTCTACGATATCTTGACTATAAGGCTAGCCAACAATCATCTGACTATGAGCATCGCTGCAAACGGTATCACTTTTTGCCTCTACAAATTCGACGTAAAGTGAATGACGCTTGTTTTATATCTAAACTAGTTAACGGCATCGACATCGACTGCCCAGAACTATTGTCCAAAATTGGTCTTCGCACAAATATACTGTCGCTGCGGCGACGACGCCCACTGCTTCAAATACCACTAGTTCTTACAAATTACCGACAAAATACTTTTTTAATCCGCGGCTGTGTAACTTATAACAGGTACAGCAACGAGCATGACTTCGATTTATTCACGACAAGCGCAGCGACTATTAGGCGAACTGTATGTAAACATTTCTTTTATTCTTTAAAGTAAAGTAAAGTTAATTTTATTATTGAGTGTGATTTTTGCGTAAAATACCCATTTTTGCATTTTGTAGTAATTTTGCAGTAGTATTTATAGTTTTTATCGAAATATGATGATAAATTCATGCTTAATATTACAAATCTCTACTCTGCGAGAATAAGCTGAGTTCGGGAGGCCGGGGCATTTTGTAGTAATTTTGAAGTTGTATATATCGTTTTTATCGATATAGGATAATAAATTTATTGTAAAATCTTTATTCCTTATGAAGTAACTATTATTCTGGTATAAATTTTGCTCAATAATATTATCGTAGATAGGAGGAATTCACAGTTAACTTAAAGCGAAGTGTTTTGGCTTAGAATAAGATTTTTTTTCAATATAAAATCAATGATATCTAAAAATTCCGAGTCCGCTACAAACTATACGACTATCTAAGAGAATTCTTTTTTTTATTTCATTTGTTTAGAACAGTAGTTAAATGCAGGAGCTCAAAAAAGTGTTTTTGCGTATTTTATGAAAATCTTTTTTTGCAATTATGGGTTTAATTAAAAAGTTAAGCAAAATTTCCAAACAATGCCAATAGCTATTCTAAACTATTCAATAAGTCAAAATTGTTTATGAATTTTGGTTTCTGAGATCAAGAACGCCAAAATTTGTCATTTTACGTAAAAATTACAGTCGAGATGTAATAGCCTCTTTAGTACTAAAGTTAGTAGAGAAAAGACAGGGTTTACCGATTTTTTTTTCTAATCAGTCTTTTAGTGAATCAATACGAACGACTCTGCTTCTTCTTATTATAAGTGAAAGCAAAGTCAAGATGTGAATACCGCTGAAGTGAAGTTATTAAGTAGTGAACACAAGAGCGAGCACAACTGTAACGCACTAATCGACCTCGTTTAAAGGAACCAAATGTTGAAGGAAGGAGGAAACAAGAACAGATAGTTTTTTCGTCCTAGTTTTAGAATTGCTAATTATAAGCCTTTTTTTGTTAAGCGGTACAGGACAAACTTGGGAGCCCAAAGTACTGTTACCAGACTCTGTAATGAATACAATCAGTTTTACTCAGCCATTACAACCGCTGAAACAGATTTAATGCTCTGCTCCCTGCAACAGTACAAAAGAGAGCTATACTCCTTTAAGTTTCTCGTGTAACTGCTGAAAACTTTATTTTAATTTTTTTAAATGTGATATTTTTGTAAGTATCGATGGCTCCTACGTAAACTATCGTATCCAACATTTTGGGCATTTTCATGTTTTAAGCTATTTGAAATTAAGTAATTAGTTGCTATCAATTCCAAAAACAAAAAGTTAAAAATCTTAAAAAACACGTTTTTTTTTCACGTAAATAATAGTAAGTAATATATTCATGCCGCGTAAATTGTTGTATCTGACTGTTGCGAGGATATACGCGGTCAAGGCGCGCGCGTCCGTTCGTTTTATTTTTGTTGGGAATATTTTGGTTTTGTTGGTACTACTTTATAAGTTTTTAATAGTGAGTGATTAAAATAAAAAAACAACTCGAGACAATACTTACGCGCACAAACAATCATGTGCTTCGACACAGAAAGAAATCGATGTTTTTGAATAATTATCCCCAGAACAAAACCTGTATGCTATAATTGAAAATAATTAATAGTTTACTTTAATTTGAATAAGATTAACGCTTTATCCTGTTTTTTCTATATTTTTACATAAAAATATGGTATGTGACAGATACGATTGTGTACGTTGTTAAATGTATTAAAAAACTATCGTATGTAACATTTACGATTTTTTACGTCGTCAAGAAAATTCCATATTTAATCGCTTGTACCACATACGATTAATTACGTTGTAATTGACAGTGTGTCTAATATCGGATTTGACACATACAATTATTAACCATGTGAAATGGCCCATTGTATCTACAAAATAAGATAGTTTACGTTGCAATTACGGGAAAAAGTGATATCTTAAGATACATTTTTTTATTTCAATGTCGCCCCTACCACCTGGGACTGATTTAGTAAAAATTTCAGGCCTTTCTGAACATGAAAATAAAAGAAACAATTTAGTCTTAATCATAGGTACTTAAACTTTTAGGGTTCCGTGACAATGTACTAATTCTACTTTACTTTACTTTATTAAGTACGTCCTAAAATCATTTATGGATCGCATAAATGATTTTTGCCCGCACTTTGTTAGTAGGTAACCTAAACCATGATTATCAGTCGGATTTTTCCGGCTATTCAACACGCAAGCTATTACACCGTCAACCTTTTCTGTTGACACTGCGTCCCCCAGATCTGAAACTAAACTAACTAGAGACGACTAAGGTAATATTATAAGGAAATTGATCTGAAGGAGCCAGGTGTTTTAGGCACTGATTATCGAAGTAATCACAGTAATCATCTTATATTCCACTGATCTGATGCATCAAAAAGGGTGTTAAACAGAGATGTGTTTTGTCACCTTCCCGTAGCTGTTAAATCTATACATAGACAGTTGTTTGCAAAATCTGAAAGATGATAAAAGTAGATTAAAAATGAATGAGTTGCTCGTCTAATGTCTTCTCTATGCAGATGATCAGGTTCTACTTGCATCGTCAGCGATGGACTTACAGCAGATGGTAACTGGTATGCAAAGATCTGTAAAAGGAAAATGAATGAATTAAAATGAGTGAAGGGATGAAAAGGAATGTAAGCAAGACGAAAGTTATGGTGCTTGATAGAGACGAGTGTTCAACAGAGTGTGATATTGATTAAAGAAGAAAAAGTGGAGCAAATGAATAAGTTTTTGTACTTGGGCACGATGTTTACTAGGCATGTAAAGCATGATAAAGATATTAAAAAGTGAGTGAATACTGGGAGTATAGTAAATGGAGCACTTACCGCCTTTAAGAGCAGCCGGAAAGTATCCCAAAACAATGACTGGCTGTGTATGGAGGAGTCTTAGTGCCGACATTAAAATGTACGGAAGTGAAATTAGGTGTGGCAGAAGAAACATGAAAGTCAGTAAGATGGTTTGGTTATGTAGAGAGGATGGATAAAAAGAAATTACAAATAAGGTGCATGAGGCGAGAGAGAATGGGATAGTTAGAAGGGGAAGACCTCAGCGGTAACGTTCTCGTTAAAGGTCAGGTCAAGAGTACCCTAAACCGACGAGCATGTAAATGAAAAACGTTAAGAGAGTAAGTGAAGCAAAAGATGTTTATCAGGATCGTAGCAAATGGAAAAATGTGATCTCTGCCTACCCCTCCAGGAAGCGGTCGTGATTTGGTATGTATGTTTGTTAACACATTAACTGCCACACAACCAAACACAATAAAGTTTAATTCTTTGTCACCGGTGTCTGCCATGGTGCTTTAAGTGTTAATCAACGCAATCTCTATAAAAAGACTGTTATGTATAATATAAGATAGTTTTGTTCATTTAGTTTCTTTAATATTCATAAGTTTAAATCATATACTTACTTACTTGCTGTTCCTATTGTTGATTTCTTATTAAAATGCATACCATAATTATGTAGGTATGTACAAAATTGGTTATTTAGTGTGCTAGTAATTATAATAATTTGTAATATTCTTTGAACTTCTTTAATATTTTTGTAATAGGTAATTAATCATAAAAATTATGCTGGTAAGTTATTGCCCTAATTTAATTTTTATTTAAATCGCCCTAACCTAATTTTATTGCTATTAATAATTAATTGGCTTTATAACTTTTTTTAATGTTCCTTAATTTAATAAAAATATAAATTATATTTCGTAGTTTTTTTACTATGTACATAAACCAATATTTAATCTTATTATAATATTGATATGGTAAGTTTCGTGTTAATCGACCATATAAAGTAGAAATACTTGGTAATAATAACACATTTAAACAATTTATTTTACTATAACATTCTAAAAAAACTATTTTATAGGTTACTAACCATGAGCTACTAAATTAACTATAAATTATTTACATAGTTAAAAATGGTATGTGCTACTTGCGTGTAAATAGAGTAACAAAATATCAACGTAAACAATCGTATGCCAAATATACGATATATTTTGCAAATATATTTCAACGTAAGTTATCGTAAGTGCCACTTAAGATTTTAAAAATATTTAACTACCGATGTAAATAATTGTAACAACATTATTTCGAAAACTTAACCAATTTCAGATTTTCTTTTGGAAACATACTGAGGCGCCATTCGATATGTACACAATATGTAAATTTCAAAGTTAGAGCACTAAAATTAAAGTAATTATGAATGAAAATGTCTTTAAAATGCTCTGGTGTAAAATTACCTTTTTGCACATACGATTATTTACTTAGGAGCCATCGGTATGTAGTTCTTGGTTTAATAATTTTTATGTAAGTAGTACCTACTGATTCGATTAACTACTGTTTATATAATTTTCCTGACATTAATTCCGATTATTTTTCATTATTGTCATGTTGTGTTTGCCTGTAATTGTTGTTTAATTGTAACAAATATTATTACAACTATTATTTTAGATATAAGCTGTTATGTAACAATGTTGGCAGACCTAATAAAATAATATAAAATCAATAAAACAGATAACGGGATATGGGCAGTAGCTACACTACATAAAATAATATAACAAAGGTGTTGAAAAGTTGGTCAGTTGGTTGGTTTGCTAGTTGGTCGTCCTAGATATTGAGTCAAGACTCACTTTGTCTAAAGGTGGAAAAGGAACTTAATTAGTTTAAAAGTGTTGAAAAAATAGGGTTAGTATCAAATGGTTATTATATGTTTCATTCTTAATTTAATTTTGTTTATAGTAATAAGTACATACCTACCTAATAATTAATTTAAATTTAAATTTTGATATTTGTTTTAATTTTCAAATATTTATTTAAATTACATTTGTTAGCGTTTAAAGAGCTTATTATTAATGTTGTCTACGCCTGTAATAGGTATATGTATAAGAATTAATTTGTATAAATAATGTTTGTTTAATGCTTCATATGTGTACTGTTGGTGTACCTTTTCCATAAATAAATAAAAAATAAATGGTAAAAAAACACAAGTGGTCTACGGCATGAACTCACCTAAAATCATTTGAGTAAATTTGCAGTTAGTCCAATACGTAATCGGTCAATGAAGCAACTCGTCTAAAATCAACCAGACAAATAAGTGGTTTGTCCGACATGTAACCGGTCTCTTTAGCTACTTGTCTTAAGATCATCTAGACGAATTCGCAAATAGGTTAAAAAGTAATTAGTCAATAAAGCAACTCGTCAGAAATTTTATGCAGCGTTTAACACTCAAAAGAGGTTTGTTATCTGGAATTAACAGGTCACTTATGGAAGAACACTCGTTGGATTTAAGACGAGTTGCTTCGTAGGCGATCACATGCATTTGAGACGAATTGTTTTGTCGGCGACCAGCTATTTAGACCACATGCATTTAAGACGCCACGATACGAATTTTAGCCGCCTCTGTGGTCTAGTGGCTCAGCCACCGGTTTCAGACCCAGAGGTCCCGGGTTCGATTCCCAGCGGGGGGTACATCTTTGTGTGCTCGGTTTGGTTGGTGGTAGGGCTGTTTAGTCCGCCTGGCTAGCTACCACCATTTTATCTAAGTCTGTCGCCATAACAACGATGTTTATAGCATTGTTGTGTTCCGACAGTTTGAGATAAGATAGCCAGTTCCTCAGTGGTTGAGGATTCCGGGTGAAGCGCGCTTCCATCTTCGGCCTTATCGTCACTTACCATCAGGTGAGATGAAGGCCAAGCGCTTACCCGTTGTGAATTAAAAAAAAAAAGAAAAAAAAGACGAATTGATAATAATGACAGTAGACGATATAATTTTGCGACGAGTTGCTTCATCGACCGATTACGTATTCGACTATCTGCAAATTTACCCAAATGACCACTTGCGTTTTTGACCATTTGATACTAACCCATAAAAGTACACATATAACCCCGGCCGGTTCCTTACCATTAGGCTTTCGTGGTTTAATCTGGCTTGTACTAATTTACTTACTTCAGTCCACTTACATTGTAAGCTTTGGCATACGAATAAGTCGTATTCATTGTCAACATTATCTGTCTTGTGTAACGAGTTTTTTTATTTTGACTTCTTTGGGCAATAAAGGATCTTTATTTCTTTAGTCTAATTTTGATTCTTATTTATACAACGGTTCTTTTAACGACGCATGTTAAATACACAGAGAAAAGTAAAATAATGTTTGCAAAAATTTTGTATAGTCCGATTTTATTATCTAAAATTTGTTTAAATGTCAATGTTTAAATATTTTTTTACAAATTTTAGCGTTTTACGAGTATTAACGCTTAAAAATATTTTTGTTTAATTGTGTTTTTCACTTTATGTAAAAATCTATGTTTTTAATTGGTTCATAATACTTTGAATTTTTTTTCTTCCCTGGAGTTGATTCGTTTACAGCGTGAAGAATATGGCATTTTTACTAGGCACCGTCAATAGTAACTAATCGCTTGTGAGGCTGTGAAAAAAAATTACCTACCTATAAGGTGTTAGAAAAAAAATGTAGAGGCTCTAGTAAGCTGGCAATATGTAACACCGATATAGTTGCAGTGGTAAAATGGTTTGTCAACAAGGCAGTGACATTGGCTAGCTCCTTTGTGGTCTTCCATCTAATAGAGAAAATTAAACGGTGGTAAATAGTTTTTATTCCTATAATGTTGTTTTATTTTAATAGTTAGGTAAATCTTTTACCGTTGCGCAACGTTGATACTCTGTTTTTAAAGATACATAGTCTAATTGTTTCGCAAGGTAGCATATTTGTAACGTACGATTTCTCACCAGTCATACACTTAATATTTTTTTTAACATTTTTTTTGTATGTACTTAGAACCCAAATAGACCGGGAATTAAAAAAAAAGTAAATGTTGAGCATTAAAGGATTAAAAAATTATACAAAGGAAATCTCACTGCATTACCGTCTTCAATGTCTTCGTTTTCGCCTTGTAGCTTTGGCAGTGATTTGGGAAAAGCTGGACCTTCACTATGTACTAAGAACTTTAAAGTACAACTCACTTCCTCACTTCACGTCGGTTGAGGTGATCTGAAACCGCCTGCTTAGTTATCACCAGAGTTCGCCCCCAGCAATGCTTACAGTACCCATATCAACTATTGACCAGACCTTAAAGTAAACAAATCGTCAACCTTTTTTGAAATCGACTACCCATTCGGTACGTTCCAAAACTGTTTATAAGCTTAAAACTGACCTAAAAATGTGTCACAAGACTGTTGTTTTCCATTCAACCATATAAACAGCGGGTTGGTATTCAAATGAGGTCCGTAATGAGCGGCTGCGTATGATTTGGGTAAAATATGTACATTATTTAGGTTCCGACGGCAGCCGCGGGCGTAGACGTTAAATTAAAAACACGTCAAATGGAAAATTGGACCGAGACATCTATTAAGGTGGGTTGAGGCGCAGACACGGTTGAGACCGAATGCACTGAAACGATTTATTGCAGAGTTTTTGAAACAGCTCAAAGATCATTATGAATCAGTAGTATTTGAGCAGAGCTTTCTTCTAGAATAACCGAAATCAATGGTAATGATGACGTCTAAGCCAGGATTATCGTTAAATATAGATGAATAATTTGTGAACTTAACATGAAACTTGTTCTGTCCGGTGATTCTAGTTACCGTGCTATTTAAGACCAGACTACATACTACTTGCCTGACGATAAGCAAAAAGATGTGTACTATGATGACGTCCAGTGGTTTAGTTTACTTTATCTGCAGTACTTTGTTTGCAAAAGTTCAGGTTTCAGGAAAACATGAGCAGGCAGTGCATTCTAATAACCAGCAAAGCTTTGTACATAACTTGCTTAGAATACCAAGGGTGATATTCAAATTTGAGTATGGCGTGATTTTTTTCAAATACAAAAAAACGTCGAGAAATATTATTTTTTGTGATTTGTTTGTTCATAATAATGAAAAGTGCCTCTCTATAATAAGGAGGGCATTTTTCAATTCTGATTGAAGCTGTGAAAGAAAGGGAGAAAAATAAAGCCATTGCTGAAATTCTGGCCGGTTCTTCTCAGTACAAGGCTCCCGTAGAGCCCTATCTAAGAATTACGAACCGATGGAATAATGACATTCATAAGTGCTGTAACCTAAACATGGCCTAGCCTGAAAAAAATTATATTGATTCTTGATAGTTTATTCAAAAATATTGTGTCGAATAGTCACCGTTTATTCAAAAATATTGTGTGAAATAGTCACCGTTGATATCGTATACGAATAAAGGGGAACACTTGTCAGTGAGGAACTGTATGGCGTCATGGACATATTATGTATGTCATCGGCATGTCGTCAGTTCAAAATTGCAATTTAAATAAAAATAAGTTTAAATAAAACTACAAAAATGACCTACTCACCAACGTGCACGCACCCTAAACCAACTAGAGGTATCAAGAAACAAGAGCTCGAAGGCTTTTACTTAATTCAGAAGCACAGCGGGTGTTCCCAAACGTACGGTGCGGGACCGTGAAATATGGTGCGGACTGTACGCTGATCGGTGACCGCCTTAGGGCATGTCCTGCGTGGATGGAATTCCTGCGTATTGTTATTCCATAATGTGGATCCAGACCTTATGGAAGTGACTGAGATTTTGTTTGCTTCAGTTTTAGATTTAATTGTCTTATAGTAGCATGTGACGGCAGTGACGTTAGCTAGCTATGATGTTGCTGCTCTGTTCAGTTGTTGTTGTAGGTAGATAGTAAAGACAGAGTCCTGGACAACAGGATCTTTCTAGTACTTTGCAAAATGCCCCTGTGACTTATTGTAATTTAATAATCTATTCTCTAACTGATTGTACACAGGGGGACACTTTTTTATTAGTGCTTATTTGCAAATTTATGTATTTCCATCAAACTTTTTCCTAATAGCTTGAAAATCTTTTATGGTACAGGAACCTTGCTATACCTATTTATATTCATTTTTTGTCCATCATATTATCTATTTATTAAAACTTGCGCACTACCTCTATCTCCTTCTTAGGTTCCATTAACCAAAAGTTATCTGGAAGAGATCGCTTTCAGCGATAAGACCGCCGTTGTACATACTAGTTTTAAGTTTATGTCATGTGTAACTGTTTCTTGTGTATGTGCAATCAAGTGTTTATCTATCTTTCTATCTATCTTGCTACTGTCTTCCTTTAATTTGGAAAAGGGCTGATTTTTCTAAATCGTTTGATTTGCGTTTTATTGTACTGACAAGCTCACAGTTTTACCAAAACAAGGTGACTATTAAAAATACCTATCATCGAAAAATCATTATCTAAAACAAACTACTAATTATTCTGCCGTACTAAAGATAAAAGGGTAAAGTCTCCCAAATCGTATGTAAATTACATATGACATTTAATTAGAAGGGCAAAATGGTGATCACCAAATGAAGTTTAATACACTGTGAAATGCCCATAAGCTTTTTTCATAACTCACTAAACTGTCGGCCGATTCTTTTAACAGCCGTGACGATACCTTTTCGTCGGCATTCGACTAAACAAAATGCAATTTTCTTTAACCAAGAACACATTTATCAAAGCGACAAGTGACTGCTAGAAGTAGCAAAACAAATTGAGAGTCCTTTTCGGTTTAAAACCTTATTAAAATTTATAACTCCCGAGAAAAAGTTAATTAAGTTTTAATAGAATTCAATACGGGAGTGGTTTTGGTAGCCAAAAATAGGCGGAGTTGTTATAAAATTTAATTATTTTTCGGGTTAATGATGAGAGGTGTTTTTTTCGGTTCAGCCAGCTTGCTCAGTCCTTTGGCTTCTGAACGGGATATGTAAACAATTAGCAGTTGGTTTTTAACAAACGATTATTATTCTTTCGTGGAATTGTGATGTGTAACGGTTAATGTGAACATCTTGTTAGGTCTACAATGAATGAGGAGCTTACGTTTTTTGTTAATTAATATCATTAATGGGAGCTGTGAATTTAAAACTTTAGAATATGGGTTATTCAGAAAGTAATTGTTGAAATGGCTTAAGAGTCACAACTTCTATAGTGTTAAGGAGTTTTTTAATAAGCGGAGCTAATTTGACATAGTATTATAAAATAAGTATTGTATTTTGGATTATTTTTATTTAATATTTAATAATTTTACCGAATAAGATAAAATAATGTAAGTGACATGTATATAATCAAAGAATGTAAGTTTGTGAATGTGTAATTGGTTGTTTTGTGACTCAGTTTTATAGTATAAAATGTTTACACACCTTTATACCATGTTTGACGCAAATAAAATGTATTCTATTCTATTCTATTCTTGTAACTTTATTTTTTGTGCAACAACGTAGCGTTGGCTTTCGTAGCACCTGTTGATATGTGATGATAAGGCCGAAAGTAGAATCGCACTTCACCCGTAATCCTCAACTACTGAGGAACTGGCTATATTATCTCAACTGTCGCAACACAACAATGATGTCAACTTAACTATGGTCACAAGCGTTGCTCTAAAAGTCGAACACAAATCACAGTTAATTAACGGTGTTGCATACAAACATAATAAAATATGCAGTTTACTCTTTCTTCAATAAAATTGTCATGGCACTCGCATGTTTACACAGGAGTTTAGGCAAACACACGACAATACTCAGTAAATCGCGCTGTCAGTCACCTCGAGTCGCGTCCTTTCGTAGTTTATGACTCCATTCAGGCTAACCCGATCGTTTTCACTAAACCCGCAATATTCATCTTAACCCTCCGACGGAGGTCGCAAAACCTCAAACATAATGATTTACGTGACACAACCCAACCGTAATTCTATCAGGGGACAACGTTGAGCGAAATTGTCGAAATATATTTTATGTCCACCGATGACGGCGCAACGAATCGGCAATCTTATTCTGTAAAGATTGGATCATTTTTATTGATTTTGCTTTTGTGTGCGCGTGTGTCAGTGCTTGTATGTGTGGGAACCCTAATAACGTTTTAATTGCACATTATAAATCATCATTTTCTTGTTACAGCCCACAGTGATTTACTTACTGCTTTGACACAGAGCATAACTCCTAAATCAGCTTCCAAAGATTTCTTTTGTCATTCAGTTTTATGCCAGGATCTTAATGAGATTTCGTGATTTGAAAATATAACTCTTTCGAACAAGGCTTTTTTCGGTTTTTTTAAATCATTCAAAGCTATTGCCGATCGTCACTAATTGTGTGTACGAAACTTTTGGACGTAAGCTTTTTTGTATATAAAGTGGAAAAATAAAATTTATTCTTTGACTTAGATTATGATGCTGTATTATTATCAGCCTACAATCGTCCTACCACTGGGCTTACCTTCCCACATGAAAAACCTGGCATGTTGTAAAAATAAAGTACTTAGTAACCATCTGTTTCTAGTTTTATAGTAAAATATTTATTATTATTACTAATTAAATGCAGAATCCGACACTGCAAAAGCGGCTTAACTCGAACGAAGGTAATTCAACGGGATGTGTGTTAAAAAAAAATAAGTTTCTACGCTTTACCAATTATGTGGTCCAAAGCTTCTATTGAAACTTGTTTAAAATGGTTTACTGTAACAGATAAAAACACATAAATAATATATGCTTATTTATACATAGAAAACACCCAGATCTAAACCATAGAAAACCCCTTTGTTTTCTAAATTCAATCGACCTGTGAAAGTATATCAAAAACTTGAATAAAGATGATATTGTGATTTTAGGGTTCGGTTCTAACGACAGTGATATTCATAAATTTCATTCTAATTTGTGCATAGCTATTAATATGTTGGCAAGTTCGACTATATACATTGCCCCTATTCGTAGAAATCCATACTTTAATGAAAGTCATATGTATAATTGTATGAAATTGTGGACTAAACACTTTGACAAATGTACCTTAATTGACATTAATGATTTCATGTTTTGTTCCGACTCTAATTTTATAAAGAATATCTGTTATAAAATTAATTCATACATTGACTATTGTGAATATAAAAAGCAATTTTTGACATTTAAAAATTTACGTAATATAATGAAAAGTAATGTAAGTAAGGATAACGTTAAGTACACTAATACTGCGAAATCTCCGAAAAGAGGTACAATTCCTTTTTATTTTAAGGTCCTAAATAACTCTGTCAACGTAAATGCTGACAAAATATCGTTAAATTCTACACCAACTAATATTAATAATAGTGAAACCTTTTTTCGAGACTAAAGATTCAGACTTTAAAGTACTGCATCAAAACATTGCCAGTGTTTTATCGAAAAAAGAAATACTAGACTTGACTATCTTGGAGTTAATTGAAGAAAATAAGGAACCTGATGTAATATGTTTAACTGAAACATTTCTAGAGTCAGGCCATGAAAATTATGTTAAAATTGAAAATTATCAATTAATGTCTTCATTTTGTAGGAATAAAAAGAGGTGTGGCTTGCATATCAGCTAAAAAGGGTATTATTTGTAAGGAATTAATGTGCACAAAAAAATATGCCTTGCCAAAAAGTTTTGAATGTTGTGGCATTGAAATTATAGCTAATAGGTTAATCATCATTTGTTTGTATAGAATACCAACATCGGATCCTAACATTTTCTTAACTAATCTTGAAAATTTATTAAATGAGATATTCAGCAAATATAAATATAAAATAAAAATAGTCTTGGCTGGTGATATAAATATCAACACAATAAATAAAAATAAAGTGACAGAAGATCTAAATGACTTAGTTCAAAACTATAATTTAACACTGCATATTACAGTACCCACTCGAAAACAGTCGTGTATAGATCATATAATAAGCAACATGGAAAATGCTTCAGCATTAGTCTTACCACTGCATCTCTCTGATCATGAAACTGCACAATTATTGAGTTTCCCGATAAAGAATAAATATGCAGGTCCTCGGTCTTACTCCATTTACAGGAGAGACTATAGTTGTGACAATATCTCGAAGTTCAAAGACTGTCTAAAAAGCATCTCTTGGTCAGACATCTATAATGATACCGATTTGAATGATGGTTTCAATAAATTCCATGAACTGTTCACACTTTTTTACAAATTATGCTTTCCAAAAATAAAAATAAATATCGACATCTCTAAAAAAAGAAGAGTAATTGGGTAACAAAAGGATTGAAGCTAGGTTGTAAAATTAAAAGGAAATTTAGATACATATATTATAAAAATAAAACACAATTAAACAAGGATAAATATTTACGTTATTCAAAATTGCTAAAGAAATGTATTAATGCTTCTAAAAAAAAATCAAACATTGACTTTATCCATAAAAGTGAAAATAAATGTAAAGCGTCTTGGAGCATAATAAAAAATGAAATAACTGGTACGAAGCATTCACTTAAACATATAAGTGAATTAGGTATAAACAATACAACATTGACGGATCCTCTTAGCATAGCTACAGCATTCAATGATCATTTCGTAAATTTATCAAACGGTGAATTTCATAACAACATAAAAAAAAATGCAACCTCAAATATTAAATTCTATGTTCCTTAAACCTCTTAGTGATACAGAAGTAAGAAAAGAAATAATGTCATTAAAAAACACCAAATCCGAAGGATATGATGAAGTTTGCACTAAGGTATTAAAGGATTGTGTGAATGAATTCATTGCCATTTTAACTCATTTAATAAACTTATCGTTTTCTACTGGTATGTTTCCAGAACTGCTTAAACTTACAATAGTAAAACCTTTGTTCAAAAAAGGAAAAACCGACGATATTGATAATTATCGTCCTATTGCAATAATATCAGTTTTTTCTAAAATATTTGAAAAGTGTATGCATGGGCGGTTGGTTGATTTTTGTAATGAGTTCCATTTATTACATAGAGATCAATACGGTTTTCAAAAAACACAAATCAACCACATTGGCGATACATAAACTTATGAAAACGATTTTGACAGGTATTAACAACAAAAAATTGACAACTGGTATATTTGTAGACCTATCAAAAGCATTTGATCATGTATCACACCAATTGCTTATAAGAATACTCGAAATGATTGGTGTACGAGGTCATGCATTAGAGTGGATAAAGTCGTACATTAGCAACAGAAAACAGTGTGTAGTTATAGAAAAACTCAGCGACAAAAATGAAATTGTAGCGTATTCAGCACAATATAAACACAATCAATATGGTGTGCCACAAGGTAGCGTATTGGGCCCAGTGTTGTTTATTATTTATATTAATGACATTTTTCATGCAACCGGTTATCAATGCGTCGCATTTGCTGATGATATTTCTGTAGTAGTAACTTCAACTAAAACAATAGCAGAACATGAAAATAACATAAATAAGACTGTATATAACTTAATTGAATTTCTTGACATGCACAGTTTAAAAACTAATTTGACTAAAACTAAATATATGCAATTTAATAAATATAAAAATATTAACCTTGACATTAAGTATAAAGACATTAATATTGATGAAGTAAAGCATATTCAATTCCTGGGAATAATAATAGATAGTGATATAAATTGGAAAATGCATATAGACAATATTTGTACCCGAATTAATAAATTTGTATACGATCTAAAGTGTATCAGAACTGTAACGAACTTAAATACTGCGATTGTTGCTTACCATGCTTATGTGGGTTCCATTTTACGATATGGGTTACTGATATGGGGCAATAGTTCTCATATTAACAGAGCTTTTATTGCCCAAAAAAAATGTTTAAGAGCATTATATGGTGTTCCACCACGGACTTCTTGCCGTTATTTATTTAGTCAAATGCAGTTACTGACTCTAACATCGCTTTATATTTTAGATACATGTGTATTTGTAATGTAGAATAAGCATTTATTTTAAAGAGCATGTGATATCTATCCAACAAATACTAGAGATTTGAACAGGTTGGTACTTCATGTAACTCCAAAAACAATGCAGTACAAAAAAAGCTGTTTGACTATGTGCATCAATATCTTTAATAAAATACCGAAAGAATTTAGGACCTTAAATATAAATAATTTTAAAAGACACTTGGGTACATGGTTAAAATCACACACCCTGTATGACTTAAAAGAATTTTTTGACATTAGAGGATAAATTGTGTTGTAGTGTAATTGTGTTGTGTAATAGAGCAATGTCATATCAAAATGGGGAAATTAGTACCTACCTACATTATTTTAATGTGAATATATTGCATGCTAATTAATTTGGCTAAACATGTTTAGTGCTTATTATTAAATATTACATCATTTATACCATGTTTAACTGCAAATAAAGATTATGATTATGATTATGACCGAAAATTGAACCCGGAACCTCAGAGATGGCGCGACGCCAGAAGCGGCGTGCTAACCACTCAAGCACGGAGGTCGTTGAGTAAATAGCCTATATACTCGTGATGTCCCACTGCAATACAAAGGCCTCCATCATTGAGCCATATACATAGATCGGTAAAGTAAGGCTTAATCAATGGGTCAACATAAAACGAAGAACCTATCAAACTAAAGCCCGCACGGCCTATTACTTTTCCTATTAGTTATAACCACACCATTTCGGAGTTCATTAAGCGTCATATAGACGAGCAGGTCGTTTCTCATGCGCATTGTTTGTCTCAGTCAACGAGAAGGCGAAAAAAACATGTAAAATAGTGTTTGCTTCTCAATTTACAACTGACACATTGTAACAAAGAAATTAATTGATGTTAGTAATGAAGGAAACTAATGAATGAATCGTTGTAGAGTAGTTGCTCGATACAGAGATTTTTAGGGATGCTTTTGTTACTTTTACATAGTTACATACAGTCACGGGTAGTAAGCCCTAAGAGGATTTGTTAGGGGAATTTTGCAAACGCATTATTCAGTTGCAGCGAATTTCAGAATCGCATTTTTTAGCGAATCAATATTTCAAGTTGGATATATTTTGCGACCGCCTTATTCAGTTGCAGCGGATTTCAGGATCGCATTATGTAAGCGTAAAACATTTTCAATCATGCAGCATGCATCGGGGGTTGGCCCTCCTGCTCGGGGGGGTCAGGGGGCCTGAGGCCCCACGCTATAAAGAAAAAGTTAAGTATGCAAAACTAGAGTTCTGTCGGTTAGGTTAGGCTACAAATGCTGGGGTGCAAATTTGGGAACCTCCTCGTGGTGCACCCTGTGGTAAGGCCTCTCGGCCCACGTTCAGCGTGGGACAAGGGGCCTTATGCAAATCCCTGGCGTCCCTTCTGGGCGCCGAATAACGTAGGTGGTGCCCCTTCTGGGCATCGCACCCCCTTCAACGCGCGTCCCTTCTGGACCGCACAGCGGGTCACTCTGACCTGCGGGGGGGATCGAGCGGCTTTGAGGGGAGTTTTGACGGCGCCCCTTCTGGGCGTCGTTACACGGGGGTGTATGCGGTAGTTGGCGCCCCTTCTGGGCGCCTTTCAGGCAAAGGTGCCGTCGTTGCAGGGCGCGGCGACGGGCGCCCGTTTTAGGACGGGTTGGTGGGCGGCTAACAGCCCACCCCCTAGCGACCAAGGGGGGATGGTAAACCTTTATTTCCAAAACGCAATGAAAGGTTTACCACGAAAAGAGAGTTTGCCATGCTGTCCGGCTGGCGCCCGGCGCACGAGGTTACCCGGGACCTCGTGTGACAAATTGACTACCGAAGGCCTTGCAGGAGCGCGTGACCAGGCTCCTGTAGCGGCTAATGCTACTGGTGGTGGTAGAAGGAGGGAGGTTAGTGGTAGGTCCGGGAAGGACGGAGAGGCCGGGGACGCGTCCGGGGAAGCGCTCGCGAGGGCTAATGGCTCGAGCGGCGTGGAACCGGCGGTGCCCGGTGCGGGTGGCGCCAGTCGCTTCGACTGGGCGGCCGAGATGGCGCGGGAGAGAGACTTCGACCCGGAGTGCGCGCAGATGGTGGTAGACCTCGTCGAGGAGACCCGAAAGCGCTCGTTGGCTGCCGCGCGGATGGACTCCACTAGCAGTGGGTCCGTCGGATCTGGTGGAAGCAAGCCGGGAGGTAGACCCAAGAAGGCCCCCAAGAAGGCCTCCTCCCAGAACGACGAGGATGACCGCCTGAACCGGCGGTTCAGGGAGCACGAGACCAACGCGAAAGGGTTGTCGAGGAGCTAGTTGCGTCAGGAGGTCAATCGGGGCGTGGAAGAGATGGCGCATGCGATGCATGAGATGTCGGAGACCTCTGCCAAGGCGAAAAGGGTGTATGCCCGGGCACAGGACGACCTTATGGCCGTCGTGGCGGGCGCGTGGGCGCTCAATCAGATGCCCTCAACTGAGGAGAATGTCGAGCGTCTCCAGCTGGAGAACGGGGAGCTCCGCCGAGAGGTGGAATCACTGCGGGCCGAGGTCAAAGCCGTGAGGGAGGCGCAACAGGCGCCCAGACCGGCCCGCAGCGGGAAGGGGGACACCCCTTCAATGAAGGATGCGGCGACGCAGGCGGCCGCAGGGGACGTGCCGCCCCGCAGCGGTGAGGAGGGCGCTCCTTCGACGAAGGACCTGCTGGAGGCCCTAAAGAGGGATGTGCTGGAGTCGCTGGGAGGGCGACTGGCCAGCATCGAGAGTCGCCTCCCAGCCGAGCCCCCCAGGAGGCCGCCGTTGGCGAGCGATGGTGGGAAAACGGGGTTGAGTTACGCCGGGGCCGCTGGATCCCATAGCGCCCCCGTCACTCCCCCGAAGGAGCTGGCACCGCCAGCCGAGTGGAGGTCCGCGGCCTCGAGGAAGACCAGGGCTAAGGCCAGGAGAGCCAAGGCCGCGGCGGACCGGGCCCCTCAGACGGGAAACGACCCGAGGAGGAAGGAGAGGGCGAGGCCCCCCCCCCCAAACTGGAGCTGCCACGATCGGCAGCCGTGGTCGTGACGATCAAGCCGGAGGCAGTGGCCAAAGGGGTCACGTACGCCTCAGTCATGAGGACGGCAATGGCGCAGATCGACCTGGAGGGGATCGGGCTGGACACAGTCCTGGTGCGGCAGTCCGCGGCGGGAGGTCGCAAGCTGGAGGTTCCGGGCGTTTCCAGCGGCCCCATGGCCGATGCCCTGGCGGAGCGATTAAGGAAGGCCGTGCCGGAGGACGTAGTGGTGAGCAGGCCGTGCCGGATGGCTGAGGTTCGGCTTGTGGGTATCAACCCGGACATGGCGGACAAGGGGGAGGGAATTGGGAGAGCAATCGCAGACGGGACGGCTTGCGATGCAGAGCGGGTGTATGTGGGGCCGATCCGGGCCGGGCCGTCGGGCCTGTACTCTGCCGTGGTTCGGCTCCCAGTTGCGGCAGCAAAGGTGCTGGTGGAGAACGGGTCCGTCACCTTTGATTGGGCCAGTGTGAGGGTCGAGGCGCTGGATAGGCGCCCTACAAGGTGTTTTGTGTGCTACGGTGTGGGCCACTTAAGTTACTTTTGTGACTCTAAGGCCAGCCGTAGCGCACTGTGCTTCCGGTGTAGCGCCCCGGGGCACCGGGCGGCGGAGTGCAGGGAGGAGAAGGCGGTGTGTGCGGTGTGCCGGGAGGCAGGACTCCCGCACGCCCACCACATGGGTAGAAGGAGGTGCCGTCCTCCGGAGTCAAGGGCTAGGAGGGCCCCTTGGCCGCGGGCCCCACCTGCGGCGGAGAGAGTGTGAGGGAGGGCGCGAGGCCTATGGAGGTGGCGGAGTTGCCGGAGGGGCCGAAGACGGCCGAGGACGGGCAGCGGGCGGAGGGGGAGTCGAGGGTGGCATAAATGCCGCCCTCCTCCACCAGGCTCGTGAGCCGGCTGGTGGCGGTCCATGTGTGGCTTTGGCATGGGTATGATCATACCTCCCCAAAAGCCCAAGGGTCGGAGGACCGATGTCTTGCCTTGTGTTTGTCCTGTGCTGTCCCTGTATCTGTGATCCTTGAGGATCGCGTGCCCATAGAGGGTGGGCACGCTGGTATGTGTTGTGCTGTGCGCGAAGTCGCCCGTGTGTCGGCGCGTGACCGCTGGCGGTCATAGGTTGGCACACGGGCGACGGGGTGACCGTCGCGGATTAATCCCTAGTGGAAGGCACCGCGGCATCCACCTCAGCTTTCAGCTTCGGATTGAGTGGCCCCCAGGGGTTTAGTGGGTATCCCCCTCCGTCTCGCCCTCCCAGCCGGGTTATACCTGGCAGCTGACTTGGAGCCTCTCTCCTTGTCAGTGGGGGCGGAAAGGCGGACGGACGAGTCCCACATAACCGGGTGCCTCTTCAAGGCCCCGGTACTCGTAACGAGTTACCCTGGGAAAAAAAAAAAAAAAAAAAAAAAAAAAGGCTACAAATGCTACCTACTCTGAAATTCACTACAACTAAAAAAGGAGATCGCGAAATTCATCTAATAATAAATTTATGGGAACAAAAATAAAGCATTCGCTAAAAAATGTGACCCTAAAATTAGCTGCTACTGAATAAAGCGTTCGCGAAATTCATCTAACAAATCCCTAAGAGCGGTTTCGCACCATGTCCGATCCGAATCCGATCCGAACACGTGAAAATACGGTCCGTAGCAGTCGTAGAACTATTTCTATGGTAGTTTACGCACTTGATCAGACCTACATCATCAGATTACTTTTCGTCATCCGAGCATTTTGACATTGACAATGACATAATATGTAGTATTATGAAGAATCCGCGTAAAATGACGTTTAACAGAAGGTGGCCCCTGAGTTGTTTAGACTTATATCAGTGATCCGAGTTTCCTAGACCCGTATTTTCACAGGTTCGGATCGGAAGTAGTGCGAAACCTATCTTATATGTAGTTAGATACAGAGTAGGCAATGAGGACCGCAAAATCAGTCCTCTGCCCATAGTACCCGTTTCACCGAATAACTACTACACATGTGCTCAGCTTGACAGGTGGTGAGCACATCGCCGCTCTTGGCGTTTTTTTTAAAAAAACTAGTAGACCCGACAGACGTTGTCCTGTCCAAATCACAACGACAACTCAACTGACAGGAAAAAGATAAATGTCGCAAAGAATAATTAAGAAAACTGTAAAAAGTTTTTAGCAACCAATTAAGTAATACCCATATTACACGACGTCGTTTTATGTTTATAGTTTTAAGGATTTTCACTATTTTTTCTCACCGTTTAAATCTTCCCTGAACTTTCACAAATATTTCAAGATCAAAATTAGCCAAATCGGTTCGGTTATTCTCGAGCTTTTGCGAGACAAACGAACAGCATATAATTTTTTTTATACAGTGTGTTCGGGATAGGGCTAGCGATATTTTAAGGTCATGTTATACAATCTTTTTTGTGTAGGAAAGCATCCCCCCTTTGAGAATTTATTGCCTTCTGATAAAATGGCCGCTATTTTAAATTTTCAGGATTTTTTTTCTGTTGCTGTATAGATAAAAAGCACATTTGCAGTTGTTATTTGGTGGAACGTGGACTGTGACTGTGCACTATTTTTGTGGTCGCCATTAAAGGTGCTATTATAAGCAAACTCATGACTTCAATTACTTTTTAAAACAAAGTAGATATTTTATTGAAACAAAACGTAAGAAATAATAAAAACAATAGCACAACTTAATTAATACATACATATAATCACGACTATTATCCCCGAAGGGTTAGTCAGAGACTAGGCAATGAGGACTGCAAAAGCAGTCCTCTACCATAGGCCCTTACCACCCTACCGTACACATTAACTTAGAACTAAAGAAAAGTTTTTATATTTACGGAAATTGTTAGAGTACGAGTAGTACCACAGTATAAATAATATAAGCTAAAGCAGTGCGGAAACTAGGCATTTTTGTTGTTTTATATACCTACGCGCCAATTGAGCGACTTAGGGTTGTCCACTTATTTTTGTAAAATTTAAAAAGTTTTTGTTTAGTTAGCGTTGTATCTCAGCAGCGCTTTTTTTGTGATAACTAGCATTAAGGTTGTCACTTTTAATTTTTATAAAATTAACAGTTCTTTTTTATTATTTATCAACAAGTTTATTTGGGTTCTATAATGTTCAAATAATCGAATTAATTGACTAGTTTACAAACAAAATTCCCTAATTAAAAAATCTTCGTCGTCTGTGGGCGTGCGGCGTTTTGAGCGTTTGTACGTAGCTTCCTTACAGCTTTAGCTTATATTTATACTGTGGTAGTACTCCGTGCAGTCTCTGCATGTAATATTGCTCTACACTCCTCACTAGCTAAGATCAGTCATTCCAATCCATCAAACATTGCTTTAGGCCATCCGTCCACCGTGACTTCTGCGATTGCCCTCCGATATGCTTACGTATTATGTTTACTTTTAATTAGCTGACACGGGCATCGGTTAGTGTTGCCATAGTTGGCGATGGCCGTTCCTACTAAGAGTAATGGCGGCGGCGGCGGAAAGCGTGGGAAATGATTTACGGATCTGTGATGTTGCGTTCGATTGTGTTATTAGATTTTGTTACTGTGATGATGGCATTAAGTATTGTAATACTCTCCCATTGCTGAACAAAGACCTGCGTTATTGAAAGCAAGTCATCGATACTGTTTATAGGTATTGACTCAATGACCATGCTTGCCAAATATTGATCATAAACTCTGACTTAGCATCAAAAAATCCGTAATACACCCTTCATATTAATTGATCCCGCCATTTCCCTTCAGACCTAGACCAACACCTTCTGATATCAGACAAAGCGCTTTGCCACTCGGCCACCGAAGCGTTGCATATAATTATACACCCTTAATTTTTATTCATCATCATCATCAGCCTATAAACGTCCCACTGCTGGGCACTGGCCTCCCACGTGGACAATAGCACGTGGGGATATTGGGCCATAACCCACCGCGCTGGCCCAATGCGAGTTGGTGGGTTTAACGACTGCCATCTTACGACAACAACCGGGACCAACGGCTTAACGTGCCTTCCGAAGCACGGAGGAGCTCGAGATGTTATAAATTTGGTCACCCTGGCATTGCGAAAGTTGCTTATCAAGCAAGATCGCAAGCCGAACGCGCTAGCCGCTGAGCCATCGAGCTCCTCCCAATATGTGCAAAAGTGACAAAAAATGTTGACCTCCCATACTATTGTCGTCAGCTGATCGGAAAGTTTTGTATGGGAGGTCGGAATCTTTTATGTCATGGGTTTCTTGAGAAAACTTTAGTTAAAGTTAATTTTGGAAAAATATTAAGGGTAGGACGCCATTTTGAAAATAGTGGGGTTAAGTGCATTAATTAATTGCCTTACCCTTTAGATTTCAAAAAACTGTATTTTTACTGATTTTTTATATGAAACCTATACCATAAGGTTGCATTTTTGTAATGAAAATAAAAAATTTAAGGAAATAAAATTAAAAAAATATATAATCAAAACAGCACCGTAGTGCAAACATGGCCGTAAGATTCATGCCGAATTTCGGTACAAAAACTCTTATAATTATAAAATTATATTATTTTAGTTAATACCTTACTATTAAATACAAAGCTAATATGTTAATCTAAAACTTAAAGTAACAAAAAGATACATGCGCATATATTTTTTTACAATTCTAGCTTTACACACCAGCCGGACGTAAACAACGCGAGTCGAGCGCGTCGAGAGCGAGACACTTTTATAAGCAACTGTCTCTGTCGTTGCCATTTTCTGTTAACCCATAGTCTGTCTCTGTTTTATGATCTAACGTTCGTGTGAGTTAAAAGAGTGCAGAACCTGTTTTGTTTACATTTATTCAGCCAAAACCGACGCACTACGTCATCGTCCCGCAGCGGGACAAATGCACATGAGTGCCTAAAAATGTCATCCCGGAGCGGGACAAATGCACATGTCCGACAAATGCGAAATGGCGTTTGCCACTCGAAGGGTTAACTTCTTTTAAACTAATAAAAATTAAGGGTGTATATAGATGCGACCACATAAATGTCACTGCTGGCCTTTTCTTTATTATAGGTAAAGCTCATAGCCGAGTTCCAGCCATATCAGGAGACTCGGATGGTAACGCGGGGCTTTTCCGTCAAGAAGGGACCCACTAACGACCCCAGCATATACCGTCATTAGTACGGGGTGATCTGGTACGCCTGTTGAGCAATCACTAGAGTACACTTCTGCAGCGTGCCACCCGCCAGCTAAAACACTAGGGTGAGACTTATTTCTTCGGACCGGTTCCTCTTCAGCTCTCGCGTTGGCAAGACGGCGCCGCGCCGGCGTTGCAGTGTTTTTGGAGGGTATGCCTTCGTCACTTGACAGACGCTTGTACCAGGAAAAAGAGACGGTGCTAAAGGAGTCCCATCCCGGAGCCTATACGAGCCGGGTGGTTACATAGAGCTTTTCCCTGCGACCAAAGGACCCAGAGAAACACGAGTTTTACTGACTTTGATTTGATTGGGGGGTCAAAGTTGCTCGCGTCCGTTGGTTTACCCTTGAGACCCTACACGTGATCCCTGGGTGGTGCTAAATGAGTGACACCAACTGAGTGGTAGAGCCACGCTGCGTTGCAGCACACATTGGGCCGGCTCGCCCGGCGTAATACCACCCTCTCACTAATATTCGGCGTGAAATAATGGCACTTGGTGCTGTTGTGTTTCGTCCGACCAGTGAGGGTTCCGGAGGCCCCTTCCCCCCCCCCCTCCCAATTCCTATTCCTTCCTTAAACCTATTCCTCCCTTAAAGGCCGGCAACGCGTCTGCGATTCCTCTGGTTTTGCGGGTGTCCATGGGCGGCGGTGATTACTCTCCATCAGGTGACCCGCCTGCTCGTTTGCCTCCCTATTATATAAAAAAAAAAAAAAAAAAATCATGTTTACATAACGACAATAAGTACGGAACCGAAGCAACGCCACCTGGTGACAAACATTGCCATATTTATTAAATAGCTTACCGTAGGATATCAGACTTGAGCCTGACAAGGCCAAAAGAGAATGACCTTTTTACTATGGGAGTTAGGCTACTTTTTTAGCTAGCTAGCGTAACTCAGCGCTTTAATGAAATAAATAGTAATCAATAGCTGCCATGCTCTGAATTATGAAGAAAAAATTACATTACAATATCATGCGGGAGTTTGAAGCTATCTTCATTTTTAGCTTAAGACTTTTTAGGTATTTTCAGGTTATGACAACTGTTATCGTATCAGTTCAGTTCAGCATTTATTTATCACTTGACTCTTAACGCGGCGTTCTATAGAAAACCTTTTTTAACAGTAATCATTATAACATAAGAGAACACTTTTGATATGTGAATGATTAAGACGCAATAGATTTCGAATAGGCTTGTTTGGTCATTCTCCTTTAAGTTAAAATTTAAAAAATACTTTTAAGTTTACGTTAGTTTGACTGTCACGGTGACTGAAAGAATGTGTCATTTACACTCGCACTAAATAATTATTTTTTATAATTAGAGAGCTTATTCTGACAAGCCGAAGTGCAGCATGTAATCCAGCCTTGTGACCACGCCTGCGCTATTGTTATCAACTGCGTGCGCCGCCGCTGTAGCGCCTGTGGAGCAAGGAGCACCCGATGATTTTTGGCGTTGGTGATCCGTCATATGCCACCTTCCTTCTGTCACAACATATCAAGCTGCCTTTCGTCGCCTCGACGACGGCTCCGCTTCGGCCAATAGTGTAGCGTTGAGCCTACAATTTTTCGTGCTGCTGACGTTTCGCGCCTGCGCCCGCCGTACTTAAAGACTGTCAGCCTGTTTTATATTTATTTGTTTACTTTTTTTTAGGGTTTATTAATGTTTGTAGTTACATATTGTAAGTTATAAGTGTTTTCGAATGCAAACTCAAAGCCAAGATGCAGGGACTTCCACTGATAACGCGATCGTGTCTGTAGAAAATCTTGTACAGTGCTTACAATGCCCCCAGGCCCGTCTGTTCAAAAGTGAAAGAGGCCTGCGCATTCACATTGGCAAATGCCACAAACAGGCCACGGCACCGGCTCCAACACCCACGCCACATGCTTCTATTCCCAACTCCACCGCTGCTGATCAACCCTTTTGGCAAACAATATCTGCACTAAAACATTCCGTGCCAGTTTTAAAACGAATACCGCGAGGTGCGAGAGTGGCAGTGTCCAAGAAGCTCGCCGAAACTATTCGCAAGACAGTGCATGAGAACACAAGACAGGCTTGGGAGCACTTATTAACTTTTCCATACCGCGTCCTGCATGTTTCCAGAGATCCACTCAATAATGCCTCCCTCACTTCTCGTGTTAAGCAAAATTGCATTTCGGACTGCTTAGATGGCAATATTAGTATCTATTCCGCCTCTCCAAATTATAATATTTATAAGTATGTAGAAAACAAGATAAGTGAGGGAGACATTAAGGGGGCAGCGCGGCTCCTTTTTTCTAATGACACGATCGCTCCTGACTGCCCAGAAACCCTCACCGCCTTACGTAGTAAGCACCCCTCATCTACGCATGTACCACTTACACATATTTCTGCGAACTCCACCGCCGTTGACGCCTCAACTACACCTATACAAGCGTTAGTAGATACCGTTCGCGGTGCCATCTTTTCTTTTCTTCCAGGCTCTGCGGGCGGTCTTGACGGCCTCACCCCACAGCACCTTAAAGATCTCACCAGTGGTTGTTGCGGTGAGGCAGGCGATTCCCTGCTTCAGGCGTTGACAAGCCTGTGTAATCTGATGTTGCGGGGTGAGGTAGCACAAGATGTTGTGGATATTTTATACGGAGCAAACCTCTGCGCTCTGAGGAAGAGGGATGGTGGCATTCGCCCCATTGCCATTGGCTCTACTTACCGGCGCCTCACAGCTAAAATTTGTTGCCAATCTGTAAATTTTCTAACTAATTACTTCCAACCGAAGCAGCTAGGTTTTGGCAGCAAAGGAGGCTGTGAGGCAGCTGTCCACTCACTCCGATCATTTTTATTTAATCAGGGCGGTGATGTGGTATTGAAAGTCGACGTTAAAAACGCTTTTAACTCTGTCGACAGGGTCGCCATGTTGGATCAAATAAAATCAAAAGCTCCTGCATTATTACCATTCATGATGCAGTGTTATAACAACCCATCCAATCTTTTGTATAAGAAACACCTCATCTCATCTGCCGTAGGATGCCAACAGGGCGACCCTTTGGGCCCAGCTATTTTTAGTCTCGCCATTCACCCGGTCATCGAGCAACTAAATTCAAAATTTAACGTGTGGTATCTAGATGATGGGACTCTAGGCGGCGATGCATCAACTATCCTTTCGGACCTCCTAATCCTAGTCCGCGAGTTCCAAGCCATTGGTTTGGAGCTTAATTTTGCTAAGTGCGAACTTTTCATAGCGGACAGTTGCGTCGACAGACACGGTATAATATCCAGCTTTAGAGACGTTGCTCCTCTCTTAAAAGTGATAGACGAAAGTTCTCTTCACCTCCTGGGGTCTCCTATTCTAGATGATTCCTTCCAAAATTTTATATCATCAAAATTACAAAATTTTAGTGATACATTAGACCGCCTTTTCAAAATTAATTGTCACATGGCTTTCGCTTTAATTCGCTATTCACTTTTCGTTCCTAAGTTCACGTATGTCTTGCGGTGCTGTCAGCTGTGGAAGTTTCCTGACCTTCTTGCCAGCCTAGATAGCACCATAAAACATACCACTGTCTTCCATTTTAAACATTAACTTCAGTGACCGCTCTTGGTCCCAAGCATCACTTCCAATTAGATTCGGTGGCCTGGGTATCCGTAAAACTGCTGACGTTTCTCTCCCGGCGTTCTTGTCCTCGGTCCATGCCTCCCTACCACTTACAAATAAAATACTGGACCGAACATCCAATTCCTTTTTGATACCCTACATGGACGAGGCCAAGGCCGCCTGGAGCGCATCTTGCCCGTGTTCTGATCTTCCAAACAACACTTCCTCCCAAAGGCTTTGGGATGGGCCCCTCTGCGAACTGTTGCGAAATAACCTTGTCAACACGTCTTCTAGTTCCGCAGAGCGTGCCCGCCTTTTAGCTGTAGGGAGATGGGAGTCGGGTCTTTGGTTGCAGGCACTACCCTCATCGAACACGGGTACTTTGCTAGACCGCAGCACTTTTCGCCTAGCCACTGCCCTGCGTCTTGGCGCCCCCAGTATCGTCCCCCATCAATGTCGTTGTGGCGCACCGGTAGACACCCTCGGACACCACGGGCTGTCCTGTACACGGAGCGCTGGCCGCATTGCCCGCCATCATTCTTTGAATGACATCGTTCGTCGAGCTCTAGTCACTGCCGGAATTCCAGCCGTACTAGAGCCCGCCGGCCTGGCGCGCGATGATGGCAAGAGGCCGGACGGCATGACCCTGGTACCTTGGAGGGTGGGACGGGCACTGGTGTGGGATGCTACATGTGTCGACACGCTTGCCCCGTCCCATCTTCCAAGTTCATGCATCAATGCTGGCTCGGCTGCAATTAATGCGGAGAACCTCAAACGGCGCAAGTATGAGAATCTGACTGGAGATTTCATATTTGAGCCGTTTGGGGTGGAGACGTTAGGACCGTGGGGTTTGGGTGCCCACCAGCTCTTTAGAGATATTTCTAAAAAACTGGTGGAAGCCACCCGAGACCCCAGAGCCAGCAGCTATCTGGGTCAACGTCTTAGCCTCGCCATCCAGCGCGGCAATGCGGCTAGTATTCTGGGTACTCTGCCTGATGGGGATGATCTGGGCGAATTCTTTTTTTTATAGTTTTCTATTTATCTTTTTAAGTTGTAAATATTTTAATTTTAATATTAGATGTTACTTTTGTTATTTTTTATAATAATATCATTTAAAGTAAAAAAAAAAAAAAAGTTAGTAAAGCACAATAATATCATATAAGTATATATATCATAAAGTTATATTATGTTTAAATATTTATATATAGGTGTAATTATAAACTATTGTTTTGTTAATGAGACTGTTGATCTCACAGTCAAACTGAATTAATCGGTTTTGTGGGACCTTACCTAATGTAAGTTATAATCTTTGTAATAAATAAATAAAAATAAAAAAAATACAAGAGGTAAAGGTTAATTTCAAAAAATCGATGGTGTCTCCACATCTACAGGCGATCTTGTAAGTTAAGCCGCTTTTGTAATGCCAGGTCACCAAATTACTAAATTAATAAATCTCAAATGGCAGGAACAGGGTTCCTGCTGTAAGATGGCAGCTGTCAAAGACCACAAGCTCGCATTGATCAAGCTTTGAGGGTTAGAGCCAGATGATTCCCATGTCATCGTCAGCATAAACGTCCTGCTGCTGGGCACACGCCTTCCCACATGATAACGGTACATGGGGGATTGGGCCATAACCCACCACGCTGGGCCCATGTGGGTTGGTGGATTTGTGGGTTGGTGGGTTGCGTTTGATACCCACGTGCTATTGTTTTTATAGCCCTGACGTGACACCTGTATAGACCGATGATGAATGATAACTGAACTATTTTTAATAATCGAAAATAGATCTATATTTTCAGTCATACTCAAAAGAAAATTATGTTACTATTGCACGAACTGTTTGTTTTTGATAGGTCACGTTTTCATCCGCTCTCAAACAGTCTGATTCACTTTTTCATTGTCAACTAATATACAGTTGAAAGTTTCTGAACGTGCCCAATGACCGGAGGGCTTAACTAATAGTTAGGAGCATTTACCAACTTAACTTTGCGTTCGCGTGACCTTTATTTGTATGAGTGTAAGTCCTGATTTTGCAGAATAGTAAAAATAAAGTTGGGTTTCACAAAGGGTCGAATCGTTGGCTGGCTATTTAAATTGAGCCTCCGTCAGTAGGTCTCAGCGGGGAGCACACCCTTAATTGGGAACGCAATATGTTATATCTTCGGCATTGGTGTGATTGGATCATTTTGAATTGGAGCGTAAAAATATTCTTTTAATCGTAATCGTGTGAGACGTTTAAATAAAGTGCAAGTACTATGGATTGACTATGGCTGCCTGATTAATTCCTATCTACATATTTAGTAAGATATTTTGCTACTACTATTTAAAAATGTGACTAGTTTAGAAATATTAACTATGAATGAGTGTTTCGGGAATCTATAGGCTTCTAACATTATTTTTGTCTTATATATTTTTTTTATTCTTCTGTTATAAGATATATTATAGGTAATAACATTTAATACTATTTTTTGTGTTATTATAAATCGTCGGTAGTTTCAGTTGTTTTTTAAATACTATTTAGATTTTAACACGAACCCAGTCAGGGCATGACAACATAATTTTTTTAAATATATTGTCATCGTATCAAAAAACTTCCAAGAATTGCTAAAATGTTGATGTATTATTTTTATGTTTCTGTCTTTTATTTCTGTTAATAAAATTTATGAATTGCTAAAGCATAAAATTTATTAACTAAAACATTATCACGAATTAATGTTTTTATTTTAGCGTTTTATTAATGCTTAAATATACTTAAGTAAAATTTTAAACACTGAAAAAAGACGACAACCTCAGGCGGGAATTGAACCACGCACCTTCCGCATTCCGGGCGGCTGCCTTAACCACTTGGCTACCGAGGTCTGGCTTTCAACCGTCGAAATTTGTCAGTGCTTGATGCTTATGTTCGATTCCCGCCTGAGGTTGTCGTCTTTTTTCAGTGTTTAAAATTTTACTTAAGTATATTTAAGCGTTAATAAAACGCTAAAATATAAAACATTAATTCGTGATAATGTTTTAGTTAATAAATTTTATGCTTTAGCAATTCATAAATTTGTCGACAAAGTAAAGCCAGTTCGAGACACTGGTAAAAAAGTGACGGCAAATATATCTCAGCGTGGAAAATCAATGTTTATGTCACCTTGTTTGCCTCACCATATAAATAAAATTATAAATAACCTCAAAAATACAAATAGTACAGGATATGATGGAGTAAGTACAATAATAATGAAGTCTGTTAACAATTACATATGCACTCATCTTAGTTATTTAATTAATCTTAGCATAACGACAGGCTAGTTTCCACAAGATCTGAAGATGACTATAGTAAAACCTTTATTTATAAAAGAAAACAAAGAACTAGTAGAATATTACAGACCTATAGCTCTGATATCAATATTCTCAAAGATATTTGAACAATATTTTTATGGTGAAATTAATTCTTATCTAGAAAAGAATTGCATTTTATGTAATGAGCAAAAAGGTTTCCGCCAAAATAAAACAATCAACATGGCAATATATGACTTTTTCAAGAACGTTATTTCTCAGGTTGATAAAAGAATTCCCATTTGCTCTATATTCTGTGATATGACACAGGCATTTGACTATGTTGACCACAATATTTTAATTAGTAAACTTGAAACTTATGGGATTAGTGGTAATGTTTTAGATCTAATCCGTTCATATCTAACAGGTCGGCAACAAGTAACAGAAATAACAAGATTAAATTATAAAACCAAATGTGAGGTTACATTTAAATCTAGGAAACGACATATAAAATATGGCGTTCCTCAGGGAAGCGTACTAGGACCACTTTTATTTATTATCTATATAAATGACCTGCCTAATACATTAACTCATCCTATGACGTTGTTTGCTGATGATAGCACAGTAACAATAAAATGTAATGACATTAACACTTATGAATCGGACATAAATAAAGCATTGAAATCTATAATTGCTTGGTTAGAAAATAACAATTTAATAATTAATTTAAATAAAACTGTAATTATGCATTTTAATCAGAGAGTGCGGGATCCGAGCGACGTCAATTTGGTTTTTCGCGATGATGCCATACATCAGGTTGATACAGCAAAATTCTTAGGACTTCAGATAGACAAAAAATTAAATTGGAAGAAACATATAGAGGAATTAAGTAAAAGAACTAGCAGCTTGGCCTATGCACTACATAAACTAGCCTCCACTGTCAATACGGATACACTACTTGCAGCATATTACGGTACAGTGGAATCTGTACTCAGATATGGGATTATTTTCTGGGGAAATTCCACACACAAAGATCAAATTTTTAAAATGCAAAAGCGATGTTTACGGTATATTTTTAAAATACAAACAACTGATAGTTGCAGACCGTTATTTATAAAAAATAAAATTCTTACACTTCCGTCAATTTACATTATTGAAGTAGCACAATTTGTTAGAAAAAATTCCAACCTCTTTCCACGTTTGTGTGACAAGGTGGTCCGAAACAGACGAGACAACAATCGATTGTGTATTCACTTGTCTAAAACTGCATTACTGCGAAAAAGTGTAGTCTGTATGGCTCCTATAATTTATAATAAAATACCCAAGAACTTGAAGGAACTAAATGCTAACTTATTTAAAATAAAAGTCAAAAAATTATTGGTGAACAAATGTTACTACAGTGTTGAGGATTTCCTAAATGACAATTTTTTGTAATGCAATAATATAAGTACTTACTTAATATAATTTTCATCAAATTCATGTAATAATTTCTAATTAAATTCATGTAATTTTAATAAAATGTATGTAATTATTCTTTATTAATTTCATGTAATTTTAATCAAGTTTATCTTATAATTTTTAATCTTTTATAATAAGTAATTAATTTTATTGTTATTTAAAAATCTACCTGTATGCCGCCACCTTCAAATTTTTGCACACCTTTACTGGTAAAACATGTTGTGTCATCCTTATTTCGTCACCTTAATCATTCTACACATGTTTACGAAAATATATTTTTTTAATTTTTTTTATTTATTTATTTATCACGAATGTTCAAAAAAACATTTAAAATTTTCCAAAATAAAAAAAAATAAAATTAAGTAGGTAGGTACTTAACAAAAATATTTAACATCAAAAAATAAACTAAACTTTTGTCCACAATATCAAACAAAATATTACAAAACTATTCGTTTTTATAAAAGCCAGTTCATAACAGTTCAACTATGTCTTGTATATGTATGCACTGTCTTACTCCCTCCAATAACGGAGATATATCCGTACATTTTCAATATCAATCTATATCTTGCTATTTATAGGTCACGCTGTAACCAGCTGCAATGAGTGGATTGTAACTCACTAACTCACTTTGCCTTGCTAAGAAGCTAAGGCTTAGGTCACAAATTGTAAAAACTCCCTCGTAGTTCTATGAAAACTTTTTAATAATAGCATTCGTATTAAGTCTTGAAATCGCTTTATTAAAAATCTTAGATACATATCATTACATTCAGAGGTCTATCGGAAACCCAGAGGACCCGAGTTCAATTTCCAATTAGTTTTAAACGGGATTTTAATATATTTCTGTACTCAGTTTTGGTTGGTAGTAGACCTTGTTTTAAGTCCGCATAGATAGCTACCACCATGTTATCCGTTACCATAACAAGGATGGTGCTATCATAGCATCATCCTTGTTAATCAAAGTTAAGAAATAAGTTAGCGAGTTCCTCAGTTGCTGTAAGGATTCCAGGTGAAGTGTTTTAATTTCTGGAGTGGCGATAAGACCTAGATCCATTAAGGAAGACGAAGACTAACTGTTTCCGAGGCCACTTTACTTCATTTTACTGTACAACATTCGGCTGAATTACTAACCAGTATGAAAGATTCTTTCGCCACAATTAACTCCCTGCGCCCAACAGCCGTTTCAAATGGATTACTGAGGTGGAAATTTACATTTAATAGGTAGCATATTTATGGGAAACGAAGGCTCCACACTTGCGGATTGTCATGAGTTAAGAGCCGAGACATTTGTCATATGTATCGAGTCAGCAGCAACTTGTTAGTTAGGTATTTGCGAAGAATTAATTCTACCGGTGCGGTCGAATTATGGTTACTTAAACATTAGAGTTAGTTTACTTGACTCTACTTTTAGAAAGGAGGGAGACCGATAAAGATGTGACTTAGTGAAAAATTTGGAAGAAACTTTTCCTAGTAGTTGGATGAAATTGTTGACAGCGGCAGATATAATATATTAAGTGATGGATAGCTAATACTAGAATAAGTTTAATTGAGTATTCAAAAAATATCTATTTCAAGCGGATATTTGAACGGATTTTACCAACCACCTGACCAAGTACAATATTAACCACTAACGAAGAACAGAATAAAATGAATATGTAAAATAAACATTTTAAATGACATGTGTAGTGTTCGCACAAACTTTCGAAAATAAAAATGATTAATCTCCTCTGTGTCTTTCGAATCCCAATAGAACGCAAAAGCAATTTTTCTTTGATGTCAAAGAGTAGTGTCTTCAAGACACTGTTTTGCATACTATGTTCCGGTTACGCCATGAGATAAGTCTTTGGGGATTGGTGACGCGGTAGTTTAAGTTACTGCTACTACCACTCTAATTATCCATAGACTCCGGTGACAAACATCCACCCCTTTAACATAAACCAAACAATATGCTTGTTTGTCGTCACAACCAAACAAAAAAGCATGAAGTTCGCGAAGTTCATTGACATCTAAAAATCGTAATCGAACAAGTAGAACCCAACAAGTCGGTACCGACCCGTCAAAACAAAACACTACAATGATGCGGCTAATAAAACAACAGCCATTGACGTAACAAAGCTCCGATCGAAGATGCTCGCCAGTTTGATGTTTATTAAGTTAGTAGATATACCCGATGTATCTGAATGTATTCAAATTGATGATTGATTTGAAACATGAGGGGTAATGCGATTGAATAGATACATAGCATTAGTGTCGTTGATGGTTCACCTGGAGACCTTTGGCCCGGTGTCGACAGATGCAACTCGGAACTCGGTTGAGGCGTGGTGCTATCGAAACGGACACTGATTAAGCTTGGCATCCAATCACGATGCATATTTCAAGCTAAGGCTACTAAAGGTGGCATTCTCATGTAGAGTTCTGTCACAACAATGAAAAATACACGATGGGTTTCCAGTAAACGATTATATTTTAAATAGAGCACACACACAGAGAACACACGAGAAACTTTATGGTTCAATCGTCACACCATGATATGAGGGGGTTAAAACTTTGTTTTTGAGTAACACAGAGAAACAGAAATAATATTATTTAAATGACAACCTACAAAATAATATTTTTTTATTAAAAAAACATGACTATTACAGCGATAATATTCATATTTTTCATCAAAGGGCCCCGCCGCCAAAAGGTGGCAATTAGGAACAGGTGCTCCCATATTGTGAATCGTATAAATTCTACATTTCAACTTTTTCTGCCACTTCAAATGTTTAAAAGAAAGAAGTCCTTTGTTGAGCATAAAGTTTAGCCCAACACCCTTTGTCAATGTCAGCGCCGCTACCATTCGGGATATGAACACAATATACATGGTGACATATGGGGTGGGATTTTTTATCAAATGGAGAAGTCATGATGACCTTGGCAAATTCAGTGGAGGCCTAAGCCCTTTTTGCTACTTCGCCCACGCTGTTTTTTGTGAACCCTAAGTTGGTGTGACGGCGACTCTTTGTCTGCCGGTTCACAGGATTACTTTTTCTTTCAAATATAATTTAATAAACTCTATGTTTGGTCGATTTAATTCGAAGGTTTCACGCTATGAATAGAATCACAAAGATTCTTCAAAAATATAAGAAGGGTCAGAATAATATTTTAGAAATGTTTTTTGTAGGTCACAACTGCAACACAGTTGAAGTTTTTTATACTTCACAAAGACAAGTGCTTTGTAAGACAAAGCACTTGGCAAAGTGCTTTGTAAAGGCAAAGCACTTGTCGCAAATTTTACCTGATGTTAAGTGATTTTTAGGCCGGAGGCCATTGAGCTATTATTACTACGTATAGAGAAGACACCGCTCACCACTGCTGTGTTCCGTTCAAGTGCGGCCTGCCTGCAGCACTTTGGCTGCAAACGCCTCAGTGATTGCGCGTGATTGAAGCGATTGTGGACCTTGCAGCTGCACCTTAGTTGCGCACAAACTTGCTTCGCGGTGTCTTCTCTAGTTTATTATACCTCAATGCCGGAGGCCGGGTGCCGACCCGGAATTCTCAATTACTGAAACTGGGTATCTTACCGTTGGAACACAACAATACTACTAACACAATTGTTATCGTGACATATTTAACTTAAAACAAGCACTATCAGCCTAAAAACCTAGTACAATAATAATTAGTTCTCAAAACCACTACACAGCAGAGGCGACTATAGCGACAAAACCAAAAACTACATACCTACTTACATACATAATATAATCACGACTATTATCCCCAAAGGGTTAGTCAGAGATTAGGCAATGGTCCACTTTCCACCAAATAGCGACTGAAAACAACAAATTTAATTAGTTAGTTTTAGCACCAAAAATGCACCAAAAACTAACTAATAAAATTTGTCGAATATTCAATATAAAATCAGCACACCTACGACTAACTTAACATGTCCTTTTAAAATAGAATTTTGTAAAAAAATATGTTTAGTTTTGTCTATCTACCCACGTAATGACAAAATATTGCAAATGGTGGCAAATTGATGAGGTTAAAACATTGATTTATGGGCAGCTAACAAATGCCTACAACACAACTTAAATTCCTATAACAGTAATGCAAACATCAAAACCAGAACCTCTTAACAAAATCTGATGTTCCGTGTCCGACAATTCAATCGAATTTCGTTAAAGTTATCTAAAAATATAAACAGGAAAACTGACATAATGGCAGACTGACATATCAGCCCAAAAGGAATCTTAACCGTCTCTGTGGTCTAGTGGCTAAGCCACCGGTCTCAGACCCAGAGGTCCCGGGTTCGGTTCCCAGCGGGGGGTACATCTTTGTGTGCTCGGTTTGGTTAGCGGTAGGGCTGTTAAGTCCGCCTGGCTAGCTACCACCATCTTATATAAGTCTGTCGCCATAACAACGATGTTTATAGCATTGTTGTGTTCCGACAGAGATAAGATAGCCAGTTCCTCAGAGGTTGAGGATTCCAGGTGAAGCGCGCTTCCACCTTCGGCCTTATCGTCACTTTCCATCAGGTGAGATGAAGGCCATGCGCTTACCCGTTGTTACCTTACCCGAATAAAAAAATAAAAAACTTGTAATTTTGAACCATGCTTCCTTTTATAGAGTATGTGAGCAGAAAAAGAATCACCTTTTAAGAGGGTAAAAAAGGGGTGGTAAGTTTGTATGAAACTCCGTCAGTTTTGAAACTAAATTGATAAAAGTTGTGGCATTCCAAAGCATACCTGGTACTTACAGTTAGTCTACCTATATAACAATATTTTAGTAGTGGATTCTGCCCACGTAACAACTATACTAGTTAGATGTCGATTGTCGACAGTCAACAACCATTGAAAGTCTTTATAACCCGTCGCGTTGTTAAGTTCAAAATGATTATGGAACAGTGGCCATTAAAGAGGTAAAAAATGAGAATGGGTACATAACCAATCATCAACATCGTCAGTTAAAGTGTTGATGGATAGATAGATTATTTACTGCAAATACATGAGAAACAGTTTTACATGATAATTGTTGTACATGTTAAGATCAACCCACCTCTTCCCTTGGGTGTCGTAAAAGGCACTAATGGAATGAAGGCTGCACATACATCCAAAAGAATGGAGCGGTAATGAGCTTACCACCTGTCACGCTGAATACATGTTCGTTCTCCATCTTATCCTAATTTTAAATGCTAATTACAACTTAAGGGGGGTTAGGCGGTCAGCGAAAATTCCGGGTCCTCGCGGGTGTTGCGCGGTGCGGGGTCCGCGGTAATTCGTAAGCGCCATTCACATTTTTATCTAAAAGTTAATAGAAATGTTTAGTTTTTTGGAATTCCAAAACAGTCAGGAAATCGAAAAGGTAAAAACCTTGTGATTTATAGGAATTATTATTGTAAAACACGGTCGTAATGTGCATTTATACGAAATTTTAGAGATAACTTCAGGATTTTTTTCTAACGAGCAAAATGTTTCCAATTGTGTTTTGGAAACAGTCATCCTCTCACACATGTTTAGTAATACATATAAAAAATTTAAGTGCGGAATATCTACAATAACATTGACAAATTTGAATAACAGCTACCTAATAGAAAACAGCCAATTTTTCCGTTTTCACCGCCTACCTCCCTTAAAACTATAAATAGCAAAATAGTTACTATGTCGATGTTGGATCAGCTAAATACTTAACAAAATAAACCCACATTTTTCCTATTTACATTTTCAGTCATACACAATCTCTTAAGTGACGATTTCGATCACGGTCCACTAACATTAAGCCCATTTTTATTAAAAATAATGTTCTTCTTAAAAATATAACAAACCGGCGCTAACATTTTATTTGAAAGTAACAATAATGTAAAGAACAAAAACAATTGAAACCTTTTTCGCAAAAGAATGGAACACAAAACGACTAACACCATTTTTCAGAAAACGTAAACATTTTATTGGTCACCCTAATACCAAGCAATCTACTATAAGCCGAACAAAATCGGGGCACGACCATTGTGCTCACCATGTTAATGTTCTCGATTCTGTTTTGTTGATTTCTATAAAATATTATAAATGAGACGGCTACCACTAAGAAAATGACCAAATATTATTTCTGGACGCACGGCTCCACGAAATTCCGACTCACCGTTTTATCAACACTTTTATGAGTTACTAGCGGCCCGTTCACTGCCTTCGTGTGAACAACCGTATCCTGTAAAGGTTTTACCAACTCAAAAACTCTACAGAACAACTTACAGTTGTATCACAATCTATTAAATTGTATACATTTTTAAGACTTAAAAATTAAACTGCTTGATTTGATGTTAGACGTTAGTTGTTAGTCTCAGTTGGTCGGTAAAAATAGCAGTCGGTAAAACTCATCAAACCACAAGCCAAGGTGTGTTAGAAACAATCTTCTCAATGAAAGTTTATTGAAGGTATGATGAAGGTATGATATGCCAAAGCAATTCATGAGCTAATTAATTTAAGCTAATCTGATCCTGATGGATGAAGTCGTTATTAAAATCTAAATGTTTTCATGTATGTTTTTTACTTTACCTTTAGTATCCCACTCCCACAGGAAAATGTTTTCCCCATTTCCCTTTAGTTCTCTCTTTTCTTGACCAATTGCTGCTTCCAGCTCTAACCGATTTCCATCGAAAGCGACGAGTTCATCGCGTCACCGCTTCCGAAGACGGCCGCAATGCCTCGATGTCCTCGGTCGTTAGGTATAAAATGTGTGCTCTTATTTTTGGCCACCTCTCTGGGTGCATTCTGCCCACGTGACCCACCTAGTCCCACTAAGCCTAGTATTCCAATATCGGGAATACCTGTCGTGGAACGCAGTGTGGTATTTCAGACACAATCTGTTCTCTTAACGCCGGTATGCGGTAATGCTGCATTCCATGCATGGCAAATCTTGAATCGGGACTTTTGTGATTCGTTTAGTGACCTGGTACACTACCAACCCAACTACAAAGAATATCTGTTTGGTGTATTTAAATATGTTTATGTTTTAATACAAAAAATAAATACGGTCTCGGTAAAACAAGTTATGAATGTGTACAAAACAACAGTAAATTTAAATGAGAACGATTTATTATGATCGTATTACTAGTAAAAAAAAAACGAACTTGCCACTAATAATTTTACAAAGCGTTACAATTTACTACCTACTATTTATTATTAACTATTTTAATTTTAACCAAATGTCTGGACACAATAATATTATTAACTATTTTAATTTCTGGACACAATAAAACAGTTTTCGAACTTTCGTGTCGCCATACCCCTTACGCAATATGAATCCAGAAAAATGGAATATTCTTTATACTTTACTCACAGCCGGGGCTCAACAGGCGAGCTTGTATAAATTCCCGGGCCGATGACAAAGCTTACGCAGTCGGAGACCGTTTTCCATAAAGTGTCGGCCCTGTTAAACATTTTTTATTTGCCCATTTGCTACCAACTGCGTTATATGAAAAATGGTTCGTAACATACCCTTTTCTTCGTCTTTTTGCTTGGTATAAATCATGTCATTAAATTTTAATAGTCACGGTATGGTCGGGTTAGTTAGACCCTTTGTTGGTCGACTCGAGGATCCTTTGATTTGATTGTTACTATTTAGAGTCATTGTAGGCGGTTGATGGTAAGTCAAGTAAATGCCGACTTAATTTCATTAATCGACTCCTTTGTACGAATTAAGTTTTAATTGAGTCAAGCTGGATTCATCGTATTGTGTCGAACGCCTTTCAAAGAATAATGCTTGGAATTCAGATTATTTTCTAAAGCGTCCTAATGATGAACATATGTTTTTTGACGCGTGCTTGGGGTTTTATAGCGTTTTATTGTTATAATGACATAGCATTTCACATTGTGCTCCGGAATAAGTGATTTCGATTTGATTAAGAGTTCGTACCGATCTGGTAAATATGAATTTTGTTGGCAGGTTTAAGTTTTATTTACGTAAAACTGTTTTAATTTAGATGAAACTTTAACAAATCCATAATTAATACTTTGAAAGCTTTAAAGTAACTAAAGGAGCAACTAAAGAACTCACTTGTAAAAAAAATTAAACAAAATGAAAATAGTTGTCTATAATTATTATTTTCTTTTTATTTCATTATTTATCATTGAACACATCGGTTACACAGTTTTATTATAGGACTCATTTCCACATTATTATGCTTCATAACCTACGATAATGTGTTTTATTTGATGACATAGGTATTAAGTTCTTTAAATAAGAATCGGCCTAACTAATTTGGTTTTTAGCCAGTGGAAAAATATGAAATATTTTATTTACTTACTTATACCTACGGTAAAGAATAACAATACCAGTCCAACGGCAATAAAAACCGGTATCGCATCACATCAGTCGATTTCGGTACCAATTTTTTTGTCGATACCAAAACGGCGTGGGGCGTGACCGCTACAGGCGAGGCATGTGTGCGAGCGCGAGCGAAGGGCAGAGGTCACGCGAGCCGAAGTAGTGAGGCGCCTATTTGAATAAAATTACGATGTTAGGTATTGGTATCTTGTTTCCAAATATTTTTATTGGTAAGAACAACTGGTTTAGAATTTTTTCGGTATATTTTTTATTTTATTATAATATAATCACATACGTTCATTATTTTTTATTAAGGGTTTATGTGGTTACTTAAATATAAGAATACTCGTACATGGATGTAACTATTTAAGTCAGACTGTCTCCCTGTGACCATAAACCTTGTAAATATTTTATAAGTGAAGGCTTGTAACTAAATGTGAAAGCTTGTAATTAGCAATAATGAAATTAAGTTTTTGATTTATAAGAATATTGGTCTGTAAGCTCACCTAAAATAAATAAATAAGATTTCAAAACGTCAGTAAAAAGTGATTATAAATAAATGCGAGTAGACCCATATAAAGTTTATAATTTATTTATTTTATTAAACGCAATCATACGGTAACCAAAATTATCAGTAATTTTTGCAAATGATAGCTTTAAGTATTTAAAAAAATGTCCTTTTGTACTGTTTAATTTATAGTATTTGCTAGTTGCAAACATGCTTGTTTTAGCACATATTTTACTTTATTTTGATATGCTTCAGGTTTGATAAGTCACTTGCTTATTCTTTAAACATGTGAAATAAATATAAATATATTATGACAACTTTTGAGTTTGGTCTCAGAAATTAAGGTATCGTTGTAAAGCCCATCACTACGGACCACACCTTGCTCTGCCTTACTCGTCATGGCGAAAATGTACTTTTAATTCGCCTAGTCATGTTGGATTATATGTATTCTGGACTTTATAGCTGATTTGGACATTAAGGAAGATTCGGTAAGAAATGTTTACAGAGTAAAGCTATCATTTACATGAATTAATATTAATATGTAAATTACAATCTTTAATTTTTGATTATTGCAGTATGTTGCCGTTTTTTAAGTCTCAAGGTCCGGAAGTTAAATAATATATCTATCTAAAAAAGGATTTTCGTTTCTTTTTTAAAAAGCTTATGTTGTCTTTTTATTGTTCACATGTGATTATATTAACAATTTTTTAACAAAATTGTTTAGCTGTAAAAATACCATGCGTTTTTATTTTATTATTGTACGACTGCATATCAATGCGAATATCATTGAGAACGTGACTTTTTTTATTTAGACCTACGTCAACGCTTCTACACAAAGAGTTAGAATCAAACCTTTGAATGGATAAAAAGACAAGTATAAAATCAATGCGATCTAATCGTGCACGCGAGCAGATGGAAGTTTGTATGCAAATAAGATGAGATTGGAGAAACAATGAGGTTTCCTGTCGATAATGTACAGCTTCGTTAACAATCAATAAATATATCTTAACAATATAAAAGTTTGAATACTTTTAACATAATATTTTAATTAGTTAAGTTTGTACTTTGGTATCTATCTACATGTATCGAAGTAATGCAAATATTTATTTATTAACATCAATGTTTAGAGATAAGAGCCAGTTCCTTAGTAGTTTAGGAATCCGTGTGAGAAAGTGCGTTTCCACTGTGTTGGCCTTATCATCACCTAATATCGGATACGAAGAAGGTTAAGTGCATATGCATACCCTTTTAAAGATAAAAAAGGTTTTATGACATATTTAGCATGGTGGCATAATTGCCAAGAATCAGTGATGAGATATGGGCAAAGTAAAAGCAGGTTATGTTAGTTTGAAACAATTAAATATTGGTGTTTAGAAAAAGACACACGCTTATTACTTAATGGAAGAGAAGGCAACGCTTACTTACAAGTCCTTGGTAGAAGACGAGGCTAGCCGACAAAAACAAATGGATAATAGAATAGCGCCACCAAGTGGTCGTTTTCTCGCGACGGCGGTGACCAACCTAACATCTATTCCTGCCGCTAACCAGCATTGTTTTACATCGCTGCGTTCCGGTTTGAATGGTACTAGATTCAGTGAAATAGGGCACAAGAGGCATAAGAACTGAAGCTTCAAAGTCGGCAGCGCACGCGATGAAGAATACTACCACCCCTTCTCTTCCCTTGGGTGTCGTAAATGGCAACTAACGGAATAAAGACTGGACATAAGTACTTCCAACTGCATAGAGCGGCAATGAGCTCACCACCTGTCTGCATATGCGACTGCATGTGTGCTCAGCAGTACATATGCAGTCGCTATTTGGTGAAAAGTGGACTATGACAGAGGACTGCTTTTGCGGTCCTCATTAATTACCTTGTCTCTGGCTAAACCGTCGAGGATAGTGGTCGTGATTTTATGTATATATGTATGTATGATCGGCAAGCGTAGCGTAGGACGCCCTCAGACAAGGTGGAGCGACGATCTTCACAAGGTGGCTGGCAAGAGCTGGATGAGAGTGGCCGCGGATCGTGCTCAGTGGCGTGTTCTTGGAGAGGCCTATGTCCAGCAGTGGACGAGTATGTGTTGATGATGATGATGTATGATCGCTTTTCATCAGGCATGCCATAAAAAACCTATGTATGTGGCTTACTACAATTATACATCTTCAGACTGTCCGTCTCCAGTTTATGTTGCAATACAATATCGAAAATGACTCGTTGAATTATAATTGTCGTAAACCTCTATGCCATAGTAGTCTATGCAGCTCGTCGATTAATGTTGGACGTCCAACAACAATTTCAGAATGCCTTGCAAATATCCATAAATGGAACTCATTGGCGCAATTATATTAACGTAACGGCCTGTAATTTTGCCGCGTTCATTGTGAAGGTTGCATTGGCCATACATTGCGCTCACTAAATCAGTGAACGACAAAATTTTATGCAAGACAGTTGTGATTCTAACTAACGCTGTGTTATAGAAGTGGGTAACTTGGTTTTACTACTTTGAAATTCTCTTAAGGGTATGTAATCGTACTGTATAAATTTAACAAATTACTTCAACGATATTTCTTCGATATATTAAGAGGAAACCCTACGTCGAAGTGGCATGCAAAATTCTCACATGTGCTCAGCGTGACAGGTGGTGAGCCCATCGCCGCTCTATGTTGTTGGATGCATGTGCAGTCTTAAATCCGTTAGTCGCCTTTTACGACACCCAATAGAAGAGAGGGGGTGGTATTTTTTTTCACCGCTATACTAACGGGTAACGGGCACTTGTCTTTTATCTCACCTGATGGTAGGTGACGAGACAGGGCCGAAGGTGGAAGCGCGATTCACCCGGAAACAACCACTGAAGTACTGGCTATAATTTATCTCTAAACTGTCTGAAAACAATGCTATTGACATTGTGTTATGGCGCCAAACTTAAGTTAAGAGAGTCGTAGCTAGCCAGGTGGACTTAACAAGGCCTACCACCAACCAAACCGAGTACACAAAAATGTCCCCAATTGAAAATTTGGCCGGGTATTTCAAAAGGTACGGCGAAAATATAAGCGATAAACCCTGTTGTTTATTTGTGCTTCTCCCTATCTCAATAGCTAGCGCGTACAGAATAGAATAGAATTTACCTGTTCAATTGTAAAACGTAGGATAGTTTCATATACTTATTAGATATGTGTTTATATCATTTTGGTATCACTACATTTCCACCTAGGTTACGGTCTTGCAAATTAAACAACTTATACTTAATGCTGGGTCGCTGGATAAGCACTTACCTATAAAAAAAATCATGATTCATGCTTCGAAAGGCACGATAAGAAGATGTTGTATGTCCCAGTTGTTATCGTAAGCAAGCAGTCCTTGAAATCCACCAACCCGCGTTGAATTGTAGTTGGGATTGCCTGAGCCCAGAAGTGGGAAGTTTAAGCCAACAAACTGCACCTTAACGTGAACTCGTAATGTAACTGGAGCAATAGATGGTGGTCTTGAATAGGTGCGCGCGCCGCTCGCGGGCAAACGCAACGAGCTGTCGACGAGTTCGACGAATGATGTAGCGGCCGATGCGCAGACGCACGTATCTGTAAACTGTAAGAATAATTATAATTTGTTTTTAGTTATTTATAGTACCTCGGTGGTGCAAAGCTCTTGATCCGATAGTGTGTTTTTTTGTAATAAAAAGCCCGGTAAATTACTCCACTCTATCTGATGTTAAGTGAAAGTGGAGTTCAGGCGCGAAGACAACTGGTACAGCGTCAGAGACGTAGCATCAGTCACCATCTCCCTGCCGGCCCACAAGGTGCCTCTTCTCGCCTCGTTTGAAGTACGTCTATTTCATAGGAAGGAGAAAAAACCTGTAATGGTAGACTATTCCATCCTTAGAAGATTCGACAAAGAAACGAGTAACAACATTTCTTTGTGCGTGATGAAATATTGGAGACTGTAAATTGGTGACTCTGGAAGATAATTGTGTGTAAAATAAGTGTATTTTTATAGAGGAAGGGAGAAGATGGATGGGACCAAAGAGTACCTCAGGACACTCGTTATAGTAAAAGCGGTAGAAGACGCTGAGTGGCGCTGTCTCTGCTGATCTCTCTCTACTCAATTTTAGCTGTTCGTCAATATAAATAAAATGCAGAGGCATTTCCTATATACGCACAACACGACGCTGCTATCTGTCCAAAGCATCGATAGGTACTTGGCGGCACCATCCCAGAAGTGCGAGCAATATTCCAAAAGTGGTGAATAAGATAATGCCTATCAATTTTATTCTAGCGAAGACTCGACTTCATTGATGGACGACAAAACCTGCATCAGGCTAGTGTGTTGGGTTTGTAAATTCTGAGCCCGGCTGTAGTAGAATCGTTTTTGTAGAAAATGTTTAAATGATAACAAAAAACACACGTTACCACAAACACATACAACATCTATATTTATAAAAATCAATTGCCGAAATGTTTGTAAGCGCATCACTTTAGAACGGCTGCACCTATTTGGATAATTCTTTTTTGTTGTGTTCGTAATTGTTCGTAATTGTTATTCGTAACTGTTAATTGTTATTATATTATATTAAATAATATATTATATTAAATTGTTCGCTATTAAGTTAATAAATGTATGAGACACCTATGATTCATATGTTCCATAAAAACAATATTTATGAAATAATTTGTTATTAAGAAGACCTTGAAACTTATACGTCTTCAATAGTACGTATAAGTACTTAGATAGATAAATAAATTATTATTTGCACCAAAAACACGCACACATTAAAACATTATCAAACAAAGTCCTAAAAAAAGTAAAATTAAAAGAAGAAATAATAAATTAAAGTGAAGTTATAACAGATATTATGTTAACGGTTTGTGTGCCGTAGCGATGCAAATAGGCAGAAACTCAGCGAGACATTTACTTAGTGAGTAAATCACTGATTTTCAGTTTTCACCCTCATAAAACCCGTGAGGTCCCTCAAAAGTAGTTCATACTATAAATTAATCGAATGAAAATTTATAAAGATCAAAATTAATTAATTCATATTTTAATTTATGATACAGAAAGAATTAATATAAATTATTAAAAAGAAACTAATAATTGATTTCCATTCAAATTCTAACATAACAAAACCTACAAAAAAGTGTGATAAAATAATTTAATAATGACAATAAAAATTAAAAGAACTATTTTAATTCAATACAATAAAAAACAAATTTAAAATGAAAGCATGCAAAATAACTTGCAATAGTTAATACTGATAGATTTATAAATACACATAAAAATTATATAAAAAATTTAAAACAAAAACAAAAAGTTAATTCATATTCAAATCTCAACATCACAATAAAGAAAACAATTCTAGAGAAATCATTAAAGAGAAATCTACCACCGAAGCAACTATTTGCTGCAAGTCCTCATATTTTGAACATCAACTAAAGCCGATCTTAGATGGACTAAATTTGTCTGCTGACTTACACGATAAACAAATGTTTCTGTCAAATATCTTGAAGAGGTAAAAATACCAATCTCTCGCTGTGGATTGATGGTGACGAAAGGATAAAGCATCGCTTCAAATTTTATTAAATATTTTAAATATCGGAAAATACTTACTTTAACAATGTTCAGTTACCTTCTTCTCTTTGTCTCAACACAGGCTTTGTAATAGCGTTACAATGGCGTAGTTTGTCGAACGTTTGACTCCGACCCTTGACTTATACTTATAAGCCTTATAAGTTCACACCAAATACATTGTTAAAATACCTTTCTTATTCATATGGACACAAAGTTCAAAATGAAAAAGAAACGATACAGACATAATTTTCTTAAGCACTTGTGTTCTTTATTTTAAAGACCATAAGGTCTAAATTTGTTGAAAAATAAGATGCTATTTATACAGCGATGACAATTTATTGTGTTATTGTCAATGATATTAACAAGGACGCTTGTTGTGTATCATTTTAGTGTGAATATTAAATTAGACACGGTTTCAATTGCCTATTAGTTAAAATTATGTTAGTTGGACAAATCAAACAATAAATACTATATCAGCAATAAGACAAATAAATAACAAGTATACAATAGATTAATTTATTTGTATTCAAGTTAAGGTTTAATTAAAACCAACTATGATAACCATACCGATAACTAACCAATCGTAGTTAAAATTGCAAATCTTAAGAACAGTATCTTATTTTGTCGTTTATTGATCCCATTACCAACAATTAGTACTAATCATTTAAAAAAGCTTAGCGATTGAGGCATTATTATGGATTTAGTTAGGGTGACTACCAGATTTACTTTTTCATTTCACTTATTTATCACATACATAGTTTGACATACTTAATACAAAAAATATCGAACACTTTTATTAAATTTAATTAAAATTATATCTCAGGGATTCATTTAAAATATTCTGATACAACTTTTGTATAAATGAATATATTAAAAAGACTGGCAAATGCTCTATTTAATGTTTTAAAACATCTTATCAACGACTCTATTAAGATAATGCCGCTGGTCGGAAGAAATTGATTTTTAATATTGGTAGTCAGTTTTAGGGAGATTCTGGGTAAAAAAACCACAAAACATAAAAAGACACAGACAAAATTAATTATACATACTAATACACACATACTTATAAATCCGTATGTACGTATTCTCTACACACTATTAGAACTTTTATACATCAAACTCCATTTCGAAGTAAATCAGGACATCCTGTCCGCTTAAGCTCTGAGTGGAGGAAACAATAAGCAAACCGAACAGCGAGTGCTCAGAAAGTTTTTTTTAAAATTAGCAACGGGTAAGCGCTTGGCCTTTATTTCACCTGATGGTAAGTGACGATAAGGCCGAAGGTGGAAGCGCGCTTTACCCGGAATCCTCAACCACTGAGGAACTGGCTATCTTATCTCAACCTGCCGGAACACAACAATGCTATAAACATCGTTGTTATGGCGACAGACTTAGATAGGATGGTGGTAGCTAGCCAGGCGGACTTAACAGCCCTACCACCAACCAAACCGAGCACACAAAGATGTACCTCCCGCTGGGAATCGAACCCGGGACCTCTGGGTCTGAAACCGGTGGCTTTGCCACTAGACCACAGAGGCGGTTAAAAGTATTCAGAGTATTCTCGGACATCCTGCCTGTTTACGGACATGGGGAGATATCATAGTTTTCATAAAATATTGTTGTATATAATTAAATAGAGATGTTTTCTGTAATTTTAAGGATTTTAACTCACCAATCCGCATTGGGTCAGCGTTCTGGGTTATGTCCTAATATTTCCACGTATTTACGTGGGAGGCCTGTGCGTTTATAGGCTGATGATGACTATTATCTCGTCGTAATCATAGAACAAAGACGGTTCTGTTTTTTTTTAAATTTTGTTTTTTTACATGAAATTACTTATAATATCTTGCTTTATCGGATGTTGAAAAGTTTTTTCAAATATCATGTATAACTTCCCAAATACAGAGTTGGAACACCGACGGATTTGATTTTCAGACGTGGTACGAGGACGTGTGATCTATTCCGTCAGTGTACGCCGTTGATCCCTGCCCCCCGCGACCGTCGCGCTCGCGACGGTTAATAAATACAGTCATTATTCTCGGTGCCGCAAGGCAAGGTTAATGTTGCGTTGATTATTTTTTTTATAACTGCATATTATAACAAGAATAGCATTTGTTTATATTATATCCTTATGTTAAGCTTAATTATGACATCTAATAGGTCAAAACAAATACTAGCTTTGATAAAAAAGAGTAACAATGATATTCAAAGTATAAATGAAAAACAAAATAACGAGTTTATCGGTAAAACAACGAAAGAACATCTTCGCAATACTTCAGGTAAGTTATTGTTTCATATTTAATTATACATTTTTAAATTTATGTGTAGCTTTCACGTGAAACTAATTTTTAATAGCTTGTTCGGCGAACAACGACGGTAAATGACTTTCGTCGTTGTACTAGGGATACTTAAACGAGTATTTTCGTAAGTCGTTGTTTTCATAACAATACCTTAAAATAACATAATAAGCTTGTATAGTGACTAATCTTTACTCATAATAAGATGATTTGAATTTGTGCCGTAAAGTAAAATACGACGATGTTCTTTGTAGTGATCGTAGACGTTTCGTGCAATCCGTCATTTTTTTACGGACAGGAGGCAGTCGGACATACATAACCGTCGTTGTTTTTCGGATAGATTTTAAAATACGTCATTGTTACTTTACGTAAAAATGAGTATTCATATTTTAGCTAAAAAAATCGTAGTATATTTGTATTAGCCACGTGTTATTTTTGTTATACAAATAAAATAATTACTATTTTACTTATAATTGACATCTTTTTCAGCTGATGAACGTTCGTCGCCGTTACCACCTGAAGCAGAAGCAATATTATGCGAGCAAACTATGCGTGACATATGGAATGAGGTATTTTTAAATAAAAACCACCAGGAAGAGTCTTGTGTAACAGTGGTAAGCCCTTCAACTTTACCAGTTACCGTTTCAGCATACGCTGAAGTAAGCACTTGTGAGTCACCAATAATTAACGCAGACTGTCAAACTGAGAAATTTTATTTTCTCTAATGATGTCATTGTAGAAGACGCTTATATACCTACAGACGCATTGACCGCCATTTCCGTTAATAACTGCCAATCAATAGGTTCTCTTCTTCAATACAACATTGACTCTCCGACGCCGTTGACTCCCATTTTCAATGATTTAAGTAATCAAGCCTCATCAGTAACACAAAATGTTGAACAGCCTAACAAGACTGCTATAACAACACCACCCCACTCCCAACAGCCACCAACACCAGTCCCGTCCCCGATCAACAGACACGCCAAATGTAACGATCTGTTCTGCTGCCAGCATGAATATGACGAGTTTGCCTGCCCGTCAGTAAGTACTATCGATACGGAGTCGAATCAACCATCTCCAGCACCTTCGATTAGGAGTAGAGGAAAAAAACGACTTCGAAACTATAAAGAATGGGGGGACATAAAAAGAAAAGAACTCAAGAATCCTGGTAAAGTGTACTGTTCAAAGAGAGGACGTACTATTGAAGCAAAAGTTATTGGCCCACCGTGCCGTTGCAGATTTAAATGTAGTACTAACATTTCGGAAGAGAAACGTATGGAAATTTTTATAAAATTTTGGGAGCTAGGTGACGTACAAAAGCAGTGGTTATATATAGCTAATTATACCAAAAAACAAAACAAAGCATATGATCTGTATCAATTGCAGTGACATTAATAAATATTAAGAAAATATGTAGGTAGGATTACATTCTTTCCTATCTCTACCCAATCCTATATGGAATATTCGATTCTTCGTGTGCATCGCTGGTGGTCAAGCTGCTCCCCGTTGCGGCTTCCATCCCAGTAACGGTAGAAAATCATCTTAAAACCAAATCTATCAAAATCATCCCCGGCCGCGGTACTCGCGCGCGTACAAAAACATCGGTTGCGCCAATAAAAAACATCGAAGAAATAACACCCCGAGGAGCAACGCCATTCTACAAGGTCAGTCGATTATTCCATCCCTCAATTAACTCTTTTTTTACTCAACATCCCTTCGCTGGTCCTTCGTTGTTATGATAATGATTAGGGTCTGAATTAGACAATCAAGTTTATTGAATGTGCATCATCGTTAAAGACGTATCAAGCTACATAGTGTTCAAAGTGTTTGTCGTCTATGACGTAAAGTATTTAACGGAATATGAAACTACTACCAAACTGCATATTGAACAACGTTTTTTGACTTTACGTCATGGACGACAAAGTTAATTGAGAAAAAGCTTGTAAAAATACTTTGGACACTTTATAGTAGCTTGTTATTCTTTGACGGTACTCGCACAGACATCTAACTACTTTGATTATTCTTTAATTATAATTAAGGCTGAATTATTAAAGTTCCTATTACTGTGATTAGATAATCTTTTATTTTCTTGATAAGAAGTATGGATATAAAAAATTAAGAATAGCTAATTATTATTTTAAATTTAAAGTCCAATTATGTTTTTTCAGGAAAATTATGTTCTCAGATGTTTGTTAAAATTTTAATTTCAAGTAGTTTAATTTTTATTAATAAAAAGTTACAAACGACAATTAAAAGTTAAGAAATAAATAAAGTTAAAAACTGATTAATTTGTTATGACTATATAAAAAAATGCTGTTTTACTTTTGATACAAAAAACATAAATCTAATAATGGTTATGATTATGATAATGAAGATAAAAAAAATGTTGGTGTACTGACCTATCTTTAAATAACTTAAATAAAGCTTGACGAAAGAGATTGTTTTTCATTTTTTTTATTAAATCCATAAAAATCCGTCAGTAGAAATGGACATAGATTCCTTATTAAAACGACGGAATCTACCATACGTCATTTATAAGACAGAGACCGTCCGCAAAATAACGTCGTATTTAGTTATTCGTCACATTTCTGTCCGCAGAACGATGACACATGTGACTTTTTACGAAAACTAGCCATATTTGGGAGATATATTTATAATCATACTGTAAAAGCCCATACGCACAGCAATATATCCAAATTTCAAAAAGACAGAATAAGCCGTTTTTGAAATATGACATTAAACGTCCTCTAAAAACTTTAAAGTGCTCTACTGTAAAGTTGCTGATTTGCAGATCCGTCGTTGTTCTACGACTACGACGATCTGTAATTAATGTATCGTATTTTTCCAAACTTACTGCAATAAACGTTTAACGAAGATTATACGGTGTTTAAATTGATACCCAACCCCAACGCTCTGAGTGGAGGAAACAATAAGCAATCCGAACAGCGAGTGCTCAGAGAGTATCCTCGCGACGTGCGGTGTCGTGAGCCGTGGCCGGCGCACGAGCCGCGCCCGTGCTATGGGCAGTAAGGCCGCCTCCACACAGACGTCATGTAAATTTGTGTTTATTTTCTTGGTGGACATAAAAACAATAATGCTGGCCCATCTCTTTCCATGGGTGTTGTAAAAGGCGACTAACGGACTTATTACTGCACAAGCATACAACAGCATAGAGTATCGATGAGCTCACCACCTATCACGCTGAGCACATGTGCAGTCATCATTTGGTGAATCGTGAACTGTGGCAGTGGCTGGTCTCTGACTAACCCTTCGGGGATGATAGTCGTGAATTTATGTATGTATGTACCTATGTATTTTTCCAAACTTAATGAAATAAATGTTAAAGGAAGATTATACGATGTTTAAATTGATACCCAACCACAACGCTCTGAGTGGAGGAAACAATAAGCAATCCGAACAGCGAGTGCTCAGAGAGTATTCCCGCGACGTGCGGTGTCCTGAGCCACGTCCGGCGCACGAGCCGCGCCCGTGCTATGATCTGTAAGGCGGCCTCTACATGGACATGTAAATTGGTGTTCTTTTATTACTAAGCCAGTATATATACTGATCGCCAGAGATTGACGGCCGCACGCCATATTTACTTTAAACCATACCCTGCCCTTTTTCTGAACCTTCAAATCGCAAAACAATAATAAATAGACATCCTTTGAACATTATTTATATACCCTTTTTCGGAGTTAATCAAGTCATCTTGCTCTGCTGTGCTGTGCTTTACAGTAAACTATAATTTTACATTAATGACAAGCGTAATATTAACTTTTAAATTTTCGTTCAGACATTTTGGGAGCGTTTATTGTGAATCTACCTATAATTTCATGTGATCGAAGTTCTTAAATAACCTACAAAACAGTAAGCGTGCTCAGAGAGCTGAGTGTAAGTTTGTAAATGTGCAAACGTTACTAACGTGTTTTTTGTTATGAGTTTTGATTCTCGATATTATTCACTTAGCCTTAAGATTTATCTGTCAAAACTTAACTCAAACGCGATAGTAACGTTCGCACATTTACAAACTTACACTCAGCTCTCAGAGAGTATTCCCGCGACGTGCGGTGTGTCGTGGTGAGCCGTAATTAGAAGTCACATTTATTCCATAAAGTGTTGACTTAAGTTAACAATTCATTATGATTTATCATTCTTCACCTTTCATCCCAAAAAACGATAAATTACCTATAAGTTTTATCCGTTTGTGTCGCTAGGGGAGAGACACTTGCCCGCCATTTTTGTCTCGTACCAGGATACGTTTGTTTAGACAAAATTCTATCGCCACGGCTTATATTTCGGTTCGACGTTATCCTATTTCGGCTTGCAGTGGTACTAGGGGTAGCGATGCGCGTTTGTGTGGCACAGACTATTTATAGTTCGTTGAATTAGTTGTTAAGTCTACAAGTTAGTTAACTATTATTTTATTATTATTAGTATTGACGTTAATAAGTGCCTGTATTGGTTTACATTGAATAAATAATTTGACTTGACCTTGACTTTGAGCAAGCTACGGTTCGCCAGAGGGTAAGCGGCAGCAGGCCATAGTTACTTAGAAACATACCCTGCTATTTCACGGAATCTAGCACTCACGCCTGCCGATAAACTTATCCAACTCTATCATATTTGATACCGATATTGATCCTTTTACCCCTTACGAAAATTACGAATAGATAGGGGTGAGCGTTTGCCATTTTTCTAAGGGGACTGTGCAGCAACCGCTGAGAGAGGTGTGTAAATTCATATTTTTTTATTGTTACTGAACGAGCAGTAGAAACCACAACTAGTTAAATGTACATAGCACGGTAGACTGACGACTTAAAGAAGATGGCAGTCAGTGGATGGATACGGATTGCCCTATATCGGGATAGTTAGCGCTCTTTAATAACAAACTGAAAAAGAGCTATCAAACGTACAACTTGCCGCCTGAAAGAATGCGGCTGCTGCCATGTCCTGGGGCTTTACCACTACTCATGTGGTTTTACCATCAACTCATAAAGCAGTATTACTTTAATCATTTTTAATCGCCTCCGTGGTCTAGTGGCTAAGCCACCGGTTTCAGGTCCAGAGGTCCCGAGTTCGATTCCCAGCGGGGGGTACATCTTTGTGTGCTTGGTTTGGTTGGTGGTAGGGCTGTTAAGTCCGCCTGGCTAGCTACCACCATCTTATCTAAGTCTGTCGCCATAACAACGATGTTTATATTCAATTCAATTCCATTCAAAATTTATTTCAGACAAAGTCCATAGAGGGTTAGTTACAAAGGTACTTAATTCTATAGGTTAGTAAACAATAATATAATTACACAAAATTACTAACCTAAATAAAATACAATTACTTAAATAAAAATAAAAATAACAACATATTTGCAAATAGACCGTGCGACACTGCTAGGGCTACTTGGCTGCGTGCAGGCGCACCCAGCGCGCGAGCATCGGACAGTCCCATGCACCGCGCCGCCAGTGCACTCAGGATGCCTAAGTGCACTGGCGGCATTTATAGCATTGTTGTGTTCCGACAGTTAGAGATAAGGTAGCCAGTTCCTCAGTGCTTGAGGATTCCGGGCGTAGCGCGTTTCCAACTTCTGCCTTATCGTGACCTACCATCAGGTGAGATGAAGGCCAAGCACTTACCCGTTGCAGAATTAAAAAAAAATCATACTATGCAAATTGCCATACTAATTTTGCATAGTAAGTTTAAATTAATACTGCTCTCGGCTCTCTATGCCTTGAAATTGTAGTGTAGAAACATGCAAGATAGAAACTTCATTAAATCGAACTTTATTAATTACGAGCGATGTTACACTGAATGCTATACCCAATTTAAAGTAGCATTAAAGAAGCATCGTTAGTCAAACGTATATTCAGTTTTTCAAGTGTAAACATCGCCTTATGTTTTGACGCGTGCTATATCAAAAAGTCGGGCTAAGAGAAATTTCTTCAAAAACACGTAAGACCGAACTTCTAATCTCTTCATTAGTCTGACTTTAAAACCTTTATCATAATGCAATAAAGCATATTTTTGACTGCGCGTTCTTAAAATTCTTAAGACGATTTGTGTCTTCGAGGAATGTTGCTCGAGTCCAGTGAAATTGTTTTTGAACGCTCTTACAGCGCATCGTGCTTGTTTCATTTAAGACTTTGTTTTAACATATTATGGTCCATTTTTCTTTGAAGCTGTTTTTGTTGGTTACGATGATTTTCCATATAAAATAATATCGTGGGAAACCGAGCGTGCCCTGAGGCGCGTCATGAAACTTTGCAAGTGAATGGGACACAAAAAAAGAAGTAAGCTCATTTTACGTATTAACTTTGAGAATTACTGATTATTATTTTGGGTGTCTGCTCATAACTACCGACTAGTCTATTGGGTAGGCTCCTGCTGGTGAATTAGTTGATTAATAAATAAGATAAAACACCAAAAAAATTAAGAATTAATTAAATACATATTATTATAATTTCCTATTCAAAACTTGCGTCTAACAACGTTAATGTAATAATTACTAAGATGGGTTTTTCTTATAAGAAATTAGACCACAAAGGTGGTAGGAAGGTTTCTGCACGTAGCACAACGTTTATTCATCATCATAATTCATCATAACAATAACCACTTATACAATAATAGTTTATGTTATGTTATTTGTATTTGTTTAGTTGAAACAATGAGGTAAATAAACTAGAGAAGACGTCCCATACAATTAATGTGCACAGCTACAATGACACTTGTACCATGGTGCGGGGCTTACCTAGTTGTAACAAAACAGAAAATATTGTTACTCTATGCATTTTACCGAAACATGGCCGCCGCTTCATGTCTCGGCGATTTGATAAAATAATTAGTCAAATATGCATTTACAGCAGTTACATCGATAATTTAGTACGTATTTCCAGGTGAAAAGTCATTCCTTTTATATTATTTGTATTTCCTGAGTTTGTTTTAACAGTACCTTAGCACACATAAAGACATATTTTAATAAAATAGAACACAGAATACACACGCATTGTTGCGTCTAGCGCTTGCCACTGCCTGGCTCTAACACGTATTACAAACAATCTAGTTGAAACGTCTTCTCTAGTACGTAGTACATTATAACTTAATTAGTTGAAATTAGGTTGTCTTAATGTTAGAACTTACCATATTTTGTGAGTTCCATCTAAATCTAGATGGAAATTATAAAGAAATTCTCAATGACAAAAGTTGATTAATAATATTTTGGTGTGGTAGCCATAATCGCGAATCGAGGAATTTTGAATCCCCTCTCTCCTACAGATATTCCCTCACTCCTTACAGAAATAACCGTGTCACGTAGCGGTGAAAGAATACTACCACCCCCTCTTTTCCCTTAAATGTCGTAAAAGGCGACTACCGGACTAAAGACTGCACAATCATCCAACAGCATAAAGCGGCGATGGGCTCACCACCTCATGCTGAGCACATGTGCAGTCGCTATTTGGTGTAAAGTGGACTATGGTAGAGGACTGCTTTTACTGTCCTCGTTGCCTAAGTCTCTAACTAACCCCTTGGGGATAATAGTAGTGATTATATGTATGTATGTATATTCTTACAGAAAATACAAAGATTATGAAGAACGTTGGAAGCATGTACATAATGTAAGAACTAAGTTGTTGTATGCCTGGATGGGTAACTTGGCCCTTTAATAAAAAAAACAAGCGGCCCGCCCGCAACTTTAAAGGGTTAAAGTTACTCGCGTCCGTAGGTTTACCCTCGAGACCCTACACGTGACCCCTGGGTGGTGCTAAATGAGTGACACTGACTGAGTGGTATTGCCACGCTGCGGTGCAGCACGCATTGGGTCGGCTCGCCCGGCGTAATACCACCCTCACACGAATATCCGGCGCGAAATAATGGTGCTGTTGTGTTTCGTCCGGCCAGTGAGAGTTCCGGAGGCCCCTCCCACCCTCCCTCACAATTCCTATTCCTTCCTTAACCCTATTCCTTTCTTAAAGGTCGGCAACGCATCTGCGACTCGTCTGGTTTTGCGGGTGTTTTTGGGCGGCGGTGATTACTCTCCATCCGGTGACTCGCCACTTTCTCATACAAAAAAAAACTTTGTCCTCGTGAAAACCCCGTGCCACGTAACGCACTTCCAAAATTTTCTTAAATCTCTCTCTCTCTTTAAATATTATAAACATAAGGAGATGCGTGGAACTGTTTGGAGGAGAACTTTGCTTAGCAGTAAAACATTTATATAGGGTACCTAATTTAAGTTTTGAGGTACCATATACATACCTTTATTAATTTTATTTTTCGATATTACTTTTTACGAAACCGTGAAACTACGTCACTTGTAACTACAATTGCCTACCTCTTCAAATCATGTTAGCCATCTACTCCAAAGTAATCCAAAGAGTGTTTCATTAATATTTTAGTACTCGTAAAGGCTTGCAAAGGGACCGATTTAAAATTCCCTTTGCAGTGTAAAAAGGGCAAAAAGTACCGAAGCGCACGCCGCGCAAGTTACAGGGCAAGAGGGCGATAAATTCCAATCAGAGGAGTGCGCAAGGGCACTGGGTCGAAAGCCAGGTCAGTTAAGGGGAACCATACTTCAAGCCATTTCGACGGAATACTTTATGTACAAACGTAATGTATTTTCTAAATAGATCATCGATCATCATTAACTCGCGTTTAATTTGCCTAACTTACATAGTTCTTTAGTTACCTGACGACACCTCAGTCTCCCTGTGATCACGGACCTTGTAAAGGTTCCGAAACGTCAGGAAACTAAAAAACTATGTAGGTAAGTTAGTCAAATTAAACGCGAGTTAATCCGTATTAAGTGTTTCATTTCAATGTGTAGTGCTCGCTTAAATTTTATCAAGGTTCCAATTTAGAGCACAGACTGTGAAATAAGCCAAAAGTCAAAATCTTTTAAAAAAAACGACCTCCTTGGTCGATTGGTTTGTACACCGGTTTTCATGGTGTCGCTATCTCTGAGGTCCCGGGTTCGATCCCCGGTGGGGTCAATTTAGAAACTATTATTTTTCTAAATTGTCTCAGGTATGGGTGTTTTCTGTATATAATAAGTATGTATTTAAGTATTTTAAGTATGTTTATCCGTTGTCTAGTAACCATTTAACGAGTTTCATAATGAAGCTTCTCTTGGGCTAGATAATTGGTGTGAGTGTAGGAAAGTTTATTTATTTTATATTTATTATACTTTTAAAATAAACACTTTGAATCGTCATAAACATCTTTTTCAACTTACCTTTCCACATGGACATGGGGCACAAGGGGCGATTGACCCACATGGTGGGTTGTGACCCAAAGCGGGTTGATGGGTTTTTAAAGACTGCTGTCTTACGACAGCAACCAGAGGGCCACTCTCGTTCTCCGAAACGAACCGGCCGACTTTCGTTTGCTATTAGCAGAGGTTTCCATTCCTTCCGAAATTTCGTTTATATAAAAAAGGTTTGGCATTTACATTATATTTTTTTAGAAAATTGTTTGAAATTTCAATATAATGTAAAGGGATGATAGCAAACAAAAATCAGCCAAAACATCGAGAAAGAGAGTAGGCAGTGACCCGGCATGGCAAAAGATGTTTAACCGGCAAGATCGTAAACCGAAAACATTAACCGATGCCCATCAAGCTTCTTCTAAATTCTAAAATAGATCGATTCATACTTTTTTTTAACTATATATCAAAGATTGCAAAGTACTTGTTTAGTAACGCCTGTATAGTTAACTTTATCTGCAGCAAAAACTACCTAGCCTAAATAAAGAAAATACATTATTTGAACAATATCAAAAAATCACAAATGTACTCGTATACACGTGACTTATGGTGTCAATTAGTAAGAATAGTAATTACGTTTTAGGAGGAAGTGATGAAGAGAGAATGACAAGCAGTATGATAGAAGCCAAATGAACAATCGCCCACGAGCTATACAGATTTTTAGTCAGAGACTAGGCAATGAGGACAGCAAAACTCACCATAGTCCACTTTTCACCAAATAGCGACTGCACATGTGCTCAGCGTGACTGGTGGTGAGCCCATCGCCACTCTGTTATTGGATGTAAGTATGTGCAGTGTTTAGTCCGTTAGTTACCTTTTACGACACCTAAGGGAAGAGAGGGGGTGGTAGTATTCTTGCACCGCTACGCGACATGTCGGTTTTTATCGTAATATCTTTTTTTTATGTAAGATCCACCTATCTAAAATCTACTTCAACATTATCACCATAATCATTATAATTATCACCTACTTCAGAAAGTGATTTAAAAGTAAACGCTTCTATTTTTCTTTTCTCTAAAAAGTGATTTAAAAGTAATTGCTTCTCTTTTTCTCTTCTCTAAAGATACCCCGGTCAAAGTTGGAGCAGAAGGCAAGCATGAATGTTGTCGCAAAATACATAACAAGCCACAAATTGAGGAAGGGAAGTAAAAAAGGGTTGACAGAAAGAAGTAGACGTCCATAACAAGCCAAAATTAAAATAGGGAAGTAGGTAAGCTAAGTCACCTTATCACAAGACAGGATAACGCTAGTAAGAAGAGAATAAGGCGTTTAAAACCAATACGCGCTACCATTCAAAATTTATGAGGTTCCAAGTGAGTTTATTAGGCGTGACCTTGATGGTCGAAATGATTTTGTGTGTATTCATGTCAGCCGTCGCGTCCGTCGGTACTCCAAAGCGCATATGATGGGAGTACACCATTCTAATCGCCGCGAAACGTGAAAAAATCCACCCACAGAGCGCGTGCGCGCGCGCAGCGGACAAAAAAGGAAACGACTATCCAGCCGCGATATTTGTATAGAGTTGATGCGAAGATTTTTAGACATGACTTTGATAAAAGTAAATAAATATTGTTTTTCTAAATTAATGTTTTTACACAAGTCAAAAGAGCAGGCTGGTCACCTGATGGAGAGCAATCACCGCCGCCCATGGACACCAACACCATTAGAATCGCAGATGCGTTGCCGGCCTTGAAACCTTGAGATCTAAATTATGAGGTCACATTCTTTAGTTCTTTTATAATATCATTTAATTTGTAGTGATAAGTGATTATAAGTCTATAAAAGCATAATAAATTGTGGAAAGTAACAACACAGCATACCGAAGAAAGGAAACTGAGAAAAATAAGATAATGTTAACTCCCTTAATCTTTAACAAGTATAACAAGTTAAAGCGAAAAAGGTAAGTTTCGAACATAATGTTTAAAAGATTAGATGAATGGTTGGTCTCGCAGCGAGACGAATCATTCATCTAAGTTTAAAAGGTATAAAAATTTCATAATTTTTAGTCACGAAATTTTTTTGTAGTATTTCATTACTTTTCAGAATGTATTGCTAGCTATTAGCGATACTTTTTGCTAATGCTATACAGAGTGTGTTTTTTTTCTAGATTATTATGTGCCATATTTCTAGATGTGAATATTTTTCAACTTTGATTGTTTCGTATAGACCAAACACAACACAGTGAAGTGTCTTTGTTACTCTTTGCAATTACTTACCTTATAGTGAATTGATAAGTGTTGGTGCCACGTAAGAAATACCAATAAACAGGTATTCTCAAGAATAGGCTAGTTGACTAAATTTCAAAATCATATTAAAACGATACCTGTTTACCTATTTTATCCTAAAATTACATTATTTTTCAAAAAATCAATCATTTACAATATTTATTTTGAGTTTTTATATTATGATTTAATCTTACCGAAAAAACGCTTAAAAGCGTTGTGTTGAGTAAATGACGTCACGCCGTGCCAAACATCCGTTTCGTTCGAGACTTGTTCTATAGAAATGTTACAACAATAAAATGACATTTTCCACGGCGTGACGTCACGACTTTAGATTTCCGTTTAATGTCATAATATGACTGAATGCGTATTATTGTCAATTTTTTTTTTAAATAATCCTAATTTATTCTAATGAATATTATAGATATTTTGTTTCTATAAATCATAATGGATCATTAGAAACGCCAATTCACCTGATTTATTCTTAGTGGAAATAAGCCTATTCTTTATAAATATTATTTCACTACACTATTTTCAGAAGGTAACCTAGTTGAGTTGGCGATCGGTTTTTTCTAGAAACCAAATCACTATCGGACCATATAATAATAATAAGAAGAATATTAGATGTTCGAGCACCTTTAGAAATTACTTGATTAGATATTATCATTACTAACATTTTAATATAATTTAAACATTTTTAATTTATTGAACATTGTGTATAACCTTTACATTCGAATGTTTGTTTAAAATCTTAAAATTTATCGTTTTAAAAAGGTAACAACAACTCTGTACAAATACCTTATAAACTCGTCGAACAATAATCGTAGAATCATACGTCTGACCAAATTTGGTCGAAATTCTTTCTTTTTACAAGCTTAACCGCGAAATATTTTCCCACGCTAATCAGAGCACAGCATTTTTAGACCTTGTAATTTATTTTTAATTAAATAATGTAAACTTAAACTTTTATATGTTTTTAAACAAGTTTCGTACTCTTACTAGTAGGTGGTTTTACCTTTATGTCTTAAATGCTTAAAAGGCATTTTGTTACTTTGTCCTTCTAATACGTAGAGTTTTCAAGGTTCCTTATAACCATGTCGCGTAACGGTGAAAGAATACTACCACCCCCTCTCTTCCATTGAGTGTCGTAAATGGCGACTAACGGGACTAAAGTAACTAAAGACTGATTAGAGACTGCACATACATCCAACAGCATAGAGCAGCGACGGGCTCACTACCTGTCACGCTGAGCACATGTGCAGAGGTTATTTGGTGAAAAGTGAACTATGGTAGAGAACTGCTTTTGCGGTTCTCATTGCCTGGTACCTACTCTGACTAACCCTTCGGGGATAATAGTCGTATTAATTATGTATGTATGTACAAGGTTCATGGTCACGTAGAGTCTGATTAGCGGTATTAGCTGTACTTATCTTAATTTTGTTTTGTAACTTACAACCGTCAATTATTTTTATGTACGTAAAAAGAAGAGTCAAAATCAACATCTTTTGATATAGTACCTATAGCAACAATGTGCAAATGAACATAATTTTACAAATGCTCTGTCCAATCAACATTTACAATGTTTTTTTTTATTTAGTAAATTACGATTTAAATTTGTGCAGTGGATCATAATATGATAGTACAATGATCGGAACCATTAAAATAGCTGGACTGATTGAAGTTCTCATGGCACTGTGAGAAACAAGATAATCGGTAGCCATTATTGGAAATTGGTATTAAGATAGTTTGGACGTGATACGATTTTTCTCGACACTGAAATGACCTGTTATTTGTATGGCGATGTGTCCAACGATTCATAAAATGAGCAGTAAGTATTGTTATACCTACCTTTATAAAACAAAAAGTACCAATAACAATTTTGTGATTTTCTTGATTATTATAAATTACTAGTTGACCCGACAGACGTTGTCCTGTCCAGAATATTATAAATATGATTTTCTGAACATAAAAAAATGGCTAGATTGTGTTATGCAAGAAACTTTATACCTACCTAAGCTCCTTTGTGCTAAGCCAATATCATAATGACAATTAAACTGACTGAAAAAAGATTAATATAGCAAAAAAGAAGAAAAAACCGGTAAGTTTTTATCAACCTAATTAATTGCAGAACGTTTATTTTTATTTTTAAAATATATTTAATACTTATTCAAATTGGTCCAACCGTTTTTGAGAATACCCTAAACTAACGAACAGCATAATTGATGTATATTATATATTTTTATTATGTATTAGGTAAATCTTGGCGTTCACATTATTAGTTAACCAGCTTTCGCAATTCTGAGTTACCAAAAAGACGGGTGACCAAAAATTCAAATCATTAAACCTTTGCGTTGTCGTAAGATGGTATTCGTTAAGGGGATGCCGCGCGATCGCAAAAACTGACATAAGTTTCTTATTGAACTTCAAAGCAAAATCAATTTTATTGATATTTATAATTAGAACAATTCTGCTTTGAAATTTAAGACCTTGTAATTTAATTAGAGCAATGTTTATATTCTGCGCTTGTGTTAAAAATTAAAATTTACTTTTTTTAAGATGGGGGTGACCTGCGGAATATCAATTCAAATATTTTCATGTAAGAATTGTGTTTCATGCCTAAAATTAGCAAAATTGTCGAAAAAAAAATGTTTATAGAAGTCATTAGATTTACATATTGTTTAAAGAAATTGTTTCAAATTTCAACAAGGCCACGACCTTGTGCAATAATCAAGCTAACTTACGTTAGGTCTTTTAATGTATTTAACTAATTCAGCGCATAGTACAAGTAACTTAAAAATAAATTTTCACAATTTCGAGCAGGATTCCCTTAAGAAAAACTACGTAAGAAACTTGTTTTAGAGGCGGGGTAAGGCCTAATCTTCATAAGTAAAAAATAAATCTACTAGTAGAGATATTTTCTAAAGGTAAAGAAAGTAAAGGTCCCTTCAAACGGCACCACATTAATTAACACTGCTGTTTAAAGAATTAAATAAAATAAAATAAATTAATGAATTGGGGGGCAAACATGAATTTATGATAATATTATTTGCTACCTAAACCAAGTTTTGTCTTATTTTTATCAAATCGCGGATAAGAGTTATTTAATTATTAATATTTTTTAATATGGAAACACTGAGTCCTCAAAAACAGACATGTTACTTTAAAAATGTCTAACGTGGCTGCATAATCCATAATTCTTTTGCTTTTAAAAAAGGGATATGTCAACAATGCCGTCACGTCATGTTTGATTTGACAGCTAGCGGCTGTACAACTGTAATTTGTTGACATATATTGCCAGATAGATATTAAATTACAGATAAAAAAAATTAAAAAAGTATTCAACAGCATAAAACGCCGGGTCTCCTTTAAAATTTCTACTTAAATCGTCAAAACAGTATTTTTAACAAAAAATTTAAATAGTATTAAAAGCAAGAAGATATATCGTCCAGATGGCAAAAGAGTTTCCATTTGCTCCTTAGACAATCCGTCTTTTTCGGGTGTTACTTTCCACTTTACAGGACCTCTTATTACCATATTTGTATACCTACCAATAAATCCCAGCCATTATATTCCATAACTCCCAAGACTATTACTATAAAAAATCATCGTACCTAAATAAAGAAATCTAACAGTCGCATCGCGCACTAATGACCGATTTGAATGCGAAGCTCATGGGAACGGCCGCACCGGGAATCGAACCTCGGCCGTCACGTCTGCAAATTACAAGGCGGCGTAGAACGTGCGGAGAGCGGTGGGTGATTTGACATACGCCTGTGATATTTAATCATGTATGTTTGGTGACCTTTCAACGTTATTGTTAACCAAGAAAATGTTAAGTGTCACTAATGATGAATTCGATGCTCATTGAGTCACTGATGTCCGTTTATCTATTTATTTTATAAGGTACTTACACCAATAGAATGACACATATGGAATTTGTTAACCATTAACCCACCAACCCACATTGGGCCAGTGTGGTAGGTTATGGCCCAATATCCCCACGTGCTATTGTTCACGTGAGAGGCATGTGCCTAGCAGTGGGACGTTTATAGGCTGATGATGATATGGAATAATAATATGTATTTTAAAATGGTGAAACGTTGAAATTAACATGACTATTTCAGGTGGAACTCAAACTCATGTACGTCTTTCGCATACCGGAGTAAGTGACCCCTCCGTCACCGAGGTATTGGATTAGATCTATCAAAATTTTATATGGTTTTAACCACATTTGAGCGAAATTAAATAATACTTATTTACAAAATAAAATTCATAAAAAAATTGTAATTCATAAGCAAGCTCTTTGGTAGTAAGTACTCTGTGGTGGCTCAACCCTACACCCCGCTGGGAATCCAAAATCGGTGGTCAATCACTAGAGCACAAAGGCGAAAATAGGCGCGCTACAAATATTATTATATCATCCAACGTTAAAAACAAAGTTAAAAAAACATTTTTTAGACTAGTAGATAGATTATGATAATGCATATTAAGATATATAATAAGATATATTGTGATAGTTAAACCCGATGGGTAATTAAGTACACAAAATCATTGTATACACGAGTGCTTATCTCGCCAACAAACTGCTTAACAGTTTGGCGAATAGTATTATTAGTTCGTAATGTTTTTGTACAATATTTGAGTATAAATAAAATAAAATAAAAAATACATCTACTCGTACATAGATTACAAAACAACGTAAGTATATCAGCGAAACATAAAACCTCTTTCGACTGCGAGCATACATAGATTGTGTTTGACACGCTCTATTCCACATGACGGACTTCACTACCTACCACCATATCAACGACATCAAAGTACAGTGGGGTCAGAAAATGCAAAGGCACGTTACATAAGATGATCAGATAGTGCCCAGCAGTGGGCGTGGAATGGGCAGGCGCCCCATTCTAAATTCAAATTGCCAGTTACTCACGCGAACTAGTTGTAAGTTGCGTGGATACAAGATTTTAACTGTAGAAATTATAGGATACAGTGTGCGCAATGTGCTGTAGATAGCATGCCGACGCGCGGTGATTGTTAATTTTCATATTTACTTTGTTAGATTCGGCACTATGGGGACTATCCCCAAAGGGTTTTTTTATATATATGAGAAGGAGGCAAACGAGCAGGCGGGTCACCTGATGGAGAGCATCACCGCCGCCCATGGACACCCGCAAAACCGGAGGTGTCGCAGATGCGTTGCCGTCCGTTAAGAAAGGAATAGTAAGGAAGGAATAGGAATTGTGAGGGAGGGGGGGGGGGAGGGGCCTCCGGAACTCTCACTGGCCGGACGAAACACAACAGCATCAAGTGCCATTATTTTACGAAAACAGGTTAGGCAGAGACTGGGCAATAAGGACCGCAGTAGCAGTCCATTGCCAAGTTTCTACATATACCAACTGCACATGTGCTCAGCGTTATGAGTGACGAGTATTATGCTGTAGGTATGCCGCTTTATGCTGTTGGATGTATGTGCAGTCTTTGTTCCGTTAGTCTCCTTTCACGACATCCAAGGTGATGGGTCGGCAGTATTCCTTTTATGAGCTGGTACTACACAACTCTCATTATATTCGTTGATAACTGTTTAACACTGTACACAACAAAAAATGTGTGGAAAAACATTACTAAGAAATATTACCCAAGTTGTTTTAAGTTATTGTGTACATTTTAAATTATTAATTTATTGTAAAGCGTTGGATCTAGGTAAGTAGTCGTAACATTTTGTCGGTAGGGCTTGTTCTATGTTCGCCTGTCTAGCTGGCATTGTCTTATCTAAATCAGTCGCCATAACAGGTTAGATAGCTGGTTCCATAGTTGTTAAGGTTTCCTGGTGATTCCATTTATGGCCTTATCGTCATTCTGAGGACTGATCTGAAATGTCAGTCTAAAAGATGAAGGTCAAGCGCTACCTCGTTTGGAGTCGGTTAGAATTGTTGATTAAAACAAAACAAAATCAATGTGGAATCCCAACGAAAACATTGCAAAGAACTGGCAATTTGTTCCCATCCAAAATTAAATTAAAACCTTCGAAAAAAATAAACGTCCGATTCGCGTGTCTCCTGCCACTTAATAACTGCTACCTCTTACTAACTTACTCCAGCCTTTAGGATACCTCAATCAATGGATACAGCAAATTGATTGCTATAATAAACCTCATTAGTTATCGGGAATGTGTTTGAATTAAGTACACACAATTCGACAGGACACCGATGACAGGGCCATTGTAAAATGGCACCTCCACCTTTGACACAGAGGTGGTTTGAATTTTAAGTTTTTCTCCAGAATGTTTGGACGGTTGTTCATAAGATTAAGGATCTTATGAGTTGCGTGTCCTGATGCTACTTGTATTCACACGCTATGCTTTTGTGGCATCGCCTTCGGTATCATATTTAAAAGCTATTTCAAACACGAAGAGTTTGTTTGCATTGCTTTTGTAGGTATCTTATGGAAAAAGAAACTTTCGTCTAAACAGTTGTTCTTTTTAATGCCACACTTCATTTTTCAAAGAAGCTCGAAAGCAGTTAGATTTAGGATTAAAATGTTTACTAGAAAAAAATCAACCAGTCTCAGGAAAGCTCGAATTGGAATTTATCCTTTAGCTAGCATTGTGAATGCAAAATTTCAATAATAAAGACAGTTAGTGTTAGTTAGTTCGGGTTGCAATAGTGCAAGTTTATCAACTTCAGCAATGGTGTGGTTCATCTCATAATACAATGCCAACAGACTATGGTACTTTCTTACTTTTAAATAATTTTATGACTTATTTTCAATCAGCTGCACACTTTAACATTTTGAAATCACCATATATTATATCGCATACTGAATAGTTTTGTATTTTGTCACAGTCACACCACACCGTAGTTGAAAAGTAACTTTCGTCCAAACTGTTGTTTTTTTTAATGCCGCACTTCATTTTTCAAAGAAGCTCGAAAGCAGTTAGATTTAGGATTAAAATGTTTACTACAAAAAAATCAACCAGTCTCAGGAAAGCTCGAATTGGAATTTATCCTTTAACTAGCATTGTGAATGCAAAATTTCAACAATAAAGACAGTTAGTGTTAGTTAGTTCGGGTTGCAATCGTGCAAGTTTATCAACTTAAGCAATGGTGTGGTTCATCTCATAATACAATGCCAACAGATTATGGTACTTTTTTACTTTTATATATTTTTATGACTTATTTTCAATCAGTTGCTCACTCTAGAATTTTGAAATTACCGTATAATATATCGCATACTCTATAGTTTTGTATTTTGTCAGAGTCACACCACACCACAGTTGAAAAACTTAAAAAAACACATATTTAACGATAGCATAAGTACTAACATGATTTCTTGGCGGGAAAGTGAAGCGTCAAGTCAGCAATTTTGTATTATTTTCTATAGGTAATTTGCATGTTGTCGAATATTAATGTGAAATAATGGTGGATTATTTACTGTTAAGTGTTCGTGAACGTGCATAAGTGTTAGCAAATAAAACAAAACAGTGCAACATCACTTTTCAAATTCTCTCAAGAAGTCCGTATGAGACCTCAATAAAGTCCCACAGCTTTATTGAGTCTCGAGGGGTTTAGGGGAAAATCATTAAACGTTCATTATCACTCATTATCATCCACTTAATGTAAAGAAAATAATAATTACTATTAAAAACTTGACACTGGCTAAATGTGCTGATCGCACGAATCAATTATTTAAGAGAAAAAAAAAGTACTAACATCGATCGTCTATCATTGATTAATTGATTATTGAGTGATTATTGATAACAGAGAGAATACGCAACAATATACACAAACATACAAACAAACACAGCGTTCCATTTGCTATGATCCTGGCACAATCATTACTTAATTTACTCTCATAACTTTTAACAATCTACCAGAGTAATTACAGCTGCAAAACCTATTAGAATTTATTAGCATTTAGGTGCTTAATGCAGAGCCAAATGTAAATTACCGAAGTGCTGTACGGTAACCACTGAAGTATTATTTCTAAATCTAGACTAGAACCGGCTAATCAGATCGGGTTATGGGCGTAGTCGGCCAATGAGTTGTGGCGCACTTCCCCTTGTTACCAGGGCTAGCCGCTGTGACGGGAGCACTTGTATCTAGACACGATCTGGGAATTAAACTCGCTGCTTTTTGAGTACCTACCGTTGCTGTGTTTAGTGAAACAACTGAGTGAGCATGGTGGTAGGATTGGCTAGAAGACGTCTGGGTGGCTTCCACTTTGATATTGATTTCTGCCACAAAACATTTTTTATTTTATTTTTATTTAATAGGAAGCCGGCCGGCAAGCCTTGAGGTGGGTCTTTGTATCAACCGGTCTAAGACGCAACTGATGACCAATAACACGAAACGTAAAGTAGAGGTAGACGAGTTGACGAGTCGGGCCAGCTAGTTTCTTTTAACAACAGGCAGGATAAAGAGATCGATCGCCTAATTGAGAACTGGTAACTGGTCCATGAAGACGCTAATGATGGCAGACCTTCCAATCACTCTGAAGCGCAGACTCGTCGTGTGTATCTTGCCCACCCTTACCTACGGTGCACAAACCGCTAACCGATTCACAAAAGTCCCGACTCAATGTTTGTCAAAGAGCCATGGAGCACAGCATTCTAGGCATCAAGAGAACCGATCATGTCCGAAACACCACACTGCGTTTCATGACAGGTGTTGCCCATATTGGTCATAAATCTGCAAATCCCAAGTGGGGCTGGGCGGGGCACGTGGTAAGAATGAACTCAGATAGGTGGGCGAACATCAGCACGCTTTGGGTACCCAAAGACCGACGTCGGTGTCGAGGCCGTCCTCGGAAGCGGTGGTGCGACGACCTCGATGCATTCGACGGAAATTGTTTAGAGCTAGCTAAGGAGAGAGAGAACTGGAGGGAAGTGGGGGAGGCCTTTGCCCAGCAGTGGGACACTATAGGTTAATTAAAAAAAGGATCAGCAAACAACTACATTAGGTATACCATTTTACAAAAAATAATACATTTAACAAATCCTAACAAAAATGCAGCCCACAGCGCTATCCACAACTTAAGTACACAATTTATTTTACCAAAAGAGTTTTTTTCCATTTACTAATGCTGCTGATCAGAAACTCGACGAGCAAAAAAATTACTACTTTTGAGAATGAGTAACAACAATCAATCAAAAAGGCACAAAACATTTAAAAAGGAAAGGTAAACACCTACTCAAACAGATACAATTTCTAAAATGGATCTTTTAAATTTAGCAGAACTGCAGCCAAATATGTCTGTGTTACTATACAATTTTCACTATCACTATTTGTATGGCATGTACCCAAAGCGAACAGGGTACCTGCGCGCACCTTACGTCTGTAAATAGTTCTAGGTACAAGATAAGTACTACAAGTTTGTTCACTAAATCGGTACAGTCACAGTCATTATTTATTATTTAAACAATGCTGTTTTACATTGCTGCGTTACCGTTTGAAGGGTTCTAGATCCAGTGAAATTTCACGGTATATAGAGGCCTAAGAACTGACGAACGCGCACCATCACAGGCTGTATAAGCAGATGCCGATATGCAACTGTTTTTTATTGGTTCCCTTCTTGTTTTACAGCGGAACCAGGTTTAAAAGCAACCAGAAAAATAAGGTTACACAAGCCATAGGGACTGGAACTATCTCCAAGGCATTTGATTCAGATGACGAATAACAAAAACATATATTCTCTGTAACCAGCAGAATTAGTGCACAGTGTATTTAATCTATAGTGTATAAGCTTTATTGCAACGTCATAAGTTTTAAGTGAACATACCCATAAAACCACGTGCTTGTTGTATGCATGCAAGTAAAGAAAGTTACTCGATGTTTAGGACGAATTGCAACGTCTGTGAATGTAACAAGAATTTAATGGAACACTAAAGATAAAAATAAAAATACTTAGAACAACATTTTATTAGTTTCTATCAAAACTTAACCCCGTACCCCTAATTCGATAGATAACTGTCAAATAACATTCCACAGTAAAGCACTCGTAAATATCTATTTGCAATCGACAGCTGACAAATTGCCACAAAGGATTCAAATAACCGGTATATTAATCACTAATCCACATAAACCAGTCGATAGTTTTAAGTGGTAATAACATTCGCTTAATATTTGCCCCTGAAATATACTGTCAGTATGACAGTAACGACGCAGTGCTAAGCAATGAATCAGCGCCGCTCGCGCACTATAAATAAGGCGCACCATAACGTAATTGGTCTGTAAATATCCCACCAAATGAGCATTAATGAGGACCCGAACCGTCTTCATTCTTCATTTGAAATATTTATGTTATACCTCCTTTTGAATACTTTTTTTTTTGCTTGAGAATGCGACACGAGTTGCCCAAAAGTACTGTTGAGTTTGGTGACTTTCGCGGTTCGCGGGTTAACGTTACTGGTGAATGCAATTTGAGTGTAAGCTGCATTTATATTAGACATTGTTGGGACCCGGTATAATTTTCAAGCAAGCATACACACACTTTTGTCATATATTTATATTTATTTACTTGAATAATTATTAGTTACAAAAAAAGCAGTACACTTTTCTGTTAAGCTAGGACAAAAGTGTGTGTAGGCTTGCTTGTAAATTATACGGGTCCCAACAATGTACAATATGATAGTGTGTTTTGTTTCTTCATTTTTCACGTTTAACTGAATTCGTGATATTTTTATTGCTTTTTATGTCCTTAAACTATTATATCTACTTAGTCAAACAAAATGTCTCTGAGGCAGACTATTTAGCGAAAATAAAAGTAATGGGACCTTCGATCATAATCAAATTAGACAGAAAGTAGTATGAGCATATTACTTATAACAAAAATTATATTACATATATTTTTTATTACGTTTAAAAATAACTCGTCCAGTTTCATTGCATACTGTACCGATTAATTATACGGACATTGATTTTGTCATCGAACATTGTTTGGACAAAGATCTGTTATGGCTACCATTAGCCATGATTGCATTTCATTAAAGTCCATTTAGTCACAATTCGTGATCCGTTTAACCACTAGCACTATTTCAGTAATAACTGTTTATAGGTTGCATCACTACCAAACCAATATCTTAGAAATACTGATCAAAACAAATTATTTAGTTGAGTTTTGTCTTTTTAAACTTACTGACCGTAAGGTCACTACAATTAAAGTATCTTAAAAATAACAAAAAAATAATATAAAATTATGATGGCTATTAAAATCAAAATTGTTAGCTTTTATGGTATACTTACCACGTCACGTATTTTTAGTTTACTTTTATACTAAGAAGCAACTGTTAACCAAATACTTACTAACATTAAACCCTTTTATTTCAGTCTACTTGTATTTTTTTTATTTACGAAACGAACTCTGTAATTCTTCCAACCCAAATGAAAACCATAAAGCTCATAAGCGAAATTCCTCTTTCCATATCGCTGCGCATTAAAAATCAAGCACAATCCATTTATAAATAGCTTTCAAATCATCCTCGTGTAATTACATTCCTTATTACCTTAACATAAAGACGAGCCCATTATACAGTCAGCCAGTGATTTTTTGTGGTGGCATCTTTTGACCCCGGCCTTGTCCCCGGGCGAAACAGTAAATAATGATCCCGACGTATGTATAAATTATGAAATGAAATCATAAAACTTAGAGTTACATCTGCGAAGAGCTGCTACAACGGTACTTTTAAATTTTTATTTATTTTATTAAATTAACCCACTTAATAAAATGGTTTTATTTTAAAATGAAGCTTCTTGTAAGACGATGTTCTTTATTTTATAAATAAGCACGTATGTCACTGCTGTTTTAACAGTCATGAATATTATGAAAAAATAAACAATGTGTGCCATTTGCACAACAGTTTTATAGTGAACTAGCGGCCGCTCGCAGTTTCACCCGCGTGGGTCCCGTTCCCGTAGGAATATCGGAATAAAAAACGTGAAAGAGTAACAAACATCCATCCATACTTACAAACTTTCGCGTTTATAATATAGTAAGATAGGACCACTTTTTAACAACACACGCATAAATTGTTTGATCTCCGATGGGTTATTCAGAGACTTGGCAATGAGGACAACAAAAGCAGTCCTCTACCATAATCCACTTTTCACCGAATAACGACTGCACATGTGCTCAGCGTGACAGGTAGTGAGCCCATCACCGCTCTATGCTGTTGGATGTATGTGCAGAGTTAGTCAGTTATTCTCCTTTTACGACACCCATGGGAAGAGAAGGGGGTGGTAGTATTCTTTCACCGCTACGCGATCGACGGTTAAATTGTGAATTAATAGTTAAATAATTTTAGGGATGTTAATGACTAAAACCGTTACGGCTGATACACTGTTAACCATTAAATGATACTAGTTGGTTGAAATAAATGAATTTATTATTATTATTATTATATTATTATTAAGATTAACAGTGGATACACGACTTTTAGCTAATGTATTTTAATTAATTAAAAAAGTATCGGCAAATGCTGACTGTTAAATATACAGTAAAAGTTGACTGACAATAAAAGTTGTTTTTTTTTTCTTTTTTTATAATAGAAGGAGGCAAACGAGCAGAACCCGTGGACACCTTGCAACACCAGAGAAATCGCAGATGCGTTGCCGGCCTTTAAGCAAGGAATAGGTTTTATTAAGGAATAGGAAGGGGGGGGGGGGAGGTTGGAAGGGCCTCCGGAACCCTCACAGGCCGAACGAAACACAACAGCACCAAGTGCTATTATTTCACGCCGGATGTAGTGAGAGGGTGGTATTACGCTGGGCGAGCCGGCCCAATGCGTGCTGCAACGCAGCGCCGCAGTGTCACTCATTTAGCACCACCCAGGGGTCACGTGTAGGGTCTCAAGGGTAAACCTACGGACGCGAGTAACTTTAACCCCCGAATAAAAAGATTTTCACATAATGATATAGTAAAACAAAATTAAGTTAACAAAAATATAAAACAGTTGGTTATAAGTCAGTTATTTTGTAAATAACAACAAATGCAACACTGTCACACCTCCAACAACTCTAGCAGTTCCCCAATGGTTGACAGCCAACATCAGCGTTTTGCATAGAGGTCGTTACCGCGTGTGATGGATGGTATCACCCAATCTTCGTCGAGAAATAGCCGAGGGAAGCCGACAGCAGCTGAAGAAACCCGACGGCAGCCGAAGAAAGCCGAGCTGCCCGATTGGCCCGCGGCTGTCTCGCTCAGCAATTTCAGCTATTTAAATGAGTTGTCAATAATAAGTTGCGTGTAATTTAAAATTATATAGTATAAAGCAGAGACTGCATATTTTGAATATCGTTGGTTGGTTACAATGGGAACTTTGCGTACCTAATTTAGAATGGTTTTCATGCATAAAGGGATTTCACTCTTCCTTCTTATTCTTCGTCTTCGTAAAATATTATTTTTATTAAAAACACATTTCTTGGAAACCTTACCATTATTCAATGGCTCTTTAGATGTAATTTTAAGTATTAATAATTGTTGACACTTTTTTAAGATTTAAAAAAATACTCTATTTCATATAATCAACTACATCCTAATCACCAAAGTGATCGAAAAGTCATATCAAAATTGATAACTAGTGTAAAACAAGAGACGACCGACCCATTAGTCCCATCACCGGCTATCCACAGTACCTGCGTAATAAAATCGTGACAATCATCTAGAGGCAAACTTTTAACCTTATAATAAACCAAGACCGCCCTAATCTAAGACCAAAACCCAAACACTGGGTCTAAAAAAAACCCAAGCATCAGGCATCGTGAGAAAAGATCCTTCGGCGCGGCAGTGACTCGCTCCATATGATATATTGATCTAAACGTGCCATTTAGCGCTTACACATCCACTCCTAAGTATAGTGTGGCAAATGAGAAAAAAAAATGTAAACACAACATTGTACGAATTCAATAATTAGATTAAGTTGGTAATGAGGGGGTTGGGGGCCCAAGGCGACGCCGAGACGCGCGCCAGTCGCCGCCCCGTGGCGCCTCAGGCGGGTCCCTATTGACCCTATTTGTTTTAATTACCAATGTTGTTTAGGACAACGTGAGCCCTTTGTGCTAGCCGAAAATTGGCCCTAATTGGCGGTAGGCCGCACGTAATCGAGCCGACAAGGATGGGGGTGGTTTTCCTGAGTTTGCCGATCTCCTTAATGATTGTTTCAAGACCGAATTGGGTTTTTTTTTATTAAATTAAACAGCTAAGTTTCCAATCTCACTAATGATTCAGATGAAATGAGTTAGAATAACATTAGTTGTTTATTGCAAAAATTTGGTCGGCTTGCATATTTTTAACCCATGCTTCAAAGTAAATGTCAAAGTCAAAATATATTTATTAAATAAACTCAATTAATTAGTACTTTGAATCGTCTAAATCTTTTTTAACCTACCATCCATTTAAGACATATTTTTTAACTGTGGCAAAGAATGGGCGCAAGAAACCACAGCGCACAAAAGCAACGACATTTACAAACAAAAAAATAGAATATGTCATTACCAGGTCAATACAAAATAATAATTTAAAAAATAATAAATGGTGCAATACAAAACTACAATACAATATAAATAGTATCAATTAAATAAAGACAATTAGAAATAGCTGTTGGAGTGCTTGGAGCATTTCAGATCCAAGCTGTTTTGTCTTCTGTGTAATCTGACACTTTATAATAAGCTTTTTATAAAGCTATTCTTTGATTTTTATTTTAAATTTATTAAGATCTAATTTCTGAAATGCACTGAAAGCCTTTTGTCTTAGTTTGTACAGTTGTTACACCCGCATTGGGCCAGCCTGGTGGATTATGACCCGATCTTCTCCTCGATGATGATGGTAATAAACGACAGTATTGTATTTTTTTACGCTGGTCATAGTATCTTACAATAGTAGCAAACAAAATAAAAAAGTGTGACGAGCGCACAAATTCTTTACAAATAACATAAAGAATGTTAATAAGCTTATTGAAATTTCCATCAACAATATCAGTTAGCTATAGGTACCATTACCTTATCTAACTTAAACACTATTTTTACACAGAAATCTCTCAAACGCCTAATGTGGTCCAGACGATATTATTATTATTACTGGCTGATGCATAAAAGGAGATTCCTTAAATTTTATCCCTGTTGTTCCCAATATTACCTATCGATTACTGAATCGTTCGGTAAACGCATGTAATCACCTCTGGTTTAGTATCGTTATTACCATGAATGCAGCCATTACTGGAATCTTGTGTAATGTCTTTTTTTTTGTACCACGGGATTTACTTACAATGGAATTTCAAACATGCGATGCGTGCCGCATTATACTCGTATACGTATATGCAGGTTTTTCAGTACAGCAGCTGTAACTTTTAAGAAAAACTTTATAACGTCATTTCCTATTTTCGCTAATAGGGTCAGAAACGATAAAAACTCGATTTTTTGTCAGTTAGGTTTTGTAATGACAATACATCTGATAAATAGGATAATTAATTTTTTTTAAATAAATAGTTCATCTAAAGAGATGATAATGATGATGATTATGATAGTAAAAATAATTATTGATGATGTAGTGCAATTTTTTAATTTATATATTTTTTTGTAATTTTGTTTTTATTGTTCTTTTTAAGTTGTAAATATTTTTGATTTTAAGATTAGGTTTGTAGAGGTAAGTATATTTAAAAAAAATATGTAATTTAACAAAATTCTTACATGCCTGTCTGTCGCAGCAGTCTCTTAAATTTTCTACGCTTTTACAAGATCTTAATAATATCTACCTACTTATGTATCGCCCAGTAATAATTATGTATATTTATATGTAACATCATCTTATCTCCAATTTTTATTCACATCTTATATCTTATCTTATATATTATATTATCTTATCACATCAGCCTCGAACTACAGTGTTGTGGAACCAGCTCTCGGCGGCGGTATTTCCGGACCGTTACGACTTAGGGATCTTCAAGAAAAGAGCCTATTCCTTCCTTAAAGGCCGGCAACGCGCCTGCAATTCCTCTGGTTTTGCGGGTGTCCATGGGCAGCGGTGATTACTTTCCATCAGGTGACCCGCTTGCTCGTTTGCCTCCTTCTGCTATAAAAAAAAAAAAAAAAAAAAAAAACATCAATCTCGTCGAATGCCTGAGCTTCATAGAAGCCCTTTTTGCGACCTCTACATTTTTTCCATAAATTGTCTTTTATTGAGAGAATGATCAATCAAACAAACTAAATAAAATGGTCTCTTCATTTTTATAATTACAAAACAAAACGGTATACAACCTAAACATAAGGATTAATAAATATATTATCACTTATCATCCCAGAGAATCTCGAACGAAAATTCACTGTACCAAAATCTCACGGTCATAAAAGTCGAAGGTGAGAACCAAAAGCTAGCCCGGAGCAAACGGTAGACCCACTGCAGCAGCAACGGCGACTGTTTGTGATAGCCCGTACACCATTACTCAGTCATTAGCGATGCCACAGAATAAACGGAATGAAAGCAACACGGTTATGATACTGGAGATTTTGATGTTGAAGATGAAGGTGATGTTTGTGTTGGTGGTATTATAGGTACGTTATGTGAACGCGCAGCGTTAGTAGTTGGAGTCGCACGCAATCCGAGCATTCGGGCCACGTGGGAAAGAGTCCGAGCTGAGGCGGATAGCCCTGGGGCGAGCCGCCACGGTTGACGATCGCCTCGATAAATATGTCCGACATTAGTGAGCACAGAGCAGCCGATCCGTGGGCGGATTTATGTGGTCATCACAGGCTCTGTCGTGTGAAACTGTGGCTGGGGAGAATTTCGAAACTGTTTTGTGAAATTTAAACGCTAGAAACGGCATTATTCACGTCTCAGCAGATTGTGGCGAGCGTGTAACCATGCATTTCCGATTATCACTCCTTCTTGGAGCAAACTTGTCTTGAAATTACTTGGTAAATTGAATAATATCTATCACACGTAGTTTAGTTTAATGTAGTTTTTCATCAGTGAGCAATTTAATGATTTTTCGTTTTTAATATATTACAATAACACAAAAAATTATTATTATGACAAAATTGCTGTTACGGCTAATGGCTACAATGCTGATTTCAAGTTGACACTAAAGATTCTTTTACATTAAAGTAATATAAGTACTACATCTTTAACTAAAATGAACATATTACAACTACAAAGGAACTAGTGCAGTACTCTGTGCAGGCGCCTCACCGGACCACGACAACCCGAGGGCAAATTCCCAAAAAAGTTGTTCCACGGGGTCAAATGTCGAACAATTTATTGCCTCCACAGTAAAGGCCCAACCGTTTCTGCCTTTGGGAAGATCTGCAAACCTCTAATTAGGAGGATTATGGAAATATTCACACAGGTGCGCGGCGCATCCTTAATAAGTGACTCGCTCGAGGCAAAAGTCGTGCAGACCCTTGGGTTAATGTTTTGGGTGTTATCTACTGTGGCAGGTGATTTTGAGCCGCTAACGTAATCTATGAAGATTTGGACTTGTTGCTGCGCTTACTTGTAAAACATTAGGCTCGATTGTGATACTATATTGGGTTAGACTTGTATTTTTAGTAATGTCTTAATACTCTAATTTATTTTTTACTTGTGAAATTATTTTTTTCATTTTTTTTATTGGTCTTTAGCTCAAAAGGTGAAGATTTAAGAGATGTGTAATTATAGCGCGACAATCCGTGCGAGACCTTTACGCGGATCAATTTCTTCCGTGGTAGCGTCTGGCACTGATTTGTCTGACTACAAATATAAAATTTCTTGCCCTATTGTTAATATTATTGTAACTAATATTTAAAAAGACAAATCAGTGCCAGACGCTACCATAGAAGAAATTGATCCGCGTAAAGGTCGCGCACGAACTTGTCGCGCTATAGTGCACATCTCAGAGGATAAATATCTAAAGCTAATGTCAATATCTAATGAATCAAATTACATCTTATGGGTCTTCGATCATTGATGTTAAGAGTTATAATTACTATATTTTTTTTAAATACGAGTACCTGTAAAATTTTGTAAACAAAGCATGTTTTTCTCATGCGGTGTTTTAACTAAAGGTGCATCTCAGTACATTACCGCCACCAAACAGCGCGTGCCCTCAACATTAACATTTTATCTCGCCCAAAAAATATTTTAAACGGTAGTTTAGACCACCTATGGTTACAATCTTGTCTATTTATCTGTCACGTTAATTTTGTTTATTCTTTCATACGCAGAGTATGTAAGTAGCCCAGACACTGATGGCTGTACGTGATTTTGAAGTCCTTTAAATTAAATATTCGTGACACAATTAAACATCCGCCCGAAATAAAGTAGGTATTATCTGTGACAGTTAAGCTCACATTCATTTTTTTTACTGAGTTTGTAAAAACCTGGACTTCCTGATAGGATACGGTCACCCACCGCACATGGACGCTTGCATTGCAATTGCAACATTAAGAGGCCTATTACATCTCGACTGTGAATTTTGCGTAAAATGCCCATTTTCGCATTTTTTGCAATTTTGCAGTTGTATTTATCGTTTTTAACGAAATAGAATAATAAAATCATGCATAATGTCCACTCTGCGAGGATAAGCTGAGTTCGGACGGCCGGCGCACCGCATTTTGAAGTAATTTTGCAGTTGTATTTATCGTTTTTATCGAAATAGGATAATAAATTCACTATAAAATCTTTATTCATCATGAAATAACGATTATTCTGGTATACATTTTGCTCAAAAATATTATCGTAGATAGGAGAAATTCACAGTTAACTTAAAGCGATTTACGAAGTTTTTTGGTTTAAAAATTTTTTTAAAGATTTTTTTTCTACATAAAATCAATGATATCTAAAAATTCCGATACGCACTATACGACTATATAAATAAGAGATAACATTCAAATTTTTTTTATTCATTTATCCTAAACAGTAGTTCAATCGATGAGCTCAAAAAAGTGCCTTCGCGCATTTTGTGAAAATCTTTCTCTGCAATTTTGGGTTTAATTAAAAAGTTAAGTTAAATTTACAAAAAGCGAGGCCGCTACGCACTATTCCAATAGCTATTCTGCACTATTCAATAAGTCAAAATTGTTAATATATTTTTGTTTCTGAGATCCATAACGCCAAAGTTGGCCATTTGACGCAAAAATCACAGTCGCGATGTAATAGGCCTCTTAAGGCTCGTATTATATCAAACTCAAAATCAAATCCATGCTTAAATACAGTTAGAAAGGGATGGCGATATGTGCGATGAATAGCACTATCCCTTTCTAACTGTACTCAAGCTTTGCGAGTTAACTCTGAAACTTTAGTTCATAAGCATCAATGCCCTAAAACTCTGTATCCGGATCCTTTAAACTGGACTGGATTGGACTGGACTGGCAAAAGATGCTGCTCGGCAGCAGAAGTTATTATTATTATGGTTCATCATGCATTCCGATTTTGGGCTGAATCATCAACTACAACTACAAGAAGACATCAATTCAATTCAGTACATAAAAACCATTTTTCTATCGAATCAGATATTGAACATCTGTTTTGTATTTCATAAATCGGATTGGATTTAGGACATTAATTAATCGTTAGTTACCCTTGTCTTCGAAATGTAACAAATAAACTTTTAACCTGCTAACCTTAATATAGGTAGATACATTTTACACATTTCTGTTTGCAACCAACTAGAATTTTCAACTCCCAACCGTTACATATTATACCATATTATACACGCTACTAGAGCTAATTAAGTACAAAATTTGCAACTGTAACCTCCCATTCATAAAACGTGCACAAAAAAAACTAAAGTATCGTTTCGTTGTTGTAATAATAGGTGGTCTGCCGAAATGGTTCCCGCAAATAAAGGACGCCATAATTTCTGACATGTCGAACGTAAACACCTCATATTCTTACAAAGAACAAACAGTGCAGGCGTAGCATTATTTAGGTACGACAATACCTACTTTGGCAAACAAACCAATATTTGGCTTTAACAGGGTCAGCATCAATTTTTTTCTTTTAACTTTATTTTGGACTAAAACAGTCACTATAATCAATTGATTAGCTTTGCTCAGATGAAGTGTTGATAATTGTTTTTGTTTACCTATGTTAAGTATCTCAACATTCTCAACGCATTATTGTGTCGTGTTGTGCATAAAAAAACAATGGAAATGTCTACTACTATCCACTTTATAAGCTTGTGAGGAAAAGTAAACCTTATTCAATGTTATGTATTCAAAAAACTAAGAAGAAAGCTTGTTTACAACTATTATCAATGCCGTTGCGTGTTGCGAACCAACTTTAATCTGAATGAGTGGTGAATAAATGATTACAAGCCGGACTCGAGCCTAGCAATTATGGGTAGGGTTACATGGGTCGGAGTCCTGATAAGATATATTTTTTTCAACACTATACAATAAAAAATCTAGTTGATTTTGAAAAGCACTTCCTTCACCAATCATTTTTGCATTTTCCCCCTTGAGCACTCGCAGAGGCTACATCAACGTAGGCAGAAAAGTAAAACAAAAAGAGTCTGCGATTCTAATCGTTTGCAACTTTCTCGTTTCCATCGTCTATTCCGGATGATTCCCAAAAATGACGGCATAATGAGTAGTTGTTTGATTAGTTTGCGGTTGGACAGTGCGGTCAAGGGCGCCGTGCAAGCGCGGTGGCGCCTACAAATTAGTCATTGGGACATTTAAAGTCTACCGAATTCTTTACGGTCGGCTCTTCTATGATACATTTTTTTGTTTGACTTGTTTCAAATTTAATATTATAACGTTCAATTTTATGAAATATGCGGTAATGTTAACTACATATAATGTTACTAATCTGATTTTTTGCTTAAGAGGGTTTACGCATTTCGGTTTCCCATACAAACTTCTAAGTCGAAACTTTTAAAAACCAATAAGTCAATTTTAATGAGACATTGCATGCTAAAGTAAATTACAGGAATCTAAATAGTTTGTTGGAAACATTTAAAAAAAACGTTTATTTAGCTGAGTTATTGCGATTTAAAGTCCACTATAGAAAGTTTAAAATCGCAATAACTCAGTTATTTTAACGTTTTTTAAAAACGTTTTCAACAAACTATTTATATCTCTGTATGCTACTTTAGCATCCAAAGTTTCATTGTAATTGGCTTAATGGTTTTTAAAAATTTCCACTTGGAAGTTTGTATGAACGCAAACGTCAATTTATTATCAAATATCACGAATTTCATTAATGTTCTTTCGCAACTCCAACAGTTTCTAGGCTATTTACTTACAGATGTATTAAGTTTCCATGGTACGCGATAAATACTTTTGTGACAGACGAGTGTCACGCAAAAACTATTCTCATGATCTTGCCGAGGCGTCTAAAACGGACGAGTTTTTGACCGAAATGATCTTATCTTATCTTAGTGGGGCCTACAGAGGTCTCTCCCTCGCAGCAGCACGTCGACCCATTGGGATCTTTTGTGTAAGTGACCGAAATAACAATAAATAGTCTATGGCACTTTGGCAAAATTACTTTAAAAATCTTAACACACTTTCATATTAGTGAGGTAGGTACTTATAACATAGGTATAGGTAAACTGTTACTTTTCTAATAATAATCTGTTTCTAAAATAACTAAATAACTAAATAATGTGATTAATATTAATTACATTCTTTCATATTGCTTAAGATAATTTATTTTTAAATTTCCATTTGGCATTAAAGATGCTGTACACTTTTTGCACTTTGTCAAAGCAACTAAAGAATCTAACAAGCACCTGTCAACTTCGAGTAAAGTTATTATGACATGGTAGTTAAGTGTTCAGCTACTTTCGTTGCTGCCAGTTCCTGTAATTAACTTGAGTTCCGCTAAAGCTCTAGCTGATTAGATTTTGACTTGAGATCATAAGGAAAAAGAGCTAAGTATAAGTTACTGATAAAAAAACACCTTTTCTCTGAAATGAGGTTGCAGGGTTGGGAATTTGACGTCAGCAAAGAGGCTACGGATAATCTTTCCTCCTTTTAAAAAAAAAGAACGAATTCAAAAACTGTCCTAAGTTATTTACTATACCTACTCTTACTATATTCAATGTTATTTTTGTGATGTTGCTGTGATCTTTGAATTAGTACAGCACTTCCATCATAAAAATTATAGGTAGGTACAAGTTGCTACTTGAAAAACGGCACCATGAAACAAGGCACGAATCAAAAACGTGCCTTGTTTTTCGACCAAAATTTCGAATTTAGAACTTTGTTCCAACTAGGTTGAACCTAGCGGGCCTAGTTCTAAAGTGATGTAACTCCAATAATATTTTTAAGAATTTGTACTTTACTGCCTAAAGTTTAAGGTTTACTTTACAATGAATGTTTATCTATTTAGCTCGTTTCTTTTCTGATGTTGATCTATGGATATGCATGTATTTACGCAAGGACATTATTCGAGTTCGATTTTGTATAAGACCGTGCCTATAGTTTTTATGATCGAAGGTACAGTATGTTTGTATGTATATAGGTACCTAATTGATTTATAATGAAAAATTTAGCTGTAGAATAATAGATATTGTAATCGATTTTATCAACCTTCGTCATTTTGTAAATTGTTTGTTGTAAGAAAATCTAATAAAAGATATAAAAATAATGACTCCAAACACCAATTTCTCAAAGCAAATTATCTAAGAAAAATGGCACAATTTAAAAAATTCTTAATAAAAAGACACCCGAAATTCACCTTGCAATAATTACAAAACTGCCAACGATTTGTCATGATTGCATCCGAAAAGTGGTCATAAATCTTTCGTTCCCACATCCGAATGTCACAAAGTAGTCATTATCGAAATGAAAACGTCCCTTGAAGTGGGTTCCTATTACTTGCAAAATTACATAGAAGCGAGCGGAAGACACGTTCGCAGTAAAATGTAGTAAACCCATATTTTATAAAAATGGTCATTAGCTTAATTTGAGGGTACTTCTAGGTAGAGTTTATGTTGGGACCCACTGGAATACAGTGCTGCCTTATACAATGACACACGGTGTCACAAGCTCTATCAGAGGAATATGTTGAATTAAAAAATGTATCAAGTAATGAGAGAATGACAGTAACTTTGAGGGATTTAATGATGGCAGTTACTTTATAAGATTGATACTTAATTATGGCTTAAGTATACCTCGAATTTTTAAAACAATATCGTAATTTCAAGCCTACCGTATACCGTCTTTATAACTTGCAACTTTAAAGAAAACATTTTTTTGTGGATTTAAAATGGAGTAGGTATTTATTCAAAGATATTATTATTAAAAAAACATTTATTTGTTATACTCGTACCAATACATTCAACTAGTTGCTGCTCTGTTGCAATATTTTTATGGTTAATGAAATGGTTCATAGTGACAAAAAACATTTATAGCCAAAAGTGAGATCACAAAATTGGTAGGTACCCTGTTCTTATATCATTCTATTCCCATATCATTCAAACCGCATGGAAGACTATTATAACCGCATTTGCCCCCGACTTTAATAACTGGCCCAAACCGCGCAACTCACATTTTGATGTTTTATAATTATACCTCTATATCAAACATCGATTACCAATTTTTTAGTTTACCTGGTTTTACGGAGAAGGCTCGGAGACGTCCCTGATTAAGAGATGGCACGGTGTTCAAGATTCAACGGTTTTAATTGGTCGACTATTATCTGTAATTGCACGTTTACAAACAGTCGGGCAACTAGTAGATATAGATGATTACAACAATTAAGTGAAACAAAATACTGTTTTTAACATATAATTTGGACGGAATGTAAGAGGCAGGTGCCATTACTATGTTTAATTAGAATAATACATGTTAAAAGATTGAGGTTTAAATTGTGGTAGGTCGTCATTGCCTGGTGGAAGGATTTATTCAACGTCTATGTGGGGGAAGGAAGAATAGTAGGGAATGTTTGAAATATGATATGTCAAAGAAATGAATCAATGTCGGAATGTCGGTCGACCAAGGAAAATGAAAGAAGAAAACATTATTATTGTGCTGCGCCCAAATAAGATTGTGGGCAAGGCAGGTGAATGATGGTGGTAGGATTTTGTTTTAGAATCTATTATAGGGATCGCCCTAAATGGACCAATACATAACTACTTACATCCCAAGCAGCATTCTTTTGTATTGCTATGTTCCGGCGAAGGCCTCGGCGAAAGTGCTTACCAGATCGGAGACGTTCTCGATAACCCCTTGAGCACCTTAAAACCAGACACAATTGAAAATCAATTCTTTCGCGACCGCCGGCAGTCTTATGATCCTTGACCTATTAAAAGTCAGGTCAGGAGTAACCTAACCCGACCATCATGTACGAAGGACGTTTTAAGAGTAAATTAAGCAAAAGATGTGTGTCAGGATTCACGATCGTAGCAAATGAAAGCAGTAATCTCGCAAGGGCGTCGCCAGGTAGGGGCAACTGCTCCCCCCCCCCCCCCCTAGAAACTAAAAAATACGTAGTGAACTGTTAAAAATCACAAGAAAAAAAGGTTGCCCTACTCTGAAACCTCAGGCACGCCTCTATATACAGTGAAAAGGTTGTAGAGTTTACGCAACTGAACTTTGCACCGTTCTTATTACAATCCGCCATCCCCCTTCTTCCATCGGACATCCAGACGCACTGCGGGCTACCACCCTTTCTTGGTAGATATTCCTAAATGTCGCACAAAGCGCTACTCAACATCTTTTATACTGCGTACAGCAACGGAGTGGAACTCCCTCCCTGTGTCTGTGTTTCCGAGTACATATAACCCGTCCATCTTCAAAGCATGAGTAAATATACACCTTCTGGGTTAGCTCGCACCATCGTGGATCCTGTCTTAGCCCCTGGGCTTTATTGGGATCAACAGCAAACCCATACCTAGTAAAAAAAAAACATGCCTGTAGGTATGTTCCGGTCCGAGACGCACTAAAACATTTCCATCTATTAGCTTAACTATAGTTCAGGTTACATAATCGTGTCGCATAGCGTCGAAAGAATACTACCACCCCCTCTCTTCTCTTGAATATCGTAAAAGGCGACTAACGGACTAAAGACTTCACATACATCCAACAGCTTAGAGCGGCGATGGGCTCACCACCGGTCACGCTGAGCACATCACAGTCGCTTTTTGGGTAAAAAGTAAACTTTGATAGAGGACTGCTTTTGCTGTCCTCATTGCCTAGTCTCTGACTAACCCTTCGGGGATAATAGTCGTGATTATATGTACGTATGTTTATTTCAAGTCAATATTTTGTGTCTCTTTTAAATTCAATCAATCAATAGATTTGCAATGACTTTGTAATTTTTTTTAGCACCGTCCAGTGTACTGTAAGCCATCCTTATTAAAAAGCTAGCTGCTTAAATAATCATACCCATAGTACATGGTACACTCTGAAGTGTTAAATATTTTTTTACTTGCACATCACCTTGGTCTATTCTGTCAAACACATCTCAAAGATTGACAAGCAGGCGTACAAGATTGGCCCTACCATAGCATTGTACAAGTCAGTTGGCTTGTAATAATAACAATTAATTTTGAACCTCAACGAAGAGTTAATAAAGGCTGTATCTGTTTTTTTCGAAATGCCAAGAAACTTTGTCGTTACGGTAACCGTTTTCAATGCTGACACAGGCATGTCAAACAAAAATTTAAAAAGGGTAAGTATAGATAATTGTTAGGGATATATAATTGTGGTTATCTGATTTTGGTAACTTTGAGGTTTTTTAAATTAAAATTGAACAGGACTCTACTTTATCGTCCTAAACATCACATCACACTAATATTATAAAGGCGAAAGTTTGTGAGTGTGTATGTTTGTTACTAAATTAATTTGGATGAAATTCGGCATACAGATAGTTTATAACCTGGATTAACATATAAGATACTTTTTATCCCGATATTCCCACGGAAACGTTGTAAGTATGGATAGGTGTTTGATACTCTTTAACGTAAAATTACTCAATAGATTTAGATGAAACTCTGCATACAGATAATTTATAACCTGGATTAACAAATAAAATACTTTTTATCCAGATATTCCCACGGGAACGTTGTCAGTATGGATGGATGTTTGTTACTCTTTCACGTAAAAACTACTGAATGGATTTAGATGAAATTCTGCATACAGATAGTTTATAACCTGGATTAACACATAGGATACTTTTTATCCCGATATACCCACGAGAACGGGCACCACGCGGGTGAAACCGCGAGCGGCCGCTAGTTAGTCTATAAATATGGTGAGATCAGGATCAGGGTATATAACTCTCAACGTCGACCAATTCTCTGCTTTGAGGGTTGGTGGGATTTGACGTTTGCCAATGTTTGCCATACGACCGGGACGAATTAAAGTCTCCTTTGAGTAAAAAAATGTTATTAACTATTTCCGACGTGAACTCGTGAGTTACAAATTAATATTCATGTTTGAGTATGTAAATATACTTCCTGCTATGAATTTGTAATTGGTTACCAAGGAACTTCAAAATAATCTCTTTTAACATTTTTATACTTACATATTTAACACGAATTTTGTTTCAAGCAAATAAAAATTTATAAATGTAAATAAAATATCCACGAGCAGGATTCGAACTTATACACTTAAATAAAATTCCTGTTGACTAACGTAGTGGTTAATATTATTTTTTGCGGCGCCATTGGCTTTCGAAACAACTGTAAATTGAAAAAAACCAAAGGCGACAAAATTATTCAATATCAACAACTACGTTAGTCAACATCAATTTCAGAAAGGTTTGAAAGGCAAGTCTTTAATTAAGTATATTATATTTTTTTTACATTTTCCTGCTAGTGATCCTTTTGAGTAAAACGATCCATAACTGGAAAATATAATGGCAGCCAAAATTAACGGTTACCGGTTACTTAATCAGTAATAACTAATAAGACTGCTCGCTTAGTAGTTGAGGATTCTGGATGTAGAGCCTTTCAGCCTACCACCTTCAGTCCTATCATCGCAACCAAACCAAACTAAACATCTAACATCGCAAATGCTTACAAGTAGAGAAATAAAAAACTAAACATTTAACTTCGCAAATGCTTGCAAGTAGAGAAATAAAAAAATTGTAAACCATTAACAGCATATTAGTCGTTGTGTAAAGTTTTAACGTCTTCACGTGGGTGCGACCAGACTCTAATTGACCGAAATGAAACGTATTATGTTCGATGATTTGTGATGATTGACAGCTGTCAATCAAATCGCGTGAGGGTGCCGCCAGGTGGCGTGTTTGGTTTTAGAATTTCATTTGGCCGGTAAATTAGGGTTTGTTAACACTTGTCTTGTCACTGTTTAGTTTGTTGTTGGTATGATAAAATCATAAATGCTTTGAAGGACAACGTAGGATGTTACAAGGTTTAGTTATGTAATGTAACTTATACGTTACGTTGTTGAACGTTTATAATATTGTTGTATGGATTGCTTTAAAAAAAAGTTATTCTCCATAGTTTGTATCCACGTACGAGTAAGTTATAGTAACTGTGTCGTTAGAAGGAGCTCGATGGTGCAGCTGCTACGGCGTTTGGTTTACGAACTTGCATTTAAGAGCCCTATTACATCTCGACTGATTTTTGCGTAAATTGGCCAAATTTGGCGTTCTTGATCTCAGAAACAAAAATACATAAAAAATTTGAGTTATTGAATAATTAAGAATAGCCATTGGCATAGTTTATAGCGGCCTCGATTTTTGTTAGTTTTGCTTAACTTTTTAATTAAAATTAAAATTGCAAAGAAAAAAATTCATAAAATGCTCGAAGGCACTTTTTGGAGCTCCTATATAGATTGAACTACTGTTCTGAATAAATTAAATAAAAAAATTAGAAGGTCTCTTATAAGTATAGTCGTTTAGTTTGTAGCGGCCTTGAAATTTTTAGATATCATTGATTTTATTTAGAAAAAAAATCTTATTTGAAACTAAAAAACTTCGAAAATAGCTTTCAGTTACTGTGAGTTTCTCCTATCTACGATAATATTATTAAGCAAAATTTATACCAGAATAACTGTTACTTCATGAGGAATAAAGATTTTATATTAAATTTATTATCCTCTTTCGACAAAAACGATAAATACAACTGCAAAATCACTACAAAATGCGAAAATGGGCATTTTACGCAGAAATCACAGTCGAGATGTAATAGGCCCTTAATAAACTTTCGCAATAACGAGTTACTGGATTAGAGACTAAATGAATAAAAATTTTGCTCTTCCGTGCTTCAGAAGCAAGTAAAGCCGTGGATCTCGGTTGTTGTTGAGCAAGTTGTCAAGATGGCAGGAGATAAAAAAAAACTACCAACCTGATTTAGGCTAGAATGGTGGGTTTTGGCCAAACCTCCTCACTTGGGAGGCCTATGCCCACCAGCTGAAGGTTTTAAGGCCGATGAATTTCTTGTCGTGTAGTAACCGTGTCGTCTAGCGGTGAAAGAATACTGCCACCCTGTCTCTTCCCTTGGGTATCGTAAAAGGCGATTATCGAACTAAAGACTGCACATACATCTAACAGTTAGAGCGGTGATGGGCTCACTACCTGTCACGCTGAGCACATGTTCAGTCTATATTTGGTGAAAAGTGGACTATGGCAGAGGACTACTTTTGCGATCCTCATTGCCTAGTCTCTGACTAACCCTTCGGGGATAATAGTCGTGATTATATGAATGTTTTTATGTATGAATTTCTTCTGTCTTACCCTATTATTGACAGTATATTAGAAACAGCATTCTTTTTTTAATTATTCTACGTGTAAGCACTTGGAATTCATCTCTTCTGAAGTTAGATGATGATGATAAAGCCAAAGCATCCACGTCGAACCACTAATCCACAGAGGTGGTTTAAATTCGACTGGAAGTCAATCTTTTGCATACTCTTATTTTTTTTTAATTAAACTATAATGTCCCTTCTACTCCCACTGCTGGGCAAAGGCCTCCCCCACTTCTTTCCAGCTCTCTCTTTCCTTAGATAGCTCTAACCAATTTCCGTTGAATGCATCGAGGTCGTCGCGCCACCGCTTCCGAAGACGGCCTCGACGCCGACGTCGGTCTTTGGGTACCAAACGCGTGCTTTTGTTCGCCCACCTCTCTGGGTTCATTCTTACCACGAGCCCCGCCCAGTCCCACTTGAGTTTTGCATCTTTATGTCCAATATCGGCAACACCTGTCATGGAACGCAGTGTGGTGTTTCGGACATACTCCTTTATATCGTGTAATATTAATTGTTTACCATAATTACTCATACTTACTATGAAAGAGAGAATGTGATAGTGCAGCGGCTGACAGGTTCGGTTTGCGATCACTAAAGTGACGCAACTTTTTGGGACGGTACTGCTTGTGTCAACCTTGCTTACACAGTATGCCTTTGGTATAAGATAGGAATGAAATAACATTTTAAACTTTCATGGTCACTACAATTATTTTAATGAAAAAACGGGATTTTTACCATGTCTAAGTTGTTGGTTTTGAGTCTCCGATATTTCAGCGCAGTTGCATGCACCATGATCACGGAGTAACTCAAAACCAACAACTCAGACATGGTAAAAATCCAGTTTTTCATAAAAATAAAAGATGGGAATGAGCCCAGAAGCTGTAGGTTCAAATTCTGGTGATGATCATGATGGTGATAGAAATGATCACTTGTTCTGCCTTTTGTACACCGACAGAGTAACCACGACCGCTGACTTCAATAATACTTACTGGTGGATTACTTATTATTAACAGATGGATAAACAGATAAACACTTCATTGCGCATACCAAAGAAACAGGTACACATGAAAAAGAGTTAAAACAAGTATGGGCAAAGGCGGACTTATTGTTAAAAGCGACCTTTCCTATAAAGTTAATGAAAAATCAATACTAATATGATGTGTCAGATAAAAAATCCAAAAATCTTAAAAAGAAACAAAGTTTAATGATAGCATAAAATGAGTAAAAAAGAAAGATAAAATTCTAATAATATCTATTGCCTACAGTAAGTCCGAATCCGATCGTAGGTGCAATTCAATAATTAAAACCAACTTAAACCTCACCATCACAGAGCACCTTCGCAGCTATAAATCAAGCTATCCTTCCCAAAAACATCGGTTTTCGTTCGAAATCAGTGGACCGCTCTGAGCCATAACATAAATCACCATCAAAATAATAAGTCTAAAACACAATTATATCATCTAAGTAGTAATAAATCTCGAAATAATGCTTCAAAGTTTCTTGTGTGCTACTTCAGGGGGTCGTTACGTTTTGGGCCGCGAGGCAAATGCAATCTTCATTAAGTATAAAACTATTGTTCACTCACGCAATCTGAGATTTGAGCAAAGAATTTTGTTAGTCATAATTTGTGTTTTCGTTATGATGAGTATGGTACTGTGGAGTCTATGCTATGTTAGTGCACTGGCAGGTTCGACGTTGAAATAATTTATAAATAAAACATATAATTTGAAATCATGAAAAAGAATTAGAATATCAAACGAGTTGAGGGTTAGGGAGTTCGGTCTGAAGTGCTATCATGGATACCTTACCATGAGGTTTTTATATATACGTGTTTTATAGTATTAGAATTATAAATTAATATGAAGTCGTTTACTAAGAAAAGCTGAGTTTAAATTATGTACGCCCCCTCACAAGCTTTTCAGTACCGTGGAACGGGGTTGAATTGATCACGGGACCTGTAATATAATGTTGCGTTCATGTAAACCTACAGAACATTTCATAATACTAGATTCTGGAGGTAGTCACACTACAAGATTCAAGATTCAATATCATTTATTCAGGTTAGGCCATGTTTAGGTTACAGCACTTATGAATGTCAATTATGCCATCGGTTCGTAAGTCTAACTATGGGGCCTTGTACTGAGAAGAACCGGCAAGAAACTCAGCAAGGGTTTTTTTTTTCTCCCTTTCTTTTACAGCGTCAATTAGAATTGAAAAATGCCCTCCCTATCATAGAAGGGCACCTTCCATTACAATAATAAAAACATAAAACAACTACAAGGACATAAAAATAAAAAAATATATTAATAAAAATATAAAGTTCAGGTATTCATCAATATAAAACAATCAATGTAATCAATGTCTTACAGTACAGAAAAATAAAAGTAAGACTACAACTACTAATATACTAATAATAAAAATAAGTTAGCAAGAGCAGACCAGCCTCCACAAGCGGCACCCGTTCACGAGTATGACATGTGAATTAGCAATCGCTTCGCTCAACCACTTCGCTTGTTTTTCCTTCAGCCTTTCTAAACTCAGCGGTAAACTGTCGTATAACCAGACACAATAGGAACTCAATTGTTAGTAACCTTTAAGAGTCTTGGTGGCAGACAAGTGGTTATGACACCCATTTTTCGTCGCTTTCAATCTCAACCCAACTAGAACATTCTTGCAAATCAACTGAGGCTGCAATACATTGCAGCCTTTCAATTAATTGCAACATTCAATTAATTGAATTTCATCCATCATTATTCAAGTTGGGAACAAATTCTAATTCCAATTTTAGATTCTAATGTAAGCAAATATGAAAGATATTCGGGGTATAGAACTATCTAATTTAAAGGAGGAAAGAAATTTATCTATTTTGTTTTTTAACAAGAGATGATTTTAACTAGACCTATCCTATCAAATAACCATATCGATCATCGCTAATTGAATAGAACTGCCTGAATTAATATCGATAAATCAAATTGATACCCATAAATCATCACAATTGTGCTGGCAAGGTGCCTGACAGTCAGAACCACTTGAAATATGACCCTTGGCTCATCCAAATTCGACTTTAATTCTCAGTGAATTGCTTTTAATTGGAACAAAAGGTAAGACAAGAGATTATCGAAATGGTTAAGTCGAGAATAGTGCTGGGAAATCGACAGTTTTAAAAGTAAATCGCAGATTCCAGCGATTAGAGCGTAATCAAATGGAATCGTTGCAATTTTCATTGACTGCCAAATTACAGCTAAACTTCAATCATCAATCAGTGAAAAGGAATTTGGCATCGAAGTCGAAGATTCGGTTAGATTTTTAAGGTAATTTTTCTGTCCAACTTTAATGCCTACGATTACCTTAGAAAATAGCTGTGCCGAAATCTTGGATTTAAATTGCTCTCAGTTATTTTATTTGAAATGCAAACGTATCTATTAAAATCACTGGGTTACAAATAAAAAATACAGACGAGAGTATTTATAGTGATCAGAGCTCAAAATTCAGTAAGAAATATAACCGTATAAACGGTTTTATATATTAAGTATATTATTATACCAAGTTTTTAAAATTAATTGGCAACTTCTAAAACCTATTTCAACTACCACTTTTCTTATCACGATTTTTCTTCTTCGTACCTAGACACTTCCAGACTAACAAATCACATCTCGCATGCTTTGTAAAATTAATAATTATCATATTTTATCTAAAACTTTAACGAATGACAAAAGTTCTAAAACCCAGTAAATGGGCAAAATAAAAAACCGTAGAATTTCAACCGAATGATACCAGTGGCGACATCATGTTGCGGCATGTGACATTTTATAGTTCTGCCAATTGCTACTAGATGGCGCTAATAGTCGATGTGACAAGTTATCACAGAATCTGTAAAATATCTTTCTTGTGACATGTTAATTGGCTTAAAATAATTAATGTTGAATAGAAAGAAAGTAATTACCTGATCGGGTTATCAGTCAGATGTCTATCACTAATTGGTAGGTAATGTTAAATAGGTATAATTGTATGATCAGATATAATTTTTTTGTTTCACAGCATTAAACTCTACATTTTGTGTTTTGCTACTTGATAAAATAGGGTGAATGATAAATAAGATTTATCATTAACCTGTTTATTATAAACATTTATAACTATAAATTTTTTGCGTTCTAGATAGCTTTATGTAAGTCTTTTAGCTTGTCAGACGCAAATGAAACTTCAAAAGTAATACAACTTATCAGACATTATTTTTTCTTCTTTAAAATCATACTTACACCACTTTTGACCTTCAGTGTATCATATAGATACTATTAATGGACTCAACTCGTCACTTGTAAACTATATAAAATGGAGTCATATCCACCTCACTTTCGACAATAGCCGGAAAACGTATGTAGGTACCTTCTACCTAATGACGCGTACTTATATATTAACAGATAATGTATCTAGTCTTTTAAAACTTGGAGACCCTTGCTAAAAACTACTTTTAGTTACCGACCCAAACAGCTATTGAATTGGTGATGTTGGGCATGCCACACCTATTGCAAATGTTCGTTATGTTAAACCTGTAGAATCTATCTGTCATTAAAGTTAAATATCCATTACTAATTAAAAACAATCTCTTCTACAATACCTAGCAATTTATAATGATGTATTTAAACATCTTCTTTCTTCGTTGCAAAACAAGTTTGAAAGTATCTCCCAAATTGTTTGCCGACGCGAAGCCTATAATTATAATTAATTTTATGTGTTGCATTATTTCCATAATGATTGTGTTGGTATTGCACGAATTACGTTGCCACGTTTGACCTGTAGACCGCTCACTAATGGCAAGCCAGAGACGGAGCAGTGTGCTATTACAAAATTTACTTTGTTTTTTTGTAAAAATTACTAAATTGTCATTTTCTACTTTTTTTGCAACAATTTATTCAGATCGGAGCTTTTCATACTTTCTTTTTCTGTTATAGTTTCTGTTGAGTATTAGATTAATGTATCCTTTGATAAATGGACGACAGTCCATTATCGACTGTCAAGTTAAACAGGAAATTCAATGAGCAAGCCTAAGGCAAATGTCTAACAATGAATTAGAGCCAAAGCAACTATCATTTATTCTGTGGTCAAAGCTAAAAGTAATAGGATAGCTGGTTGGTGTGCTTTCATTGTTATGGCATTAGTTTATCATAGAAGCGACATACAATAAAACAAAAATATAGTTTATCATTTCTATCATTTTCTTTATATTTTAATTTTCTATAAGTAGGTAGCCTCTAAGACTTAAATACTATTGACTTATACATATTTACAGGAATGTACAAAAGACTAACGACTAATTTGATAAAATTGTACTAAATACTTAATTAAGTTAAGAAGTACATCTATTTCAATTTGAACATGTCCTCATAAAATTTGGATCGAAAGAACTTAATACAATGGTAATACTTTTCGGTAACTTTAGTAAACCACTAGTTTGGGCCTAACATAGAAAGCTATCACAATAAATAAATCTCTAGCAAAACGTAACAATAATAATTATAAAACAATAATTCAGTCTTTTTAGTCTTGATAAAGATCGTTGAATTTAAGTTAGCCTCAGTAATAAATAAACAGAGTTACCGTTTTACAATTTTGGCAAAACACAAAAAAAATACATTAAATATCTTCCCAATTCCCCATGGTGAAATGTGATAACCTACAACAACAAGATCAAAGAACAAAAACGATTACACAAGATGTCAGAAAATTAATCTTACATAATCAGTCGATGAGATACATCTTTGGCAAAATATAATTAGTTACTCCCCAAGTACTTCTAGTATCGGAAATGTCCTTTAGTGCTCATTATACATAAACATTTACTAAAAGAAGAATCGGAATTAAATAAATATTTACAACATAGAACGGTGGTTATAAATTATTTCTAAAATACTAATCTAACGTTTCATAATGTCCTCTATGGAAAAGCCTAGAGTTCTTTTAGGTGCTTCCACTGGTGACTGGTGATTGGGGCTTGCTAGAATTTGATGCTGCTGTGGTGCTGGCGGAGGTGAGGGCTTGTGTGACAGATCTAACAAGGAGTTCTCTATAACCTGACTCGTTGACGACACCTCCTGGCATCCCTCGAGGTGGTCCAAGTGGTGTTTGCTGACGTCACTGTGCGTCAACAGATGCGTCTTTAGATTCGATCTTTGGTTGAAACTCTTGTTACACACTGGACACTTGTGAGGGGACTCTTCCATGTGTAGAATTTTGTGCACCGCCAACGTCCGGGACTGGCAGAAGCCTTTCCCGCATTCGGTGCACTTAAAAGGCTTTTCCTTTGAGTGTATATACCTGGAAAATAGAGAAGTAATTATTAGATGATATATTTCACTAATATTGCTACGAAAATGATAATGGATTTCAAATAGTCTTAATATCACAAATAAACTGTTACCAGAATAATAATTCCCACTTAAAATTAAGGCAATTCGTCGTTAGATTGTTAATATATACAGGCTGGTACAGTGACAGAAGAAAAAGTAAGTTTGTCTCGTAAAAGCGAAGAAATATAACGTGTAATATGTTTGCCGGCGGAGCAAGACAGATATGGTGATCGTAAAGAATCAAACCGGTCGGAGAGCGCGTGCGGCCGGCCGCCTGGCGACCTCACAAAAAGGTTTACGCTTTTAATTTTTTTTCTTCTTTCTTATCGTCAACAAAACCTCGATGAAACACGTCTTAAATCACGTTGTTGATATTAGAGAGGGGTCATTAAATTAAAATTGAGTTTCCTAGATAGTTATTGATAGTTAATTTCAATTTACTTATCTGAATAATCTAAAGCACTCAATATTCAAACAAACATGACAAGTGAAACATAGGCCTCTAAATTTTTGTAGGAAAACTGAGTATGTACCGTAACATTCCTACGCAATTTCTTCACTTCTTCACTATATGAACTCCCTAAGAAATAACATAACAACAATATAACAATAACGAAAAACAAGGATAGAATGTCGGTATTTACCTGTGGTCTCTTAGGTGATCTTGTCTTCTGAACGCTTTTCCACAGATGTCACAGGAGTAGGGCCGCTCATCCGTATGTGTCCTTTCATGGATGAGAAGGTTGTAGGACTTCGTGAATTGGCGATTGCAATATTTGCAAATGAACTGTTTCTTCGGCCTCGCGCCGGGCACTCCCGGTGCTCTCATTGGCGGAGGGTTTCTTCCTGGCATTCTTTGCGCCATAACTCCAGGGTATCTTAAAGAATGGTGATAGAGAGCTGCGTTCCTTATCCACTGGTTGACCAGCATCGCGTGGTATGGTGCGGAAGGTGGTAAGGTTGCTACTTGGGCTTGGACGTACGCGGACATCGCTGGGTGCGTGTAGTTTTGTACTGGGCCTTTCTCGTAAGGGTAGGGTGTCTGCATGGCTGGTTTGGGGTAGGTGGGATAGGGTTGGGGAGCGGGTGGTGTCCAGCCAGGCTGATGGCGGGAGATAACGACCGCTGGAGGCGTGTCGTCGGTGGGCGTATGAGGTGGGGTCGGCAAAGGAGGTGAGGGACGCTCGAGCTTCACCAACGCTTCGATCGGAAAGTCTGGAGGGTAACCTGTGGAGGAGAAGATAACGCTACTTAGTTAAATTGTTTTTAAAATTATTATCTGTCTACGAGTAATGCAGGGTTTTGATGTTAGATGTAAATAAATGATCAGTTTAATAATTTCAAATATCTAAACGATAGATTTTTATTAAAAATTATTAAAAACTCTACCTATTAAAATCAAAGACTCCTAGTTTATGTTAAAAAAACATATTAATGTAGGTTTTCGTTAAATATTGGTGAATGAATCTTAAAATTTGAGATTTCATTGTCAAAGGGAACACTTACTAACACTTCATTAAAAATATCTATTAAAAACAGTGATTAGATCTTTAAAAAAAATTACAACTTTACCAACCTAACACTAAATCTAAATAAAAGTCGCACAAGCATACGCAAACCCGAACAAAAACAAACGCGTAAGTACTAATTATATTTTAAAAAAAACAAACACTTACTGTGATTATCCTCAATGTGCTCTTCCTCTTCTTCAATGTTGATATCATCCGAAGAGTCAACACTGTACGGCTTGTCTTCCATTTCCACTAAACAATCCATTCAATCGAACACTAGGGCACTGTACTCAGCACTTTGGTATACACTGTGTCGTCACAACCAAACCGGTTTGTGGACTGACAACCGGCTTGAGAGAGCGCGCGGAGCGATATGAGTCTGTGTGCGTTCGCTATCGGGGTCTGCGCCTGCGTCGCGGGGAAGGGGAGATCAAACGTGCCGCGTCCACCGGGCGCCTGTGTTAGCTCCCGAAGCAGCTATGCGCCTCCCAATGGGCGGAGCTTCCTGAGAACTGCCTTCGGAATCGATCGGCAACAATCGCGAATCGACTCTACTAAGCGAACGCGTGCGGCGACACAGTCCTATAGCATGCAACAACGATAAGAAAGTTGGAACCGTGTCGCTTCGAGTTGGCTGTGTATTTACGGCGTTTGGGAATTGAGCTGTGCTAGCTAAGTCAATGCAAATTTTTGGTGACACAGCGTCCCCCAGTGAAGCTATTAGGTGAGCAAATTGCTCTCGTAATTTCGTTTTGTAGGCAAGTCTTTGTATAGCTGATGCTATTGTTCGGTCTCTTTGTAATTTTCTAGGTACCCATTATTGTACGTATAAGTACTTACGTATTGTACACTGTACCGTATATTATGAGAGTGAAAGCTGATACAGATTTTGTTAAAGTTAAAACATTTCGTTTGCCTTAGTAGGTACCTAGATACTGACGATGTTACAGTTGTTAATATAAAAACAATAATGTATCAGAGTGAAATTACAAAATATCACTTCATTAGTACATTAATAATCATTATATATTTAAAAAAATAGTTTTTACATGCAATAAATTATAAAGTAGGAAAGTAGGATACTCTGATTACCTACTCATTGAACTTTTAGCGTATGACATCATTCATTTCCTAAAAAACACACAAATATTTGATTGACTCAGTCAAGACTCGAACACACGATGAACTTTTCACAACCTCGTCTTGTTCAACTAAGCTAGCCAGACAATTTCTCGTTATAAATATAGCAAAATAATATTTTAATAACTATGATGTTTGCTTTGAAATAAGTACGTAACTGGTTTTATCATAAACACAGTAGAAAAATATAGATAGGATAATCAAAGACAAATGACAAAGATAAATGTAAACATACTACTTCTTTAGAAGTATTTTATGATAATTTGTAGATTACCTACTTACCTACCTACTACTTATTCATATTCTACGCTATAAAGCTGTCAAATTATTATCAATAACTGTTTTTGTTTAATTAACACTTTCCATTGATATCTCTGCGTTCCGTACATTTTAAACTAACTAAAACTTTATTTTAATTTCTATGATGTAAGTAGCTACCTAAAACCTGCTGTAGAACATTATCCAGTGATTTCGTTTTTTATGAGGGTTATTGTACATTCGCCACAAAGTTAGTTTGCCACAGAAAATGTATGTGTAAATTCGCCACAGTTCTATTTTTATCAAGTAAATTCGCCACACTCTTATTATCGACACAGACAGCAGAAATATCAAACAATAAGTGAAGTAAAAACGTTATTTATCATCAATAATTTTAGAATGAAATAACTACCTTTCATTTCGAGCGCTCAAAACGAACTTTCCTTGCTACCGGTACTTTATGCAAAAATTATGTAGCTACTATGAAGACTTGTGGTGAATTTACAATAACCCCTTACCTACCTGTGGCGAATTTACTTTTAATGTATAGAGTTACAAAAACGTGGTAAAAATAACTTTGTGGCGAATGTACAACAACCCTTTAATGGTTTACATTAACTATTTGCAATTATTTCTAAAATAAGTATACGTGACCGACACCACTAATCGTTATTTTTTCTGACTCATTGCTATGTTAAAAGCCCAAAATTATGGTGATATAGATCATTTGAAAGAACCTAAACTAAAACTGCTACTTTTTAAGATTTGTAGCATTAATTTATAATTGCTCCATTGTTGTTCTAATTTATTTTTTCTTATTCATTGTTTGTATTTATTTATTGTTTTTTATTTAAATTTTTCATTTACAATACTACATAGATATAGGATAAACTGTTTACTAGAAAAAAATCAACCAGTCTCAGGAAGAATGGGATTGGAACCCATTATTATTATTAGGTAGGTACTAGAAAAAAATCAACGAGTCTTCTGGGGTCTCGGTAGCTCAGCGGTTAGAGCAGTGGACCGGCAATCCAAAGGTCATGGGTTCGGATCCCTTTCGAGCTTCCTGAGACTGGTTGATTTTTTTCTAGTAAACATTTTATCCTTTATTTATTGTGTTGCATTGCATTGTGTAATTTTATGTGTCGTGCGTCAATAAAATCTAAATTATGCTTATTTCATTGAAAACATAAAATATAACTTAATTTATTTAGGCAACAAACAATGTTCAAGATGGTAAATTAGGAGACTCATTATCTTAATAACAATATTGACTTGATAGTACCTTAGTAACCAGCATAATATATTATAAAAATACAATACTTGAAAGAAAAATACAAGTGTGTCAGGATCCAAGATCCGTATTTAAATGAAAAGCAGTCAAAACTCTACCTACCTACCTTTCTCCAGAAAACTTGCGCGAACATGACAACTTTCCTCATTATCACATCCTTTTGAACTAAAAAAGTATCTATTCCATATTTATTTTAAATAATGAATGCTTGACTGCATGTTGCATATGAAGGAATTAACACTACTTAATTGTGTAATCATGACACTTTTTACATTATTCTTACACTACTCACGTAACGTGAGACGCAGCGTGATGTGTTAGGTAGTCGACTTCGGAACTTCGAGAACATGACACCTTTCCGTATACATTATGTTGATACAGAGGTACTAAAGTTGTAACAATAGCCATAAGAGACGACAACACCTCAGTCTACCGTTGACCACGAAACCTCTCCGGTTCGGACCGTCAGAATTTAATTAATAATCAAATGTAGTAATTAAACGCGGTTTTATCTGTCTAAAAAGCATTTCGTCCCAATGCGTTCGTTTAAATCTTGGAAGACTAATATAACAGCCTACTTCTATCTTTATCTTAACCACTCACTCGTGGAAATTTTCAGACACAGAAATTGGCGCAACTGTCAACGTCGACTTTGACAGAATCGAGCATAGGCGATATTTTGCGATCACGATGAATAAAATGTACCTACCACAGAACCGAAATAATCGACCTTGTTCATACTAAAGTAGTCTGTAAGTCTAAGAAAACACGGTACAAAGTTAAGTGTGTCTTTGTAGGTGCGGTCTCATGCGACCGCTTGGGGTTTGACAGGAAGAAAATCCACGCAACACAACTCTCATTTTTAACACCAAAACCGATAGCCATTAAAACATTACGTTATTATGATAGCAACTATTCACTATTCAGCCAAAGTTCAAAAGCACGCTCGTGTCCAGTATCACCTACAAATGCGTGTGCGCAAACACCAGTCAGGTGGGCGAGGGACATCGGCGCGGCGCCCTTTGTGACGACTTCAAACGCGCCGACGCAAACATAAACCTTTCAGCGCAACTTGACGCAACGCACACAATACATGACTCTAAATCTTTGTTATTAAGTTATAAATCCGCGTGATAAGGTATTCGGTTGTTAAGATATTCTAATGTTGTATATTATGTAGGGTCATATGCCACTAGACACTGTTGTGTCTAGAAGTAAGCTCGTTATGATGATGAGGCAATGTGCTAGCGAAACGAATGAGTTGTTGGTAACGAATGTTAAGGCTTTGTTGCGTTCAATGTTTATACGAAAGATTGAGATTTCGATACATGCTTTCCTAATAAAACTACCACCACTATTATCCCCGAAGGATTAGGAGACTAAGGCAATGAGGACAGCAAAAGCAGTCCTCTACCATAGTCCACTTTCACCCAATAGCGACTGCACATGTGCTCAGCTTGACAGGTGGTGAGCCCATTGCCGCTCTATGCTGTTGGATGTAATGTGCAATCTTTAACCCGTTAGCATTGAGGTACAATAAACTAGAGAAGACACCGCGAAGCAAGTTTGTGCGCAACTAAGGTGCAGCCGCAAGGTCCACAATCGCTTGAATCACGCGCAACCACTGAGGCGTTTGCAGCGAAAGTGCGGCCGGCTGGCCGCACTTGAACGGAACACAGGAGTGGTGAGCGGTGTCTTCTCTATACGTAGTAATAATAGCTCAATGCCCGTTAGTCGCTTTTTACGACACCCAAGGGAAGTATAAGGGTGGGTAGTATTCTTATAGTAGAGAATATTCTCGAGGATTTGCAATAGTGGGTAGTATTCTTTCACACGACACAGTTACGGTTCAACACGGTTAGCCCCATCGTACACAAGGCTACGCAAATCTTCGATACCTACTCGGCGATTTTAGTCTCCAAGCAGTCGCTTGGAGATTGGACGCTTGGAGAGTCGCGGGACAAATGTCGGCGACGCCACTCGTGTACGAACCTCAATGGATTTGTATGGCGGTAGTCGCTTGGAGACTAAAATCGTCGAGTATCGAAGATTTGCGTAGCCTTTTGTACGAAGGGGCTTACGGGAATTCGATGGCATTTCACAAATCTCACACATGGGGGGCGGTGAAAGAATACTACCAATTCTTTCACCGCTTCGCGACATGGTTACGGTTAGATTTCGATGTCTTTCACAAATGTCACACATGCTAAAAATTTACCAATATTTTTTAATACATTTTAGACATGCGGCCCAATAGGAAGAAATGGAAAACCTCAATCACAATGTTTGTTGTAGAATGGTTTTTAGAATAAAGATATGGCGGTATTATCCAATTCTAAAATCCACATACAAAAGTACATTATTCAAGTTGAAAGAGCTCAAAGAGCTATATTGAAAGTTATGTTGTCAAAGTCAAGTCTTATCGATACCCAACTTCACAACTTTACATAGATGCCAATGTACTCACAGTTGGACAACTATTTATCTTGAAAACAATATTGTATACGCATGCCAAACCTACATACGATCCCTTAATGTTAGCAATTCGGAGAAAAAAGTATAAAATCTTCGACAGAAGTAAAATTTTCTCATCATTCGCCAAACATCATCAAATTTTCCTAGGGCAATTCTTATATAACCAAATCATTGACATGTACTCCATGACACGTCTAAAATGTAAACAAGCTGTCACAAAATTTTTACTTTGTAAACCTTAAGAGGAGACCGAGAATATTCTCGAGGTTTTGCAATAGTGATAGATATACTATTTATTGACAAGACATATTATTATATACCTATGTTAAGTAAACAATTAACGGGTAAATCATTCTAAAATAACCGTTAGTATGGCTTAGGGATAGCGAAGCGTTGAAAAGAGTGTCTACCTCAGGCGGAATTCGAATCCGCGTTCTCCGCGGTCCGGGCAGCTGCGTTGGCCCTCCGCCATCGAGGTATTGGTTAGACCAGACGAATTTTTCAACGCTTTTTGTTTTATGTTTTTATTTTAATGCAACTGTGTCTTATCAAACCTCTTGGAATTTATATCTCTGTAGATTCTTATACCTTTTATTTTATTTTTTTATTAATATAATTTTTTTTTCTTCAACGTTTCGTCTCTTTGAGATTATTTGAGCGTTTTTAACGCAATTAATCAAATATTAAATAAATTGCGGATAGGTAGGTACATGAAATATTTCTCACACTGCACACAATACAATCTCAGGTGTGAAAATCGGATTTTTAGTGGAAGCTGTTTCTTTTTTTAGCTTCCAATCCCAAGACCACCATCGCAGGGCTAACACACAAAACACAAACACAACACACTAACCTAAATAAAAGCATGATACTCACCAAGCACACCCACTAAAATAAGTTATTAAAATTTAAATTGTATGGGTGTCGAAACTCAGTAATTCAGGTTCGCCTTGCACTGGTTTCGCTCCTTCACCATGGCAATTTTAATTAAGCATTAAAAATATTTTGTTTTTCTTGTTTTATGTTTGCTGAGACGCTTGAAATAGTTAAAACCATCGTGATGGAAATAAATGATTTGTTTATTATTATTATTGTTTAATTATTAACTACATACTAACATCTCCGCCCCTTTCCCGGATGGGTAGGTAGAGACCGCGACTTCCAATATCCTGACAACTGGCACAGAATAATATACATGTCGCAGGGATATGATAAAAACAGAGATTTGGTCAATGCCCTAAGTGGTTTGATCAAATCACGAGGATGTTAAATAACAACACGATTTTATCATTTTGCTAAACGAATCTAGGGATTTAAACTAATACCAGAACTGGTTCCATGAAATGACCAAAAACATGTGACTTACAGGAGTAGGGCAGCTAGTATTTCTGTTGTCTAAGAAAATAAAATTACCTCGAAATTCAAGACACTGTTTTCATACGCTGCGCTTTCCGTTTGTCTTAAATTTTTAACCTATCACGTGACCTATAGAAGTAGGGCAATTTGTGTTCTAGTGGTGTTCAAATCCCTAGATTTGTTTAGGGAAATGATAATATCGTGTTATTATTTTAACATTCTCGTGATTTGATTAAATCACTCAGGGAATTGACCAAATCTCTGTTTTTATCAAATGACTGCAACAAACACACGGGTACAATATCCTGATTGAATTATTAGTGACGACTCAACGAGTGTATCGAATAAAATGTGCCATTTCAATAAAAAAATCACGTAGTACATTGTTTTTTTTTTGTATTTGTAAAGTCCTCTAAGTATATGTACTATGGCCAAATTAAAAAAAAAGGAGAGTGGCGAAATTGGGCGTAACTTTTACAGGAATCAGACTTTAATTAAAATTCATTGTGTAATTTTTAATCCTTCTAGCATAAAAAGCAACTAAAATCTCTATGGGGAACAATTTATTGTAATTATAATAACAAAGTGTGTGACTCTTTATCAACTAATGACACATATCACGTGTAGTCGAAGGACAATGTTGCCAGTAAAAAAACTACCTGTTGTTGCGACTCACCACTGCTAGAATACTGTCTAGGTATTCTAGAAGTGGTGAGACGACTATTGTTTCCGATTGTAGGTACTTACTTCTTTTCAAGATAAACATCATAAACTGTGGCATTCGTTTCACGCGTAACAATGCTTTAGGTTTGCATTTGATACAAGACGAAGTAATACTGTCAGTTATAATACAACAGTGAATACTCTTACGTATAGTGCATTTAAGTATACATTTCAAATAAACAATATAAATAGTAAGTAAAAAGTATTAGCTAAGTATATGATTAATTTAAGTAAACTAAGCTCGTTTTGAGTACTTAACTCCCAATATCTGTGCTATCCCGTAGAACAGATTTATAATTGTTACATTGTCAAAATCAGCTGGTTTTGATCTACAAAGCCGCATAATATAAATCATCAGTGTAACGGTCATGGCCCAAGGTTCTAAGGAACTTCGCCAATCTCCTTTTGTAAACTAATAATTCACAATTCATCATCCAAATAACCTAGTGTCACTCGGGTTTTTACTTTATCTTGAAAGAGATTCATGTGAAAACAACTAACATACTCGTACACACAAGCACGACTATCATCCCCGAAGGATTAGTCAGAGATAACAGCAAAAGCAGTACTCTACCATAGTCCACTTTTCACCAAATAGCGACTGCACATGTGCTCAGCGTGACTGTTGGTGAACCCATCGCCGCTCTTTGCTGTTGGATGTATGTGCAGGCGTCAGTCGCCTTTTACGACACCCAAGGAAAGAGAGGGGGTGGTAGTATTTTTTCACCGCTTCGCGACGAGGGTATAAACCACTAACAGTGGTGTCTTTCTTTAATAAAAACAGTTATAATCCGAGTGACACTAGATATTTGCACAAAAGTCAAAAGTTAATAATTTGTTATCATTCTGAGGGCTGATTTTTCAATTTTACTGTCGGATAAAATTTATTTGTCAGCTAAAGTATTACACAACTATTTTGAAAATGTATTGTCACATCATGTATTTTCTTTCTTTACAGGTGACATTTTTGTTTGATTGTGTTATACTTTATCAGACGGATAAGTTTTATCTGAGGATTGAAAAATCAACCCTTAATCGAATTTGGCCGTAGTATAGTAACACGTGTTAACCGTGTAGCGTAGCGGTGAAAGAATACTACCACCCCCTTTCTTCCCTTGGGTGTCGTAAACGGCGACTAACGGACTAAAGTCTGCACATACAACCAACAGTATAGAGCGGCGATGGGCTTACCACCTGACACGCTGAGCACATGTGCAGTCGCTACTTAGTGAAAATTGAACTATGTTAGAGGACTGCTTTTGCTGTCCTCATTGCCTAGTCTCTGACTAACCCTTCGGGGATAATAGTCGTGATAATATGTATGTATAGTTTCAAGTACTTATTTCACACGTCAACTTTATCACTTTGTCCTTCATTCCTCAAATTAAGTCTCACCGACTAAGCGGAAATATTAGAATGCCTCTTTATCATGATGTTTAAACGAGGCTTCTGTTTCAAAGCGGCTGTTGTTTATTATACAATTTGTCAAGATTAGTGCGCCGTTATATAAACAATAACACAACATACGAGCTCGTTGCCATCAAGATAAAGTTGTAGATATGAATTACTGTTTCACTAGTTCTTAGGAGCACTTGCATCAGAACTTTTAATCTTAATCCTGCTACGTCTTTTAAAGACCGCAACTACTTAACAGTGGTATTACGCATGACTTTTATTACTTTAATGTAGATAGTTTTTTCATCGTGTAACAACCTCCTTCTCGCTTCCTCCATAGGAGTACACGTGCTGCTCTCCGGAGTCACCAATTTACAGTGTCTAATATTCCATCACGCACAAAAAGATTTAGTGACTCGTTTCTTTGTCACACCTCCAAAAGATGGAATAGTCTACCAGCACACGTATTTCCTCCTACATATAACATAGGGTCCTTCAAACGAAGTGTGAAGTGGCACTTTGTGGGCCGGCAGAGTAAGGGTGACTGATGCTACGTCTCTTACGCTGCACCAGTTGTCTTCGCACCTGGACTTCACTTCCACTTAACCTCAGGTGGAGTGGGGTCATTTGCTGGGCTTAGTATAAAAAATGGCACTTCTTGCTTTTGTGTTTCGTTCAGTGAGGGAAATTACCGGAGGCCCATCTTTTCCCACTTTCTGCAACTCCTCTGCGACTCTTCTGGTTTTGGGGTGTGTTAATAATGGGCGGCGGTGATTACTCGTGGCCCGCCGCATGTCGGACTCCTTTTCACGTTAAAAAAAGTTAATATTTTCAGCTTCAGAAGGCATATAAAACCGTAGTGATTTGGCTTTCTTTATATCCGCGTCCTTTAAAGTCTATTATCAAAGATTTTAACTAAGTATTTAGTTTAAACTTACTAGCAGGAAGTTAGCTGTGAAATGTTTATTATACAAATGTTCATTTTTCAATGAAAAAAGTAATAGTTCTTGGCTATATCGACAATTGGTTTGAACTCTTAGTTTCCTCAAAGATAGTTCTAGGCTATATTGACAATTAGTTTGAACTTATCGTTCCCTCAAAAAGTTCAACTCAGTTGTCGAAAAACCAAGACGTAAGTAGCAAACGTAGCTGCATTTATTATGTAGTTACTTACCTATTGCTTGAAACATAATACCTATTTCAGTCAACATTTCATTGGAACAAAACAATATATCTTTCTTCAACTACGTTTTTTCCGCACGAACAGTAGACGCAATATCTTTACACGAGTATATTGTAACATAAGCAATCTCACTCGTCCGCTCCATGCATATTGATTCATAACATCAAGCTGTCAAAGTCAATTGTTAATCTTTACAACCCTTTGTGCGACACTTAATTGAGATTGTATCGGACAAGTGCTTTGTGCCCTTTATAACGACGCTTTGATTGAGTTCGGACTTTAGTGGCTGAATTGACTTTTAAATATTTTAAATGTTGATGTTTCAAGAACTGTGATAGGTGTACGCTTTAGATATTATTTGAGAGAATGAAGCTTATTCGTTTAAGAGCATATCTGTTTTTTTGTTTTTTGTTTTTTATGATCAAAACTTGCTGTTTGCTCATATGGCTTATACAGTGTATTTATGGGAGGTGTGAGACAATAATAAATTTTTAATTATTGTTCATTTTCCATGATACCACTAGTGCAGATTGTTATAATGATATTCTAAACTGGGAATCGGTTTTAGTCACATCTAAGGAAAGGCAGGTCGTGTTCTTGTGGTTATTATTAATTAGCCTTTTATGTCACCTCTGTAGCGAAGTGGAAAAGGCGTGACCCAATATCCTGAGGTCCTGGGTTCAATAAAAAGATCGGGTGAGATTATCAACTCCCATTTGGCAAGCATGGTGTTTGAAACCAATACCCGTCAATTTCAGCGTTAGTCCAGCAGATTTATACGATCAAATACTATTAATATGTATTTTCAGTTTTGAGAATATTTAGGTACTAGTCACGATATTAGCTTCATCATCATCATCAGCCTATAAACGTCCCACTGCTGGGCACAGGCCTCCCACGTGAACAATAGCACGTGGGGATATTGGGCCATAACCCACCACGCTGGCCCAGTGCGGGTTGGTGGGTTTTAACGGCTGCCATCTTACGACAACAACCGGGACCAACGGCTTAACGTGCCTTCCGAAGCACGGAGGAGCTCGAGATGTTTTTAAATTTGGTCACCCATCCAGCGACCCGGCATTGCGAAAGTTGCTTAGCGAGCAAGATCGCAAGCCGAACGCGCTAGCCGCTGCGCCATCGAGCTCCTCATACTATAGATATTAGCTTACATTAACATAATAATCGTAACAAACAACTTTAACAATTTTACTCTCTTTATTGTTATGACGGAGAATTATCTGCGTCGTCGAATGAGCAGAGATCAAAATTCGTATGGGTAAGTACTGTCTTGGTTTTCAGATAAAAAATCCAAAGATAAAGAGGTAATATACCTCAACTTCTTTAATAGCTGGATTGTACCCTAACATACGAACAAACATTGTTAGATTTCCTTAAGACCGCTGGTGCCTGTAAATAGAGTATGTTTTAGGTAGAATAACCATGTCGCGCAGCGGTGAAAGAATACTACCACCCCCTCACTTCCCTTGGGTGTCGTAAAAGGCGACTAACGGACTGCACATACATCCTACAGCATAGAGCGGCGTTGGGCTCACCACCTGTCACGCTAAGCACATGTGCACTCACTATTTGGTGAAAAGTGGACTATGGTAGCGGAATGCTTTTGCAGTCCTCATTGCCTTCGTCGATTTTTACTTTTTTTTTAGAGAGTTTTACGAGATATCAATTAACAATGGTGTCTATCTTTCAAAAAACAGTAAAAATTCGTGTGAGACTAGATATTTTGCACAAAATGTAATGTCAATAATTTAGCCGTAGCATGGATGCTACAGCTAAATTGTAGAATATTGATATTTTTATTATTACAATAGGAAGCCAAAAAAATATCTTAAAAGTGAACATAAGTCTCGCTTAGCAAAGTCAACAGCCAAATTAGATAGGTAGGACAGGTAGGTATATTATATTGTCTAAGATTGGAAAATATATCTTCTACAAATTGTGCTATATCAACGTGAAATTAACACCACGTAGATAAATAAATAGAAATCCTCCCGCATGGTTATCACAACTGCTTTTTGTAAAAATAGGTGTGTGTACAAAAAAGTAAAATACAGGTTATCTTTTAGAAATCATCTTACATTGTAACACCACGCTAGTTTTAAACTTTCAAACACACAAAGGTCAAAAATGTAAGGGCAAATGTAAAAACAATTGAAATCCATTGTGCACTCTAATTCATGCATGGATTTTCTTCGAAAGGTCACAGAGTTTGAGGCCACTGGTTATCAATACGGCAGGCCGAAGGCTCTTTCGCTTTGATAATGCAAGCAGGTAGGTTTCGGCATGTTCAAAGAAAACGGTGGCAAATAAGGCGCCTTAATGCCATTATGCTTGTTTCAAACAATATGCAAGATGTTTACAACCATAGACAGGCTTTGTTCATTGTTTTTGTTGGACATTATTGTCGGCGCTTTGAGCTACAGGAAATTAGAGCGATACGTAACTGATGACCGGTGTTGGCTTTGTAAACATTTTGCTGTTTCTTCTTCCCAATATTGATGATAAGACGTTTTCGGGACTAGACGAGATAATAAGTTAGTTGCAGACAGGCCTGTCTGCAGTCGTAAACATCTTTAAAATTTTGGTTTTACAACAAATAGAAGACTCGAGTCATCATGATGTTGTAATTACAACAAAAAACCCGGTTCACGTAAAATAATTTTATAATGTTCTTTTAAAGTTGAAATTTTAAATTAGGTATATACCTATTTGAAGACAACGCAATGACATTGGTACACAAAAGATGGCAAGATAAGTATGATGTGGATATAAATAATGGAGGAGAGGTAATCCAACAGTAGTGATAATAATACAACGGCTTGTAATCTTAATGATTCTATAAAATATGGCATTATATAATGTTGCATAAGTTAAAGGGTTAACTACAATTTTAAACCACCGGAAACAGAGATTTTGATGAGTACTTTTCTTTAAGATATCATTGTGCTGAAACTGTGACAGTTTCAGCATGATGATCTTTCAGAAGACTGTTAAAGGCAGCTTAGCTAATTCACACGCAGCCAGACAACATTAGAAAAACTTTAATTTTGAATTCACTGTTTGTAAAAATTATTTCTAAACATAATTATAAACTAAGACAGTATAATTATCTTTTTAAACTATCATGGTCACATTTTTATGCGACTAGATTATAGATATACTGTGCCGGATAAGCACTAAATTCAATAATATGAACTATTTTGTTTTCTATTTGCCTTTAACAGAGAGTGTCAGTTCTTTCGGCCTTGAAGCGAAATCTTGACGGTGCCTCGTCAAATTATGCTTTTACGGAGCTATAAAAATGATCTATCTCATTATACTGCGCCCGATGAAGGCCTCATAATTACTTTAATTAGGAATTCGTGTTTGCACTCCATAAAAGCATCGCCGTTTCACAAGCGTAATCCTCTTATATTGTACAAAGCGTGTACGCTACGGTAATCTTACGCTTATCTGAATGTAAATTAAGAAGTAGATTGACTGTATAATTAGCACACTTTTTTATTACTTAGTTTCATTAAATACTTGTACATTTTATTTGTTCAAGAATGTGTGGTGAGCTGCTTGTGTTTGATAGTGACTTGCTTTGTTTGTTGACATTGATATTAGGAGTATAAATTTTCCAATGTTGGCGTTTTGAGAGATTTTGGGAAAGTAAACGCGATTTTTTTACAAACGTATAGGCACGTTAAAACATGAATTTAACGCGCATTATTACCAATATGATTACATACCAAATTACATAGCATTTTGTTTGTAACTGATTTGTTTTGCGACTGGCATTAGAATTTAATATATAAAAATGTGCAACAATGTTTACATGTCTCTTCCTGATAACCTTTATATATAATGTTCTCTCTTTTGGTAAGATTATCGGCTAAAAAACATGGATATGGGCAAGGGCTTCATTTGACATTTGAAGCCCATATTTTGTCCTTATATGGGCATATTGGCATATATGGCTAAAAAATATGGATAGGGGCATGGGCTTCATTTGACATTTGAAGCCCATATTTTGTCCTTATATGGGCATATTATGGGCTTCAAATGTCAAATAAAGCCCATGTCTTAGCCGATAGGGTAGCTGGCCATTCACTTCACGTAAATGCTGTCTATATAATAAAATTATTATTTATGTCTGTATACCATTTGCACATTTTATGTCAAACATTTAGTTTAAAATATCATAAATCTATACTAATGTTTTAAAGCTGAAGAGTTTGTTTGCTTGAACGCGCTAATCTCAGGAACTACTGATCCGATTTGAAGAATTCCTTCAGTGTTAGATAGCCCATTCATCGAGAAAGGCTATAGGCTATAATTTTTTTAGGTACGGGTACGGGTAGTAACTCGTGCAAAGCCGGGGCGGGTCGCCAGTTAAAATAAAATATGCGACGTAAAGTTTACATACATACATAAACTCACGCCTGTTTCCCGTAGGGGTAGGCAGAGACTATAGATCGCCATCTGCTACGGTTCTTGCACACTTCTTTCGCTTCATTCAATTCCATCAATCTTTTCATGCACGCCCGGCGGTTTTTGTCACTGCGAAAGTTTTTATAGGACGCCCTTACTCAATCGTTCCTTCCACATTCGCACAATATATTATCTCTGTCGTGATTCGACTATCACTCAACCTCTCTATGTGACCAAACCACCGAAGCATTCTTTTTGCAATTCTTGTCACTAAGTATATCATCTTTCAGACCGCACCTTTCCTACAACAGTAAGTACCTATGTAGCTAGCACATAGCCAGCATCAAATCGATCGAAGAAATCTGTATAATAACTATCGTCCATGACTTTGTAAAATGAATGCATGAATAATACTCCGCTAATTTAAAATACATATAATGAATGAAATACAAAATTGATGCACTTCATTCTGGCCGTAGTCGGTCGTAATAACAAATTCATGCAACGCTTTACAGACTTTTCAGATACTTGTTTTTGTGTTATACACAATATTATAGTCTACAAAAAAGACTATTTTCTGAAGAAATCGTGTTGCGTAGCGGTGAAAGAATACTACTACCACCCCCTCTTTTCCCTTGGGTGTCGTAAAAGGCGACGAACAGCCTAAAGACTGCATCCAACGGCATAGTGTGTAAAAGTGGACTATGGCAGAGGACTGCTTTGTGGTCCTCATTGCCTAGTCTCTGAATAACCCTTCGGGGATAATAGTCATGATTATATGTATGCTAGTTATGTTTTATTATACATAATTGATGCATAATTGTTTATTATTTTGAGTTCTTATGAAATTGTTTTAATTTATTGTATTTTTAACATTTGTTATAATGTATGTGTGATTTATAATACTAATAACTAGTATTGTCCTTATTTAATGTAAATGGTAGAAGGCGCTGCTGTGCCAGGCTAAACATCTGCTCCGTACTAAAAATTTTATTTAAAAAAAATCCTATGAGTTATTATCTTTATATATTCCAGTGTTAGAAAGTGTCGTATTTAAATATTCCGTATAAATGTTATCTCTTAAATATATCAAGTGTGTGTGAAAATAACGCATAACAAAAACTATCAGCTGTTGTGAAGATTATAAACAAGCATATTAATTGTATAACCGATATTTATGGACTATTGCGAGTGAGGAGAATATCAACTGGACTAATAATAGCGCAGTGAGTAAAAAAACAGCCATAAAACTAAAATTAAGTTAATCATCAGAATTTCCGTTGAACAAAAGTTCAAATACAAACAAACATCAACCGACTTACGTATCGATCAGCTGTAACAACTCCTTCATCACTAGTAACGACATCTTGCGATAATTAAAGGAACAACTGATATCACCGCACACGCACACCATCAGATTGCTACACTACACTACTGTTTTTTCCTGTTTGGTTGGAAATCAACCTATAATTCAAATGGATAATTCACAAGAGAACGTAACACAAAGACGCCGTACACTAAGGTCCAACTCAATAGACAGATCTAGATTCTACAATTCTAGCTTAGAACGGGACTTCGATGACACTACTATTTTTGACACAACAATGAAAAGTTTGACGAATGATTCTTCTTTAGACGAAAGTATGACAACTGAATTAAAATTAAAACTAGACGAACTAAAAACACAACTATGCTCAGCGAATAAAGAAATAGAAACATTAAAACTAGATAATAACAAACTCAGAGCGGAGTTACAGAAATACGCACAACATCTACCCACGAAATCGACATTACATTGTCAAGATGACCCACAATTAATGACAATGTCAAATGAAATATGTTCAGAGCCACCTATTGATTATACTCGTTGCTGCTCCCGTGAGGACTTAGCCATGACAAACTCAATCGAATCCTCAAAGCATCGTCAAAATACTGACCGTTTCACCGTACTACCAATACCACTAGATGGCGCTTTGCAGGATAATTTGACCTCAAGATTAATCAATTACGAAAAATCTACTGAAAAATGTCTGAAAAATAATGTATTAATTTTGGGCGACCAACAAGCCCTTAACCTGTCAGAGTATTTAAACAAAATATATAACAACGATAGTCGCATAATTACCTCATTTATTAAGCCTAACGCCAGCAGTTTTGATATTCTTAATACTGAATTACATGAGACATTAACTAGTGACGACTTTTTGATTCTATTAATTGGTGCAAATGATAGAATACCCACTAAATTATTTTGCGATTTATCTGTATTTTTGGCTAAATGCAAAAACACACAAATACTATTGATTCAAGCAATAGAAACCAATTATTAAATACAAACGCGCTCAATAATCAACTTAAATTAATAAGCAGAAACTACAATAATTGTAAATTTATATCATTAAACCAAATCAAGCAAAAAGTGTCATTAAAAGATATAAGCTATAAAATAAAATTAGAATTTGATACTATTGATTACCATAAAAAATCTATGAAAAAACTAAAACAATGCATCTCAGAAAAAAATATAAGTAAAATGAATATCGATGTGGTAAAACAAAAAAAAGGAACAATTCCATATTATTTTAAAAAACAAGAAAATAAAATAATGTTACAAATTACCAAGTCCCGTGACGTAAACACACCAGAACCGCGTTCACAAAAGCAAAAAAAGGGAACAATTCCGTACTACTTTAAAAATAATCATCTTCCAACAGTAACCAACAAAAACACTTTTTTTCGTGAAAACCAAAAAACATAATTTCTTTTGCTTTCATCAAAACATTTGCAGTATTCTAAAAAAAAAGGATGAATTAGAAATTGCCCTCAACAATTTTAAAAAAAGCTGCAAATCCATGGACATAATCTGTTTCTCAGAAACCTTTATCAAAAGGGGACATGAAAAAAACTTAATAGTGACTAATTATAAAATGGGATCTTCATGGTCACGCGACTATGAAAAAAGAGGGGGTACGTGTATTTTGGTATCCAATCATATTAACTGCATAAAGCTACAATTAGCAGATACACTGTCTGAAAAAAACAATTTTGAATGTTGCGGTATAATTATAAAAGGTATAAATTTATTCGTAATTTGTGTATACAGAACCCCATCTTCAAATATATCTGTATTTTTCGATAAATTAGAACAACTTTTAAGCAAAATCAACAAAAAACCAAGAAAAATCTTAATCTGTGGGGACTGGAACATTGATATCCTAAAAATAAACAAAAATACTCAAACTTTAATCGGTATCCTCCAGAACTATAATCTAGATATACTAATAAAAACACCAACTAGAAAAAACGCCTGTTTAGACTTGATAGCTACCAATTTAGACGAAGCAAATGGATTTACAAAAGAGTTATCATTATCTGACCATACTAAATGCCAAGTTTTATCTGCCCATATAGAAAACTATAGTAAAAAAATATACTGGTATGAACTACAAAGAGATTACCACGTTGAAAATAAGGCAAAATTTATCGGACATATCAACTCCCTGACATTTAATGAAGTATTAGAACAAACAAACACTGATGAAGTGTTTAACACTTTTCATGACAGTCTTTCCCTTCTTTATAACCTTTGCTTCCCTATTATTAAAGTAAGAAAAGATCATAATTTTAAGAAACTGAAATGGCTTACCAAAGGTCTAAAAAAAAGCTGTGTGAAAAAACGTAAACAATATTATAATTATATACACTCACATAAAATAAAGAAAGATGAAAATAAAAAGAAATATATAAATTACACAAAGTTATTACAGATATGTATAAATGCTGCACAAAAAACCAACAATTCCAAATACATACTTAACGCAAAAAACAAATGTAAGGCGTCCTGGAGAATAATAAATAATAACACTAACGAAAATCCAACATGCAATGAAATAAAATTAATAAGACATAAAAACGACATTATTTATAATAAGAACGACATATCTAAATTATTTAATGACTATTTTATTGAAATAGCCCAGAATACAAGAAATAGATTAGTAAATACAAATAAAAAACAAATAAATAATAGCATATTTTTGTACCCAACAAATAAAAATGAAATACAAAAAATAATTATGAACTTAAAAAACACAATATCAGTAGGTTATGACGAAATTAGTACTGATATTATTAAATTATGTTCTCCAGTGATCAGTATTCCTTTAGCCTACATAATAAACCTTTCTATGGAAAGTGGTACTTTTCCAGCAAAATTAAAATTAACTGTAGTTAAACCTTTATTTAAGAAAGGAGATGAAAGCGATATGGGAAATTACAGACCCATCGCATTAATACCAATCATATCAAAGATTTTTGAAAAAGTTATCGCCATACGACTACATGACTTTATTAACAAACACAATATTATAAACAAGCAACAATTCGGTTTTCAGGAGGGTAAATCCACTTCACTAGCATGTTTCTCATTACTCAAAAAAATCACAGAATCAATTAATGATAAAATACCAACTGTAGCACTATTTCTAGATATGTCTAAAGCTTTTGACTGTGTAAGCCATGACGTACTTCTACAGAAGCTCCATGATTACGGTATTAGAGGAATAGCAAATCAATGGTTCGCCAGTTACCTAGCGAATAGACAGCAGTGTGCCGAAATAACGCAAACAGTTAATAAAACCAAAGAATATGTCCGATCTAAATATCGTCAAATAAGCAATGGAGTGCCTCAAGGCAGTATCTTGGGACCACTGCTGTTTCTTTTATATGTTAATGACCTCCCAGATGTGACTAGCAATGATTGCTTCTTATTTGCTGATGACTGTACACTATTGTTTCAAAATAAAAATATTGAAATAATTAGAAATGACATTAATAATAGCCTCTCTGATGTAATTGAATGGTTAAATAAAAATAACCTGAAAATTAATATATCTAAGACTAAAGCAATACAATTTCATACATATAAAGCGAAAAAACATAATATTGACATACAATACAATAATAATAAAATTGACATCGTAAATAGCACAGTATTTTTAGGTATAACTTTGGACGAAAATTGCAATTGGAAAGCACACATAGACATCTTGTGCGCAAAAATAAATAGGTTTGTATTTGCACTATATAGAGTCAAAAATATTGCGTCATTTCAAGTAGCCCTTCAAGCGTACCACGGATACGTATCTTCTCTGCTGCGTTACGGTGTGGTAATGTGGGGTAATAGCGTTGACATCGAAAGGGTATTTAGAGCTCAGAAAAAATGCATTCGTGCGATTTGTGGAATCAAACAAACAGATTCATGTAAACCCCTATTTACAAAACATAAAATACTCCCTCTACCCTGTATGTACATACTAGAAATGTGTCTATTGGTTAAGAAATATCCAGAATATTTTGTGAAAAATAAAGACATCAAAATAAATTTACGGGATTCAAGAAAAAATAAATTGGCTATACCTAAATGTAATTTAGCCTTATTCCAGAAAAACGTATTTTACATGGCCATAAAAATATTTAATAAATTACCGTTAGACATGATGAATCTCCCGTTAGAAAGAAATAGATTTAAAAATAGTTTATCACAATGGCTCCTAAACCACAATTTCTACTCCGTCAAGGAATATTTGGAAATAATGTGACATCTTGCTTTTAATTATCATTGACATTATCATAAATAATATTGATTATTAATAATTGTGACATTTTAATGAATTATAATTTAATTGTATTGTTTGTATAAATTGTACAGACATTTTGACATTATCATTAACTTTTAATTTGCAATAATATTAATCTTTAATAATTATGACATTTAAATATATTGTAATTTGATTGTATTGTTTCTCGTAATTTGCAATAATATTGATTTTTAATAATTATGACATTAGAATGTATTGTAATTTAATTGTATTGTTTCTCGTAATTTGCAATAATATTAATTTTTAATAATTATGACATTTAAATGAATTGTAATTTAATTGTATTGTTTGTATAAATTGTAAAGATACTAGGTAACATTAATAATTAATTTCAGACAAAAAGTCAATTGATGTAGTTACAATTATGGATATTTGCATGCCTACATACTTATGGCAGAATATTGTTGATACTTTAAATCATTGTCTTACATCTCAATGTTGTGTACATGATATTCGGCAAATAAATGATTTATGATTTATGATTTATGGTAACATTGTTTTAAAATAATATTTTATAAAGATTTAATAAAACTAAGCGCTAAACAAGTAGGTACCTAGACAAACTTGCTTAAATATTTATTTTCCTTTCCTTATTATGTGAAAGCATGTTGTTGATTTTAGTTAAAGGATTCGATTACTTATAAAAATTGTGGTCAAATGTTGAAATACGTAAAAAGTCTTGTCATTTGTCTTTTTTACACATGATTTAACTAATTTAATTATATTAATCAAAAGTCACATTATAAGGACAATCTATCATGCTCTTGCGTCATGCTCGCAAAACATCAAACAGTCCGAAAAACTATCTTTGTCCAGAACTATACATATTATACACAGAAACAAAACTCAATAAACGTGTTCGCAATAAGCTTCGATAATGATTCCTAATAAGCGTCACCGCCGATTCCTTCCACAAAGCGGTTTGATTTCGTCCAATTTATCAGCACACAATATTGTTCGGTCACATCAAACGTTTCGCAATAAAAATATATTGTACGCGTCGCGTTCGGCTACCGTTGCGACTGTCGGCACTTTAGATGTGCGATATCGCACCGGGCGGCATGCTTTGATCCGCTATCAGACACTTTGAATCGATATCTGCGACTACCAGTGTATTGTTCCGTCCGTACATTACGGATAATCTACGCCGATAATGGGTGTCAGTATGAGTGCTCGAGATATCGCGCGGTTTGTGCTCTGTGTGTTTCATACAATTCGTTAATGTTGGCGTGAAAGAAAAGAATGTTGAGCTGATGTTACGGTTTTTCAGCACAGGCGTAACATTGACTTACTTTTTTGATTATTTGCTTCTTAAAAATAGATACTAGTCCTTCAGTCGAAATAATAGAGTTCATTTAAAAGCTATTTATGATGATAATGATTGATGAATGGCATTCTCCCCAAATCCCTTGAGTTCCAGTAAAGATGTGGGACTTTACTGAAATCTCACACGGACTTCGAGAATTTGAAAAGTGATGTTGCACTGTTTTGTTTTATTTGCCAACACTCATGCAGGTTCACGAACACTTAACGGTTAATAATTCAACATTATTTCACATTAATATTCGACAAAACACAAATTTTAGAAAAATTAAGACAAAACTACAGACATGACGCTTCACTTTCCCGCCAAGAAGTCCACACTAACTTACATTCTTACATCACGCCTATTTTCAGAATGGGTAGTCAAATACCACAGCTTCTCGTTTGCTGCAATCTATCAATCAGCACAACGTTACATTAAATGTCACAGTGTCGCGTAATGGTGAAAGGATACTACCACTCCCTCTCCTCCCTTAGGTGTCGTAAAAGGCGACTAACGGACTAAAGACTACACATAAATCCAACAGCATAGAGCAGCGATGGGCTCACTACCTGTCACGCTGAGCAATCGTGTAGTCGCTATTTGGTGAAAAGTGGAGTATGTTAGAGGACTGCTTTAGCTGTCCTCATTGCCTAGTCTCTGACTTTTCCTTCAGGGATAATAGTCGTGATTATATGTATGTATGTATGTTATAGTAGTTGTTAAAAGGATGGAAGGAAGGAGGATATCGATAGCGCAGCGTATAAGGCTTTCGGTTTGCGATCTTGCCAGCTAAGCACCTTTCGCAATACCAGCCACTGGATGGGTAAAAAAATTAAAAATAATTTGTGCTTCAAAAGGCAACCATTAGTCCTGGTTGCTGTTGGGCAGATGGCAGGTTGGCAAGATGGCAGTCGTTAAAAGGGGTTATTCCCAAAGGTTCATAACTCTATTGTTTTCAAAAATTGTATGTTTATACTTTGATTCCCAACTTCAACGACAAAATATGGTCCACGAGAATGTTTGGTACAATCAGCATTAAAGGCTTGGTTATGCAAGGATAGACATTATACATACATACAGATAATCTTGTATCGTTATTGATGATTGTACTTCGGATAAGTCTCGTGGACCCGTTGGGAATTCATATATGAAAGTTTAAAAATGTAAGTCCACCAACCCGCATTGGATCACCAAGCTGGCTAATGGTCCAATCTTCCAATGTAGGTACTGTTGTCAATGTTGAAAAGCCTCAGTGCGACGTAGATGTTGAAAAGCAGCAGTAGGACGTTGATAGGCCAATGATGATGGTAGCATTCAAAGAACTAACTTCCGAAACCATTACTTGAAGAAGACAATTTGAAAAATAGTTGCTGTAAAGTATTAGAAAAGTTTCTAATAAGCTTATATTGAAATCGTCTGATTTACGAACGACAGTTTTTCAATTGGTTCCTAGATAACCAATTTGCTGTGTATGTGGTTTAGAAACGTGTATTAAACTACACAGACTAATTTCCAATGCGTAGGTATAGCTGCGTTCCAAATGTGGCTTCACAAAAGCACCAAATTTATTATTACTAACATACTGAATAAAGAAAAAACTTAAAAAAAAAATTACAACCTGCTTTGAATCGTATACTGAACTTCAGTGTCACACATAAGTGTGACACTGAAGTTAATGCTTTGGAATAATTAAAACAGTAATGTTTTATCAAGTCTAGATTTGTTTGTCAGCAAAATGTAAGCTAGCTCAGCCCGCTTAATCGAAAGCATTAACTCGTTATTGATAATATCGGTAAAAACAAAGGCTCGCCCGACCCGAATGACCTAGTTATTGGTGTATCCTCGACAACATGTTATCGTGTAGGTACTAGCTGCGCCTGTGACTCCGTTCGCATGGAAATATTTGGGCTATCTAAATTATGTCGGTCAAATTATTTTTGGAGCATATGCAGACACTGACCGAGATGGATACAAAAAGAGATTCGACCCACCAGATTGGTAGATGATATTATTAAGACAGGGAGTTGCGCGAAACAGGCTAGTACAGAACCGAGAAAAATTACGCTATTTTAACATTGCTATCATAAAAGGAGGACAAACAAAAATATTTCTAATATTAGTTAGAATACATAATGACACTAAAGCAATAATAATAGCCATCACAGGTCTATTGTGACAGTTGTTATCTACACCTTCATCAATTTAATAGAAAGCGTTGGTGCAAGTGATAAGATATAGGCGATAATTTATTCGAAGGACTGTATTTCATTAATCATCATCAGCCTATGAACGTTCCACTACTGGGCACAAGCCTGGCCACATTTAGACACATCATCATTATTATCATCATCATCAGCCAGAGGACGTCTACTGCTGGAAAAAGGCCTCGCCCAAGGATCTCCACCACGACCTGTCTTGTGCTGCTCGCATCCAGCCAGCGGCTACCCGCGACCTTCACCAAATCGTCGGACTACCCTGTTGGAGGCCTGCCCACACTGAGTCTTTCTTTAGACACATGTAGCTATAAATAGAAGACTCAAGACTGTTGGAAATACTGATAAATTATTAATGAGAATAAAATTAAGTTTTTCATAAAACAATTTGCAGCTACAACATTTTTTGTTAACGTCAATTAAGTTAAATCTAAATCAATCAAATCAAGACATGGATTGCATAACAAAACAACAGACAATGTAGGTAATATTTTACAGACTTTATTGCAAATTAATAATGTGAATAAGTATAATACATAATTAATAAATTATTTATACAGTAGGTATACATAATACTTTACAAAATAATATAGTATTAAAGATATCGCATTATTAAATTTCTAAATTAGCATCATTGGGGGATGGCTGAATCGTCCAGCTGAACATTCTAGTGTTAACGTCTATCAACTGAAATATCATTAACTAGTTAGGTTAGGCCTTAGAGCATTTAATGCTCTAAGGGTTAGGCAAACGGAAAAAATAGTCATTATTAATTTATTACCTACAATGTTATTGTCAAAAAAGTAGGAAAGAGCGTGTCATGAAAACCAAAAAGGTAACGTGAAAAACCACTGAATCAGAGCAAAAACAAACAAACATCGATAAACAAAAATAATCGCTAGCACTCGTGACTTAACATTTGCACGCGCGGTTAATGTATCGAGTGTTTAATGTAATGGAGCGGTGGTCTAATCAGCGAATCGTGTGCGAAGGGCTTTTCAGTTTCCATCGTTGATACGTTCGATACTAAACTGATGACAGTTTAATATGGTTGATGGTTTTGTGGTTTCAAACACAGATAAGTGAGTGTGACGTATTGACAGATAGGGGTCAACTACTTACTGTACTGTTTGTTTGTCCCATATTATCATCGTTACCATATAAACGTCCCACTGCTGGGCTCAGGCCTCCTCGTATGAACAATATCTCATGGAGAGATTGGCTAGGTATAACCCACAACGGTGTCCCAATGCGGAATTGTGTGTTCAAACATTTATATAGGTACAATAACAACCACGACCAAGGATTTAGCGTACCTTTCAATGTTCAAAATTTGAAGGTTTTATTTGATCACCTATCCGATGGCAGAGCGTATCTCAACAACTGGAATGCGCATGCCACTACGCCGTCGAGCATAGTAAACATTTAAACTTTAGGGCATGACCAGACCTATTTTAATGGCTGACCTTTTTTTAACTATTACCTACTCGTGGAGCTTAGCGCCACTTCTCAGCTATCCAAACACAAGCCGGCCCCAAAAGCAACCAGTTGATTCATCAGTTTAACTCCAATATCACTATGCCAACGTCAAACTTTGTAGTTTGGAAATTTCATTCATAAACGACAGTCAAAAGCTAATATTTGGTTACGATGCTGTGTCAAAACATCAGTTCTGTTATTCAATTTAAGACTCTTACGCAGTGTCTAGAAACTTTAAAATAGCTTGAGTCGTAAATGGGATGGTCAAAATATACAAAACCAAAATGTTGCATGCTTTGACGCCACTTAAGACCACCCAAGTAGAGCTTTTTGCGTGCAACGGATTAGCTTACAGTTTATTTTAAAACGAAAAAGTTATATAAACGATACTTTAATAGGTACCTAACGCAATAGATATGGTTTTAATAAAATAGGTATATTTAAGTATTTATTTTAGTCATACCGTCGCCGGATTTAAAAAAAAAGTAGGCGCCGCCCTGCGAACACGGAATTTGTAAAGAGTTCGAAACGTCAGAATTAAATAAATACTTAATCAATATAAATTGAAATTTTGCATCCACAATGCTATATAGATATAGGATAAAATGTTTTCTAGAAAAAAATCGTGTGTTCAAATCCCATTCGAGCTTCCTGAGACTGGTTGTTTTTTTTCTAGTAAACATTTTATCATATACTTTATCAAGTAATGTTGTAATTTCAAAGTGTGTGTAGTGTTTCATAATTTCATAAGACTTGCGTTGCATTGCAACTAAATCAAGCAGTAGGTAAGTAGATAATATGTACTTACTTACAAAATTAATCGTGTTAAGTCCTGTTAAAATAATTTTCAAAATTTCAGTCCAAAAAATAAAAATTAATGTCTCTATTTTGAAATACCTAGGAGTACTATTTGTACTTCAAAAAAGATTTAGTAAAAATACGAACCAACGAATTTCAGCAACATACCTATATTACCTATGGTGTCCATTTCGTTTTTTTATTGCTTGATAAACGCTATTAGCCAGTTTTCGACTTTCGTAGGCGCCTTTTTAGTAATGCTTTTTTTGTTTCAATATGAATAGGTCACCTACATAAATACAGAATATTTTGTAAAAGGTATAATTATAAAATTAAATAAAAATAAATAATTATTAAGTGCAAAAAACAACTATTTGTATGAAAGGAAAAAAATCAGCAGCACCATACAAAACTGCAAATACTATTCAACCTAAATATAGCCTTACACTTGTACTTATCCCTTATTATGATGGCCCAGTTGTGGGAAAAAATACCTAATACGAAACACCCTTTATACAATAGCATAGTAAACGCAAAATAATAATATACTTAAAAAACGTAATAAATTCGAACAACACCCTTGAAAGTGTTTCTAAGTATCACTTACACTGTCAGTAAGCCGTTTACACACGGTTACACTTAAAAGTAGATCGATATCGATCGGTATTGAAAAAGTTCGTCACTTTGCTACCTTTGGTAGGCTCTGCGTTCATAAAGTAGTTTCATGGTATTTTGAAATTTGTAATATGATAAAATGTCTACTTTCTTACTGATCAATACAAAATTTATAATTATTATGTTGTGAGATTTTAAAGACATTGGTTCTCAAAAAAAGTAAATGCTCGTTGTAAGGATTTTGTTCTACATCTAAGACCACAAGAAATTTATACTTACAATAAGAACGTAGGTTTATGCCCACCTTCCACTAAGAGCGGAGCAGGCTCTGTATGGACTCCGTTTAACTCGCAACGGCAACCTTCATAAAAGTTTTCCAGTTCCCAGTGGAAGCACTTCTATGCTTAGAATAATAACGTCCGTACGGCGCACTCTACTCTTAGTGGAAGGCGGGCATTAACACTGACAAATTTAAGTAATCAAAACGATGTGAAAGATGATTATGATAAAAAAAAATAATTATAAATTGAATGATGAAATGATGATGAAAATAATTGAAAAGCATTTTATCTCTACTGAATTACGCATCCGAATGTGCTTCGAATATCACTAACGGTTTGTTTGGTTTGAATAGCTACAAAAGGCCTTTTACACACGATCACACTTAAATGTACATCAACTGCGTCATTCATGCATCGTCACCACATTTGGCACTCGAAGCATTAGTACTACATAAAGTGACGCAATTTCACGCTATTTTGACTCCAATTGTCGTATATAGACCACACAGCGTTTGATTATTTTTTGTGGTTAAACACTTATGCAGTTCAGTAGTTCAAAATTACAAGTACCAACACAATGTGCTCGCTTTAAAGCTCGGGACGTGTGATCGTTGCGTTTTGTTGTCATTTGTCATTTTTTGGTACGTCAATCAAATGTCAATTGATCCGAAAGATGATTTGTCTGGGATTACTAGTTGCATGTATTTTCTAGGATTTGTGAAATCCTAAATATCATTTATAACATTTTACAGCAGGGGCAAATAAAATAAGGTGTCTTAATTTTTAAATACAATAATTAGAACAATGATTGATTAGGCAACAAACTGTGTCACCAAGTACTTTATACGATAATAAAGATTAATGCTAATATACAATGAATTAGTTACGCTACCGATAACTATGATTTTAAATTAGTTCTTAAAATAAACACAATTATCTTGAAATGACGTAGCACGAAGAAGGAAGAACTTTCGGTGAAAACTTTAATTTGTAACTTAACAACATCCGAAAAGATAGTTGCCGTTTTTAAGTGAAAATATTCATAAATAAAATTATTGTAGCATACAATGCCACAATTACAATTTACGATACAATTGATTTACCTACCTAACTAGCTTTAAATTTAAAAAAATGTTAATCTTGGTCAGCTCGAGAGTGTTAGAAAGTAGCCCGTACGAATGACCTAACCTAGATAGCTTTTGTACTTAAACATTTACGTGTATGAGAATACACGTGATTTGTTAATGCTTTTTCGTCCCACATTTATAACCACAGCACACATCATACTACAAGTTTTTTACTAGTAACTGTCAAGCTAATTCCTACTTTATACAGTTTCGAGTATAATGTTTCAGATAATGTGATACTTACATATTTTGCGTTTAAAATTTGCAATTTATTTTTCAACAGCCAGTCTCCCCATCACAGTAAATCCGGCGCATCAAGACAAAATCACGATGGTCATTTACACCAACTTTATGTTCTTTTTATACAAACAATGGGCTGGAAACGACAATTGCCATCGGTACGTGTCAAATAAACGTCCCGGAGTTTTTGGTCACAAACTACTCACACAATCAATCTTAACAATCGTTGAAGCAGTACATCCCTTACTGCTTTAATAATAAAGGTTATAGGATTTTTGTGAGTATGAAGAGTAGCTTTGCCAGATCTAAGTTACCATGGATGTTTGTATACAGAGGATACCATGTTTGAACAACAAATTAGTTCCATTATACGCTTATAAGCAGGGAGTTGGCTTGTGACATTATCCGCGGGGCAGTTACAAATTTAATTAATATACTGTGTTAACTGATCGTTAGTTGTAACTTCAGCAAAGACATTAATGAAATAGAAACATGTTTTCCTGTCATCGCTGAGATTTTTTGATCCTTTCGGCTTTGCAAGATAAGAGACCACCTCAGCGATGTAAGACCCGGCAATAAAATTGTGACCTAAGGCCTGCACTTTGCATAACTCCCCAAAAAAGTTTTGCTCTAAATAATAAAAACTTGTTGCACGCACAAAAATAGCAACACAAAAAATGGAAAACAATTAGACAGCCTGTGCCCCATCGGCACCTTTAAAACTATTCGAAATGTCGATATAGGATGGTTGAACAATGGTCGGTCATAAACATCCATTTTTCTGTACAATAAAGTCATTGAGTCCTACTGTTCTAAAGCATTGTAAACTTCCGAATTGTAAAGCTCTATTGCTGAGACCTATTAGCGGCCTTTCGGCAAAGTCAGACTGTGATGGTAGGCACAAACACGTCTCCGATATCGTTTTTGCAACGCAAAAGGTTAGAAATTGCGTAAAAGTATTGATAAAGAAACTTTTTACTACAAGGCCGTTTGAAAATGGCTTGGAGAAATTTTTATTGCACAAAATGACTCTTTATGTGAAAATAATGGCCGCGCTGGTGCTACGTTGCAACCATTCGGGGATGTAAAAGTTAAAGCGATACTGTATCGATTTCAAAATCTTGAAATTTTAAATTGACAATTTTACATTCATAATCGATATTGTGCGTTAACTGTGTCATCAGTTCAACGAATCGACAATTTAAATGATGATTTGATGATAGATGATTGGACAATTTGACAATAATACGTATACAAATCTGACCTATATGCAATTAAAAGAAGTATTTATCTCACCATATTTCATTTTAATAATAATACTTATTAGTAATTTGTAACCATTCTTAACATGCCATTTACTTTGTATCATTCCAGCCTTTTGTTTGTATGTTTTCAAACATTGGCCTCCTCCAAAGCCTTTCATCACATTGAGTCTCTTGCCACGTATTTACTTGGGTTCGCACATCACCAATAATATCATTAATCCATTTATACAGTTCCTTATCCCCTTATTCCCTTCCCCAGCCACGCATTATTTCTCTAGGTCACCCACTTCTTTGTTTTTCGTGTCCATTGCTTGAAATCCATAAATCCATATCTTTTTTTTTCTTTATTTGGTTCTCCAACAATGAGTATATTATTTTGTTTTAAACTATTTTATATTGTTATATAATAAATAAGTGCTGAAAGTCTCACCACTTATAGGAGAACACAACATGCACAGTATGTAACATTGAGACTTATCAGCATATCAGCAACATGCACTGTTCTTTTCCATTTCTGGTATTCTATAGTCGTTACCAAATTCCTGATCATTCTATTTCGTATTACCCCCTCAATTCGCCTCTAGTCTAACTACCTTTGAATTGGAAATTTGTGCGACTCGAAGTTTCGCGACCACCCGTGCCTCGCGCCGCCGCCGCTGACTGTCAATAATTCAAATAAAGAAACATACATACATACATACACATATACATGCATAAAATGGCGACTATTATCCTTGAAGGGTTAGTCAGAGACTAGGCAATGAGGACCGCAAAAACAGTCCTCTGCAATAGTGCACTTTTCACAAAATAGCGACTGCACATGTGCTCGGCGTGACATGTGGTGAGCCCATCGTCGCTATATGCTGTTGGATGTAGGTACAGTCTTTAGTTCTTTAGTCGCCTTTTACGACACCCAAGGGAAGAGAGCGGGTGGTAGTATTCTTACGTCGCTAATAAAGAACACGGCGTAATAAAGAAACCGAATAAGTAAAAAGCAAAGATACAACTATTTGCATTTATATTAACGTTTAGTAATTTATTATTATGTTCTTTTAAAGCAAATCTGAGTATCGCATATAAATACAACATTTGGAGCTTAAATAAAAAAGCTTTCTCACCGTCAGATCTCGTTTTAAAAAAAAGTCTGGTAAATTTCGCACTGACCTTCCCCATTCCCATTGTTCACTTTCGCAAATCAACTAGAAAGTTCTGTTACAATAGTCGCTTGACCTTATTCTTACACCGTAGAAATTTCCGTTACTTTTATAGTTATACAACTTTAGCCCAATATCTGTTAACAGTAACATTTTCTACACGTGTTAAGGGTCTTTACTTAAAGTTACGGTAAACATAAAGGAGCTATCCTTCAGTTTTATAACCAGCTACTTTCTTCCCGTTAGTCCAATTTCTGCTTTGTTGTTGCCGACAACCTTTACCGTTTACTGCAACTGGGTAAAATTTTGGAGAAACAAAAGAGAATGTTAGTACAAAAACAAATTTTCGAACGGCCCTCAGACGAAATCACAAATTAAGTAATTTCGATACGAATCTCTCTTTTCCCAATGTATGCTTGAAGGTAAATATATATATACACTTCAAGTAAGCCATATTTTACTTTATAGTTATAGTCACAAAAGTAACGAGTAGTTTTATTTAATCGACAACATAAATTAGCAAATAGAGAAAGTAAATGTTTTTTTATTACACAAAGGCCAATTTTTTAAGGGGATCGTGCACGAAATTGTGAAAATGTACGTATTTTTAAGTTACTTGTACTTTGCGCTGAATTAGTTAAATACAATTAAAGAACTTACGCAGGTTAGCCTGATCATTGCACAAGGTCGTGGCCCTGTTAAAATTTAAAACAATTTTTTAAACAATAACAAACAATACATAAATGTAATGACACATAAAAACATTTTTTTCGACAACTTTCTTAATTTTACGCATGAAGCAATAATTCCTACATGAACATTTTGTATTGATATTCTGCATATCTTATAAAAGTCAATTTTAGTTTTTAACACAAGCGCGTGATAGTTTTGTACATTTCGCAAAATAAAAACATTGCTCTAATCAAATTACTAGGTCTGAAACTTCAATGCAGAATTGTTCTTGAATTGATTTTGCTTTGAAGTTCATTAAGAGACTTAAGTCAGTTTTTCGATCGCGGGGCACCCTCACTGTCAGATAAAGATTATTTGATTGTTATTATGAGTTTAATACAGCTATGTATTTTGAAAATGTAATGCTCAGAACATTATGCTTTAGTTATTGTACTGAGATGTAATGTCATCATGGTTTTTCTTTTTCTACGGGTGGCATTAGGTTGTTCGCGTAATACTTTATCAGATGGTTAAGTTTTATTCAAGGATATAAAATCGACCTTGACTCTTAAAACAAATAGGAATTTTATTCAACACATAGGTTAGTAGAACTCGATAACGCATTGAGTATAAAAAGACCCTGCTTGTTTTACAAGTAAATTCACATTTTGGTCCTCTTTTAAGAGGAAAGACTACGTCGAAGTGGCATGCAAAATTCTCATACAAAACACAGAAAAACGACGTTTTGTAACCGTAAAGCGGCCTCTTAATGTTTCTGAAGATGCCTTAAAACGGAGTGATTTCGCTCAATTTTTTAACGCTCCTGGTTATTAAATAAATGACTTACTTAATGCAAAAAATCAAACATACAGACAGACATAGAAAATCTCTTTCTTTAATCAATGCTGAAAAGTAATAAAATCGGTCCAGGTCTGAAGGAGGAAACAGCGGAGACTACGAATCGTCGTTTTTCTGTGTTTTGTATGAGAATTTTGCATGCCACGTCGACGTAGTGTTTCCTCTTAACGCATCGGTTTAAAAACACGCGATATTTTTGATATCGGGAATATAATTTAAGATAAGGCGGCTTAGGTATACTGCAATAAGAGTATAATTGCAGTGCAAAACCTACGGAAGACGTTGCTGACACAAAGTCGTTCAAATCATTTTGTAGAAAGTTTAACCGAACACTACACATTGAAATGACACAATTTTTCAAAAAAAACTTCAGGAAATAATAGTAATTCAACGTGACTAAATTCGAAAAGTTTTTTTTTTAATTTGTAGTATAAAATAGCCATGAACACTAAAGCTTTGAATGTTTGCGAGGCTATGTTCAAGAAATATGAAATTTGTTAAAAGCTATTTTGAGCTAAATATCTTTATTATTGAAATTTTGCATTCACAATGCTATATCAATAACGGATAAAATGTATTTTGAGCTACTTATTAGTTTGCAAATTGCCAAAGCGAATCTACTACCAGTATATTGGACAAAGAATATTTTTGACAATGCTAATAATTTCGTTTCACCCATTCCATAGAATTGCAATAAGACCTATTAAGTAACGTTTGTACAGTTACGTATAACCCTTTTCGCAATTCTTTGGCTAAATTGTCCATCACTAAAAACCTCTAATAAAAAAGTAAACATTAGCACAGTGAATGCAATTACAAAAAAAACAAATGTGTTTTTAACAACAACCTAACGGTTTTTAAAAAAATAGATAGCCAAAGAGTTCGCTAAAACATCACAACTGTGCAATAAAAAGATAAAATCGAAAATCGCGCAAGGGTTGAAGATATTTCACAAAAACAATTAGCTAAATACTCGAAGGCAACACGAGCAAATCAAAAACCACTTTCTCTCCTAGCATTAGCGTAGAAAATTCTCTGCCAACGTGTTCCTAACAAGTGTGTAACTGTTACTACACAATTATTTACCCTTTTGCTTACCGTAACTAAGACCGTTTGGACGAACGGTCTTTAAAGGCTATTGAAAAGACCGCTAAATGACTCAAAGGAGAAAGAGTTGCATTTATACGGAACAACCTTGGACAATTTTTAGTCGCCATTGTACCACTTGCGCGAAACTGTGTAACCATAAATTCTATTTTACGATCGCAAAGGGGTCGTCTTTGAATAATAGGTAATTAGAATGTAAAAGTGAAATTCCCTTAGAATTATGTAGCATTTGCAATGCTCCATTATGGCAGAAGTGAAGAGTTACTTTCACTAAGATAATTAGTTGGAAAAGTATCTTTTGTATCAAAGTCGCTAAGAAATTGATCTAATGACTGGAAGTAGATAATTACCTATGTTAGTAATATTCTATGTTAAATATTCTAGTTTTTATAGATATAGGTACCTACTAAGTCTTTGTTTACGTTATTTGAAACAATGATATGACTAATAATTAAGCTACATAATTTTTATGTGAGAAATAGGCAAACGACTAAGTCGGTCACCCGCTGGGAAGTAATCACCGCCGCCCATGGACACCCGCAAAATCAGTCGAGTCACAGATGCGTTGCCTTGAGGAAGAAGTTGCATTTTTGAGGAAGGAATACGAATTATCAGCAACTAGTGCCATTGTTTCACGCCGATATTTCGTGAGAGGTTTACGGCCGGCCTAATGTGTTCTGCAAGGCAGCGTGGCTCTACCACTCAGGCAGTGTCATGTCACTCACTTTGACACCACCCAGGAGTCACGTGTAGGGTCTTAAGGATAAACCTACAGACGTATTATCAGTGGAATGTATTATTCAGAGGCTTCTTTTAAGGGCAAACTCTCCTTTTCGTAACGGTTGTCTCCTCAGCTAAACTTAAATAACCTGACTCTACCTAAATCATGTTTAATAAATGAAAATATTGCCATTGTTGCGGTGTTAAAGAAAGATTGAAGTGATTCAATTAAATTAAGTTCTAGAACTTCTTAAGTGACATGTTATTGTCTACCCAGAAGTTTTGTCTTTGTAATAATTTCAAAATTATGTTAGTGCTTAACATTCTACATAGGATTTCTAAGATTTATTCTTGCTTTAAACGTAATAGTATTAAAAAATCACATGGTTTTAATTTTTTATTAGAGTTCCCACATTTCTATACTTAATATTTTATATTGTAGGTATTATATTATTATTATATATACAAAGCACAACAAGTGTTCAGCATTTACAGAATATATTTTATATTCTGTAAATGCTGCACTCTTGTTGTGCTTTGCTGACTGATATTTTAGGTACCTTGTATTTTAAATTGTATGTTTTATTATATGTTTTTTTCGTTTCTCCATACAAATATTACTCATAGCGAGCCTAAGCGTCAAACTTTAAAAGCGAAACTGTTTATTGGCTCAAAAACAAAAGGGACTATTCAAAAAAAGAAATACCATTGAAAGTAACAACAGTTATCGACTACCAGGGAAGTTTGTTACAATAATTTGCTCCAGTTCTGAAATATTTATTAGCTCCCATAAAGGTTTCATCGAAAAAACTGTGCTTAACTGTCGACAGGCGCGCGCTCCGACTCTTCGAGTTTGTATAACGGACCTTGAAATCGACAAGCTACAAATGTTAGGGGCACATTCCGAGAAACAGCCGACATTGTGACAGACTGCGGTGTCAAAGCGTGGAGAGTAGCTTCGACAAAAGAAAAGCGCGTGGCGTGCAAGCGTGTTTTGTTTTGACCGTTCGAATAAAGAGCCGAATGGGATCCTCACCAAACTAATTATTGGGAACGGCGCTGTAACTGTAGCGTTGCGGGGATTCTATGCGACAATGCGCCGCGTGATCCACCGTGACTTGTACAGTTTCAGTTTCTATAAGCAAACTCATTAAAGGTACACGTCGGATGGACGTTCTGACAATGGGGTGCTGACAATGGGTACTATGTTGAATTCCGTTTGACCACTTACATTAGTTTTGTATAATTATTATTGGTCTGGAAAAGACTTAGCCCAAGAAAGAACTGCTAGGGTCAGCATGTCTGTAGATATACATAGTTATATCGTGCCGTTGCTTCCTAAAATTGGTCTAACTAATGCATGTTAACATTGGCACCTCACGGCAACAACTAAAGACAAACGGCATAAAATACATACCCAGAACGAACGTTTCCAGGAGAGATAGGCAGAGATCACACAACTTTCCGTTTGCTACGGTTCTGACACATATATATTGCTTCATTTACTCTTATACATTTAGCCACTTTTATTTTAAAACATATTATTATTAGGCAAGAGCCTCTCTAGTCTTAGCAATCAATAGGGAATGCATTTAAGTCGTTACGACCTCTCTAAAGCATGTGCCAGACGGTTGTAATCCAGCGCTCCAACAGGGGTGAATTTGGTGGGAACTTGGCGCCCGTCCACCAAGGACGATAAAGTTCATAATATAATTTGGATTACATCTGCAGTCTACATAGATGGCAACAAGCAAATTCCCACCAAAGTCACCCCTGTTGGAACGCTGGATGGACAACCGCCTGGCACATGCTTTAGTGACGTTGTATAGCCTTATTAACCCACTGCGTGACGATATGAACAATCCCATCACTCTAGATTATTGCGGCCAGATTGCAGGTCAAATTACTATTAAATATTTGCCAGATTGCGGCACAAACTACCATTAAACATTTGTAAATTATTTACGACTAAACCTTCAAAAATCAGATCAAGGACAATATAGACAAAAAACCATTTTGTAAAAAAACGGCAAAACAAGCCTACAAGTATACTGCTCGAAAAACCAGATTGAATGTTAACCAATAAAAAGTGACATCTAGATTTGTTAATTATACCACATGTTTATTTGATAAGAGCTCTTGCTAGGCTGAGTGCTTAACAGAATCCGAATTTTATATGTTGCATGTGTGACCCTTATCGGGTATCTCGGTAGCGAAATCTGTGTCACAAATTATCTCAAAAAAATACCAGAACACACGCATGAAACCGTAAAAAAATCACTAACACATGTGTGACATTTTGAAACTTGACACAATCGACTACTAGCTTTGGATGGGTTTTAATATTTGCGGCAAAATTCAGCGAAATGTCACAAAGTTGAAATGATCCCCGCTCCATGCAAACGAGACGTGAAATTGAGTCGGTTGACAAAAAATGGAATTTGTGACTTACGACACTTCTAATGAGGCGTTTTGAACAAATCGATTCCAATAATAACACAGAACGGTTTTTGTTTTTTCTACTATCGGAAATTATAACGGTATTCATGCCTCTGTTAACAATTTCTCACCATTATCTCCATGTTCTAACTAAACCTAAATAAATGTATCGATATTTTGATTTTAACTCTCCAGAATAATAAAGAGTAAGCTAAGGAGTACCTGCAGCTAAAGATTTTCAAAAAGGGTGTAATGAAATATTTAAAGGATTGGCAGCCAAAAGGCTAGTGGGCTCACCACCTGTCTTGGCTTTGGCTGCCAAAATGACATGATGGGATGTATTGTCGGCTACAGTCAAAGACATTTATTTAAATCTCTTTAGCTATAGTACCTAATCGTACTCTGTACTCATAGCTGAATGCATAAAAATACTAACATTAAGCAACCCTACCTAGCTGTTGGAGCCTGATCTTGACTTCCTATGTGATTTTTTTTAAATGCGGGCTAAAACTTATATTCATTAATAAAGATTCAGAATCCCAGGTCCAACGGTTTGGACTGTGCCATGTGATCGTTCTTCAGTCATCAATTTCTCTTTATTAATGGATAGTAGATAATAAACTATTGAATTTTAAAAGTCGGAATAATATTCGCTCACTTTGTGTGAAACGCTATAAGTGGATAATATACTATTGAATTTAAAAGTCGGAATAGTATTCGATTGTATACTTACCAATTGAAACTCACTTTGTATGAAAAGCTGTGGTCTCTGTTTAACCCTTTGGGAAACGTGCGTAATTATTGTAATATGTAGGTATGAATCATAATCTGAATTAACCACTTTGTAATAGGATAGCGTGATCGGTGGGCGGATGGTGTCAGTGCATCTGGTTCCTTATCACAGGCTGCCGCCCCGCGGTTTCATGGATCACTGTGAGGTGATTGTATGGTAAATGACGTTACTTCTGTATAAAGTAATCCATTCTTCTCCACAGCTCAATAATGACGACTTGTGTGGGTAGGTTCAAAAAGATGTTTTGGACGATTCATAGTGATTATTAATTAAGTTTACAAAATAAATACATTCTTACCAAATTGAAAGATAGAAAGAAAATATATTTTAAGATTACAAAATAAATACATTCTTACCAAATTGAAAGATTTTAAAGAAAATAGATTTAATCGCACCACCACCGCTCATCATCGATCGAAACGAAGGATATCAAAGTTAAGCAAGAGTCGTTAAGCAACATACGCAATGCCCGGTCAATGGATTGGTGACCAAAGTTTAATAGTGAACCCGGTAGTTTAAAAAAATACACATAAACGCCAGCAACCCGCATTGGGCCAGCGTAGCAGGTTACGGTCTGATCTCCCCATAAAAATAGATTTAAGATCTGTGGATCTCCTCATATGGAATTACGAGTAGGTAAGACGAGAGCCAAAAATAAAAGCTTGTAAAAGAGGTTGTAGTCTGCAAATAAAAAAGTGAATTTGTGCATTGCAACACTCTTTGACACATTTGGTTTTAAATCACTATGAAAAGTTGTAAAATCGTAGATAAGCTAAAATGTCTCATGAAGCTTATCGTAAAAATGTAAAAATAGCGGCCAGCCCTCACCGTTGAAGTGTTAAAAACCACTTTAAAGCCAAACACCTACCCCTTGAACATTTTCACAGCTTTATCTAACACTATCATTTAGCGAAGACAGCACTTTCGTAATATATTTTTATTTTATTTTATTTTTGTAATTTTGAATTTAACGTAGACGAGCAGAGAAGTACCTATGAGCTTTGTGGTGACGGTTCTTATTATAAGAATAAAATTCGAAAAAAAAAACAAAATTATTTATTCAATTTAGACTACAATAATTGAATGTCGCTATGCCATCGGATGAGGCGGGAGCCTTGTACTGAGAAGAACCGGCGCAAGACAACACATCAACATACAAAAGAATATCTAATAATAAAACGGGTATTCCTCAATTTAAAATAAACTAAACAACGTCTTAAAGTATCTTTGAAAAAAAAAGAGAAAGAAAGACTATTAAATACTACCAATAAAAATATGATTGCAAGAGCAGACCAGCCTCCATAGGCGGCACCCATTCACGAGTATGACATGTGAATCAGCCATGGCTTCGCTCAACCAATACTTTCAATCAATCCATCTCTTCTCATAAGTATCGTAAAGGCAAACAGCATAAAGCGGCAATGAGCTCACCACATGTCACGCTGAGCACATACATAGAATCACGACTATTATCCCAAAAGGTTAGTCAGAGACTGCAGTCCACTGCCATAGTCCACGTTTCACCATATTACAACTGCACATGTGCTCAGCGTGACAGGTGGTGAGCCCGTCGCCGCTCCATGCTGTTGGATGTATGTGCAGTCTTTAATCCGTTAGTCGCCTTTTACGACACCCAAGGGAAGAGTAGAGGGTGGTAGAATTGTTTCACCGCTACTCGACATGGTTAAGTTTACGCTGAGCACATGTTGAATTGGTGTGCCGTGGACTGTGTGGAAGGGCACTGCTTTTGCGGTCCTCATTGCCTAGTCACTGACTAGCTCCTTGGCGATAATAGTAAATAAAAAATTTACGGAAACTACATTTCAAAATATTGTTATTTTATTTGGTTATATTTAAATAATTATTAATTTTTGCATATTTTAGCGTTTCATTAACGCTATATATATATAGTAAATATATTTATATATATATATATATATATATATATATATATATCCCACAAGCAAACTACCGTCCACTGAAGGCGAAATTACATTTAAAATGGCGTCCACCGCTATTTGGCGTCCGCATACCGGACGCCACTTTTTTAATCGGTGACACTTGGCGCCTCTAAGGTCCAGCTAGCCGTAGAACAAAAATCGATGGAAGCCAAAAATTGATTGTAATGGCTGCAAATAAATATTGGATAGTTCCCAAAAAAATCTCAGCAGAGGTGTGGCGCTACTGTCGTGCGTATATCCACAGCCGTATTAAACGCGCTTATTTTATGACGTATTCATATAAATTTGGCGTCCGCTAATGCGACGTTGCCAGCTTACTCAATGTTTGGTGCCTACTAAAATACAATATTATTATCATAAATCGTAATCTGTTATACTTACTTAAGTAAACTTATTCGTTTGATAAAGTTTTAGATAACCAATAAAAAATGTATTGTCATAAAATGACTTTTTTTTTTAAACAGGTGACATTTTAGCTGGATTGCGTAATGCTTTATCAGAAGGATAAGTTTTATCCAATGATTGAAAAATCAGCCATAAAACTAATAAATACTTAATAAAAAATTTAAATGTACAGACGCCTGCAACCTATCCAAAACTGTAAAATTTCTTTAATACATTTTTAACCATATATTTAAGGCATAAACATTTTGTGGTAGGTAGGTTGATGTGCTGGCGTGTGTACATGTTCTTTCATCATCCCACCTGTCGCATATTGTGTTCAGAATGCTGTTAGAGCTGGCGCAAACTGTGAAATAGCAATATACGGGCGCCAGATAACAATATGATAACTCCTCAACAAAGGGCCTACGCCTTTCAACTATAAAGACAATTAAGTTAGGAAGTCACTATCCGAGGCGCAATATGAATTCGTATATCGGATTGTCCGACTTGTCACATATTATGCTCAGGATGTTGTTAGAGCTGGCGTGAAATGTCAAATAGCAATATCCGATATACGGACGCCAGTCATAAATATACGGACGCCAGATGTGAATATACGGACGCCAGATGTCAATATACGGACGCCAGATAACAATATACGGACGCCAGATAACAATAACAGACGCACGGTAAAAAAGGGCCTAGGCCTTTCAAACTATAAGGACAATTAAGTTAGGAAGCCAGAACCCAAGGCATTTACGCAATATGAATACGTAAATCGGACTGTCCGACTAGTTTTTTTTTTACTGTAAATGGGATTGCTCTTGATCCCAATCAAGCCGATCCACGATGGAGCGAGCTAACCCAGAAGGTGTCTATTCACTCTTGCTTTAAAGATACTTAAGATAAGTACTCGAAAACACAGACGCAGGGAGGGAGTTCAACTCCTTTTCAGTGCGCAGTATAAAAGATGTTGAGTAGCGCTTTGTGCGACATTTAGAAATATCCTCCAAGAAAGGGTGGTAGCCCGCAGTGCGTCTGGATGTCCGATGGAAGAAAGGGGATGGTGGTATGAGCTCATAGAGTTCCAGGTCTGTAAAAGACCGACAGAAAGGCAACTTTGCGGCGGTGAGCTAGGGTGTGAAACTTGCTCTTCACCAGTTCTTTGTCGCCAATTAGCCTCTCAGCTCTGCGTTGAATCGTGTCCAGTGCAGTTAGTTGGTATTTTTTTTATATATAATTCACCAACGTTTGTTTACACTGATACATTAAATTACTTAATTAAGTTTGTAACATTATTTAAGTGTAACAAACACTTACAGGTAAATACAATATGTTAGGACTCTTTCAAGTTTAGGATAATAATTTTTAAACAATAATAATCTAAAAAAGTAACAAGAAATATTATAAAAATATTCAAAATTGAGGTAAATAAGCGCGTAATATCCACAGACATTACGTCTGTGGTAATATCATAATTATCACAAACAATCTGGGTCTTTCGAGTTAGTACAGTATAATAGAACGAATTCTGTTGGGTGAGTCAGTATGAATATTCAGTTGGTCACTATGCTCATTGACCAGCTTGCACATCCTTGTTAAGGGGGAATTTGAGCCGAATACAGTTTTATGAAAGGGTGGAGAGAAAGGGGTTATTTTATTTCGGAGGTATCAAACTGGGACACGTATATTAAATTCCTAAACACAAAACCAAGCGTTTTTGAGGCACAGTTTGTAATATGTTCTATGTCAGGTACGAACGTCACTTTTTTATCAAACAGAATCCCTAGGTCACGTACTTGCTCCAACTCACCCATCTTAGTTTGACCAATGTGATATTGGTACGTAAGTAACTTTCTTTTACGCCCATATCGCACAATAAAATATTTCTCAGAATTAAGGCCCATTTAATTTTGCTGACACCATTCAACAAACTTATCAAAGTCCCTTTGAAGCATTACTGAATCTTGAACAGTCTCAATAACTCTACACATTTTCAGGTCATCTGCGTACATATACGTTTTGGAGGATGTGATGATATTAGGTATGTCATTAACAAACATAGTGAACAAAACTGGACCCAGATGAGACCCCTGCGGTACACCAGACTTTATTATTTGTGGCTTAGAGTGAAATTCATTAACTACTACAGTGAATGTTCGATCCTTTAGGTAGGATTTCATCCATTTCAATAATGCACCGGAAATGCATGCGGAATGCTGAAAACTTTATCAGCAGCATCTTATGAGATAACCGATCGAAGGCTTTACTAAAAGCTGTATATACAACATCAACTTGCTTGTTAGCATCCAATGACTCGATTAAACTTTTAGTCAGGTCAACTAAATTAGTACATGTCGATCTAGATGGGATGAAACCGTGTTGATGAATGCTAAAATTTTGCTTAAAGTGACGCTGTACGCAGGGACACACCAGTGATTCCAATATTTTAGAAAGTGTTGACAGAATTGAATTAGGTCTTTAATTTGTAACTAACGCATCGTCATTTGATTTGTGAACGGGGACAACTCTAGCTTTCTTCCACTCTATGGGAAAAATACCTGTTCTCAATGAATCATTATAAAGAGATGCAACTAAATACTCAGCGCATCTTTTGACAAATATAGGGGGAATCCCATCAGGCCCTACACCCTTCTTCTCGTCAAGGCTCTTCAGTTTTTTCAACAGAGTTTTGGAGTCTACAATAGGCAGCGATAGATGTTCACTGTAGTAATCTTTGTTTTTTCAAAAAATCACTAATTTCATAATTTTGAGACGCTTTACTGTCACTATCGATATACACAGATGCAAAGTACAAGCAGTATTTCGCTGAGCCGTCCCATAGGTGACTGCAATAATCCATACAAGATCGGACTTCAGCTTAAAAGATAGTGAAAAGCTATCCCGGCGTGAAATATCACTTGACCTTATTTAGGACGCCCAGCTTTTTGACTGCAGTTTGCATCCGAAAGGTATCTCTCTACGACAGTCTGTCATCTGCATACTCAACAATTCCTCGTATCAACAGGTCATTGATGTGCAACAGGAAAAGCGTCGCAGAGAGACCCCTGAGGAACTCCGGCATCAATAGCCACTGAGTCAGAGGACCAGCCATCGATGACTACTCCGATCGATCGTTCCGTCAGAAAATCAGATATCCAACTACAAAAGTACATATAATAATATCTACAGCGGGGACACCATACGCAGGAAGCTTGCGCAGCAGACTTGCGTGCCAGACCCTTTCAAAAGCCTTCGAGATGTCCAGTGATACGGCAAGTGCTTCGCCGTGCATCTCGAGGGCCCCACCCCAGCAGTGCGTCACATAAACTAGAAGATCTCCAGTCGATCGTCCTCGGCGGAAGCCATATTGACAGTCACTGAGGAGGTCATTAACTTATAGGTATGAGACCAACTTACTGTTTAGAACTCTTTCCATGACCTTACAGAGTATGGAATTGATAGCGATCGGTCGGTAGTTGCATGGGTCAGCATGAGACTTCCCTTTTAGGGTACTGGCTGCACATTGCCAAGCTTCCAGCATTTTGGTACGGTTTTTGTCTTTTTTTCTCTTGTTACATAATTATGCTCAGGATGTTTGTTAGAGCTGGCGTGAAATGTCAAATAGCAATATACGGACGCCAGACATCAATATTCGGACGCCACATGTCAATATACGGACGCCAGATAACAATATACACAGACGCACGGTAGCTCCTCAACAAAGGGCCTAGGTATTTCAAACTATAAAGATAATTAAGTTAAAAAGCCAGAACCCGAGGCATTTACGCAATATGAATTCGTAAATGGGACTGTCCGACTTGTCACATATTATGCTCAGGATGTTATTAGAGCTGGCGTGAAATGTCAAATAGCAATATACGGACGCCAGATATCCAATATACGGACGCCAGACATGAATATACGGACGCCAGATGCCAACAACGGACGACAGATATCAATATACGGGCGTACGGTAGCTCCTCAGCTTAGGGCTTGGATAGTTAGTAGAACATCATCTTTAAAGGAAAAAGAGAATATACTAATTTAGGAAATCAGAACCCAAGGAATGCAAGCAGAACGACTTACCCAAAACTGTCAATTTTCTCGAATCGATATTGATCCTTATAGCTAAATAATAAATTGTGTACTTCAGTGCAGCGGCTATTTATGATGGCCGATGCACTTTTAATTAGATCAATATCAAACCTTAAGGCATCACATTGATAAACCCAAAACTGATGTCAGTTTCTTTAATGAAGTAAAGAGGGTTATCGCATTTCAGTTTCCCATACAAATTTCCAAGTTGAAATTTTTAAAAACCAGTAAGTCTTTTTTGATGAAACTCGGCATTAATGTTTTTATATTTTAGCGTTTTATTAAAACTTAAATATACTTAAGTAAAATTTTAAACACTGAAAAAAGACGACAACCTCAGGCGGGAATCGAACCACGCACCTTCCGCATTCCGGGCGGCTGCCTTAACCACTTGGCTACCGAGGTCTGGCTTTCAAACGTCGAAATTTGTCAGTGCTTGATGCTTATGTTTTTAGTCAACATTGCTTCATCAAATCTTAGAAGTTTTCACCTCTGAGATCCGAAAGAAATATTTTAACAAATATTTGAACATTCAGTTAAGACGAAGCTGCGTTTATAGATTAATGTTTTTATGTTTTAGCGTTTTATTAACACTTAAATATACTTAAGTAAAATTTTAAACATTGAAAAAAGACGACAACCTCAGGCGGGAATCGAACTACGCACCTTCCGCAAAAGTTTTACTTAAGTAACTCGGCATGCTGAGGTAAAATATAAAGATCTAAATAGTTTGTTGAAAACATTTTTAATAAACCTTTATTTAACTTACTTAACTGAGTTATTGCGATTTTAAATCGCAATAACTCAGCCAAATAAACGATTGGATCCCTGTGTTTTACTTTAGCATGCAAAGTTTCATAAAATATGGCTTATTGGTCTTTAAAAAATTTCGACTTGGAATATTGTATGGGAAACCGAAATGTGTAAACGCTCTTAAATAAATGTCAAATTGGACCCAACATTAAAATATTCGGTGAAAGAAAGAGATAGGTAACGCATTGCTGGCAACGTCGCTTTTACAAAATCAGGAGGACGTGAAAATGTCAGCGCATTAAGTAAATGATAATCAGTATATCCAGGAAGCCAAAAATTTATCACCATGAAATGGAGTTCATAAATGTTTGGGCATGACTGCAAGAAGAATATTGCCACAATTAAAATAATCGCAAAATAAAATATCCTATGGAGAAAGGCATCAAAAAACTAAGAAACATTCGCAGAGAGATGATCTAAATTGTAAGCTGAACTGGAGGACGTCGTAATGATGCACAGCATGCATGACGTCAAATGCGTAGCTGGATGTAAATATATATATATATATATATATATATATATATATATATATATATAAATATATTTATTAACGCTTTATATATAAATATACTTTAGTAAAATTTTTAACACTGAAAAAAGACGACAACCTCAGGCGGTAATCGAACCACGCACCTTCCGCATTCCGGGCGGCTGCCTTAACCTTGGCTACCGAGGTCTGGTTTTCACCCGTGAAAGTTTTCAGAGGTGAAAACTTCTAAGATTTGATGAAGCAATGTTGACTAAAAAACATAAGCATCAAGCACTAACAAATTTCGACGGGTGAAAATCAGACCTCGGTAGCCAAGTGGTTAAGGCAGCCGCCCGGAATGCGGAAGGTGCGTGCTTAAAGTATATTCATTTTTATACTCTTATGCTATTATGTGCAATCCATTGCCATTTGTTTTCCATCAATATATAAATAAATAAAAATAAATTAACTGTTTCTATCGTCAGCTCCAGTTATGTGCGGTAAAGAGCAAATAATACTTAAATTGTAGGATAGTTAGTTACTTAACGATCTAACACTAACAAGGATATTATGATAAGCGTCATGTTGGAAAATATAAAACGTTTAAAATATTTAAGTTGTCAATTAAATTAAACCTGTAATTAATTAGTTTATTTAAATAGAAAAGGTGTGCAAACGCACAAGTTTATATTAAATCCTATTTTCAAATTGTATCAAACTTGGTCAGCACATGTACTCGTTATGAAACCTCATCAGTGTAACAACAATAATTATATAAACAAAAGAATGTTACAAAATGTAGCACAAATACTAAATAATATTAAAGCATATTTACAGCGCTGTAGCCGCTGAAAGATCCATATGCGCTCTGGTATAGCTTTCAGTGTGACTGAGTGGCGTTATCTAGCTCATAAGTGAGGTCACAAGATAACTATAATGGCGAGTTACTTCGGCACATGTTACTTTACAGGAATTTTAAGCTATCCGTGAGTCTGTCGTTGCTACTATAAGTGGCTTAATTTTTTCCGAAATAAAAAATACATAGAACGGTGCTACTTCGGAATCGAGTGTGGTATTAATCACTGGCATCTATGACGACCTCCGTGGTCAAGTGGTTAGCACGCCGAGTTCGATTCCCGGTCAAGTCAATTTAAACAAAACAGTTTTTCTAAATTCATTCGGATCTGGGTGTTTTCTTTGTTGATGTATGTTTTTTTCTTTATCTAGGTAGTTATCTAAAAACTAATTAACCGTAAACAAATTTCAAAAAAGCTTAAACTAGGCTAGATAATTAGTGTGTGCGTAGAAAATTGTTATCTCACTTTGTTTGGTTTACAACATTTAGAATGATACCGTAAGTTCATATGTTAGAGATATCATCATCATCATCAGCCTATAAACGTCCTACTGCTGCCATCTTACGAGAACAACCAGTAGTGCGATTATCTAAGCGAAAATATCATTAAAAGCCTTGGAGCTGCTCTAACATGCGCGTACCAATGGTCATCATCATCATCATCATCAGCATATAAACGTCCCACTGCTGGGCACAGGCCTCCCACGTGAACAAAAGCACGTGGGGATATTGGGCCATAACCCACCACGCTGGCCTAATGCGGGTTGGTGGGTTATAACGACTGTCATCTTACGACAACAACCGGGACCAACGGCATAACGTGCCTTCCGAAGCACCGAGGAGCTCGAGATATTTTTAATTTGGTCACCCATTCAGCGACCTGGCATTGCGAAAGTTGCTTAGCGGACAAGATCGCTAGCCGAACGCGCTAGCCGCTGAGCCATCGAGCTCCTCGTACCATTGGTATTCTTTTAAATAATTTTTAACGCTGTTCGACACTAGCTCCATACGTCTGTAAGCGGCATGATCGGGAATAGGGAATGCAATCTCGACCTTTTTTTCGATATTCAATCTCGACGATCTGTAATCTCGATGTATGTGATATCGATCGAGATCTCGACAATATTGATCGAGATTATCGAGATTTTGGGTCATGAGAGTGTGCGAATCATGCGTGTTCATTCGTGTGCGCGGCAGCGCGGCGCGGCGACTGGTGGCCAGCGTCATCAGCCCAGCGATTCCAGCGCAGGCGACGCGCGCGGGAGTCGTCCCCCGCACGCGTTCCCCGCTCTCGGCCGGTGACTAATAGCAAACAGACTTACAAACCGCATGTGACGTATTTGTTTATGTTTATTGGTGAGTAGGCTTTCTCAGCTGCAGGCTATTTAGCTACCGTTATTAGGTGTCGCTTAGCAGATGAAACTTTGAAGACGCTGTAAAACCACGATTATTAATGTTTCAATTTCATTGTTAATTTTCTTCAAATGATATTTCGTTCCCTTTTAAAGATTTACGTGATTTAATAATAAAATATCATGTTTTATTTACAAAACATCACAGCAATATCATATTAGTTTATACTTCGTAGTTGTTCATGATTCCTATACAGAAAATATGAGATTTAGTATAAAAGTAACATATTTTTTTACAAATCTCGATAATATCGAAATCTCGCGAGATCTCGACTCGTTTACGATCGAGATCTCGAATGGGCCAATCTCGACCCTATGATTATGGCGCGAGATCTCGATTTGTCAATCTCGAGTCGAGATTGCATTCACTAATCGGGAATCACTTATTTGACATTTCTACTACCTATAGGTATCTATAGGTATAAAATCGGTATTCTGTAAGTAAAACAGTCTCAACTTTGACCACAGCCGTGACAGTAGCAAACGATGTGACGGCTGTAACATCTATTATCACAGCCTATGCACGCAGCGTCTATGTGTCGCTTATCATAGCAGGTCTAATGACTTTACGTGACTCTCGAAGCAAGGAGGAGCTTCAAATGTTTTTAATTGAGTATGGCCAATGATATTATATAAAACAAGAAGCAGGTATGTTATAAAAACGCGCGAAGTGAAGACTCAAATACGTCCCAATTGGGACGTCATCAAGTAAATCTATGCACAAGAAACATTTTAAGTGCAATCATTAAAAATTATAGCTATCTCTTTCATTTGCGTGCTATTTCGTATCTTTTGTTTACTTATCAGTGAAACTTCTAATTATGCCATAAGGGTAAGGTAAGGTAAGGTAAGTAAATCTTTGTAAATACATTTAAATCCCCGCATTATGTAAAAAACAACAACACTGCTTTCACCAAGAAAATTGTGTTAAATTCAATTTATTTAGGTAAGTTAGTACATATTTGTTAAATTACCTTACAGATATTATTCCTTTTTTACCTTTTTTGTTTTCACCAAGTTGTTACATAACGGGTAAGTACAATACAAATTTGCAAATATAGTGTTACCCCACTTTTACTATTTTTTATCTTCGACAAGAAAATACACTCACATCACTCCATTAGCAATACTCGACAAAATGCATTTCATCATTGCAAGTTTGCAACTGTAAATATCGGTTCGTTATCGTTGCTGCGGTTGATTGAAATCATATCAAACCCTTTGCATGATCTGTTGTCACAGGGATGCCATGGAGGAATGTAGTGTTCTTGTAAAGTTAATAAAATAATAACACCTAGGTACCTACAGTTATACCACTTACGTACTTAAAATATTCGACACAAAAAAGTTTAACTTTACCTATCCAAATCATCTGTCGCACAATTTATTGCGTTTAACGAAGAGTAAAATACCCACGCAAAGGGTTTTATTACGGAAACGGCCGTTCCGCGAATGTCTCAAACTATAAATTTCGTTAGAGTCACACAGTAAAACGTCAATCAAGTGAACACTCCGTATGAGTTCAGCAATATTGTGTAAACGTTAATAAATCGATTTGTACATTCTATTTCTAGGTAGTAAGGTTTGAAATCGTTTAAACGACAGCGCAGTGCCTTTCGTTTTTTGTATTCTAAAAATCCAAAGGGTAGCGTTGTGACAAAACGTGTTTACGTAAATCTCAGCAATAAAACCTTTTATTTTGTCAAGCAAAAAGGTCGAGAACTAATTGTTGCATTTGGTTATAAAACCGATTCTAAATCGATTTCTTGAGCACGGCACATTGACTGTAATAAAAACGGTAGGTCAACTTTTCGAGCTATAAATTACTTTGGTACTAACATGTAGTAAACGCAGCTGCTGCTTTGAAACTTTTAAAATCTTTTTTGCATAAATACCGACTTTTATGTAATACTTACTTACTAGCAGCCGGGCCGCGACTTCGTTCTCGTGATCACCCCGTAATCCGTGACGATTTTCTAACAAATTTCTGTCATACATTTACAAATACATTACAATTTACAAACACAACAAAATAATAGTTAGCCAAATAGGTGCTGCCGTTCTTAGTAAAGCAGGAATGTTAGTAATTGATTTTTATTTAAGTAATAATCCTAACGTGCATTTATTTTGTTTTGATTTATGTCAAGTCAGTTTGACAGCTGTGTAGACAGATGTTTTAATTAATTCTGTAGTTTGTTTATGAAAAGAAAGTTGTTGTTCTTACTATTTTTCTCGCGTTTTTTACGTTTTTTCTCTCCGTAAAGGTACGCTTACACGGGCAATGAAAATTAGTTAATTATGAGCAATACTGGGCCGTTGTGACGCGACAAAATATCGAGCAATTTACGGCAACAGCAACAAGCATCAATTTGGCAAAATATTTTGCAACAACAATATTGAGCAATCTGGCAATAAGTCTGAAGGCCGAAGTCGAGATGGACAGACATTATTGCCAAAGACCTAAGAAGCTGCAATGTATCTGACACCGATGTGTCGAACAGAGCAAAGTAGAAAAAACTCACAAGAATAACAGATCCACCATCAGATGGGATTAATAAATGTTGTGAAGACAGAGAGATTAGCAACTCCAAGAAACTGGGCAATAGGTAACACGGATATTCGGCAATTCGTGTCGACAACATTGAACAATTGGAATATATGAAGCAATTATAAGCAACATTGCCGAAACAATTGCCACAATTGTTTTAAAGTTGATCCACATGACTCCACTAATTGCTCCAGATTGATTAATACGTATTGCCAAGCAATAATTGATCGAAAAATTGCCTGTGTAAGCGCTGTTTATGAACCTATGAAAAAAATAATCAGTCGAATTGGTCGAGCGAGTCGGTCTCGAGATTTGCGCTTAACTAAATGGTTATTTGGCGACACATATTGATAGATACGAGTAGTTTGGTCTCCTGTATCACCACAGAATACATAATAGTACAAGTGTATCACTAGTAATGTAATCTATTAATAAATTATTTAACAAGTACTATTAAACATTTTTCTATTCTATTCTATTAAATTTAAAAATGTATATTGATTGGGAGATTATTTCGTTTGCACAATGGCAATGCCATGAGAATTTACACTGAAAAGAACTGCCTTCTTCTGCAGTTTTGGACGATTTAAAGTACTTATTAATTGAGTTTATTTAATTAATATATTTTGACTTTGACTTTGACTTTGAGTAAAACAAAACTAAGCCCTTTTGGTATTAAACTATTTTAGAATTACAATTCTGTATTATTATCTATATTCATAAACATCAATGGCCGAAATGTTTGTACGCGCATCAATTCAGAACGGCTTCATCTATTTGGCTAATTCTTTTTTGTTGTGTTTGTAATTGTCTGGACAAGTTTGTATGAAAAAATATTTTTGGGAATTCGTCACGGGGTACGGGGTCCACGCGGACGTAGTCGCGGGCAGGCTGATAGTTTTATATAAAACTAGCGGCCACTCGCGGTTTCACCCACATGGTTCCCGTTCCCATGGGAATATCGGGATAAAAAGTATCCTATGTGTTAGTTAATCCAGGTTATAAACTATCTGTATGCCCAATTTCATCTGAATCCATTCAGTAGTTTTTACGTGAAAGAGTAACAAACTTTCATCCATACTTACAAACTTTTGCGTTTATAATATAAGTAAGATGTACCAAATACTTACACAATTTTTTTATAGCGTAATATTTCATACTAATCGATGCAGACGGTAAGACAAAACATTTCGTATTAGCCACTTGAAGGACATAGGTAATTCTAAAAATTGCTCAATTGCATACGTCATTGGAACACGTAAAAAATATGATTCTACTAAGTAATATACGTTATCTAAAAAACTGCCAATTTAAAAAAAAATACATTAGGCAATCGATCATCGCCGGTATACATCACCGTGTTGACAAATGACGATCACTTGTCGTGATGCGCCTGATTCCGAGTAGTGTCGCGTCCGAAAAGCCTGTGTTTCTCCAACACTGACCAATAATATTTAATGGTTTTATTTATTAAACAAAAGAGGAGACACGAGCGACTTATTGTCCTTCCATTGTTTACATTGTTTGCGTTAATGTGTCGACGGTAATGGCCGCCTTTGTGTTTGTACGGCTCAAACAGAGATTTTGTACATTTAACGCGTGTTAAGTGTCTGTATGGGCGCTTGTATGGGCTTTTTCGGCAAGCCACCCCGCTGTTGCTTGGACAGAGTTTAACGCATAACGCCTATTTCTAGTAATCAATTATTGTGTAACGTCAATATTTAACTGTAAACCGGAGATCTTAAGAATTGACGGCGTTAAGTTTTGATAAAATTAAATCCTGTACTAAGTAGAGCCTATTCAAATTTTGTAATTCGTAAACTAATAACATACAGCCGTGCCGCGTAGCGGCTTATTCAAAGAATACTACTACCTTTCTCTTCCCTTGGGTGTCTTAAAAGGCCACTAACGGACTAAAGACTGCACATACATCTCCTACCAGTGGCAACTGCGAGTTGTGCCCTTCGTGCAACGAGAAGTGAGCGTGCTTGACAGCTCCGGTTACCTATCTGGACAATGTGCAGTGAACTACACGTGTTCACGGTGAAACTCTCCCGAGACACTAGTCTTATGAGTACCGAATGAAGAGCGCGCTTCGGCGGGCACTGATTTGGCGTCAAGACCTAACGCAGATGGTCTCCTGCGCGAGTATTATGCTGGCGCAGGGACGTCTGGCACTTCTTGCATAACCTAACGGTTGGTCTCGAGGTGCCAGTACAAATAAAACTTAGTGATGTAAGGAGAGCGGCGATGGGCTCAAGAATGTCACGCTAAGCACATGTGTAGTCACTACTTAGTGAAAAGTGGACTATGCAGAGAACTGCTTTAGCGGTCCTCATTGCCTAGTCTCTGACTAACCCTTCGGGGATAAAAATCGTGATTATATGTATATATGTGTGTAAATTAACATATAAGTGGGATATTATCTGATTTCTGATTTGATTTTAATCTGATGCAACGTGAAAATATACTTTAGTGGATGGTACACACAGTAAGGGAGGAAAGAATTGCCGGCTCTTCTAATAATCGGGAATGCAAGGTTTCCCTTACATTCATAAGTGCTAAATTATTGTAGGTAGCCTAAATTAAATCTTGAATCCTGAATCTTGAATCATGTATCTTGAATCTTGAATCTTGAATCCTGAATCTTGAATCCTGAATCTTGAATGAAGACTTTTCATTTGCCAAAACGACAGTCACCGACTGTCGTACTGGCAAATGAATAGTCCATCGATTTCAAGAATAATACTACCTACTTTAAAATAACTCTTAGACGAGCATGTATGAATCAAGAACGCATTGTGGTACAATAAACTAGAGAAGATAGCGCGAAGCGAGTTTGTGCGCACTAAGGTGCAGCCATGAGCTGCAAACGCCTCAGTGATTGCGCAAGACAAAAGAACCAAAAGAGTGCGGGTTCGAATCCTGCTCGTGGAATTTTTTTCGACAATTTGTAACTGGTTCGCAACAAAATTTGCGTTAAAATTGTATACACAATAACATTAAAAACTCTTTACTAATTTTAAATAAGTTCGAGAATCTTAATAAAAACAAAAAGGCTACTTCAAAACTTTTCACACACTCACTGGTACAGTCCGCCACAAAAAGTCGAAACGTCATCATAAACATCAGTTTGGGGACTAGAAAAAAGCGCCCCAGAAAAACGGCAAAAAAACTAAGTTAGTTAGAATCCTTACATCACAAACAACGGCGACCTTCCGAAAATATTGTCGCTGTTATTATGATCCGTAAAGAATTCCTCAGTTTATGTATTTTTATTATTTTGTTTGCATTATTTTAAAATTGTTTTACAACTTCGGCGCGTGGACGGAGCACGACACTGTACAATTGTCATTGAAAGTTGTACAATTACAAACATCACACAACTTTAGCAACTAAAACTGTCGCAATAAAGATCAGAGTCGTATCAATGTAAACTTTCATGTTTTCCCCGTCCTTTGCCGTACGTAACGGATGGGTATGCCGTAAAACAATTGTTCCCGTAATGTTTCTTAGTGACATTGATGTGTATTACGTAATGTTAATTGTTTGGAGACAAAGAAGCGGTACTTGCTCAGCCTTAGCTGTAACGGGTGCGATTCTCGTTTGTCAAATGACAAATCGTCCCTCGCAGTTGAAATAATTTTGAAACTGTAGAGCTGTATACTCAAATTATTTAGATGATGGAACTCACTTCGAAAACACCTGTCTCCAAAAGGTTCTTGTTGATAAAATGTAACAAAATAATGTGATTCCACACCTTCCATTTTCTACGATCCCAATGCACTTGCTAAGGTTTGTTCATCATAATAATAATAACTGCAATTTTAACACTTACCATATGAGTATTGTTTATGGCGCATAAACAAAAACGTACTTACAAAACATTCCTAAAACAATATAATAATAGGTAATCTTGATATAATTTATTGAAACAAAACAACAACAACATAATTTAACTTGTTACTACCCCTCAGGCCCCAAGCGGTCGCATGTGACCGCACCTACAAAAACTCACTTGACTTTGTACCGTGTTTTCATAGACTTACAGACTACTTTAGTATGAACAAGTTTGGTTATTTCGGTCCTGTGGTACATCTTATGCATTGTTATTGAAAAATATCGCATAGTCTATGCTCGATTCTGTCAAATTTGACGTTGACAGTTGCGCCAAAAATTGTGTCAAATAGTTTCCAAGACTGAGAGGTATAATAATACTATTGCCAAAGATATTCACCGTACCTGTGTAATGTTTTTTCTTATTTCTCCCTTCTTCTTTTTTCTAATCGAAATGTAACTAATAAAGCTTAAAAATACTTGTACATAATTATTCAATTCCCACGCCAAGGAAATGTCTACCAACCACAAGACAGTCGCATGCCACCAAATATTTGATTAACGAGATAGTATAAAAAAAATTGCGATAGTAAATCGATATGTGAAAACGGCAAATATCTTGAGGTAGGTACCGTATTGGCAACAGTTAAGAAGAATGACCAAACCAACCTATACGATATCTATTACGTCTTAATCATTCACATATCAAAAGTGTTATTAACTCTTAAGTTATAATGATTACTGTTAAAAAAGATTTTCTGTAGAACGCCGCGTTAAGAGTCAAGTGATAAATAAATGCTGAACTGAACTGATAGTCATACGATAACAGTTGTCATAACCTCAAAATACTTAAAAAGTCTTAAGCTAAAAATGAAGATAGCTTCAAACTTCCGCATGATATTGTAATGTAATTTTTTCTACATAATTCAGAGCATTGCTGCCATTGATTACTATTTATTTCGTTAAAACTCTGTGTTACGCTAGCTAAAAACTAGCCTAACTCCCATAGTAAAATAGTCATTCTCCTTTGCTAAAAGCTTTTGCACCATAATTGCTATAAAATCTTTGCTAAATATTGACAAGCGCCAATTAAATTATTTATTTGCATACTTAACTAACCTAATTATATTACCCGCATTGGGCCAGCGTGATGGGGTGCTTTTATCCATATGGTGGCCCATGCCCAGCAGTGGGACGTTAATAGGATCTCGATGGTGATACAGTGATCACCATTATCAGTACTGCAGCTAAATTGTTAAGCTGAAATAGGCGGGCACATCGCTCGTAAAACGGACTGCCGATGGGGCAGAACGCCGCCGCCGAACGTAACTACTACTGTGGTCTAGTGGCTAAGCCCCTGGTGTCAGACCTTCTTCAGACATCTTTGGTGTGGTTGGTGGAAGGGCTGTTAAGTCCGCCTGGCTAGATAACTAGCTAGTAGGATGGCGGTAGCACCATCTTATCTAAGTCTGTCGCCATAACAAACGATGTTTATAGCATTGTTGTGTTCCGACAGTTAGGGATAAGATAGATAGTTCCTCAGTGGTTGAGGATTCCGGGTGAAGCGCGCTTCCACCTTCGGCCTTATCGTCACTTACCATCAGATGAGATGAAGGCCAAATGCTTACCAGTCGTATTAAAAAAAAACGGTTCTTGAGTGGCGACCGCGCACCGTAAGACGCAGTGTGGGCAGGCCTCTAACAAAGTGGACCGACGCGACGGCCTGGTGAAGGTCGCGAGTAGCCGCTGGATGCGAGCAGCACAAGACCGTTCTTGATACTATTATTGGGGGAGGCCTTTGTACAACAGTGGACGTCCTTCGGCTGCAGTACTGATACCTAATGGTGATGTACCTATAACATGAAACTGAAATAAACTTATTTTGTTTTATTTTTTTATAACTATTCAGAACATAATACAATGTTAGTGATTTGTGATGTGTTTTAAATGTTCACATCACAAATTTTATTAATTAAAAAAAAAATTAAAGCCCATCACAAATCACTAACATGTGTTAGTGTTACAATAATTGTATATTGTTAGTGTTAATATAATTATTATATTCATGTCATTGTAACACTTTATTGGTACCTATTAAAAAAATACACTAGTTAAAACCTTAAGCGACATTTACTATCGTTTACCAGGCTGCAGACTGAACCTAGCATGGTGCTATCTACGGAATAGATAAAGAAGGTTTCACTGTTCTGTAATGCTGCTATCTTACGATAACAAGCAGGACCAACGGATTTACGTCCCTTTCGAGGTACGGAGGAGCTAGAGATGTTATTATATTTGCCACTGTCTAATGTTAATTACTTAAGCATCTATCCGCTTGGTTTCTTCTCACATGTTTCACATTACAACACTGAAACACTTTTGTTTATATACTTTCCAATATCGGCACCAACAGGCTACCGAGCCATGGGAACCCAAACACTATTATCAGTCAAGTGGATTGACCTGAAGCGAAATGGATGACAAATAATCGCCGCAGTTGACAGATCAAACTGATATAGCGGCTATCGTGAGAATTTGGAAGCTATTACGGAATAGTAGCTATGCCCTTTCTAAAGCTATGTTTTTAGGTTGGTAAACAGTCTCTCCGTCTATAGCATCGAACTCCTAAACGAAAAAGCCAATGCATCCTTTTTTCCGAAATACTTAAATAAGGGATGGTTTTTTGATAGTTATGATAGAAAAACCGAGTACCTAGCCGCATTTAGGAGCTTATATACTGTGAAAGGACTTCTATGTAAGTATATAATCATAACCTTTAAAATAAACGCGAAAAAGAGTTCGTTTATTTGTTCTGCTTGCATGCCTAAACCGCTAAACTGATATATTTTATGAATTTTAGTATAGATAACCGTAAATAACAAGTAGGGTGACTGACCCAAATACTAGCACTGCACCAGTTTATTAGCACCTCGTAAAAAAACTAAAAATGTAAGATAATGTCTATAATTTTAAAGTTGCAAGGGTAGAAAACGCGTTCAGATAGTTTTTAATTATTGTACTAGCAGCACTGTGTATGGTTTGACATTTTTAATGGCGCTTTATTCTTGAGGAGAAGTAAATGTTGTGTGATTAAAAGTGATTTTCAGCCATTCTGACACATCAAGGGTAACAAGTGTTTTACGTTTATTAGTCATTTAGTAATGCGATTATAGCACTATTTATAAATACTGGTATTTAAACAACGTTTATTCTGAACGTTTTTCGCATCCTAAATTTAAATATTTTAAGGTATTTTTTATATAGATATAGAGTGGTGACAATATCTGGATACAGAAATTTCAAGTTGTCCAATTATCAGCACACCTGCTGACAATTGGATAAAATAGACATAATCCTTAATAACGTTTTTCTTTTAAAATTGACTGTGTGTAAGTAAAAGTATGGTTGAGTGTTGTGTAAAAAGTGAATTTAGCCTTGTTATCCAAATTTCAGCCCCGTGCTGAAAATCCATTTTCCATTTATCATCATGGTGCTGATATTTGGTTCAAAACTATGCTGATATATGGATTTGTTTAAAATATTTTTACATGTTTCAGATCTCTTAAGATGTACCCATCAAAAACAACAAAAACCCTAATAAAAGAAAGAAAAAAATTATTACGAGAAGAAAACCGTATATTGAGGAGTAAACTATTTTTATGTAATGTTTGTATTGCACTGCCTTTACTGGTTCCTAGTTTTATGCAAAGAAATTTATGGTTTTATTTTAAGATCAATTATTTTAAAGTTTATCTAACTAGTTTAAAAGTAATGTTCCTAATTCCAAAGATCTCTCCATTGCAGTCGACTGTGAGTTAAACAAGTTATATGTTAAGGTAAATTTTGATGTGCCCTAATTAATAAAATGTTAAAACATTAATAAACAATAAAAAAAGAACTAATTTCTAAAGGATATTTTATTTTTCAGCCCATAAAACGTATTACAATTCATAGTGCTAATAATTGGGTAAGTGGGTGATATTAATTGGTGATGGATGTGCTGATAAATGGTGATAGGCTTGTTTTTTTGATAAATTGTAATTTTGACTCAATAATGACTACAAATATTTAAAAAATCTTACTTTACACAACAGGTGAATATATTCTCAACATTAATAACACAATACAAAAGTTATAGAATATTGTTATATATGAAATATTTAGAGTTGAAATTTAATGACCTCTTAAAGTGCTCATAATTGGGTTCGTCACCCTGGCTACTTTTTTCCCCCGAAACATATCGCGAGCGAAGTGGGTAAAAGTCAAAATACATAATTTATAATTAGATATTCTATTTATGAATATGTCACAGCGTTGACTAATTCTTAAAGAGAAATCTAGATTAGATTTGTCATTGTATAATGAATCAAACAGTAGGTACTGAGGTACCGTTTATTATCTTTGTTCCTTCTGTTTTAACAGAGAATTTTAGAATCAATGACTACTCCTAAAGATTATTATAGTGACTTCATTTTTAGCTAGAACTCAACTTTCCTCATCGATATTAACTGTAGGTAGGTAATCTAATAAAGCAGGAATACCAAATGATGTTAGTCTTCAATTTTCTTGTTAAGTAAGTGAAATGAGTAAACCGTGATTATATTTTATAAGGTTATAATAATTATCATCTTTTTCGTGGTCTTTTAAGTATTCGATGTATCGACACGCTCACGGATGTAGGTACCCAGTACTGCTTCAATACTGAGTGACCATGGTGCATGCAACCGTTATTAATTACTTGAATGTGAGTAATCATGGTTGTAAGATAAATATAATTGTACATTCCTAGATAAATAAATAAATGTACAGAGTGTGAATGCGTGCAGCAAGCTTACTTACCTTAACCAATACCTATATTTAAAGAGGAACTGGAACTGGAGACTTTCCATCAAATCTAGAGCAGTAAATAAATAAAATAAATAAACTTCCCTACACTCACACCAATTATCTAGCCCAAGAGAAGCTTCGTTATAAAACTCGTTAAATGGTTATTAGACAACGGATAAACATACTTAAAATACTTAATACAATTTAGAAAAACAAATTGACCCGACCGGGGATCGAACCCGGAACCTCAGAGATGGCAACACCATGAAAACCGGTGTAAAAACCACTCGACCAAGGAGATTGTCAAATCAAAATTACTTTAATCTTACTATGCCAAATTTCAACACGAATTTGGCATATTATGAATAAAAATTAAAAAAATTATGCCTATGTGCATCGATCAACAATACCAACTGTTGATCGAAGCATAAGTGTATTAATCTGTGCCTAATATGGTCCCTTGATCTTGTGACGCGGGGCAAGCGGATCGTCCGTTCGTTGCGTTCTTTCTGTTGCCGTTGAATAAAACCACTGCTAAAGCTGTTGCAATGAACTAGAAATCCGCTCTCCGCTCCGCAACACGCCCGCCGTCCAGGAACCTTTAGTAGACTGTCAAAGCAAAGCCTTCTTTTTATTTATACCACTTAAGTGTCTTCCAGGCAGACAAGGCCAGCAACTTGTAAGCGGTAACCGTTGCCTATAGACTTCTGCGTTGTTGACGACCCTTCTACCCGCCCACCAACTCGAATTGGGCAAGCTTGGTAAATTATTCCATCAATCAATCTCCTAATCTCCTAATGTGCTGATGATTATGTCTATGAAGTCTGGTCCCAGCAGTTTATATTAAGGGACGAACGGCTCAGCCGCTGTGCCATCGATACAAAAAACTACAAAATTCACCAAGTAAGTAAAAAAATCGTGTGTGAAAAATTTTGTTTACTCGGACGTCAATTTCGACAGCGACTACTTGAACAGATAAAAATGGTTAATACTTCTAACTATAGGAACCTGTCACTGTATCATGTTGTTGAATCACTATTTAGCTCATATCGTGTATGCTCCACATCGTATGTTTGCTTAGCACATTCTGCAGTTGCTTTCGGGAAGTGTGTGAGAGTTTTCTTTATCTAATTGTGTCGTAAGATCTCGTGAAAATGTTACCTTTTAGGCCAAAGTACAGTTTAGTATTGTGCGACAATTCAGAAAAAATGTAATAGAGATACTTACAGTAAAAAACTACAATTTAAGTCACTAGGGTTGTTGTTAGTACATTCGCCACAGAAAAAATGTATGTATAAATTCGCCACAGTTCTATTTTTATCAAGTAAATTCGCCACACTCTTATTTTCGACACAGACAGCAGAAAAATCAAACAAAAATGAAGTAAAAACATCAATAATTTTAGAATACATAACTACCTTTCACTTTCCTTGCTACCGGTACTTTATGCAAAAATGATGTACACTGAAAGAACAAAAAGGTTGATTTTGCACGGGTTGGCGACACATTAGTTGAATTAACAAAGTGATGGGTTAAAGCAACATGAACAAATTGTTGTTTTCACAGAAAAGTTTTTGTTGGTATGAAAACAGTTGTTTTTACCTATTTGTACGCGTTGGCGTAACAATTCATGCATAATTCAATAGGTAATTGTTGATTTTACTGTTCAAGTTGTTGAAATAACCATTTGTAAAGTTAAATTTACAAAATAAATACGTTAAAACAACAAAAGATATTCAACCATTTGTCGATTACCAGAAACAACAAAATAAATTTGTTAATGATGCCAATTCCCTATAGTTGATTTAATGTAAATTTTAATGTTGGAACCAAGCTGATTGGCATAACCCTTTCAAATGTTTGTTTCAACCGATCCACATACAGTTGGGATAACAATATAAGCAGGTAAAAACCACAGCAAGACATAAAGTTAAACCAACACGTTCGAATGGTTAAACGAACACCCGAATGATGGTTAAAATAATGATATAAATTCTATACAAAAAAAGTAATTGACACGACCCATTAAAATGTTTGTTTCAACCGTGACACAAATAGCTAAGATAACAGTATTAAACAGGTAAAAACAACAGCAACACATAAAGCTTAATCAATATGTTCGAATGGTAAAACTAACTCAAGAGCAAGGGTTAAAATAACAACATAAATAGGTTAAGTCCTATACAAAAAAAACGATTGACACAACCCTTTCAACTGCTTTATTCAACTGTCACACAAACCGTTGGGATAGCAATGTACACCGGTAAAAACAACACCAATAAAAAAAGCTAAATTAACCTGTTTGAATGTTTAAAGTAGCCCTTCAGAGTGTTTGATTTAACCGTCACTTAAACAGTTGGGATAACAATATAAACAGTTAAAAACAACAGCAAGATTCATAACTAATTCAACAAATTCGGATAGTTAAACTAACTCACGAGCTAGGGTTAAAATAAAAATATAAACAGGTTAAGTCCTGTACAAAAATTATCGATTGACACGAGCCTTTGAAATGTTTGTTTTAACCGTCACACAAACAGTTGAGATAACAGTAATCAACAGGTAAAAGCAACAGCGACACATAAAGCTTAATCAATATGTGCGATAGATAAAATTAACTCAAGAGCAAGGGTTAAAAATCTCTTTCAAATGTTAGTATTAACCATCACACAAACAATTGGGATAGCAACATAAACAGGTAAAAACAACACCAAGCCAAAAAACTAAATCAACAAGTTTGAATGGTTGAGCTAACGCTTACGAACGTATGTTATAACCGTCACACGAACAGTTGGGATAGCAATAAAACAGGTAAAACAACAGCAACACATGAGGCCAAATCAACATGTTTGAATGGATAAAGTAACTCACGAGCTGGGGTTAAAATAATAATATAAACAAGTTAAGTCCTACACACAAAAAAAAACGATTCACACTACCCTTTCAAATGTTTGTTTTAACCGTTACACAAACAGTTGGGATAGCAATATAAACAGGTAAAAACAACACCAAGACAAAAAACTAAATCAACAAGTTTGAATGGTTGAGCTAACGCTTTCGAATGTATGTTAGAACCGTCACACGAACAGTTGGGATAGCAATATAAACAGGTAAAAACAACACCAAGACAAAAAACTAAATCAACAAGTTTGAATGATTGAGCTAACGCTTTTGAATGTATGTTAGAACCGTCACACGAACAGTTGGGATAGCAATAAAACAGGTAGAAATAACAGCAACACATTTAGCCAAATCAACATATTTGAATGGATAAACTAACTCACGAGCTGGGGTTAAAATAATAATATAAACAAGTTAAGTCCTACACAAAAAAACGATTCACACAACCCTTTCAAATGTTTGTTTTAACCGTTACACAAACAGTTGATATAGCAATATAAACAGGTAAAAACAACACCAAGACAAAAAACTAAATCAACAAGTTTGGATGGTTGAGCTAACGCTTTCGAATGTATGTAAGAACCGTCACACGAACAGTTAGGATAGCAATAAAACAGGTAAAAACAACAGCAACACATGAGGTCAAATCAACATGTTTCAATGGATAAACTAACTCACGAGCTAGGGTTAAAATAATAATATAAACAAATTACGTCCTAAACAAAAAAAAACGATTCACACAACCCTTGCAAGTCTTTGTTTTAACCGTTACACAAACAGTTGGGATAGCAATATAAACAGGTAAAAACAACACCAAGACAAAAAACTAAATCAACAAGTTTGAATGGTTGAGCTAACGCTTTCAAATGTATGTTGTTAAATTAAACGCTACCTAAATGCTAAATACGAGTAATCTGAGATAAAATTACTGTGTCACATACCTACCTACAATACAGACAAACCAACATAGCGAAACTATATCTATATTTGTATTTGCTTTCGTATGTCTGACTGTTCAGCTTTTCCGTCTATAGTATAGGTCACTCTCTCAACCGATTCTCGTGAAAATTTGTGAGCGAGCTCGATACCTATTTATAGTTAGGGCAAAATGCTTTTGTATGTCCGGCCCTATGATCTTGTTTTGGAAGATAACAAGATGAAAAGTGGAATTAAACGCCATACTTACCTACCTTAACAGTGTAAGTAGGTCCCTACTGTTAAACGAGCTTTGATTTTTTAATGGATTGTCGAAAACGGCTGTACTTAACGATTTCGATGTTTACGCTATAATTAGTGCTTTAACAGGACACAAACTTCTCAAATGTTTGTTTTAACCCTTTCACAAATAGTTGAAATAACAATTTAAATAATTTGTGCTGATCTCCCGGCAACGTCGCAAATTACTATCTGCGCGCGCTCAAGAAGCAAGGGCGTCTATTCAAGAGAAGTTCGGCTATGCGATTCTCTAAGCGACACAGACGCAGCGCGCATGGCGGTGATCTGCTTTCTCTTTCCAATTCTATGAATATAAAAGAGACAGAGTTAATTCTCAGCGCTGCGGCAGCCGAACTTAGAGAATCGCACTGCTGGTGACAATGACATGTGAGTGGACACTTATGATGTTATGGTTACATTATCGCGATTCGGCGAATGTTTGAACTGTCGCGTCGTGTAGCTATAGCCAAACAGTTTGCTGAACCTACCGCACATCAAAGGGATATTTTCTCAAACTTGCAATGAAATGTTGACATGACTTACTTCAATTAGGTCTGGAAATACTACGTAACCGGTGCGATGAGTGAAGATGATATGTAAAGGAATTTCATACAGCCCAATACACCTACCTAGGCCCGTAAAGCAACAGTCTGTCTTCAGCAGGCACATTGTTTTCATTTGATCCAATGTAGTTCGCCCGAAAATTTTATATAATTATATAGGTAGAATAGTTTGCCGTAGAAAAAACACGAAGTTTTTATCGCGTCAATGCGACACGAATTTTTGCCCGATAATTTAGCATGATAGTGATATTGTTATGGATTGTCCTGGGTGTTAAAATAGGTTTTACTTATCCTAATAATAGTTACGCACAATATTAATTAGGCATAACTTTTTAGACACATTTTTTTAAGGATAACTTGTATTAGCATAATAATTGTTAAACATACTATTCTAAAGCCTAATACTTGCTAACGCATAATTATATTTAAGCATAGTTTTGTTGGGCATAATAATTATACTATCGGGAAAAAGTAAGGTTTGGAAACTTTGTGTTTGCATTTGATAAAATACTTTTCGTATATAAAATAAACATGTTTAGGGCCACACCCACGCCGCACCCTAACCTGCTATTACACTACAGTAACCAATTTATATTAGATATACCTAATACCTACTTTTGGTTTTTCAGATTCAATTATCTATCACTAAAATTTTAAATATTGCAAAGACAAAACCTGTTAAAAAACCAATTCAAATTATAGCCGATTTTGAAACTGTAACCTCACCTTCTGTTTTATGTTATCTACCAGACTATCTTTATGCCTAATAACTATTAGACGAATAAACAATATGCCTTGTAACTTTATGGAAATCAAAATTAGGGCGAAAAACATTAGCCTAAACCATATTTATGCTTAATGAAATAGTATGCCAAAAACAATTAGGTCAAAATACTATTATGACAAATAAAAATATGCCTAACTCGTTATGCCAAATTAAATTAGGACAAAGAAAATAGGCGAAAAAGAGGGATCCCGTTAAAATAACGGGCACTTTGATCACGTTTATGGTATTTATTATCGACTAATAACTAAATCTAGCTTAAAAATAAGTGAGCGCCAGGAGAATTTTCGTCAGATGTTCAACTGGATATTCTGCCTAACCAAGCTCGTAGGTGTTTCACATAGCTCAGCCTTGTAGATTAAACCGTATACAAAAAGGGCGTGTCGTTAGTCTACAAAGAAACATTCATCGTGTCAATACTTGCAACGCACTGGATAAAATTATGTATAAGCTGGCCCTTTCAAATGTTTGTTTTAACCGTTACATAAACAGTTGGGATAACAATATAAACAGTTAAAAACAACAGCAAGATTTATAACTAAATCAACTAATTCACATAGTTTAAACTAACTCACGAGCTAGGGTTAAACTAAAAATATAAACATGTAAAGTCCTGTACAAAAATTATCGATAGACGAAGTGACGTTGCCGTATCCCGCACGCGCGCGCGCCGCCGTCCCGCTGTGATGCCGACAGCTTAGTTGAACGAGAAAATTCGAATAAAGAGCACGCAAGGTTTGCAGCATAGATTAACTTATATAGTTTGCAGTACGTATTTAAGGAGGTGAGGTGAACAGTTCAGTGTGTAATGGATTTAGGTAAGTGTGCGGACATATAAATGTGTTTTGATATAAAAACGTGTATCTACCCATCTAGCACATAAGTTTTATCGTAATTATTCTATTTTCGCCGTAAAACGCGACTGGCCTGGGTACCTTAATTAAATACTTATTTTTATGTTTCGTATATTTAGCCGAATGGGGTATTACGGCGGAAACAGTCAAACGTTTTGAAGGTACCTACATGTTTATTGTGTTCGTTGTCTGATTACTAAAGCTTAGCGCCACGCTGCGTGTCGCAACGCAATCGGTTACATACCTTTTTCATAAACGTGGTTACATTAGCTCATAGCCGATTTACACATCCTTAAGTAAGTAAAAACTACGTGTGGACGCCGGGCGGCAAGTAAGTCTGTCTACCTATCGCATTAAGTAAGCAAGGAAGTAGTAAGTTCAACTTACTTACTTACTTACTTATGGGTGTGTAAATCGGTCTTCAGTACCGCGTGTCGCCACGTTCAATACAAAACTTTGTATTTTAAGAAAGGAAAACTGGTTTCAACGAAAAATAATGTGTTTTTAACTAAAGGAAATGAAAGGAAAACTGTGGTTTTAACAAAAAATAATGTGTTATTTTAACTAAAGCAAAGCTTTTCATTCAACTGATATATATCGGTTGAATCAAACAAAAATAATGTGTTACTTTAACTAAAGGAAAGCGTTTGATTCAACTATATCAGTTAAAATAACACATTATTTTTCGTTTAAACCAGTTTTCCCTTCTTTATTTAAATGTTTGTGTTTACAGGGCACATCTCCGGAGGCGGCAACAGCAAGTGATAATGTTTATGATATAATATCAGCGCCGTCGAGCCCGGCATTACGTAGTAACAAACACTCGAAATCCTGAAGAATATCACGCGTAAGTGTTTGAATGAAACATTACTTGTAAATATTTTTAACCCACGACGCAAAGAGAGGGTTGTTATAAGCTTAACGTGTCTGTCTGTTTATCTATCTGTGGTATCTTAGCTCCCAAACGGATGTACCGATTTTCGTTTAGTTTTTTTTGTGTTATAGATAATTTTATCCCGAGTGTTCTTAGCCATGTTTCATGAAAATCTGTTCAGCCGTTTGAATATCATCAGCTCTTTTTTTTTTAGTTGATGAGGGATTTGATTAACTAATCTATTGTTATTTTAACTAAAGCAACGCTTTTGATTCAACTGATATATATCGGTTGAATCAAACAAAAATAATGTGTTACTTTAACTAAAGGAAAGCGTTTGATTCAACTGATATACATCAGTTAAAATAACACATTATTTTTCGTTAAAACCACAGTTTTCCCTTCTTTATTTAAATGTTTGTGTTTACAGGGCACATCTCCGGAGGCGGCAACAGCAAGTGATAATGTTTATGATATAATATCAGCGCCGTCGAGCCCGACATTACGTAGTAACAAACACTCGATATCCTGAAGAATATCACGCGTAAGTGTTTGAATGAAACATTACTTGTAAATATTTTTAACCCACGACGCAAAGAGAGGGGTGTTATAAGCTTAACGTGTCTGTCTGTTTATCTATCTGTGGTATCTTAGCTCCCAAACGGATGAACCAATTTTCGTTTAGTTTTTTTTTTGTGTCATAGATAATTTTATCCCGAGTGTTCTTAGCCATGTTTCATGAAAATCTGTTCAGCCGTTTGAATATCATCAGCTCTTTTTTTAGTTGATGAGGGGATTTGATTAACTAATCTATTGTTATTTTAACTAAATCAAAGCTTTTGATTCAACTGATATATATCGGTTGAATCAAACAAAAATAATGTGTTACTTCAACTAAAGGAAAGCGTTTGATTCAACTGATATATATCAGTTAAAATAACACATTTTTTTTCGTTAAAACCACAGTTTTCCCTTCTTTATTTATTATTATATCCTTTATTGCACAGAAACACATTAACAAAAGTGACAAGAGACATTGTATGCAAAGGTGGACTTATCTCTAAAAGAGATCTCTTCCAGTCAACCCAGAGAGTGTGCGAGAAAATGTTAGAGGGGTGACACAAAGTGCAACAAAAAAAAAAGACAAAATTACCTAGACCTATAAATATATTATTAAAGAATATGTAATACTAATACTATAAGTACTGGCACACAAATTAAACAACTGCACAAATAAAATAAAAATAAAATACATAACAATAAAAAAACTTACATAATATATGTATATAATATATATAAATAATAATATAATAGGTATGTATATAATATATATGATCATGTTATAGGTACTATTTGTCTAAGAAAGTGCTCTTTAAGCTTAATTTTAAAGGAGTTTATAGAAGGAGAATCTTGAATGGATTTGGGTAGTCTATTCCATAGCTGTGCGGCTTTTACAGTAAATGAATGGAGGGAAAAGTTGGTATTGCTGGTCGGCAGTTCAAGCACCTTAGTGATACACGACTGCCGCCCGCGGGAAGGGATGGGGAGATAGCGGAACCGGGAACGAAGATAGTTAGGAGAGTTAGGGTCATTGAGGATTTTGAATAAGGTGCAAAGAATGTGCATGTCACGACGATCACGAATTGGGAGCCACTTTAACTCCGCGCGAAAGTGTGACACGTGATCATACTTACGCAGGCCGTAGATGAAGCGAATGCCCAGATTTTGCAGACGCTCTAGTTTATTAAGCTGTTCTTGAGTTACATCTTAATAGCAGACGTCGGCGTAGTCGAGAAGAGGGAGCAGAAGGGATTGCGCAAGCATAATTTTAGTTTTGAAAGGGAGAAAATATTGAAGGCGTTTGAGGGAGTGAAAAGAGTAATGCATTTTCTTGCTTACATCCGCAATATGTGGCGACCAAGCCATATTGCAGTCCATAGTTAACCCTAAATTTTTAACTTTATTAGTTAATTCAATAGTCGTATCATTATATGTAAGCGGAGGAAGCGTGCTCCAATCTATCCTGCCCCTTAACCTGCTGCTGCCGACAATCATGGCCTGCGATTTGGCTGGATTAACAATGAGGCCGAAAGATTTAGCCCATTTATATAAATGCCCTTTATATACAGCCCTTTATATAAATGTTTGTGTTTACACGGCACATCTCCGGAGGCGGCAACAGCAAGTGATAATGTTTATGATATAATATCAGCGCCGTCGAGCCCGGCATTACGTAGTAACAAACTCTCGAAATCCTGAAGAATATCACGCGTAAGTGTTTGAATAAAACATTACTTGTAAATATTTTTAACCCACGACGCAAAGAGAGGGGTATTATAAGCTTAACGTGTCTGTCTGTTTTTTTTTATGCTAAGCCCGGCAAATGACCCTACTCCACCTGATGTTAAGTGGAAATGAAGTCCAGGCGCGAGGACAAGTGGTGCAGCGTAAGAGACGTAGCATCAGTCACCCTCACTCTGCCGGCCCACAAAGTGCTTCTTCACGCCTCGTTTGAAGGGCCCTATGTCATAGGTAGGAGGGATTACGTGTGCTGGTAGACTATTCCATCTTTTGGAAGTGCAACAAAGTTATCTATCTGTGGTATCTTAGCTCCCAAACGGATGAACCGATTTTCGTTTAGTTTTTTTTTGTGTCATAGATAATTTTATCCCGACTGTTCTTAGCCATGTTTCATGAAAATCTGTTCAGCCGTTTGAATATCATCAGCTCTTTTTTTTTTAGTTGATAAGGGGATTTGATTAACTTCCTTATGTCCTATCGATTCGAAATTTGGTACCGCGTTACTTCAATGATATATAAAGTATTTGGTAAGGTAAACATGACCTGATCAGCCGTTTGAAGTTCATCACTTTAAAAAGGACAATATAAAAGTAAAATTAAAAAATTAAAAAGCCCCCCGTCACAAAAAATATACTTACTGTAAAAACCAACAAATAATATTTTAAACCTATTATAATTATTATCGTCACATAAACACTCACAGGCACAATTAACCGTCCACCTATATCATTCGTCTCCCTGATTGTTTTTGTTAACTATGGCTTATCGAGTGTTTTGTTTTTTGTTAAGTGGGTAGTCCTGCTATAAATTAAACACTTTTACCCTTATTTCGTTTCTTAAATTTGTGTCAATGACGGGTTTTTTGGAACTTAGTCGTTCTTTGACATTGTTGCAAATCTGTTACTGTGTTATCATTTCGTGTTCTTTTCTACCATAGTGTGCGATTATTATTTAATTCGAGTTTCTAGTGTTAGCTTATTGTTTGTGACTGCAAAAAATGCCACTCGATGCAACTGGTGTAGCCAGGGCAGTTGGCTTTGCTGACGCTGGGTACAGCCAACGTCGCATCGCTCGTACACTCGGTGTACCACGAACAACCATACGGGATGCCATCAGACGGTTCCGGGAGACAGGTTCATACACTCGCAGGCCAGGGCAAGGTCGACAGCGATGCACTTCGGCTCGAGATGACCGCTTCGTTGTCGGCAACGTGTTGAGAAATCGCTTTTCTACCGCTACTGAAGCTCGTACGCGTTTTTTTGAAGTACAAAACGTCAGTGTGAGTGAACGTACGATTAGAAGAAGACTGGCAGAAAGAAATCTAAGGGCGTTTTGTCCCGCTCGCGCCCCAGAACTGCTCCCACAACACCGTAGAGCTAGACTTGCTTTTGCGCGAGAATATGCTGAATGGACTGTACGAGAATGGAAGGACGTACTGTTCTCAGATGAGAGCAGAATAGCCTTAAGAGGTCCAGATGGATGCCAGCGTGTCTACAGACGCTCAAATGAAAGGTTTGCTCCATGCGCTATAACGGAAACAGTGGGTTACCAGGGAGGGTCCATAATGGTTTGGGGAGGTATCTCTTACGAGGCCCGTACCGATCTTGTAGTGTTCGACAGAGGCAGTATAAATGCTCAAAGATACGTGGAAGAAGTTCTCCAAGAACATGTCATACCGTTCGCACCATTTATTATTGACAATTTTAGATTAATGCATGACAATGCACGATGCCATACCGCAAGATTGGTTACTGAGTACCTTAATGAGACCGGGATTCAAGTTTTGCCATGGCCATCACGCAGTCCGGATCTCAACCCAATAGAGCACAAATGGGACAACCTCAAAAGACGTATTCGAGCATGAGTACCAGCCCCTACATCCATTGGAGAGCTCAAGACGGCTGCGGTAGAGGAGTGGCACAATCAGATATCCAAGATGTGATGGATGGACTATCAAACCGGCTCCAAGAAGTCATAAGGGCCAGAGGCGGCAACACCCATTATTAATTTTTATATTTTTTTAGTAAGACCGTTTTTTTTTAAATGTCTAAACGACTAAATTTAAAATGTCTAATTTTGGTCGAAATTTTAAAAATATCGATTTTTGTCATAGTTCTGTATTAAACGACTTTTTAAAATCAAACCTTTTATTTTATTTTTCGCCTTAAATGTTGTTTATAACGTAGCATTCATAAAATGTGATCTATGTTTAAACATTTCTAAAAATTTTAGGAAATACAAGGTGGGCGGTTAATTGTGCATGTGAGTGTTTTATATAAGTTCAAATAATTTTTATTTTCCAGGCGTCGTCGCGTCGGGGCACCGGCTTGACATCGGGCGTCTTCCGCGACACGCAATCTTTCGTAGCCGGAAGTATGCTGCGACGCGCGGCTGGGTAATATAGACTTTAAATACTGTGTACATGATTTAATATCGTTTAAAGATTGTAAAAACCGTTACCTACCAAATTGTTTAAGAATAAACTTTTTACCGTATGAATCGTTTTTTAATGTTGTTTTTACAGTACTTGCTATGTCGAACCAACTTGTTTTCTTAGTTAGGCTAAAGATATGTGTAGCTATGTATTAGTTAGAAGATACTTTTGTTTGTCTACTTGTCGTGTCTACTTTCTACCTACCTTCTATCTGTGTGATTTAAATAATGTTATGTCATTCTATTTTAGTGTCTTAGTGTTGTATTAACCTATAATCTATAGTATTTATGACAAACCCATTTTGTTGTGTAAACTTCTACAAATTTTGTTGGGAATACTAAAAATGTTTTGTACCTATTATCAACCTAGACATAGTATTCTCAACAAAACAGTTTTGTTTTGTCAATATTTTTTGTTGCATTTACCTGTCCCCCTAGCACGCTCGGTTAATTGTCCGACGTAAAGCATTTGTCGCACACGCATATTTGCCAGAAAGGGACGAATGCTTTATGTACGACATAAAACTTAGCGTACTAGCCTCACAAATAAAAAAACTATTAAATCAACCTCTCAATGAAAATGTTGGCTTAACACGAGGTACAATGTTGAATCAACTTGCGCTATAATTGTTAGGATCATTTGAATTATATTGCCAAATTAACTACTTTACAATGGTATACGAGGTAAATTTCAACATAATTCAAGTTAAGGTAATCCATTAAGAGGGTTTACGCATTTCGGTTTCCCATACAATTTTTCAAGTCGACATTTTTAAAGACCAATAAGCCAATTTTAGCGAAACTTTGCATGCTAAAGTAAAATACAGGAATCTAAATAGTTTACCGATAAAATTTTTAAAAAAGGTTTATTTGTCTGAGTTATTGCAATTTAAAGTTCACTATAGAAAGTTTAAAAACGCAATAACTCAGTTAAATAAACGTTTCTTGAAAATGTTTTCAACAAACTATTTAGTTTTTTATATTTTACCACAGCATGCCGAGTTTCATCAAAATTGGCCTACTGGTTTTTAAAAATGTTGACTTGGAAATTTAAATGGGAAACCGAAATGCGTAAACCCTCTTAAGTATATTCTAACCCTAAGTTGAATAATTATTTGACAATATAATCCAAGTTTTAGTCCTAACAATTATAGCGTAAGTTGATACAACATTGTAGCTCGTGTTAATCCAACCTCTACTTCGAAAGGGTTGTTTCAATAGTATTTTATCAGGTAGATGCAACACAAACGCACTTATTGACACAACAAAACTGTTTTGTTGAAAATACTATTATGTCTAGGTTGATACTACAAAATATTTTGAGTGTTCCCAACTAAATTAGTAGATGTTGACACAACAAAACTGCTTTGTTAAAATTACTATTGATTATGGGTTAATACAACACAAAGACACTTATTGCCTCAACAAAACTACACTGTTAATTTTACCATTTAATTGAGGTTAATTCAACAAAACATACATATAGATCTAACTAATACAGCAAAAGTTGGTTCAACAGTGCAGGACAGTTAACACTACCCATTTTTGAAAGTACATTTAACCTTTAAAGTTGGTAAGTTCAACACCTTGACATTGATCGAATCAACAAAACGATTTTGCTAAAATACTGTTGGTTATACCCAAAATATTTTGGGTTGACCCAACAATATAGTACGAGTTGATCCAATATAGTAACTCAGTTAACACAACCTTGAGTTCGAAGGTCAATCTAACATTAAAAGAAAGTAGATTTAACACAAACACACTCGTGTTTTTAACATTTCGAGTACGTTAAAGCAAACCTTGTTAGAAGGTCAATTTTACTGTCATGGTTGGTTGTTTTTACAGGTTTGCACTAGGTGCAAACCAGTAAAACTAACCATTAAAAGCAAGTCGATTCAACACAAACATACTTGTATTTTTAACTTTTCGAATACGTTAAAGCAAACCTTGTTAGAGAGTCAATTTTACTGTCATGCTTAGTTGTTTTTACAGGTTTGCACCAAGTGCAAACTAGTAAAACTGACAAAAATCTAAAGGTAGGTAATGAATTAACATATTGCTAGACGGTTAAAATAACCATTGTGCTACTGGTAAAAACAACTAAATTCCACGGGTTGGTGCTATATTAACCCCTTGTTAGAGGGTTAATTTTACCATTTTAATGAAATGTTGAATCAACAAATATGTAATAAGTTAAAATTACCAAAACTGATCAACAATATAGTTTTTGTTCATTCAACAAAACTCAAGAGTAGGTGCTATATTAACCCTAAAATTTTGTTGAAATATGGTAAAACCAACTAATAAATTCTTTCCGTGTAGGTACTATGAGGACTTGTTGGGAATTTACTTTTAATGTATGGAGTTACAAAAACGTGGCAAACTAACTTTGTGGCGAATGTACTTGTTAATGTTTATTAAAACAGGGTTGTTGTACAACAACCCTGTTTTAATAAACATTTTGCTCCTTGGACGTTATTATGATTGTAGTTGAAGAATTTGCTTTGTTTATATTAATAATATTATGTGTGTGTTTATATGTATGGAGCAGTGTCCCGCAGCGGCTCATTAAAAGAATACTACAACCCCCTCTCTTCCCTTGGGTGTCGTAAAAGGCGACTAACGGACTAAAGCCTGCACATACATTCCCGGCTCAGAGCGGCGAAGGGCTCACCACCGGCAGTCGTTATTTGGTGAAAAGTGGACTATGGCAGGAGGACTGCTTTTGCGGTTTTCATTGCCTAGTCTCTGACTAACCCTTCGGCGATAATAGTCGTGATTATGTATCTATGTTATTATGTGAAAATCAAGAAGTTTAGAAGAATATTATTAAAAAAACATTTACCATTGGACATTCATATTCTTCTAGTTTAAGCCAATTATCATCTACTTTAAGCCATTACAATATTTAACTGTTTCTCCCGTACAAAAGAAAAAAAAACAAAAGCAAATAGAATATCGATCGAGTAACACGTAAATTATATTTCTAATTTCAAACATACAATGCCCAATTCGTTAAGTAAATTCGAGCATTCTTCCGACATTCAACTGTTCGACTCAATGGTTCGACACGACACGCGTCCCACGTCATAGCGATGGAACCATTCAAAGAGGATGTAAGTAAGTATTATAACAAGAGACGATGATTTGCGGCCGCAAGGTCTACAATCGCTTAGATCACTCACTCAGTGAACACAACTCACTGCGCAAAAACTTGCTTCGCGCTTAGCCTTTAGCTATAATACTTGAATGGACGGAACAGATGTGGCGCGATGTTCCAACGCCGATATCGTTATCGCCGCTTATCGCCCGCTGCGGCGCGGCCCACTGGCGCGGCGTGCCCTGGCAATCACGACACGACATGACGACACCCTTTTTCATTCGAGGAAAGATTTGGTTGTGTCAGAAGTCAGGACTAAGGATAGTAGCAAATAAGAAGCTGCATACACCTCCGGAAAACGGGTGCGCCAAAGTTCACCAAAATTTTCAAATCCGATAATCGGAACTCCGAAAATGTTCTTCCTAACATTTTTCATCCTAACAAGCACAGTTCCTAACTACTCTGTTTCTAATGTTCATAGTTCCGAGTCATTCAACTTCATAATGTCAGTAGCAATAAACATCTACTACACTATTATTTGTTTTCGTATATTTTCTCAACTCAACTGTCTTTTACACTATTATTGAAGTTACTAGCTGCCATAATCCTGTAGGTTTACGTGATAGGTTAGAAATTTAAGACAATCGCGAAACGCAGTGTTGCGATTTTCTTGAATTTCGAGGTTAGTTTTTTCTTAGACAGCAAAAACTAGCTGCCCTACTCTTGTAGGTCATCGTTGTAAGAATTTTCTTTTAATATGAGTAAATAAAAATATTTTGGAAATAATTTTAAGTATTTTGAAAAACAACAGTACGAGTTTAAATATATTTTTACATCAGTGATACTCGTATTATTAATTACAATTTTCGGAAACATGAGTGTTATGAACATCGTCGGTAGTAGTTACAACAAAGAGTATGAATGAAAACTTTAGGAAGAAAATTTTTAGGAAGAGCGGTCATTCGGATTACAAATTAGTAGGAAGAACAATAATTTCGGGTAAAGAATTTTAGGTGAGCTAATAGTTATGGACCCCCGGAAAACAGATGTGATGTAGTAGTGCGAGGAACATCCCGGAAGACCACTTTTCTGCGATACTTATTCGCTTGCGCTCCATTTGGACTTTCTTTACCCATGTGATTTGGACAGCGCGTACCTACGTACAGAGGGCCTACTACTCTCTTTCTCCGAATCGAAATTTCGCCGATTTTCGATTACTAAATTATTTTGTCATTATTTTTGAAATTTCAAACAATTTTACAAATATTTATAATCTAAATGCCAAACCCATTTTCTATGAACGGAAGGAGAATGACCAAACCAGCCTATTCGATATCTATTGCGTCTTAATCATTCACATATCAAAAGTGTTCTAAAGTGTTCTCATAAGTTATAACGATTACTGTTAAAAAAGGTTTTCTATAGAACGCCGTGTTAAGACTCAAGTGATAAATAAATGCTGAACTGAACTGATAGTCATACGATAACTGTTGTCATAACCTCAAAATACCTAAAAAGTCTTAAGCTAAAAATTTAAATAGCTTCAAACTCCCGCATGATATTGTAATGTAATTTTTTCTTCATTATTTAGAGCATTATTGCCGTTCATTACTATTTATTTCATTAAAGCGCTGTGTTACGCTAACCAGCTAAAAAACTAGCCTAATTCCCATAGTAATTAAAGGTTTAAAAACACTAGAATAACACACTTTTATAAATGCACGTAAAAACAAAAAATAAATTATGGATCGTTCAAGTTGTCTCTATTTCTGGGCTGAAGTGTAAACTATGTGCTTTTAATTATAATATTTGATTGTAAAAGCGTGGGGCGCTGGAACAGGAAAGACTTTCTTGTTAACAAATACTAATACTAACTTCCTGGCGGAAGCTGCATGAGGCCGCACAAGAGCAGCACAAGAGCATAACGTTTATGCCGCCAAAGGGTACCAAAGGAACCAAAGATATCTCGTCCACGAACAAGAACTCTACATTTTGCCACTGTTGACGCATTACCCTTATTTATGTACTTAATTTCCTGAAAGAAGAGGCGTTCAAAATGTTGGTGAATGTCGTCTCTCCTCGCTGCTGGCGCATGTTTTGTCTGAGTTCGACAAACTGTTACTTTGAACAGACTGTTTAATGTAGAGCCACCTACTAGTCGTGCTGCAACTCCAGTTAGAGCGCCAATCTGTGTAACCTGCTTCCCGTAACATAGCTTAACTTGATTTCGCAGCAAGTTATACAAAAAGTCTTTCCTTTTCGCCCCACGCTTTTCCAATCAAATATTATAATTTGAACGATTCGAACGACAACTTGAACGATCCATAATTTATTTTTTGTTTTTACGTGCATTTATAAAAGCGTGTTTTTCTAGTGTTTTTAAACTATTAATTTATTTTGTACTTTTTGGTCTTTGACAACGAAATATTTTTAACATTGATACATTTATTTTAAGTAGGCGAATGAGAGCCCGCATCCTCTCCATCTCTGCAAGTGCGTCTGTATTGCATGGTGTTTTATCTGTTAGCTTAGAACAATCTAGCTCTTCAATCTGGAGACCACTAAATGATTTTACTCTACTTAGGGCCACATACGCCTGTCCAGCCACAACTCTCCATGTACAGGTCTATATACATTTTATACAGGCACCTATTTACACTATTCAATACATAGTAGTTTTGTTATAACCTTGAAGCCTGATCGTGTTTAAAGTCCATTACGTGGCCTTTCACACAAGTGCAAATACGACTATCATACGATATTCTTTTTTTCGTTCATCATCAGACCTTGAAACATAATCGTGGTCAAAGTTCATTATAAGACTTTTCTAAAAATTCCAAAACAGCTATGATACGATTTTCCATCATGAAGTTCCAGTTCATATCTTCCGTCTCCATCATCAGATCAGTTCTACAAAACCATATTAATGTATTGTCATCAGAACTACATATACCTGCCAATTTTCATTACGCTACGACTCTTGGAAGATGGTTAAATTAGTTACTTTAGATTCCATTACATAGTTGTTTTGTTTTGTTATAACATTATATGGTTAAATTAGTTACTTTAGATTGGTTGAACAAATGGTTAAATTAGTTACTTTAGATTCCATTACATAGTTTTTTTATTTTGTTATAATTGTTATATACAGGTCGACCTAATAAAAGCGTGTTAAAAAGGTCATTCTCCTTTCGGAAGGAATGGAAACCGCTGTAAATAACAAACAAAAATCGACCGAAATTTCGTTACGGAGAAAGAGAGTACGCCCTCAGTAGCGTGCGCGTAGATCGTGTGCAAGAGAATATCCCCAAAAAGTGGTCGACCAGGATCTTCCTCGATCGTAGGTACTTACCTAGTAAATGTGGTCTTTACTTTTGCTTGTGTAAATAACTTATACTATGCCATGGCTAGGCAAATGCTTCTATCATTAAAATCGAGAGGTCACTACAATTGATGGATACCTTGACTAATGACTGCACATACACCCAACAGCATATAGCGGCGATGGGCTCACCACCTGTCACGCTGAGCACACGTGCAGTCGCTATTTCGTGAAATGTGGACTATGGTAGAGGACCGCTTTTGCTGTCTTCTTAGTCTCTAACTAACCCTTCGGGATAATAGTCGTGATTATATATGTATGTATTATGTATGTACTTGCCAAATAATACGAGTTCTTGATCGAAATATCCGGACACTTTTTGCCTGAGCAGGGAATTGAACAAAAGGACCTCTGAATGGGTGTGTAATGTTTGATATAAATACCTATGGCCTAACGTAATAACATAATTTCATTTCATAATATTTAATTTGATATAAGAACTGACTTAATATATAATAAACATTTAATAGAATTTTAGATAATTTCATTTGATATAATTTACTTTTGATATAATATACACCTGATATAATAATTTAATCAAATAAAACATTATTCATGTAATAAGCTAGCATGCAAGCAAGCAGCATCTAAGCAAGAATGCAGCATGCAAGCAAGCATGCAGCATGCAAGCAAGAATGCAGCATGGAAGCAGGCATGCAGCATGCAGGCAGGCATGCATCATGCAAGCAGGCATGCAGCATGCAGCAGGCATGGTTTCTGTCACTGAACTTTTTAGCACAACCATAACGAAAACCCAATGTATTAACTTTTTAAGACAATATTTGAAATCGATTTAGGGTTAAAATGCTATTTTTATTTATAAGCAACAATTATATCAAATGATGTTATAGAATATGATTATTCTACCAATATAGCTTTATAGAAAAAGTTGTTAGAGAATATGAGTATTAAGTGTATCAAATGAATAATATAAGTTATGTTGTTATAGAAAGTGTATTTAGAACAAGTAAAAATTATATATAATGAACGTTATGTCCTTTAAAATTATTTCATTTGTCATTATATTAAATGATACGCACCCCCTCCGAATACTGGCCCCGAGCGGTTTGTCAGTCAGCCACCATTAAGCATGCTTCACTCCTGATTTATCCGAGGTTACGTCCGTCTTTTTTTCAGGTCCGTGAATATTAGTATGGATTACTAATTTAAAGTTCTCCTATTGACTTATCGTTGACATAAGCCAAATCACATACTATATACGTACGGTCGGGGTCACCGTCGCTTTACTTTACCACTTTGCAGCGATTTTCGTATGAAGCGCACCGACCGCCCGGGTACGTGCCCGTACAAAATAGACGACGCGGTGTGCAAGGGATTTTGACCTTTAGACTGGTACATTGTACATACATTACGCCCGCTTCTTGGAGGGGTATACAGAGGCCACAGATTTCCATTTGCATCGATCCTGACTCCTGACGAGCATGGAATGTTATGAGAGTAAGTGAAGCAAAGGATGTGTGTCACATAGTAAAAGTACCGGTTCGCCGGACACACCTCTTCCCGGCCACTTCGCACATTATTTTGAATTATAGCAGTATAATGAAACTTACTTTTTCAAATTGCGCGTCATTCGTTAGGTATGAACTTTGCCATTTATTTACGCGGAGAAATAACTCGACGACTGTCAATTGTGCCGTCAGTTGCCATTTTAAACACTGTGCGGACGTGTGCTTAATTTTACGAAAAAAATAGTGAGTGGACTAATTTCTAAGGTAAGTTTTTCAAGTGTTACTGTCAATTGGATGGTGATTGGTTTGGTTTGTGATTCAATTACATGTTAAATTTTAATATTTATGTGCTAAAATTCATTAAACTTTAATTATTTGAGATATTACTGGTGGCCGGTAAACACGTTAACGATTTACTGCAAAATTCAGCTATCGGCCGGGGGGCCGCAAACTAGTTTTTTGTGTGCCTTTTTTCTTTGCGATTATTTCGATAAACTTAAACTTATCAACAAAGAAGTTATCGTATTTATTAAGAACTAGATTTTTATGAAACTGATACTAGTGTCCGGCCGCCAGTAAGTGTTATACTTTTAAAGATATGACCTCCTGAAATACTAAATATTCGACGGCCGACAACTAGTCAAACTCAAACCGTTTTTCGGCCATAGGTAATAATGACGGCCGATAACTAGTAAAACTGAAACCTGTCGAATATTGGTAACATTAACATGTTTTTAACAGGGTTGGACTTGAGACGACAGCTTTTTTTTTTTTTTGTTAATTTGCGTGTGAAAAAATATAGCTGAAAATTTAAGTATTAATAATACTAATAACTCAAATGCTAAATCACTAACGATTTTTAGCCCGTCAATTGTGAAAAATATGGTTTGATGCTTGTGTGCTTGGTTTTGGAACTGTACTTGTCTTTTTACAGATGGCTCCTGTCGCTAAAAAGGAAATAAATAAAGTTCCTTTCAGATGATTCGGTTATATCGAGGAAGCTTTAAGAAACGGTGTTGGATGTCTTGCGATGAAAACTCAATCACATATTAAATGTGGTTCCTGTAATCTTGACCTGATTAGTGATACTGAGGAAGAAGGGGAAAATAATATTAGCTGTGACCAATGCATTCGATGGTATCATCTCAAATGCACAAAAAACTAAGAGATGTATTTACAATGAGGCAGCTTACACAAAATATTAATGTGAGTTATGTCAAATGGCCCAAAATACTAGAGAAGAAGTTTCGAAGACTTGTACTGCCTGATTTTAATAAATAATAAGTGTTTTTTTTGTTACGAAACGTTCATATTTCATTTGATTTTTAATGTGAAATTATTGTTATGAGCTTTTTGTTGATTCTGTTATCTGAGGTAAAAATATATAATTTTAATTAAGATTTAATTTTGTGTTTATCTGTGTTTTTTTTTATTTCAAGAATTAATATTGTTTTTCAGAATGGAAATATTAATCATAAATAATATTAATCAATAATCATATCGATCAAATAAATACTTACCTTAAACGGATTATAATTAAAATTAAAATTAAAATAAATCAATATTCGTAATTCTTTGTTTTATTTATGTGTACACAAACTATTTATTGAACAACATTAAAAGGAGAACAAAAACAACATAACTTAATTACACACAAAAAAAACAACAAATAAAAAGAAAAAAAACTACTTCCTTATAAATAAAAAATTTCAACTAACTCGCCTGTTCGAGGCAAGGTACCCAAAAGACTGGCGGCATTGCCTCTTTGTATGGCTAGACTTATCCGCTGAGCGAAAAAATTGCCAGCCTTCGGTCTCCCGTTGCTAAGAAAAGAGATGTCTTTTACAGAGCTGTATTTTCAGCGTTTAGTTTGGATATGCCTGTGTTAGAATAAACATAAGAATATCAACCCTTTGAGCTTTTAACAAGGTTCAATTTTGTCCTGTGAAATATGCGGCCGATAACCGGTAAACTGGTGGTCGATAACTTATTAAAATGGTCGAAAACCGGTGTTTTTGCTACTTTTGTGTTTATAGATTATTTGTAAATTACCAGCCAAACATACGTTTATAATTAATGGGTTTTATAAAACTAGACTATATTTGGATAATATAATGAATTATTGAAATTTTATGGAGGAATCATCGTAACATAAATTAAAGCTAAAGTCTGCAAGTCGCTTAAGTGGCCGAATACTGGTACTTCTACTACTACACTGGCCTGCAAAAATAAGTAGCACACTTTAAAAATATGATTTTTTCTAAACTATAGAAGTTAAAGATTTAAAATAAAAAACGTTGTATAGCCATTTTTACCCGTTTTCATTGTAACTATAGTAACTAACTAACTCTTTTTCGAGTCCTTTTTGTTTCGAAAGTGTATCTACTGTACTTAAAAAGTTATTGCAATTTTAAAAGTGTGATACTTATTTTTGCAGGCCATTATCATTCTATTATACAGGCGTTCATGCCACTTGTCCAAGACGTCTGTAAATTCATTGAAACTAAGTAGTAGTATCCTGCAAACCCGAACACAAAAATCCAAAACATTGCTGCTCGGCGGTGAAAGTAGCTATTAAGTTCGATAATTTAATCGAATTCTAACCGAAATCCTACCGACAGGCAATACGATTAAGCGTAACTTTAATCCTGATCAATTACGTAACAATAATTGTAATCAAATAGAGTTAGTTTAATTTAAGCAACATACAAAATATGTCAAATTTTTTAACTCCAGAAGACTATCAACACATAATCATTATTAATGCTTAGGTAGGTACTCAAGGAGTCTGGATATATTTTAGCAACGGAAAAAGTAAAGATGGCTGGCGGCTACCAAAACTCATTCACCGGTACAAAATCGAATTAAACCACCCCTCGGGAACTCTGCTTTCGGAATAAACCAATCTCTGAAGAGATTCTAGATGAAAGACGGCTTTAACAGTTTTGCTATGTGAAAATATACCCTAACGGAACGGAATAGAACTTATTTTTGTATGAGTTTTATCTGCAAGCTAAGACTACAGTTGTATCTTGATATGTTATGAGATTTTGAACCTTATTATTATTGGTTTAATGTCAAATTTTCAAAATGTAGCTGTTGTAATAATGTTGGTAAAAAGGTAGTTATCAACGGTTACCTTTGAAGTGGCGCTTCTGCATGCAAATTGTGGGGGATGAGAAAAATTGCCAATTCGCCTATCAAAAGTTGTCGGATTGAAATCTTTATAGCGATGAATAAATAAATCAAAGTATGCCTCTCTAATATGAACAAGCGCGATGTGAATTAAAATAATAATGAAATAGACTTATTCGGCGGGACAATGACAGTCGGCTAATTATGAGCTTTTCTGCATTTCGATATTCGAAATATTTTTTTGTGCCATTGTATCTATTATTTTTATTTTGTATTTTAATGTAGGCAAATGATGTCAAGAGTGTGTAGGTAGGTATTCTTAACTTTCCTCTTTCCGAAGACAGCAGCAGTGAAGCAGGATTACTCATACTTTAGACTGCCGCCGCCGGTCCCATAGTTTCAGCTGCAAAGCCTTGTACATTGCATGGAGTAAATACATTGAAAAAGGTATAATACAGAGTTCTTGGATAAAAAAATAAAGCGAGTTTCACCCGAGTTGTGAGACACCATTGTCATACTAAAAACTATAAAAAAATTTATCATTTACTTACCGCAGCCATTAAAATTAAATAAGATGATACTTAAATATAAATAACTATAGCGGCCCGCCCGCAATGATGTCTTTGCCCGCCCGCGACTTCGTCCGCGCCATGTACTTACTACCTCTAGACAAATTTCGAAAAATAATATTTCATACGTACCTAGTCCTGACTTCCTGACATTACGAACACAACAAAAAAAGAATAAGCCTAATGGTGCAACCCATAAAAATTGATGCGCGTACAAACATTTAGGCAATTTACTTTTATTACTATAGAAAAAAAATACGTCAATAAACCATTCAACCAACAAAGTGGTAATTAAATTTCATCAATTGTTTTAGTAAGTTTTTATCAACACTATTTTACTTTTGATTTTGTATTTGTTATCGCTTACCACGCCATCTAAGTATAGTTCGGATAACTGCTAACTAAACATCGACTGTTAGCTTGCTCTTAAGACAAACTGGTTTTAGTTCTGTACCTGGTCAAAAGAGAGCGCTAATCGAATAAATCAGCCTAATAAAATTATGATTGTGTAGCAAAATAATTTTTCAATATTTTATATGTTGAAAAGCTTTCGTTATTTATGAATAGTTAAAAGAAAATAGTGCCCTCTTTTTAATAAGGTATCTACTACGACTGTAATTAAGAGATTCAAAAGTAATAAAATAGCCATCTAGCGGAACATCTTCAAACTACGACAACTAAGTCGATGTTGCTGGGAATCGTTGCTTTGCATTACCGCAACACGAACAATGCTTTTGTTACACATAGTTCACAAAGTTCTTAATAGATGGCGAGCAGTGAAAAATTTGCTACACAATTTAGTGTTGTGATTCGCTGGGTTTGTAAATTGTATATTTTAGGGTTAATTATTTAATTCAGTAACTTCACCATTAATTTTTTATGGCGTCTCCCAGTTGAGATATGCCTGTTTTGCGTGAGAGTGTGTTAGTGAGCCCCGAGAAGAAGTATAAAAATAGTGCAAAACTTTTAAAGTTATTTGGTAGGTATCTAAGGAAGTTTCTTGTGTTGTATTAATAGTATTTTTTCATTTTATAATTTTAATACTTATGTGTAATAGATGTAAAGGAACAGTGAAATTATAACATACAAAATGTTTGGAAAATAATTGATATTTCCTTGATACTTACCTCCTCCTCATCGTCATCATCAGCCTATACTGGTCCACTTGGGTCCACTGCTAGACCTCTCCGAGAGCACGAACCGCGGCTACTCTTGCCAGCTAGCTTGCGAAGATCGTCGCTCCACCTAGTCTGGGCATCCTACGCTACGATTGCCAATACGCGGTACTCCAGAACTCGTCTGCCCCAACGGCCAAAAGTTAGGCGACTTAAATTAAATTGGCTATTGGACAGTTGTAACAATAAAATATGAAATATGTCGGAAATGGTAGTTTATCATTTAACGATAATTATCCAATAGTTATTTTTTATTAAGATAGTTTGTAAATATTTTATTTTTACAAAATAAATTTGCGATTTTTTATCTGTGGATTACAAGACCCAAAACACGGGCGGCAAGGGGCGGCCATGATTAAGCTTCATGTGACGTCACATTTCACAAAATTATCAAAAACTATCTGTCAGGTTTCAAGATAAGTTAATATATTTATTGAAATGTGACGTCAAAGAGCAAAATGTCACGTGACTAACCGTTTTTGCACGAAATTTGAAATCAATAAATAAAAATATGTTTTTTTCTATTAAATACTTTAAGGTTTTTTCGAGAAAGAAAATGTTGTACAAAAAAAGACGACAACCTAAGGCGGGATTTGAACCACGCACCTTCCGCATTCCGGGCGGCTGCCTTTAACTACGTGGCTACCGATGTCTGTTTTACTTAAGTATATTTTGAGCGTTAATTTAACGCTAAAATATACAAAAAACCTTAATTCATAAGAGATATTTTTTTTTATAAAAGAGGGAGGCATACGAGCAGGCGGGTCACGTGATTAACTCTCCGTTAATCACCGCCGCCCATGAACACCCGCAAAACCAGGGGAATCGCAGCCGCGTTGCCGGCGAGCCGGTCTAATTCGTGCTGCAACGCAGCGTGGCTCTACTACTCAGTCAGTGTCACTCATTTAGCACCACCCAGGGGTGACGTGTAGGGTCTCAAGGGTAAACCTATAGAAGCGAGTAACTTTAACCCCCCAAAAATTTTACTGTTTAGGGTAGGTTGGTCTACCGCTATGTGTACATACATAGATTATAGACTTTTATTCCTGAGACACAGTAGAATAGAAGTTAGTATACCCAAAGGGTTAGTCAGAGAAGGCAAAGAGGACCGCAGAAGCAGTCCACTGCCATAGTCCATGTTTTACCAAACAACTGAACGTGCTCAGGTGAGAGCCTATCGTCGCTCTATGCTGTTGGATGTATGTGCAGTCTTTAGTCCGTTAGTCGCCTTTTACGACACCCAATCATCATCATATCATCATATTTATTGATTTTACATATAAAATCACACATATAAACAGAACAGATATATTCTTATAGATAAAACATATTTAAGTTTTTGCCCGAACTAGGAAAATTCTGTATATCAGGCGACCATAATGCTAGTAAGTATATTGAAAGAAAAAAAAATAATTAAATAAAAACACAATTCATCACTTACAATTAAATCCACATAGTACCTATGTGTCTAATTAAAGTTTTAACAATTTAAATGGATTTATAAAAGCTTTCTAAACTATACTAGTACCTAATTCTAACCCAACTTATATAAAATAATTATAAATTAGAAACCTTATTTCAATACCATAAGTAACTTCTCTGTATCAATTCAATGGAAGAGAGGGTTTGGTAAATAACATTAAAAGACAATTTTACTGGCCAGGAATTAAAGGGACGTCCGAAATTTTATTAAAAAATGTAAGGCATGTCAAAAATGAAACATTTAAGGCACACAGTTGAACATGGTAGTGGCGACTACAGCTAGGCCTATTGCCTTTGGAAAAATATTTTTTATATATAGTAGGCCCACTAGATAGGGATTTAGATAATAATGTTTATATTCTTACTTTGCAGTGCGAATTGAGTAAATTCGTGGAGGCGTATCCATTAAAAAATAAGGAAACAAAAACAGTAGCTCTAGCTTTAACAGATAATTTTATTCTACGATTTGGCATTTCAAAGTGCATTACAACCACAGACGTATAAACAATAGGTTCTTTAGAAAAATCGCATAAATATCTTGGTGCTATATTACGCATACAATGTCATAAATATCCAGATACATGGAGTCATTGGTTCCCTTATGGTGTTTTTCATAATAATACCGTCCATACAGCGACCAAATACGCCCCCCTTACGAACTCGTTTTTGGTAAACCATGTGAACCACCTAGTAGAATAAGTAATAACAATGTAATAGAACCTTTGTATAACACATATGACTACTGTTTAGAATTTAAGAATAAGTTACAAGTGGCTCGTGAAAACTTAGTGAAAGTGAAAGAAAACAGAAAGAAAGTTTATGACGAAAAAGTGAATCCAGTGAATTACAATAAACGTGATTTAGTTCTAATGAAAAATAAAACCGGTGAAAAATTAAACAGTTTATATGAGGGACCCTATGTAGTATTAGAAGATAAGGAACCAAATGTTGTTATATTAACCCGCTGTCAGTCGCGTTAATTTTGGTAACATCGTCGGGCGCATGGGGTCTTTGAAAGCCTTATATATAATAGCATTTTTTTGAATACTTTTCTATGTACGTAACAAATGTTATTTATAGATTTTATAGGTGTTAGGACATAGTATTAATAAAAGATATAATATTGTGCTGTAGTGTTCTGACTGCAGCAACAGGAGCAGTTTTCTTCCAACGATAAATTATTTAAAAATTACCATTTCTCAGTTTACGATGAACAACGTAATTATTCGCGGTACTTAGCTGTGCGAGGAGAATATCCTCTTCGCCGTCATCGGAGTCTGGTTTAGGATCTACGCACTCTTGTTCAGATTCCGTTTCGTGAACACTTTCTTCAGACACATCAGGCCCATAATCCGAGTTTTCACCATCATTTGGTTGATCTAAATCGTCGTCATCCCCTTCTTCTAACTATCTAAGTATTCGCTGTTCTTGATTAGAGTCCATTTTATCCAATATATCAAATATTAGCCCATAAAAGAAAATAGTAACACGATCGGTCGCATGGGTCTTTGAATGCCCGAGCGCAGAACAAACGCCTTTTTCACTCAAGCGCAGCGCGCAAACCCACGCGCGCGTGCTATGTTGCGCACTTTGGTATATTTTAGGAAGCTACTAAAAGGTTCAAATTTGTACCTTTAAAAATAAAAAAGTTGCAGTCATTTTTCTTTACCTCAGGCTTTTAAAGACCCCATGCGACCGATCGCGGGTTAAAGAATAACAAACAGGAACTAGTGCATAAGAATAGAACTAAATTTTTTATACCTAATACATAAGTTTTAAAAGGGTTTTATGAAACAAAACTAATTTTAAGAAAAATACTATTTTCATACTATTTTCGTTTTCCACCTACCCCTGTAATATGGTATGATTACTTTATGTAGGTAATGAAAGTGTCATGATAGCGCATTATTAAACGGACTTCAAGCGTGATCGGTTGTCGTCATTTCTATCCCCTCTCCGTCTCACCTTCTCAGTATTCTTTCAGTGAGTTGCTACACACACGGCACGGCTGACAAATCATTAAAATGTATCTCACTGACCGTTTTTCATCCCTCTCTAACGTGTCGCTCATAATCACACCCTATTTATACAAATACATCAAATCATTTGACGCTGATTTGACTCAAATCTAATACAATATGCCGCCCGCCACAATCCTAATTAACACGTCCAATCAAGGGCTGACACCTACGAATCCAACAGCTCTTATTCAGAAAATGATGATCCACGAGCAGGATGCGAATCTGTACTTTTCCGATGTATCACCCGGGTCAGGTCAGATGCACAACCTTCCAACTATGCTATCACTGGCTCTATGCAGACACGCTATATCAAATGTTACAAAAAAAAAACGAAATTGTAATATGTTGTAACCGTGTCGTGTAGCGGTGAAAAAATACTACCACCCCCTCTCTTCCCTTGGGTGTCGTAAAAGGCGACTAACGGGCTAAAGACTGCACATAAATCCAACAGCATATAGCGGTGATGGGCTCACGATCTGTCTTGCTGAGCACGTCATGTGCAGTTACTATTTGGTGAAAAGTGGACTATGATAGAGGACTCTTTTGTGGCCCTCGTTGCCTAGACTACCTTAACTAATCTGTGAGCTGTGTAAGGTTTTTTTTTTGTTTTCTACAATGATGTAATTTCTGGCTGAATTCTAGGCTGCCATCTCGCAGACTAGAGGCTTACCCTTTGGAGATAATATTTGTGTCTGTATGAGCGTATATTTAATCTTAATACCACTTAGGTACTTAAATGTTTTCACATCAGGATTTTCATTGGTTTCAGACCTAGAGGCAGTAATTCAATTCCCAGTAGTACCGAATAGTATTGCACTTGGTTTGTTCAGTTATATGGCATGCTAAGTCCACCAGGCAAGCATCCTAACTCTGTAGTAATAACTGCGGTTTAGTGTAGTGTATGGCGGTAGTAAAATAAATGAAAGAGGATGAATACGTAGGCGTAACGTCGTGACAGCAGCAGCCTGTCTTGTATCAAAGTCAAAGTCAAATTATTTATTCAATGTAAACCTTTACAGGCACTTATTGACGTCAATACTAATAATAATAATAAAACAGTTAACTAACTTATAGTTAAGACTTAATAACTAATCTAACGAGCTATTATAGTCTGTGCCAGACAAATGCGCATTGCTACCCCCAGTACCAATGCACGCCGAAACAGCCAATTTTTGGTACCTAAGTAGTTTGTTTAAACCCCACATAAACATTATTTACATGCATACATACATAATACATATAATCACGACTATATCCCAGAAGGGTTAGTCAGAGACTAGGCAATGAGGACATCAAAAGCAGTTCTCTACCATGTCCACTTTTCACCAAATAGCGACTGCACATATTTTCAGCGTGACAGGTGGTGAGCCCATCGCCGCTCTAAGCTGTTGGATTTAGGTGCAGTCTTTAGTCCGTTAGTCGCCTTTTACGACATCCAATGGAATAGAGGGGGTGGTAGTATTCTTTCACCGCCACGCGACACGGTCAACAAACAGCAAACAAACTAACAAACAAAAGTTTACTTAAAAGTCTATAATATATAATTATCAACCGTTGAATAAGCTCAGGTATTGCTTTATATTGGTGTGTCTAATTATATTAAAAAAAAACACTTTTCCATTCCGTCCACTTTTCCCTCTCACAATTTCTATTCCTTCTCCTACCACAAAGGCTGGCATAGCATGTCCGACTCCTCTGGTTTTGCTGGGTGTACATGGGCGGCCATCTTTCCCTCATTTTGCACGGAGCGGAGGAACGGTGAGTGATACGACGACGAGGAGTTGAAAGATAATAATGCACGACTAGTTCAGAAGTAAGTATATTATTTAAACAAATGTTTAGTTATTATAGTTATAAAAGGTTAATGCACTATGCTTGCGACTAGGTGTAGGTTTAGGTTATAATTATTATTATCAGGACGTATGCCTGGAACTGCCTAGTTATAATTATGCACTATTCACTAATAACAATATTTCGGAAGGATAACAATAATTATAAGGAGCTCTTTCTAGCTCCGCAGATGAATCTGAACTGCCTTTTTCATGAAAACAGAGGCTAGCAGAGAAGACAAGTAATATTTGAATTTTTAATTTAAAGTTAGATACAAAAGAACCTTATTCGGAAAAGAGGTCAGAAAACCAACAAGGCTTTAGCTACCTCGTTACAAAGTGAACCGCTTGCTCATTTGTCGCCTTTTTACATTAAGAAAACCGTGTCAACACATGATCATGAGAGCCAGCCCTACCAGTGACAAAATTAGTGGCTATCGATTCTATGCGCAATAAAGGCTCACCGCGCAAACACATTGATCCCGCACTGTTTGCGGACACGGGCCGGCCTGTAATGAATCTGATTAAGTAGTCGCCACGCCAAATTGCTGGCGAGTTGCCATAGTCAATAGGCGATGGGCGTTTGTGGGGATAAACAAGACACGGTGGTAGTTTTGTGACAGAAACTACTTGACGATTCATGAGGGATGCGGAGAGATAACGGAGACCATATGCAAAACCTTTTGTGTAAATTCCTAGTAAGAGTGCTAGGAAAACAATAAATCTCTTGGGGTCGGCCTACCCGAAACCAGAAGATTTTAGGCTCTTCGCTTTTAAGACTTTCCAAACTTATGGCAGTCATTTTTACTGAGGATGTAGGATAGGACGGTATCGCACAAAAGATCACAAGAACAATAGGTCAACGTGCTACTGGAAGAGGGAGACCTCTTTTATTTTTTTATTCTACTACGGGTAAGCGCTGACCTTTATCTCACCTGTGGTAAATGTCGATATGGCCGAAGGTGGAAGCGCGCTTCACCTGGAATCCTAAACCACTGAGGAACGGCTATCTTATCTCTAAACAGTCGAAACACAACATCGAAACAAAACAACAATGCTATTAAAATTGTTTTTGTAACGCCAGACTTAAGATAAGATTAGTGGTTGCTAGCCAGGTGGACTTAGCAAGCCCTACCATCATCCCAACCAAGTACACGAGATGTACCCCTGTTGGGAATCGAACCCGGGACCTCTGAGTCTAAATTGGTTGCTTAGCCACTAGGCACAGAGGTGGTTAAGCCGCCATATGGAAAACAGCCACCGCAATCCACAGACGCTTGCGTTCTTTTACCCTTTGTGCTCTCTAATTTTACTGGATCTAATATCATTATAATCGACTCTCTTGGACTTATTGTAGTCAGTTTCAAATACCTTTTTTTATAATAGAAGGAGGCAAAGGAGCAGGCGGGCCACCTGATGGAGAGTAATCGCCGCCCATGGACACCTGCAACACCAGAGGAATCGCAGATGTGTTGCCGGCCTTTAAGCAAGGAATAGGTTTTAGGGAGGAATAGGAATTGTGAGGGAAGGGCCTCCGGAACCCTCACTGGCCGGACGAAACTCAACATCACCAAGTGCTATTATTTCACGCTGGATATTTACTTTGGGCGAGCCGACCCAATGCGTGCCGCAACGCAAACGCAAAAGAAGTCAACACACGCAATCGACTGTCATTCCATCCACATCACCTTGATGGATGGCGGTCTACTACTGTGCGATTTCAAGAAATTTCTTGCCTCGAACTACAGTGTTGTGGAACCAGCTCTCGGTGGCGGTATTTCCGGACCGTTACGACTTAGGGATCTTCAAGAAACGAGCCCATTCCTTCCTTAAAGGCCGGCAACGCGCCTGCGATTCCTCTGGCTTTGCGGGTGTCCATGGGCGGCGGTGATTACTTTCCATCAGGTGACCCGCTTGCTCGTTTGCCTCCGTCTGCTATAAAAAAAAAAAAAAACTACAACAAACCTGCCTGCCCACAATACCTACAACAAAACTGCCATTAACGTATCGCAAAAGTAGATCAAACCTATTGTCGCTCTTTCTTCTCCAACTAAGTATATTAATTGTATCAGCCACAATGAGATAATTTACAAATTGTACCTACTTTTGTTTATTGTTATTTTTTCTATTTTACTATTGGTTGTTTTTTTTTTTTTTAGAAATTGCAAGATGTCGAATAATATGATAGACAACTTTTTTTAAAATTTTCTTAGCAATTCTTTTTACATAATTAATGTGGTTAGCTTAAAAGTGTGTCAGAAATGTAGCAAACGGATAACTAGAAAACCGCCATGATGTATGTATTATATGTATGTAATTATAACTTTGATATGTTATCAAATATTCTATAATGTTGTCTTCATTAAAAATAATGTACATTAATTTTAACTGATATTTAATTATGACTTGCTGTGCCCGCCCCGGCGTGGCTCGTGTTACGACGTGACCCCTATTTATATGAATACCTGTAATTTTACGACATGAATCAATTTAATTATATGATTATGCTGCTATATGATTATTTATAAGCTGATAATGAATGAATTGCATTCAATAAAATGCAATTATTCATTATCAGCTTATAAACGTCCTATAAACGTCTTATAAACGTCCTATGAACGTTTTATAAACGTCCTATAAACGTCTTATAAATGTCCTATAAACGTCACTGCTGGGCACATGTCTTCCCACATGGACAACCGCACGTAAGAAGATTTGGCCTTTAAACCACGAAACCACCTTGCTGATGCTGGTCCAATGCTGGTTGGTCGGTTATAACAACTGCCATCTTACGACAGCATCTGGGACCAACAGCGTTTACTCCTGAATCCCAATATCGTTGAACAGGTAGGTACTTTCTGTCACCCTTAACCCTCTCGATAGCGGTGCTAAGATAAAACGCCAAAAGTATTTGAAACACCGAAAGTTTACCAAATGTAATAAAAGCAAAGAGCTCACTCCTGATATCTCTGAACAGGTACCTTCTGTCACCGTTAACCCTCTCGATTACTCTAAAAGAAAGCCGTGTTAAAATGAAACGCCAAAAATATTTAAGACTCCGAAAGTTTACCAAATGTAATAAAAGCAAAGAGCTCACTCCCAATATCTTTAAACAGGTACCTTCTGTCACCCTTAACCTCTCGATTCCTCTGAAATAAATGAGCCGTGTAAAAAAGTAACACCAAAGATATTTAAAACATCGAAAGTTATCTAAATGTAGTGGACCCATTAAAGAAGTACGCTTACTCCCGATCAAGTACCGTATGTCACCCTTAACCGTGTCCACCTGGCTAGCAACCACCATCTTGTCTAAAGTCTGACGTGACGACATAACAACAATGTTTTGTTCCGACAGTTTAGAGATACGATAGCCAGTTCCTCAGTGAAGCGCGCATTCACCTAAGGCGTTATTATCAAATTTTAAACACTGAAAAAAGATAACCTCAGGCGGGAATCGAACTACGCACCTTCCGCATTCCGGGCGGCTGCCTTAACCACTTTGCTACCGATGTCTGGTTTTCACCCGTCGAAATTTGTCAGTGCTTGATGCTTATGTTTTTTAGTTAACATTGCTTCATCAAATCTTATAAGTTTTTCACCTCTGAGATCCGAAAAAAATATTTTTATAAATATTTGAACATTCGGTTAAGATGAAGCTGCGTTTATACTTAAGTAAAATTTTAAACACTGAAAAAAGACGACAACCTCAGGCGGAAATCAAACCACGCACCTTCCGCATTCCGGGCGGCTGCCTTAACCACCTGGCTACCGACCTTTTATAAAACGCAAACATTAGCTTTATTGTCACTTACCATCAGGTGAGATGAAGGCCAAGAAAATACCCGTAGTGGTTAAAAAATTCACAGATCTCATGCACCACATGACCTTTAAATAGCATTGGAAATAAACTTAGGTATTAAAAAAAACAGAAAATCTATTTTATTCTTCAAAATGTTTTATTTTAATTCATAATGGAATATAGAAAGGTTTCAGTACTACTCATACTCATACATAGTCTTTAGCTTTGTTGTACGAACACGTAATATTTATTTTTGCAAACTTTATTTTAATTAAGAAAATACAGAGATTTCAGTACTACATTAATTCTATCTACTATAGCTTTGTTGTTATAGTAGGTACTTATTTTTATTGTACTTTAAAAAAACTAATTTGCTTCAAGAATTTATAGAGGTTTTAATACTACTTCTAGATACATACCTACTACAGAAAATAGTTATCTTTAAACATTAAGTATAAGAAATAATTATAATGTGTACATTTATTTAAATTACAGATATTTTAGTAGGTACTACATCAATTCTATCTACTATAGCTTTGTTGTAATATGTATACTTATTTTTATTGTACTTTTTAAAAAATAAATTTACTTTTAGAAACTAAAAGATTAAATACTACTTCTACACTACACACTACTTGTTCTCTGGCCCTTGTTCACAGTTCTTGGCCCTCGTCTGTGTCAAGGACTCCTAGAGCTCGATAACAATAGAAATTCTATTGTCTAGTTTTTCAACAGGCGACCTATTAAGCAGGTATCAATTTGTTCAAATAATTTTCAGAGTTTGTTTGTTATAACTGGCTTACTTATCAACGCACTGCCGGAACCACTGGTCTAAATTAAAAAGCTTAATTTTCAGGTTTCACGTAACAGTACTAAATAATTTTTAAATATTACGGAGATTATAATTATTTTCCTTATTTTCAAACATAGACTATTTTCACAATTTATATATTTTTTATCGTTATTTTTAAAATTTTGTAAATAGTATTAATAAAACTACAAAAATTGAATGAATACCTTAACTATATTATAATCTGATAACCCCGAATATGTTATTTCAAAACCCACGCGCCCGAGACGCACAAACCTAGTTCTTAAAATCGTCATAACTCCCAAACCTATTATTATTTTCATAAACTTCAAAAAACTTCCCGAGATATAACCTTTCTAAACATGTACATGTTTAGATTATGTAAAAAATATCATAAATAAGAGTAGATATTGGGCCCACAAGGTACACCAAAAATATATCATTTTAGATCAATTTTTTTTTTACTTTATGAAAGAAATATATGACTATGTCAGTTTTATCTTTTTTGTATATTTTTAATCTCGTCAATACAAATATTTTGACACCTCAATTAACTATATTGACCTAGAAATAACGAGAAAATCGGCATGTCGCACTTTTGTTGAAAACGGGGCCCGAACAGAAGCGATCGAAAAAACATTTCCAATGTTAAAAATATTTTAGACATCGAAAGTTTACCAAATGTAGTGAAAGCGTTAGCCCTCACTCCCGACATCTCTGAACAGGTACCTTCTGTCACCCTTAACCCCCTCGGCTCCCCTTGGAGAGGGGCGTGGCACCCAGCGGGGGGCGGTACGCGCATGCCCTGTGATCTCCATCAAGATGGCGTTTGTGATTGATGGCTCGCCCGAAACTGAACTTGTCGCCCGCGATTTGTACGCGTATTGTAATTTATTGTTTCGATGGTAGACAGTAGGACGATTAGGCGACTCCAAATTTAATGACGTAACAGATTTTAATATTTTTTTTTGTTTGTTATACTTTTAGTGATTTTTTTAATTTTAAATTTGTTGTTTTGGGTATCCGTATCAAAATATACTTAGCAATTAATAACGTTATTTTGTTGTTATCGTTGTTAATTTGGTTCATGTTTTTTTAGAGTACCTACTAAATTCGGTGATCATAGTGCTACTGTGCTGAATATTCAGATTTTCAGAAAACTAAAAATAAAACAGTTTAAAGATCTGTTAATAATTTTACCTACGTTTATGTATGTGACTATAAACGTTTAGTAAAACGTAAACAGTTCTACTAATTTTGGTGAATGCCTAAAACTTCCTAATTATTATAAATAAGAATTATAAGAGACCCACTCACATTGGCTGAATGAGAAAAGAAAATGAGCTTTATTACGGTAATAAAATCTATTTCTACTGCCGTAGCTTTACGCAATGTCATAAATTGTGTTATTCTGATTGTCCCTATTGCTTACAGGTCTGTTCTGGCATTAAAATACTCTGTTATTATTTGATTAAAACAAAAGCAAAAAACATTTCACATTCCATCGCACAAGTTCAATACAAAATTTAGGCATTCTTCATTTGTTGATTTGATTACACGTAATTTTTTTCCCAATGACTGTCTTCTCGCCAATGCCCAAATTACTTTGCATTGTTCCACCGAACACATGAAATTAGGATGGATGTTGCATTTTATGTTTGCTGAAAATGTAAAAAAAGTTTGTTAATTTTTTCCCAAAGAACAACAGAATTTTTTATGAATGCTACGCGGACACACATGCATATTACACCACATCACATCACCTTAGTTTCTATTGTTTTATAATCAATGTTTTTCTTTGAATATTTTTTCATTTCTATAGTTTACAACCATGGATAATCGTTGGCCTTCATTTCGCCTAATGGTAAGTAAGGTTTACTGACGTCTTATTGGAACATTACTCCTGCAAAATGAAATTAAATCCCCTCATTTTAAAGCGTCGGTGTCTTTTGAAGTGTCGGCAATCGTCTGTCGGGATTAAGCTTCGGTTAAAAATATTGTGGTTCAATGCTCCATACCTAAGAGACTATAACGTGAAACATCTTTTTTTATCACAAACGTATAACCTTTTAAGACGTTTACCATCAACTCCTAAAGCTGTATTACTTAACTCTATTCTAGTTTATATAAGAATTTTGCATAGTAAGATTAAAGTAAAGTAATACGGATTTAAGAGGTGACAGTATAGAACACCTGGAGGATTCTGCAAGACTCTACTTTCCTATTACGAATGTGCTGTTTCAGAGTCAAAGTCAAATCGTTCATTCAATATAAGCCGTTACAGCTTCGATCATATTATAAACCTACAGGCACTTATTGACCTAAAAACGACCCCCTTGGTCGAGTGGTTTGTACACCGGTTTTCATGGTGCCATCTCTGAGGTCCCGGGTTCGATCCCCGGTCGGGTCAATTTAGAAATTATTGTTTTTCTGAATTGTCTCGGATCTGGGTGTTTTCTATGTATAATAAGTATGTATTTAAGTATTTTAAGTATGTTTATCCGTTGTCTTGTAACCATTTAACGAGTTTCTTCGAAGCTTCTCTTGGGCTAGATAATTGGTGTGATTGTAGGAAAGTTTTTTTTTTAAACGATATTTTAAAATAAAAGTTAAACAATGTAATCACGACTATTATACCCGAATGGTTAGTCAGAACTATGCAATGGGAACCGCAAAAGCAGTCCACTGTCACATTTCTCGTTTCACCATAAACAACTGCATATGTAAGTACTCAGCATATGGTGAGCCCATCGCCGTTCTATGCTGTTGGATGAGTATGCATTCTTTGATCCATTGGTCGCCTTTTACGTGCCGAATCTTTTTCTGAGGATATCTGAAGCCAGCCAGTGAAATATTTATGTTCTAGGCAATGATGTAAGTGTCAAGTCAGAAACTATTCAAAAGTATTCGTCTACTCTCATAATTTAAGTGCTAGATATGTGCTTGATGTGTATAAGGTTTCAAAACGTAAAATATGCGGCTCACACCTTCCTACGGTTCCCAAACTTTAGTACCATAAATACCAGTAAGAGCAAATTAAATCAACTTTTCGGGTACCCAATCGCTTTCAATTCTAAATTATTTATTTGTATAAAGAGTTACATGGTTATTCAGTAGAACTTTTCGGTTTTCACAAGGCCGGGTCACTGGAGAGTCACCACATTAAAACCATCGCGAGCTCCTCCGTGATTCGGAAGGCACTTAAAACCGTTGGTTCCGTTTGTTGTCATAAGATGGTGGTGGGTTAGGTATGACCCAATCTGATATGGGAACTGGGACTGTGTCCACAGTTGGGATGTGTAAAGGCTGACGATGACATGGGTCTTAACCAAATATTTCCAGCTATTCAAAAATACAGGTCTACTCTCTACTACCAAATATAGATATATTTGGAATATATATATATATATTATACATGTATATATTATATTATATTATATTATATATTTAGATAAATACTCTACCAAAATATTATAGACAAAAATAAGTTATGTCTTATCTGATGGTAGGTAAGTGGCGATAATGGTGGAAGCAGACCTCACCCGGATTCCGCGACTACTAAGGATATGTACTATCTTATCTCTTACTATCTTATTAGAACAATGCTACTAATATTGCTGTTATAGCGACTGACTTTCTAAGAAAACTTTGAATTGAACTGGTTTTGTACTGCAAATAAATTTTCTTTTATGTATGCCTATTATAAAAATCATTTTTATAATATGCAGCATAAGACACAACTATTACAATATCATACACACAAAAGTTACCTACTATTTTCTTATAAATCTACTAATAGGTTGGTACTAAAGTATGTTTTGTTGTTGTATTCCGACAGTTAGAGATAATAGTTGAATAATCTGGGTGAATTTGCGCTTCTACCATCAGCCTTATCATCACTTTACATCCGGTGAGATGAAGGCCAAGTGCTTACCCATAGTAAATAAAATAAACGAAATAAACTTGTGACTGACACCGAGAACATGTTAGGTCATGTCTCGGATTGGGGCTGACATACCCTAGTCCGCTTTAACCCCTTCAAAACACAAGTTTGCGCATTTACCGCGAAAAAACATCCCTTCGTCGTACCTCTGAACTTTGAGGGAGCTCCCCATGATACCAATCCGACTATTGAAATCCTTGGCGTTGATATTTCGAGTGACGTTCAGTTTCGTGGTAATTTGGAAGGTAAAGCTAAATTAGCTTCGAAAAAGCTGGGTGTGCTTAATAGAGCGGGTCAGTATTTTACGCCGGCCCACCGTTTACAACTGTATAAAGCACAGGTCAGGCCGCATATTATGGAATACTGCTCCCATCTCTGGGCTGGAGCACCCCAATACCAACTCCTTCCAATTGACCGCATTCAACGCAGAGCTGCTCGAGTTGTCGACGACGTGGTTATTTCAGGACGGCTCGATCCACTGGCTCTTCGGAGAGACGTTGCGTCTCTCTGTATATTGTACCGTATATATCATGGGGAGTGTTCTAAGGAATTGTTCGGCTTGACCCTGCCGCTGGTTTCCTTCACCGCACTACTCGCAATCGACTGTCATTCCATCCACATCACCTTGATGGATGGCGGTCTACTACTGTGCGTTTTTCACGAAACTTTTGCCTCGAACTACAGTGTTGTGGAACCAGCTCTCGGCGGCGGTATTTCCGGACCGTTACGACTTAGGGTTCTTCAAGAAACGAGCCTATTCCTTCCTTAAAGGCCGGCAACGCGCCTGCGATTCCTCTGGTTTTGCCATTTTTCCATCAGGTGACCCGCTTGCTCGTTTGCCTCCTACTGCTATTAAAAAAAAAGAGATACAAACTTTACTTTAACTTTACCCCTTTATAATATTAGTAGACAAAGTTGACTGTCAGACAGTTTGAGGGCCATCCTTAGTCTAACTGGCCGGTCGCCTTCCAGTCCGTGCGACAAAAAAATAATAACTTTCCTCTCTCAGCCACACGTCGAGTGACTTACCGACCGTTTGGTTTTTTAGGCTGCCCCGTGCACGATAAAATATTTTTTGTGGCAGTAGCACAGCTAGTGATGCGATAGTGTCGAAAACAAAAGTTACATCGGTATTTGTTTAATGCGGTACAAGTTATGTTTTCTATAATTCAAAATATTGTAATGTGAGACAACAAATCTTTGATCACTTATTATGATGTTGATAATATGGGGTATAAAAAGCTCCTGTTTTTCTTGCACCGGATACAATCTCAGTATAAACCAAACTATATTGATAGTTTTGCAACATTTTAGTGAAAAATGTCGAGCTCATTTAAATTAAGTAACTATTTTTATTTTAGCAATCAGTTGTACTGTACGTAGACACAATTAGAAATTTAAAACTGCGTTGGTTACTGTAACTTTTCTTACTTAACGTTTATTAAACATAAAGTATGGTTTATCACAATTATTTGTATCTATATCGAATCTTTAAAAAAATGCAACTGATATCGTAATTATGCACTAAATCAAACTGACATTTTATTGTTGATTTTATTTAATAATGTTTTTTCTAACTCCCCATGTTTTGTTGTCCATGTAGGATGTACTGGACCCACTAGTGGGACATTTATAGGGTTACGATGTTGATGATGATAATGATTTTTCAAACTTAGATGTAACAGCACTGGTCATGGACGGTATTTGGTAATATTTGTGTACGTAACACAAATATATATATATATATATATATATATATATATATATATATATATATATATATATATATATCTATCTCTAGGGTAAGGTGCAGCTTGACTATCATTACACCGAGCTTCAATTTATAGGTTTTTATTGTAGTATCTAAAATAAACATTATATATATTTAGTATCGATATCGTTTTTCGTGGCAACACTCCAAGCACTATTCTATCTTGTTCTTTTTGTGGTAGGTAATATGGCATTGTGTACGGAAAGAGACAGGTTACGAGTCAGAATTAAAGTGTGAGTGAGACAAAGCTATAGCTTAGGAAGAAAGGAAAAGACGTAGCTCATTTTCCATTCTATTAAAATACAATAGAACATTTTCTTATAATTTACTTTGGCTCTTGATTTTTAATGATGTTTGTAAAGCCTTCAACAAATTTAGGTATTAAAAATATGTAAGATTATTATCGTCGTCATCAGCTTGTAAACGACCCACTACGCTGGCCCAACATGGGTCGTTAGTCCATATTTATGAAATGGTTGATTATTTACTTATATTATTACCAGATTTGATAATAATACCTACAAGAAAACAATTATGTACGGTCGGGGTCACCGTCGCTTTACCAGTTTGCAGAAGATTTCGTATGAAGCGCACCGCCCGCCCGGGTACTGCCCGTACCAAATAGACGACGCGGTGGGTGTGCAAGGGATTTTGACCTTTAGACTGGTAAAGAAACGGAAACCTCGAAGTACCTTCTGGCTTCATTAAATTCTGTACACATACTTATATCAATGAAGTAACAAAAAAAATCTTAACTTGGGCTAGATCACAAATTGTGTGAGAGTTCGAAAGTCCTTAAACCCTTTAAACAGTTATTACAAAACAAAACATAAATTCCACAAATGCAATTCTTATTTGACCAGTTACTATTTTATGAAATGTAGTAAGTTTAACTACCTATCCTATAATAGGTATGTCGTAAAAACCTCAACTTAACGCGAACCATAATTAGTTATTGGATAGAAAGATGTACTATAGTTACTTGTAGTTACAGTACGACATGCCACTAACTTTTTGATATAAAGATTTAATCTTCAACATAAAATTTTACGTTTAATAGGTAGCTCCTATAAGGTTTCGCTATTTTAAACGAAATACATTATTATATAAAATAGTTATTAACGAAATGTCGATAACTTACTATAAAATTATATCTGTATGATGACGAGCCATCGGTTCCATATAATGTTATGTTATGTATCATATCTACCCTGTCTCTGGTCATCGTTGCCCGACCAGTTAGGGCGCAGTAATCAACAAATCCACTTTAATAAAACATTTGATCCCTACTGTTAAAAAATTGCAGATATTTTCATTTTTTTTGTTAGTGAAACCGGGTGGGTTCATTTATTCTGCAATATCTACCGATTTAGAGGACCTACAAGCATAAAAGTGAATTCGTTCGACAGCTGAAAGACTAGGCAACAAATTGACACAAAAAAAATATCAAAAGCACCCATTAAAATCTTTAAAAACACTTGAAACGTAAAAAGTAAAAAAAATTATGCTTTTTTATATTTTTCAATGTTACAAAATAACTAGAGCGTGAACATACTTTTTTACATTTTTTATATGCACTAAGTTATTACCTAAAAACTGATGTTAAAACCTTAGCTTTAAGTCAACTAGTCTAGTCGTTATGATTAATTGAATATGAGTCTATCAAAAGCGAATTCATGGTGTCCCTACTTTGAATGGGAGCTTTTGATAATCTTTTTGATGTCAACTTATTGCCTGCCCTCTTTTAGCTGCCGAACGAATTCACTTTTATGCTTATAGGTCCTCTACATCCGTAGATATTGCAGAATAAATAGACTCACTAACAACAAAAATTAAAATATCTACAATTTTTTAACAGTAGGGACAAAATGTTTTAATACAGTGGATTTGTCGTACGGGTTTGTCAGAGACTAGACAATGAGGACCGCAAAAGCAGTTCTCTGCCATAGTCTACTTTTCACCAAATAGCGACTGCACATGACGTGCTTAGCGTGACAGTTGGTGAGCCCATATCCGCTCTATGCAGTTGGGTGTAAGTATGTGCAGTCTTTAATCCGTTAGTAGCCTTTTACGACACCCAAGCGAAGAGAGGGGTTGGTAGTATTGTTTCACCGGTACATGATACGGCTATAAACAAATTATTCACAAAAAATTAAAAACAAATTTAAGTGACTCTAGGTTTACTTCACTTTTTACTATTTCTTGAGAGAAAGCCACAAAAAAAAACTCTAGATATTATAATGTGTAAGAATTGTGAAAAATTGGCTATTTGACAGTTGTAACAATAAAATATGAAATATGTCGGAAATGATAGTTTATGATTTAACGATAATTATCCAATAGTTTTTTTATTAAGGTAATTTGTAAATATTTTATTTTTACAAAATAAATTTGCGATTTTTTATCTGTGGATTACAAGACCCGAAACACGGGCGGCAAGGGGCGGCCATGATTGAGCTTCATGTGACGTCACATTTCACAAAATTAACAAAAAACTGCCTGGCAGGATTCAAGATTAGGTTGCTATATTTATTGAAATGTGACGTCACAGAGCAAAATGTCACGTGACCTACCGTTTTTGCACGAAATTTTTCATCATATAAAAGGTTTTTTCGAGAAAGAAAATATTGTACGGGGTATAAAATAAGCGTTGGTAATTTTTTAATTTTTTTTTCGAAACTGTCAAGTAGACAATTTGTTTATAAACACTTTATCGAATTCGGCCCTAGTCTTGATGGGCTAAAATAACTTGGTAAGATTGAGCGTTTCTTTCCTCCTTTTCTGTTACAGTGTCAGAGGATGTAGTTCAAATTATATTCACCTTTTCTTTGAGAATTTGTATTTCTACATCACAACACAATTCGATTGTCACCATAAGACTTTGCTTTGATGCTATACAAAATCTTATTTATACACGGGAAAATCACTATCATGAATAAATACACTTACCACCACATAACATGCGAATTGAACTAATAGTATTGTGCTGTTGGGTGTATGTGCAGTATTTAGTCCGTTAGTCGCCTTTTACGACACCCAAGGGAAGAGAGGGGGTGGTAGTATTCTTTCACCGCTACGCAACACGGTTATGTGATGATGTAGGATATAATAAAATTAAACGAGTATGATGATGATGACTAAATTATTGTTGAAAATTACTACCACCCCCTTTCTTCCTTGGATGTCGTAATCTACATCCAAGAACTACTATACTATACTATAGAACTAAAGACTGCACATACACTAAACAGGCAAACAGCGTAGAGCGGCGATGGGCTCACCACCTGTCACGCTGAGCACATTTGCAAATTGCAGTTGCTATTTGGTGAAAAGTGGACTATGGTAGAGAACTGCTCTTGCTGTTCTCATTGCCTAGTCTCTGAGTAACCCTTCGGGGATAATAGTCGTGATCATAATGTATGTATGCATTTAAGTATTTATATTATTTTAAAATTTAACTGCACTGGGCACTTTTCTCCTTCCCCCTCCTACATGGACACAGCACACACTGCACATGGGGAGATTGGACCACAACCTACCCTGCTAGCCCAAAGCGAGTTACTGCCAACTTACGACGAAATCATTACATACATACATAGGTATATACATACATAGGTATATACATACATTCGAGATTTTGTCCCTTTTGGGGAAAAGGAAGAAAATCCCAAACGCAAGCGTCAGTGGGTTGTTATCAAATAAAACCATAAAATGTTTTACAGCTAGGCAGTATATTGTCAAAGAACACACACTAAAATTTTGTCCAACAACAATAAAATAAAATTATATATTTTATTTTACTCTTATTATTTTAAAGAGGGGGTTAGTCACAATATTTCCTTATATTAGGTTAGGTACTAATCATCTACGTTACTCCTTTTAATTTATTGAGCCGAAAATAACAAAAAAAACTATCAGTCGAAATTGACCCTAGGGTCAATCTCAAATGAAAGTCCAACTAACTTTCTATTACTTTTGCCAACTATAATTTACTGTTTAAAGTACTCTAAACCTTATTACCAAGCTATACCTCCCCCTAAAACACAATAAATTCCTAAGAGTCAGAAGTGACCAAGCGGGTCGGTGATAATTTTAATTTCAAATAAATTTTATAATACTGTTCCTACTACTACCTAGCCAGCCAGCTAATATTTCAGTGGTACGAGCTATGGTCGTGGGGGGTTGGGATAAAAGCCGTACCGTTCGGAGTATGAAGTTGAAATTAAAATTAAATTACTCCGTCTATAAAAATATTAAATTAAATATTCTAATCCGTTTAACCGTATCAAAACTAAAAACACGTTTAAAGCCAATACACTAGAGAACCGTGGGGTTACACCGATATAAAATTAATATTAAAGGGCGCCAGAATCTAAATGTAGACCCGAATCTGGAGACGATATCACCATACAACTTCACCCAGGTCGAACTCGCAGATCCTCAAATGTTTCACAACTTCCCCAACGCTGGGGGTCGTTGGATGTAAAAAAAAAAAGGAATAATGGTTAAGGTGTCGAAACCTTAATTTTAAAAAATGTTACCAAATAAAAACAAGTATCCCAGTGGGCTGGGTAACAAAAAAAAACTGTCAGCGCCTGCTCATCCGCTAGGCGGCGACAGCTCGACTGGCAGCAGGTGGCCGCTGGTACCCCGAGGAAGCAGGTCTCGCGTCCAGGCTTTAGGGCCCAGCTGTAAATCCTGGCGGCGAGACGGGCCTCTCGAAGCATGCGCTGGGAGATTTTAACTGTGCGCGTGGCTGCCAGCGACCGGAACTTCGTTTCGGGCACGGATCCCTTAGTGAATTGATCTCAACACATCACACCACGTCACGCCAGAGATTGAAATCGTTTCGACGTCATCAGACCCGGCTGCTTTCCTTCGCCGGAAGTCTTATAAATCGAAGGCCAGCTTATGACTTCAACTCGTAAAGTGGGGTATTCTCTAACAACGCAGTTCCTTTAGAATTTTTTCTTCAAACTATCAAAACGTCAAATATGACGTCTGTCACAACTCGCCCTTTGCTAACAGAATTTGCCAACAATTACAAAACCTAGAAAAAAAATTAACGTTTAGTAATGTGAAATGACTTTTTCTTTAATTTAAAATTAAGTTTTGTGATATTTAACTCACTAATTACCCTATCTTAATATTAAGGAGTATTAGTTTTCTCTCTGGTAACCCCTACGGGCAGAGACAATATCCATATAAAAAATATTTCTCCCGTTCGAATGTTCTAGATAAAAGTCCTTATAAAAAAAATAGTTCTATTTCCGGATTTGCTTGAATTACATTTAATTACTCAAATTAATTATTATACATATTAATTTATTATGTAATTTATTATTGGAACTGTTTCGGCTATTTTTAGAATTGCATCTTTTATGTGAAACTTAAAAGCTGACAGCCACTTCGCCCCGCTACCGCTAGGCGTCGCTACGGTGGCTGTCATTTTGTCTATGGTGTTATGTCAAATACAAAACGTAAACAATCTTTATTTTCTTTCAAATCTAACGCAAAGTCTTGCTAAAACTAAAGAAGAAATAGAAATGTGTATTAATTGAAAATGCAAGAAAAGTGTGTCTTGTAATGTGTCAGCCAAGGCTCCATGTATTTAATGTGAAGAAAAAATGGATTATAGTCTAACAAGCCACAATGATTACTATTTTTGGAAACCCGATCATTCAAAAACAATGATTTCAGGTAAGTACTATTCAACCATTGCAAACCCCTTTTGTAGATTAGTAAAGGCAGACAGGGCCCTGAATTTACAACGTAACAATAGGTTAGGTATATACATACATATAATCACGACTATTATCCCCGAAGGGTTAGTCAGAGACCAGGCAATGAGGACAGCAAAAGCAGTTTTCTGCCATAGTCCACTTTTAACCAAATGGCGACTGCACATGTGCTCAGCGCGACAGGTGGTGAGCCCATCGCCACTCCATGCTGTTAGAAGTAAGTGCAATCTTTAGTCCGTTAGTTGCCTTTAAGGGCACCCAAGGGAAGAGAGGAGGTGGTAGTCTTAGAATAATAACGTATAGAAAGATAGTCTTCATACAAGCGCTCTATCAAAAGTGAAGTAAGCATTGGGTGCACATTCACATGTGCACAAGTAGTTCAAGACCGCCTGGCTCGCGTTATTATCACCCAACCCTAAATTAAAAATAATTACATAAATTTTAATAATTTAATAATATAAATTTTATTTCGATATATTGTGAATTCGTAAGTTTTAAGTTTTAAATTTATAATGTTGACATGAGTTTGAATTTGGTATTTTTAATTTTTAGTTTTAAATTTATAATGTTGACATGAATTTAAATTTGGTATTTTTAATTTTTATTATCATTTGTATTTTGTTTCCAATTTTATATTTTTATTTCATTTGTGATTGTAAAACCGTATTGTAATTTCAATATTTTATTCTGAATCCGTGACATATTTTACTAACATAGTTTTAAGAAAAATTTTGTAACTAACACATTATGGGTTGGCACCCGCAATAAATAATTATCTATCTAGCTCCAAAAAGTGCTTCAAAATAGGCGCGCGGACTTACCTTCTATGTTATTATTCTAAGGTGGTAGTATTCTTTCACTGTTACGCGACATGGATAACTCACGAACAAAATTCAAATCACGAATCAAATGTTATACAATGTCAGTACTACTAATGAAATAATCCTTACGTAAATCCAACTACATATACTTAAAGCGAGCACTTTAAATAATGCAACGAAAGGCACAATATAACATTCACCTTTAGAACCACAATGTAATTTTAGATAACGTCTGGAAATCCAGTTTAGTTAAATCACGCCGCGTATTCGCACTGGGAGGAACCTATTCATAATCTTACAATAATCTGCGTCTATAAATCTGTTACGTGAATATTTATGCCAGTATCACCAACAAAACGCTTTTCGGGAGCTATTTTTGAATTACACCAAATATTTATTATTATAAGTGCTAACCGTGACTACCACCACCCCCTCTCATCCCTTGGGTTTTGTAAAAGGCGATTAATGGACTAAAGACTGCACATTATCCAAAAGTAAAGATCGGCGATAGACTGACTACCTGTCACGCCGAGCACATTGCAGTCCCTATTTCGTGAAAAGTGGACTATGGTAGGAAGTCCTCTACTGCTTTTGCTGTCCTCTTTGTCTAGTCTCCAACTAACCCTTTGGGGATAATAGTCGTGTCATATATGTATGTATGTTATTTAAAGTATAATTACAATTTAGGTCTAACAATAAGAATCAGTCTGTAGCAACTACATTTTATATTTTAAAGACTTTCTACTGCTACATAAAACATGATTATATCAGAAAACAACAAATCAGATTTGAAATTACATAAAGAAAGAGTAATCTTATTTTTGATTACAGTAGTAATTTTCTTTGCAAGCTACGAGTATGTTCTATCATCTACTTACCTAGGTTTTAGGAACGTAGTTTCTATAATTTTGAGTTATTAATAAACACAGATTTCGTTACTTATACATTTATATTATTAACAGCAAACATTGTTCTTTACTGAAATTACGATCGTGAAAGTTAAGCCATTTTCCCAATGTCGTCTCTTTAGACGGGTGACCGAATATCATTATGTTCAAATCTTTCGTGCTTCGGAAAACACATTTAGTTGCTAGTATCGGTTTTTGTGGTCGATGATAGTCGTCGCACCACCTGTCACGCTGAGCACATGTGCAGTCGCTATTTGGTGAAAAGTAGACTATAACAGAGGACTGATTTTGAGGTCCTCATTGCCTAGTCTCTGACTAACCCTTCGGGGATAATAGTCGTGACTATATGTATGTATCTATGTTCTCCATCAATGTTTTCCAGCAATGGAACTTTTCAACATCATCAGCCGAAAGACGACCACTGCTATTCGTCTGTTTCGGTCTTGTGCTGCTCGAATGGAATATTTCTATATTAAAAAAATACTGTTTTTCGAAAAAAACACAGCATTATATTACGGCTGTCACAACAATCGGAAAAACCAATTAAGTTCTAATTTTGGAAAATCTGACTTTAATAGGTACGATTTTGTCCCAAAACTTTGTTACACTAGCACATTATTGAATTCAAATTATCTTATTCTCAATAGCTTCACACTTGACAGCTCAACTCTTAACATTCAGGAAGACAATATAGAATTATGTACATAAATTATGAAGAATAAATTAATACCTACACTTATCTCCATCGAGAAACGTTATTGTTGTCTACTGATTGCCAGCGATGTAATATTAAGTTTCTGTAATTTTATTTCATTTCAATTTTAATTAAAAACCTATATGATACACTATTAAGTCTAGCTCAAGAAATAGCCTGTTACAATTCATTACAAACCTATACGTATATAGGACACGACTAGGGTAACCATGAAAACATTTAAATCTATAAGACAACCAGAGACCCTACCAAAAGTGTCGATACCGATAATGTTTATGCCCCCTCCTCAGGGTCATGCCATGACTCATGGTTCACCGGATTCGGGATCCTTCAGATTTAGGTTGTATGTGCAACGCGCGTGGCTGTTAGACCAATGCATACAATAACATTCGTTGCATTATGCTTCGCAAAGTCTTGCCTCTCAAAGTCGGTTTCCGTCTTATGGGTCGAGGGCAACTGCTAGCTTAGCGCAGCACGGGGCCGGCTTATGTGGCGTGTACAAAGGGAGGCCTACACCCAGTATTGGGTACCTACTGGCTGTTGATGATGATGATGGAATATGAAAAAGTGGCAACCCCTACTGCTGGAAATAGGCCTCCATCATTAAAATCTAGTTATCGTTACAAATTATGGCTTAATTACCACGATCGCCAAATACGAACTTGTGATCACAAACCCGGGCTATGCATCGATAAATTCGAAAACACACATTACCCAATCTGGGCATAAAAGCTCCGAAGACACCAAAGCGATAAAATTAAATTATTTTTATTTAAAATTTTCATTTCATTTTAATTATATGAAAAGTGCAGCAGCAGCACGCATTGGGCCGGCTCGCCCGGCGTAATACCACCCTCTCACTAATATCCAAATAAGTAATAGTGAAATAATAGCACTTGGTGCTGTTGTGTTTCGTCCGGCCAGCGAGGGTTCCGGAGGCCCTTCCCCCCTCACAATAAAACTCCTATTCCTTCCTAAAACCTATTCCTTCCTTAAAGGCCGGCAACGCATCTGAGATTCCTTTGGTGTTGCGGGTGTCCATGGGCGGCGGAGATTACTCTCCATCCCGTCCCGTCCGTGTGACCCGTCTGGTCCTTTGCCTCCTTCCATTATGATAAAAAAGTATAAGCTCATTGAAATTTTCCTATATGCGGTTCATAACGCCTTGTCACATCACGCAAGCTGCAGCGCAGGCGGTCCGCGCTATAAAGGGAACGGAACTGGTTCTGCGCCTGAACCCCCGTGCAACCTGAGGCTGGGTGCACCGGCATGCTCGAACCGTATTGGCCGTTTAACACTAAATAAATATTTATTTATTCATTTATTTTCAGGCTACAAAGTTAACCTTATTTATTTATACATAAATACCTTATAAACTTACATACAACAACTGGCTCTTCGGTCAGAAGTCCTCCTTCAAAATATTATTGTCATTTCGAGCTTGGCTGTCGAGACTTGGACCACAAATGTCTTAAAGCTGACATTGTGTCGTGACTCCAGTGGCTCCACCTTTAGTATTATAATCATCATCATCATCAGCCAGAGGACGTCCACTGCTGGACAAAGACCAAGGATCTCCACCACGACCGGTCTTGTGCTGCTCGCATCCAGCGGCTACCCGCGACCTTCACCAAATCGTCGGACCACCTTGTTGGAAGCCTGCCCACACTGCGTCTACCGGTGCGCGGTCGCCACTCGAAAACCGTTCTGCCCCAACGGCCATCGGCTTTACGGGCGATGTGCCCTGCCCATTGCCACTTGAGCTTGGCGACTCTTTGGCTTATGTCAGTTACTTTAGTTTTTCTAAGAATCTCCTCATTTCTTATTCGATCACGTAGAGAAACCCCGAGCATAGCCCTCTCCATTGCTCTTTGCTTGACTTTGAGCATGCCTTATTAGGCCCATAGTGAGCGACCACGTTTCGGTACCGTGTATCATCATTGGCAACACACACTGGTCGAAGACTTTTGTCTTGTATTTTAATATGTGTGCTTATTATTTAAATAATACTACCAACCTATTTCTCCTATAGGTGTCGTAGAAGCCGACTGACTAACTACATAAGTATGTAGTAGTTACATACAAAATTTATGCAGTTAAATATATATATAACTGCATAAATTACGATGGGCTCACCACCTATCACGCTGGGCACATGTGCAGTAATTATTTGGTAAAACTTGGATTGTGGCGCAGTACACTGCTTTTTCAGTTCTTATTGCCTATTCTCTGACTAACCCTTCGGGTTCGGGTATTTTTTCTTGCTTTTTAGTATTTCTGTCACCAATAAGCAGTGTGAAATATACTAGACCCAGTAAAATAACAAAGCATAGAAGCATACAAGATAACTGAACAGAACAGCTTCTGGGTTGACAGCAGCCATGTCCATGGGCAGCGGTGGCCGCGCACTATCAGATGGGCCGTATCATACTATAAAAAAATTAAAAATAATAACACTGCACAACACAGAGAATAAAATTTTCTTTTCTATTACGACTTAAGTGAAATTCATTCATCCGGCGGCGCCGCCTAGGCGCCCGATGAATTTCACTTAGACTTAAATTCCAACTCGAATGCACTTCTCGGCTGCACCATTACCATGGCGATCGGTCAATAACCATAGAAGCTACATCCCTTTTATTATATAAAAGCTACATCCTTTTTATTATTTAGAAGCTACATCCCTTTTATTATATAGAAGCTACATCCCTTTTATTATATAGAAGTTGCATCCCTTTTATTATATCGTAGAAATATGGGTGTTGCGTATACGCAATTCCCATTTTTTTACAATTCCTAATTTAAAGGACCACCTACACAATTATTAAATTCACACACATAATTATTAGCGATTTGCAAAATTTTTTCGCCATTTTGTAGCTATACTAATACCCTAGGACCTCTTTGTTTCATTTTTTCTTTAGTCTGTTTTTTTTCCGAAATATTTACAATTCAGTAAGTAAACAAACACCCTTCCCCAAAAAACCCTTTAAATGTAAAATATTAAATGTAAAGATTTTTTTACATTTTACAAAATTCAAACGCTCACACGATGATAAATTCCTCAGCTCTTGGTACTAATCCCATCTCGATCCTTTTAAAATCCTCCCTCGGAGCTATGGCCAAAAATACGTCTCAGGCGATTTGCATCTGATAACCTTTTCAATGGTAAAACAAGCAGTAGCTTTCCAGGAGATCAAAGGCATCCTAGAAATCATTGATTATTGATTGGTGCATCTTTTTTACTGGTTCTACAGAACATTTTATTGCTAATGCATGGGATTTAATTCCATTTCGTAAATGTAGCGTGTAAGCAAAATACTCATAATGTGCCAATACAGAGCGGACTGGCTATATAGATTATTGGAAGTTTTCTGTGGAAAGTAAGTATTAAAGTTTGTAATAAGTTCAATGTGTTCAATGTAATTAAGGTTGTATTGTTGCCACTCTTGCGTTAACAAAATTTATTTATTTATTTTTAAACGAGAACGCAAAATCACAAGGGTAGACAAACTTCCCGTCCTGATGCCAAATCTCAACTCTGAATTTAACTTTAATGTACTGCAATACATAACATCTTGTCGTAGCAAATAGTGCTAAGAAAACACAACAAACAACAGCAAAAAGTCGGCAAATGGTTATCTAGCCTAAAAATAAGCCTTATCAAGTACACCTGTTCTCACGAAACTTACTCGATACTTCTATATCTTAGATAAATTACATCGGTTTTCGTGATCATTTATCTATTAATTATAAATATGCAAATGTTGTAGTGTTACAGTTACACACTAATTATTTACATAGTAAAAAAGTAAATAGTTCTCAGAATTTTATTTTGGAGATAATCTTTAGAGAATATTTAATTGAAAAAAAAGTCATAGTACTTTTTACCAAGCAAGAAATATTGCAAGATAAATGCATTCTTCCATTTTATTTTGACGCCGACGAACAAGTGATTGTAAGAATAGTTTATGAGAATAAATGATGCAAAATGTGCCAGGATTATACGGTTTCTGCCGTTAATTCCCTTAAAGGGAATGGGTTGTTGAAAGTTCTAATGATCAGTTTGACAAAGTATACTCATCATCATCACCAGGTAGAGAGTCCATATAGAGAGATCGGGCCATCATCGTGTGGGTTTTAACGGAGGAAATGATACGTGGTTTTAACAACTGTTATCGCGACCATTAAAATTAATTCTGATCAAAACAAAAAACTGGCGATAAATCTAAAAATCCAAAACAAAAGTGGCCCCGTTGAAATTCAGATTTCGAATTTCCAAAATGGCGAGCGGACACTATCGCGTCGTATCGCTCGGACCCGAAATGAGAGTTCGCGTGTCACTCCGCAGTAATCGTATCTTCGGGGCCGATAAAAGGGTCCCTGCACCGTTTTAATTAGGCTATAGAATGTATCGGGTGGCCGGCAGTTGTAGGGTTGACGGCTCTGCAAGGATATGTTAATAAGTCTATATATTTTTTATTGTACCTATACCTATACCTAAATTTTTTATTAAAAATTAGAAACACGCTATTTTAATTTGTAAACGAAGCCTTTCAGTGTAGCCATTGTTTCATCATCTTTAAAAAGCCTAGAAACAAATATTGTGGGTTGTGCATTCATTATAGTATTACGGTTTATCGTTCATCATTATAATAATTTTATAATAATGTTTTTTAAGCTACTCGCACCTTAGGGCCTACTCTCTTTCTCCGAATCGAAATTTCGGCCTATTTTCGTTTGCTATTTACAAGGGTTTCCATTCCTTCCCAAATTTTATTCATACTAAATAGGTTTGGTATTTAGATTACTAATTTTTATAAAATTGTTTGAAACTTCGAAAATAATGGAAAGCGCTATAAATAGCATACGAAAATCGGCCGAAATTTCGATTCGGAGAAAGAGAGTAGGCCCACTTCTGTTTGTGCCGTAAACTGAAATAAAATCATAGAAATACACCAATTATATTCGTTTAGTTGCAAAAGTGTTCTACAATAACTTTAAGTTTTCGAAAATAACGTATAAAATATTATGATTCTTTAAAACAGTCACGACTTAACAAAATATTTTATTTAAATATTTAAAAAAAAAAATCGGTTCTAAGATGCAAATTCTAAGAGGTTAGATGAGACACTGTTGCTATAAAAACATAAAGTTAAAAGCGTTGATAAAAATTTCGACAGGTCTAACCAATACCTTGGTGGACTGGCCAACGCAGCCGCCCGGATTGCGGAGGACGTGGGTTCGATTCCCACCTGAGGTAGTGATTTATTTCAACCTTTCATTATCTTCAAGTTTAAATGAGCGTTATTAACTCTAAAAATCAACTTATTAAAGTTATGAACTTTATGTAACTATATTATTAACATAATATATTTAATGTTTTTAGCTGGATACAGCGAGCGGCAGCCCTCGCAGGCTGCAGTGAGGTACGTAACCGCTTGCGATCCGCCGCGAGAGTGGCCGGTGCCGTTCGGCTAATGCGTACCTACGTTGAGCGGTGGGGCTACGCAAACTGCGGCGTACTCTAATTTGCTAAATAATAATATTTTTAGAATTAAAAAATAGAATTATGTCCTAGTGGGCCTTCTGACAAGATGGCGACCAGCTTTTACCTATTTCTGTCGTAAACCTGCAATATTTTGAACCTCTCGCAGACTGCATCGAACGTGGTAAGTAAATAAATTTGTCTAGGTACCTAAATTAAAAGGTGAGGCTACGTAAGTTGTGGCGTGTTATGTTCCAGTATTTTCAAAAAATAAATATAATACCTTTAAATTAATCAGGTATTTGATAAAAAAGGTTCTTCATGCATAAATAGATCACTCACCGTTAGCGGATCGTAGCATCGATCGCTGCTACTGGAAGTACGAAGAATCTCCTTGACGTGACAGCGTGGAGACGCTGCCGATACCATGGGAACCTCGAAGCTTAAAATATTCCACCATTATTTCACATTTATATTCAGCAAAAGAATCACAAACACAAATTTTAGAAAATGAAACAAATTTTCAAAAAATACTTGACGGGAAAGCAAACATTCTCGTTAAGAAATCGCTAACATAAGGAATGGTATTTCCTTATGTAAGGTGGTCGCCAACCATTTTTGTCAAAAAATCCTAATTCTATTTATCAACCAAATTAGTAATATGGTACAAATTATTTTTAAATTATTTCTTTAGGATTTTCCGTAATATTTTTCTCCATAAACCACCTATGTATTAAAAAGAACAAAACAAAACAACAAATTCAAATTGTTGAAGCCGTTTTTGAGTATACTCTATACTATCTAACTGCAATTATTGATTTTTATATAATATAACGCCGCGTCGCGTAGCGGCTCATTAAAAAATACTACCACCCCCTCTTTTCCCTTGGCTGTCGTAAAAAGCGACTAACGGACTAAAGATTACACATACATCCAACAGCAAGGAGCGACGATGGGGTCACCACCTGTCAAGCTGCGCACATGTGCAGTCGCAATTTTGTGAAAAGTGGACTATGCCAGAGAACTGGCTTTGCGGTCCTCATTGCCTAGTCTCTGTCTAACCCTTTTTGGATAATAGTCGTGATAATATGTTTCTATTCTAGAACAGAATAGAATAGAATAGAATTTCTCATTTGCTTAGACTGTGTAACAAGTTCATAAAAAATAAAATAGTATCAACAGTTTGCCCATGATCGGGCATGCAATGTACACAAATAAATATTATTAACATGAATACTATCAAAATTGATCATGAATTTAACAATTAATTCGTCTTGAAACCAAAGTATTAATTACGTGTATAGAAAACGTTGCTAATATATAGATTTTTTGAGCACCGCATTATTTTGTGTAAAATAATCTAGGTTCGCAGTCAACACAGTCTAACTACGACTGCACGCCTTCGGCGGACAATGCGACCAGCTACGAGAGATCTTGGGATAACGAAGCGGACTACGATAGTCACTCGCGATTCGGTTGCCTAGGAACTAGCTCACATAGGTAGGTAAGTATCGCACGGATATATTTAGCAATTAGTTTTTGCGGCATCGCTCGTATTAAGTAGATTTTGTCAATCAATTCTCTGTGTTAACGATACAGTAAAAATATAACAATAATATGCAGATTTCAATCATTTGTCATAAAAACATTTCTGCAAAGTTAGAAGCAAATCATTAAAATTATTTTTCAGCGGACTAGCTCGTAAAGTGGCTCTTATTACACCGATTTCAGCATCGTAATGTAGCTTATTAGTGCGTTAATGTAGTTTAAAAATAGAATCTTGACCAGAGCGAGGAAATAATAGCATTCGTTCCACTAGGATTTTTTTTATATTTTTGTCTGTCAAATGACAATGTGCCTAAAAAACGAAAAAGTCTTTAGTCGTAGAATAATCATGAATAAAGACTCGACTTATTATTGTTTACATATAAATCAACAACTTTTTTGAGATATTTATTTAAAGTTTGTGGTAATATTAGTAGGTAATCATTTGAATCTATGGACCACGTCCACACAGTCCACGCTTCAGCAAGAAACAACTGCACAGTCTGCACATGTGCATAGGTGGTGAGCCTTTAGCCCGTTAGCCGCTTTTACGACACCCAAAGGAAGAGATGGAAAGACTTCCTACCTTTTACCTACATTATATTTTGTCGATTCATAGAGCGGCTTCATGTTCAATACTTATTACTTTTAAAGTTTAAAAATAAATATGTCTAGTTCTAGTAATGAAGAACTAAATTTACTACACCGCCGGGAATATTAAGTGAAGCACAAAATGTTATTGACAGCCTATTACCATCAAGTCCAAAGAAAAATATGTGTTGGCTTACTAAAGATTAATACACTAGAAAAACAACAAAAACACGCAGTCATTTTCAAAAAATGTGTTTTTCTCACAAGTGTGTTTATAAACGTCGTATATAACACGTCAGCATTGGTAATTACAATCCTCGGCTCCATTAATATTCATAATCCGCCTCGATTTTGGTGACCAACATAGCACACTTGTATCATAATGTACTATTTAACGTTTTATTTTTGCTAAAAACGAAGCCTTCAACCGTCTTCAAAGACCAATCTACCTCTATACCAAATTTCATCAAAATTGGTTTATTGGTTTAAATTGCAAAAACTCACTTTTGCATTTACAATATTAACTTAGGATAAGACCTATAGAAAAAATAGGGTTAAGCCCGATATTCGTTTTGTAGCGGCCGGTAGACAGCGGTCATGAGCGGTAGAGCTTTTAGTCTAGTGGTTTGACAACCCTCTCAGGCTAAAAGATTTGATTCCATTCCCTGTGGTACTCACTTGCTCGCTTAGGAGCTTCGGAACGAAAACCGATAATTAATTACATTTTGACCTTTTTTTAAATTTTGATGCCAATTGGTTGTTCTCGTACATAATGTATATGCTCTATGGTTAATGTAACCTGTTCGAAAACTGATAAATACGCTCTTAATCTGTCCGCGAAATACCCGGATCTAAACATAAACCGATAATTACATCAATCGTACTAAACAACTACGGCGATCCGAACAGATACCGATAAATCCCGAACATTTTCAACATCAAAAACCGACATATCCGACACCGATATATCCAGTTGGTTTGGTCAAAAAACGATATATCCATTTTCTTTTTTTTAATAACTCTTTTTTTGACGTGACAACGTCTTATAAATTGGTTTGCCGGGTGACACTTCAAGAAACTGCGTTACGCTCCGCTCACGTTATGCGCTCATAATGAGAGCGAGTGAGAGGCACGCGTCCCTTCCACTCGGGCATGGTTAGCCCGCCTAAGAGCGAGAGAGACAGACATAAAAAGTGAAAGGCACGCGTCCCTTCCATATTATTTCATCCTTCTTCCTACTATACGAATGAATATTCACATTAAAATTATTTTACCACTCAAAGTCGTTGTCACGTAAAACTTTCGCCCGTATACCGACTTTACAGGCAACCAATTTTTTTTTAATGCAGAATTCAGGTTCTCAAACAGTGATGCTAACACCAATAAATTGATAGATTTCGTTTAACTCTAAATTAGAAAACCATGAACTTGGCCATTGTTTTACATTTTTCCACAAAAAAACACAAATGTGATTTATCGGTTTTCGTTGCCCCTATTTGTACTCGACTTATTTGGTGATATGACCAGCACCAAGTGCTTTCAGTTCGTGGTCCTGAGCCATCTTCGTGTCATAGAAGGGATAGTACTGGGTTTTTTTATTTAGTAGGCCTCTCCTTTCCCCGTCCCGCTTTTTTCTCTGGGCGGCGGAGGTGGTGGAAAGTTCCACATAACCCTGGCCACGGTGTAAGGATTATTTATTATTTAAAAAATTGCATACTTGAAATGTTCCACAATACTTTGTTAAAAAGCTAGTACAATAATAAACGTAAATGAAATACAAAAAAAAATATTTAGGTTACGTTTGAGATTTTAAGAATGTCAGTAGGTAAAGTCTACGACGGGAGATCCTGCAATGAGATGTAACGGAGAGAAACTCAATGATGTGGTTTTCTTTTTTCCCCCTTTTTTACTACTTCAAAATATTGGAAAATGCCATAGAAGGCGTTGCGCAAACGTACACACTTTCTTTGACACGGGGTACCAATTTGTCTGGTAGTGGTAACTGCAAATCACGAAGATCGAAAAATGCTTCCCTAAGCAATATAGCATAATATTACAAAAAAACATCGTCATTATTTCCCTTATGACTGCCTCCACAGACACGCCATTAAGCGAATAAAAACTGTGAAACAAAAAATTGGTTGCCTGTAAAGTCGGTATACGGGCGAAAGTTTTACGTGACAACGACTTTGAGTGGTAAAATAATTTTAATGTGAATATTCATTCGTATAGTAGGAAGAAGGATGAAATAATAGTAACAATTTAAAACATTTATTTATACAAAGAATTATATTTAAAACATTAATTTATACAAAGAATCTCGCACTGAATTTCATATTAACAAAATTTTATTTTTACCTTTACACATACATACGTATTTATATACAAATATACATACAATAACTTGCAATACATTTGCGTACAATGAAACAGCGTTTACTACAACGAAGGGACGCGTGCCTTTCACTTTTTATGTCTGTCTCTCTCGCTCTTAGGCGGGCTAACCATGCCCGAGTGGAAGGGACGCGTGCCTCTCACTCGCTCTCATTGTGAGCGCATAACGTGAGCGGAGCGTAACGCAGTTTCTTGAAGTGTCACCCGGCAAACCAATTTATAAGACGTTGTCTTATTCGATTCGATTAACTAACTGTATAGTAGAGCCTACACTTTAAATCGTAAGCTCAATTTTATTTACGCCATTTATTTATTTACTCCATTATACCGTGTCTCGTAACCGTGATTGAATACTACCACCCTCTCTCTTCCCTTGGGTGTTAAAAGGCGACTAACGGACTAAAGACTACACATACATCCAACAGCATAGAGCGGCGATGGGCTCACCACCTGTCACGCTGAGCACATGTGCAGTCGCTATTTGGTGAAAAATGGACTACGGTAGAGGGCTGCTTTTGCTGTCCTCATTGCCTAGTCTCTGACTAACACTTAGGCGATAATAGTCGTGATTATAAAATATTTACCTATGTATTGTAGGTATGTACTCCATTATTGTTTTTTTTTGTGTATGGGACGTAGTTAATGTATGCAAATAGGCTTTTGCTATCATGCAAAGCGTATGCGCCATCTTGACAGACAGTTTCTTCCGAACACCTGCTGTATTTGTCGATGACTAGCTTCGCCCCGGGCATCGCTTACGCGTCGATGTACAGGTAACTAACGATCTATGTTATAGCTATATTACTAGCTAGTATTTATTTATTGTCGTAATTAAAGCATTCGATGAGACTTTTTTTTTGTTCGGATGTATACCTAAGGCCTAGTTTGACGTGAAGAAACTTATAAGCTAAAAGCTAGAGCTTGTAAGTGTGGATTCAACCGAACTGGAGCCCATGGACACCCGCAAAACCAGAGGAATCGCAGACGCGTTGCCGGCCTTTAAGGGAGGAATAGGTTTAAGGAAGGAATAGGAATTGGGAGGAGGGGGGGGAAAGGGCCTCCGGAACCCTCACTGGTCGGACGAAACACAACAGCACCAAGTGCCATTATTTCACGCCGAATATTAGTGAGAGGGTGGTATTACGCCGGGCGAGCCGGCCCAATGTGTGCTGCAGCGCAGCGTGGCTCTACCACTCATTTAGCACCACCCAGGGATCACGTGTAGGGTCTCAAGGGTAAACCTACGGACGCGAGCAACTTTGACCCCCAAAAAAAGACGTACACACGTTTCATAGTGTCGCATCTTCAGCTACGTAAGTACACTTAAATATTACTTAGGGAAAATAACATACTTAAAGTGGGTTTATCTTCTTGCTGTCACATAATAACTGCAATGTATATATTCGTTTTCTAAACTAACCCATAATATAACTATTTTTGTTGGTTTTTAAAGTATAATTAAATTGTTTAATTACGGCGGTGATAGAATCCAAATTTCATAATTTGATTCTAATAGCGACGCAGGGCGTTGTTAAATAATTTGAGAACATTTTGTAATTTAAGATGTATTATTATTAATTATCTAATTTAATTAGATTAATTTTTCTTGTTGATTCATAAGATTATTTTACTTGGTTAAATCAATTAACGCTATACGTTTTTCTTAGAGATTGTTTTTTTTATACTAAGCCCGGCAAATGACCCCACTCCACCTGATGTTAAGTGGAAATGAAGTCCAGGCGCGAGGACAACTGGTGCAGCGTAAGAGACGTAGCATCAGTCACCCTCACTCTGCCGGCCCACAAATTGCTTCTTCACGCCTCGTTTGAAGGACCCTATTGTAGTGTAGGTAGGTACAACTCGATCCAACGATAACCATTTTCTCTATTAGTATACAATAATATATTTTAAATAACCTTTTCTATCTAAATTAGTGACTAATTGATATTAAAAGCAAATGAATGACAATGACATCGAATTGAACTGTTTTCCATGGGTTAGATAATGTAGCTGATAATTATTAATTTTATTGATCGCTAATAGAATATTATAATCTTCATACTTGATTATATTACCGACTCACAGATGAAAAGATATTTAAGGTCAAATTTCAATACACAAAAACTTGAGAAAAAAACGGCCAAGTGCGAGTCGGACTTTCGTAATGAGGGTTCCGTACTGTTCTCTAAGATATATTTAACTTTTATCTATGCACCATTATAATAAGAACCAAGAACCTTCTTAAAATTTATTCAGTGTAGGGTCACGTTATATTGGCAGCTCAAAAATTGGAAATACTGATACATGAAAATTCTTAATTTTTAATTTTCGATGAAATCTTTCCAGATAATAATTACCTTCATACCAAATTTCAAGATTCCAGAAATACTGGATATACCATCTAAGTTTTAATTCCCTAACATTTAGTATGGAGACACGGTTTTTGTGTCACAGATTTTTTCCTATTAGATAGAAATTATTTTTTTCTAGACCGCAAGAAATAAAACTGTTATAAATACTCAATAAATACCACTTACTTCTATTTTTTATTTTATTTTATAGTATAGGGGAAGTAGCAATTTCTTAGGGGTCGGTAATAGAAATAGAAAAAACAGTAATAGAAATTAACCGCATTCCATAGGTCGGTAATAGAATCAACTACTCTTTCGGATTAAAATATTATATAATAATTATTTTGTAATTGAATACTGAATTTATATACTGAATTTCATAGCATACTTCATTAAGATTAATTATAAATTATAACATATTTCCTAACATAAGACTGCTAAAACTGGCGATAATAGGAGCATTTACGGTAATGAAGATACTCATAACGAAAATGAAAAGTCAATATATTAATAAATTGCCAAGAATGTTTGTTTGCGCATCACTTCAGAACGGCTGCACTTTATTTTTTTATACATAGATACATACAATCACGCCCGCTTTCCAGAGGTACCCCTCTGGGCAGAGACCACAGATTTCCATTTCTAATTAATTCTTTTTTGTTGTGTTTATAATTGTTAGGACAGCGGATGCAAGAACATTTTTGGAAATTTGTCACGGGGTACGGTTGTCCACGCGGGCGGAGATGCGGGCGGGTCGCTAGTATAATACAAAAAGTTAAAATCAAGTATAGCCTACATACTGTCACACTGTAATGCAAGGGTCTCTAACATTGAAATCAAGTATTCTCTACATTTTTTTTTATTTTTTTTTAATAAGATATTTACCTACACAAAAACGAAACATTAATAATAAAGAAAAACTAAAACTAAATAACTTAAAACCTAAAAATATCTTATAAAAAAAAATATCTTTAAGCTTACCGCTGCCGCGCGGCATAGTCCCCAAAGGGGCTGGCAGCGTTGCCCTTTTGTATGGCTAAACTGATACGTTGGGCATACTGCCAGCCTTTCGGTCGCCGGAGACCTCAAAAAGGCGCTTCGACAGATTTAATAATATCATATTATATCCTATTTTTATGGGATGCGGTGGCCGAGTGAGTAAGAGCTAAGCTCGTTATCCGTAGGTCCTGGGTTCAATACCGCGATCGAGTTAAGTTTGTTTCAAATTGGCTACTTGACAGTTTTCGAAAAAGTATTTTAAAAATTACATAGGCTTATTTTATACCCCGTAGAATATTTTCCTTCTCGAAAAGGCTTTATTTAATATTAAAAAAAAAAACATATTTTTCTTTATTAATTTCAAATTTCGTGTGATAACGGTTGGTCACGTGACATTTTGCTCTGTGACGTCACACTTCAATAAATATAGAAATTTATCTTGAAACCTGACAGATAGTTTTTGATAATTGTGTGAAGTGTGACGTCACATGAAGCCAATCATGGCCGCCTGTGTTTCGGGTCTGGTAATCCACAGATAAAAAATAAAATATGTTCTGGCCAACCTCCACCTGATTCGCCAACATCACCCAGGCTCATAGCGGGCCCATAGGCTACTCCCTGGGAGTGACACGAGCTGGAGGTTGCTGTGAACATGGGGCCATGGGGTGATGCACCCCGTAATATGTATTAAATTAATTGTGGGTCTGACCTGCGCTGCTGTACTATCCTGAACCAGTTGATCCCACGCTGCGTAGAAGGGGGCGCGCCTCCCAACTTCTTGTGCAGCGGCGTCTGCACCATCCCACGGCCGTCCCACGGCCAACTCCAGGCCTCAGGTGGCAGGTCAGAATTTACCCCCCAAATCACTATGCTGTCTCCCACGGACCAAGCTCAACGAATCAAGCATCCATGTCAACCGTACGTGGGGATCAACCAAGTAAGTGGGGGTTAACCCGCCGTACGTCTGGACTTTAGCTCACATGAGAAACAAGTTAATTCGACATTGAATATGCCGAAAAATTCAGTGTGTTCACCCCGCGCGCCATTCTAGAATCGCGATTTCGCTATATAATTTGTTATTCGAATTTCTTATGCGCTATATAAAAATCCAATCAGCCTTTTTTGGCGACTTTTATTACACCTTGTCTAAAATGCTACGAGGTAGGTACGGGCCCTATACAAATGTCCCATTGTTTTATAAGCCTGGGATACAATAGGGGTCAAATGTCCTGCGACTGCGACACGTGTTGCCAACGACGACATCGAGTGAAGTGGTGCATAGATTAAGCATGACGATAAAAAAATTTGCTTATCAATAATTCGGTAAAACATGTAAGTGCTATAAATATTACATTAAGAACCAAAAAAATACTATGGTTCTTCACTCGACATGTATAACGCCTGTTGCTACTACATAAGTCGCGCTATGTCGCCAGATATGTAAAGAGAAATCGCCCAGATTCGCTTGACATGTCGCCAACACGTGCCGTAGAACATTTGTCGCCTAGTGTATCTTCGCCTTTATATTTCGTTTGTCGAAATACCGAACGGCACTCCTTTGTACTAGCTACATCATCCATTCATAGAAGCTTCACTTCTCGCAAATCGAAAACTTTAAAGTACACATTACCACAGCTTACTTAAACGGAATAACAAGACTTCATTTATGATATGAGTCAGTTGTGGCAATGATGTTATGCATACATTCGGTACACGGACGGTCGGCACTTCAAAATGATGTCGTGTGGACACATTGTCGTGATGGATGGATAACACCGAAGGGTAAAGTTAACCAAAAAAAAATATTGAATTTAAGATAAACTTTAATGGAATTTTAAAATAAAATTTTTGTTAGCCTAATAAGTTATCAATTTATGAGAAAGTGGTAGGATAGCTGTTCTCATAGATAGCTAGGTATTGAATAAACCGACTTAGTTTAGCATTTTTGTACATGTCATGTTTTTGATGGGGATGGATGGATGGATCATATTATTTATTAAACAAGTTGTAATATACACCAATTTTAAATAATCTCGCTGTAATAAATAACATCCCAAATGAAACACATAGGTACTTAAAGGTAACCTGACGTTAGCCACAGGCACCTACAACCGTATTTTTCAGTATAATATTAATTTAATTTACCTTAATAGGCTTTTTTGTATAGACCATACTTTCAAACAATTCTAAAAACTTACCTTACTTTTTCCTGCAACCGGCAAGTTATTGTATATATTTGGTTGACCTAATTGTAAGCAAGCACCCCTGTGGAACATAATATTTTAATATTTTGTGATGGCAAGTTGTCAGTTGTCACCTTCTCGAACGAATAGTAATAGCTCGCATCAGGCTTACTGTCTGTATGTTCGACACAGGCAGTGCAACTAAGCTTTCTCGTCACGTAGCGCGCAGTGGTTTAGATTACCCATACCTACGGGTTTCCCAAACGAAGGTTTCCAGTTAAAATTTGAAACTACCAATGGCACTTTAAAATTCAAGGAGCAAGACAGATATACGATTAATCGGAATCGAGACCGTGTGCGTATGAGCAATGGTTCCGTGACATGGTCATAGTCATACACGTGAGTTTAGATTTCAACGGTTTTGTATAATATTTTTTATATGACGTCGGGGCTTCCCGGCTTAACCTACCTAACCGAATTATTAAAAAATGACTATAGTAATCAAACCTTCTTAAACTTGGTGTTAGCGTCGAAATTATAGCGATTATTGCAAGATGTTGCAGACGAAACCACTTTTGACTGATTTTTGCAGTCAAAGTGGTTTTGATTTGACCAGTTATGAAATTTGACTGTAACATAATTATACACATTATTTTTACTTTTAACATTTGTTACTAAAACGCCCGAAACATATTTTTTAAATTTATTCACTTACATACTTACTCCCCGCTACCTATTCTGTGCCGCTGTCATCGATACGAAGCTAGTTTTTAAATACTATAATTTAGAAAACTCATTAATGGAAGTAGGTCTCTCACTTCAGCTCCAACAAGTGGGCATATTCACTAAAAACCCTAGTACGATTTCGTCGCTTGCTACTGGGGTGATCTGGGACCGCCAGCTAAGCAATCACAAGAGTTCATCCCAACAGCGGCCCGCCCGCCAGAGGGAACACGCTCTTGTGTAATGGGTTGCGTGCGATCTTGCACGTTTTTTATGTGAAACAGGTGCATACACGCAGGCGGTTCACCTGGACGGAAGTTATCACTGCCGCCCATGAACACCTTCAAAACCAGAGGAGTCGTATACGCGTTGCCGGCCTTGAGGAAGGAGTAGGGCCTTTTAGGAAGGAGTAGGACCTTTGGAGAAGGAGTAGGACCTTTGAGGAAGATTGAGGAATTGTGGAGATTTTCAAAGAGGGAGGAAAGATGATCTATTTCTTTCTAATACTAAAAACTAATACCAATGGCATTTGTTTGTAATCGTAATTAATTTTCTATAACGAATCCCAAAATACGTTAAATGTAATAAGATACAGTTAGTAATAAAAATGCTTTTTAATGTGATTTTAAGTAGTGTTTAATTATACAGAATCAGTCTTATTATGGGCCTTATTACATCTCGACTGTGATTTTTAAGTAATATGCCCATTTTCGCATTTTTAAAGTTGTATTTATCGTTTTTATCGCAATATGATAATAAATTCATTATAAAACCTTTATTCCTCATAACAATTATTAACAATTATTCTGGTTTACATTTTGCGTAATAATATTAGTGTAGATAGGAGAAATTTACAGTTAACTTAAAGCAATTTTCGAAGTTTTTTGGTTTAGAAAAAGATTTTTAATCTATATAAAATTAATGATACTTATCTAAAAATTCCGAGGCCTCTACAAATTATACGACTATATAGATAACAATCAAATTTTTTATTTCATTTTGTTTAGAATAGTAGGTAGTTAAATCTAGAAGCTCAAAAAAGTGCCTTCACGTATATTATGAAAATCTTTCTTTGCAATTTTGGGTTTAATTAAAAAGTTAAGCAACATTTACAAAAAGCGAGCCACTGCGAACTATGCCAATAGCTATTCTACAAATAAGTCAACATTGTTAATGTATTTTTGTTTCTGAGATCAAGAACGCAAAAATTGGCCATTTTATGCAAAAATCACAGTCGAGATGTAATAGGGCTCTTAAGTTTGCTCGTAAGTAAAAATGCCGGAATGAAGTTAATTTTTTGAGATTTAGGATTGCATTACGATCATATTAATAATAAGCAAATTAAACTGTTTCTGTGACTGTACCAAAAGTTATGTTTTGGTATTCGTTGGGAATAGATTAAGTACTTCATTTAAATATTTAAAATTGGTATTCGTTCGGAATACAATATTAATTACGATAATAAACAAATACCATTGGTATAAGTTTTTGGTAGATCGGCCAGATGGTCCATCTTACATCCGGTACTTTTACTGAAACACAACAGCTATGCCATGATATTCTGAGAGGGGGTGGTGTTACGCCGTGCGAGCCATCCTAATGCGTGCTGCAACGCAGCATGGCTCTACCACACAGAACGTTAAGCAAATTCGAAATACATCGTACATTCTTACTATGTTGCTACTCTAAGTCGCAGCGTCTTGGACAAAAAGTCGTCGTTGGCTCTTAATTCCTCGTACAAATGCTGTTTGATGTCACTAGCGACAGACACATTACCTACGGCACAGTACGACGAGTTACGGGCCAGCGAAGTCTTGAATGCGCTTAGAGAGGAGGCCTTCAGGGCTTACGTTCATGTGCCTTCGACTCATGAGAAATACCGATTTACTGGACAGGTGATCAAGCTTTAACACCCGATCTAATTCGTGTTTCGGAAGGCACTTCAAGCTTTTTCTCCCAGTTATGTCGTAAGATAGCAGTCGTTTAAACCCACTAACTCGCATTAGGATATCGCGGTGGGTTGTGGTCTCGTGTTTATCCATGTGCAAGTGTTATGATAGGATGACTTGAGCCTAGTAGTAGAACGTTCATAGGTAGGATAATGATGATGTGGTTTTTTAATTGCCTTAACTTGGCATTTCAATTTTAAAAAAATCTGGAAAGCCTTATATGACAAAACGTGAATGCATCACCCAAAATTCCTCAGCCATTTAATATAATAAAATATCACAGATCGATACACCGCTGGCATTTTGCAGTTTAGTTAACAGCCAACTACTAAAGCACCGAAATATCTATCAGAAGCCAGAATTGCTATAAGCGATTTGTTCCGAGTCGTTTCCGATAGTTCAATTACGGATTTTAATTTATCATACGCCGCAATACCGTTTGGCACGGTGCGTAATAAATTCGGGTGAGTTCCATTGGCAACGATGCTTTCACCTTTCGGACCGGATTAAAATATTGAGAAACGACATTTGGTCGTAAAAAACTTTTTATTGTTTTTCTCTTTTTACCCCGGCGGCGGGCGATTTGCATAAAGTCTCAAGTAGCGAATCTCGCCATTCGCGGATGATACCGCGTCGTAAAATGGCCATCGTAAAAGAAACACCTTTTAACATGTAAAGGTATGTGGTCGTTCCGAGCGATCCTTTCAGACACACAGTTTATCTTTATGTCTTGGATGAAGATTAGTTTGGGGCTCATTTCCTAATGGACTCTCTCGTTTAGATTTTTAAAAGTCTTTCTTGTTACGACGATGCTTTAATCACTTGAGCAGAACACAAAATAACAGATTTTGAATTTTAATTACGACTTGTTTATTTTTCATATATTATTGTTGCTTATAATAAGTTGGGTGCGTGCGTTGCAAAATGTTGGCCCGTTTGTTTGTACACTTAGCAAAAAGGTTGCTAACGATTTTCAAATAGTGTCATATTACTTACACGGTAAGTTGACAAGGGTTTGTTACGTCCTTTAGCTGCTTTGACAAGGTACTAAAGTATTATCTACGAAACGTATTGAATGAAACGTTATTGACAGCCTCTATGGCAGTAGTTGTACACACTAAATCGACCTTATTTTTTATTTACACTACATGTGAGCACTTGTCCTTCAAATCACCTGATGGTAACTAACGATAAAGCCGAAAAGGTGAAAGCGCGCTTCACCTGGAGTTCTCAACCACTGAGAAATTTTCTTCTAAACTGTCAGAACACAACAATACTATTAACTACTGCTATAGCGCCAGACTTTGGATAAGATAGTGATAGATAGCCATGCGGACTTTACTAGCCCTACCACGAACCAAACCAAGTACCTATACAAAGTTGTGCCTCCCGCTAGGAATCGACTCTGGCACTTCTGGGTCTAAGACTGGTGGCTTAGCCACTAGACGGTTAAAACCTATGGCTTCTAAGGAAGTGGTTATCACCACTCATGGACATCTGAACGCTGAGTGTAAGTTGAAAATATGCAAACGTTACTATCGCGTTTGAGTTAAGAGTTTTGATTCTCGATCTTATTTACTTAGCATTAAGATCTATCTGTCAAAACTTAACTCAAACGCGATAGCAACGTTTGCACATTTACAAACTTACACTCAGTGTTCTGTATCATCCGGTGAGCTACCTGTGTGTTTGTGTGGGTGTGTGTGTGGAATTTACAAGCCTTGTTTGTGCGAATATTTCAGACTCTTTTAATATAGCGCAACATAAATATTTCTAAAATGCTGACAATATTTTTTTTCTAACTGAGATGACCTGGAAGATCGAGTAAAAAAAGTAAAATGGACGTCCTAATTAAATCTAAGCTGATGTTCGTCTAATCAAGCTTTAGGATCGATAGCAAAGCATCGACGTCCTAATAGCAAAGATAGCAAAATGTTTTTTTTTTTGCTTTTCATGCAGTTAAAAAATTGTCCATTTGTTTTGTTTGAGCTGCTTAGCTAATGCCAAAACGCTGTTCCTGACAGACTTTTCTAGTCTGGTGAAAATATTGGTGGGCAAAATCTTCATTTAAAATCAGACTTTAAAGTTTTCGTTTTTAAACTTAACCAAAAAAATTGCGACTATTAATAAAATTACGGACCAGTTTAAAACAAAAGTATTTAGTATTCATTATAATTTATTTATTATGAAAATTCTACTATACATTTTTTATAATAGTTCGCTTAACTTTAATCTGAGCAAACATTTAAGGACATTTATGTTCTCCTTTACATTTAAATCTTAACATTTTTAAAAATATTATACAATTCAATTTTCAAACTTTATATTTAAAGAAATTTTCAAAAATATCTTATAAAAATACATTTTCAATTATTGCCATTTAAAATACAAAACTATAGTGTACGCAATATAAATTAACAATTTCAATAAATCTTAATGTAAACCAATCGTTGTGGTTCCAATTTATTATAATTTATCAATACCTTTATTTACAATAAAGTACAATGTCGGAAATTAAAACTAAATCACGATTTACCGATACAGATAGTTAACTAAATAGTAAAATCATATTTATTGCGAAGTAGCAAAATACCTAAATAATAAATAACAGTCGTTACTACTAAGAACCAGTCTATTAAACTAAACATATTTTAATTTCTAATATCAGCACTGATGGATTTTAATTTAAGTCGAACTGTTTTGTTTAAATTACATTTAAAATCCAACAATAACAATTATTATAGCGAATAAAAATAAAAAGTCTTAAATTTTGATAAACTAAATTTTAAAATTTGGAGGTAAACAAAACACTGCACAAACAAACCTTATGAGATCTTTACGAAAACCAAATCCACATTGCAAATACGTACAAACATACCTCTAATAATTTTACATGACATTATTAGGTACACTACTAATAATACTTCACGAAAAGGATTAATTACTACAGCGAATTTAAGCTAACCTAGTACTAAAATTAAGGTGTATCTAAACAGGCCATATTCCAGATCATTATGGCATATTCTCGACAATCTTTACACCACCCTAAGGAGGGATTCCTTTGAGGGAAGGCATCGACTTTTTAATAATTATCATTAATAAATTCAAAAGATTTTTATGATTTATGAAAAACTTATAAGATTTCCATTTAAAATTCATGTCGATAACTTATTTTACGAATGGCCTATACAACAGAAACAAACTAAATTAAATATTGATCACACAGTGATTAGTTTTAAATTTAACATGATGCGATAGTTTATGGTTTTATCAATATTATATACTGTTATATAAAACACTAGCGGCCCACCCGCGCCTTCGTCCACGCTAACTTAGAAAGACCGTCATAGTTCAGCCACTTTAAAAAATATATCTACAAAATATAAATAGAAACCATCCTCAGTTAACGCTCTATCTTTTAGTGAAAACCGCATAATAATCCATTGCGTGGTTTAGGAGAATAGTGCGGTGCCACAGACAGAGGAAAACGGCGACTTTACTTTATAATATGTAATGGTGATTTGCAACCAGTAATTTTCTCTGTTGGCTACTCAGTTTTGAACAGTAAAAAATGGATTTTCTCGTGCATGTTTATGAAAATAAAAAGTCTACTCTTAAAGTAAAAACTTACACACTTGCATTAGACGATTCTAAGTGTAACATCAATTCCGATATCAATATAATTACAATTAAATAATATTTCATAAGAACCAACATGTACGAGTAACAATATCAATCCATATTAACCATTGAAACTTATTACATTTATTTCTAGCGTCGCATTATGTCCTCTATACTGAATCCTTTTTTCGGTCCACTCGATTGACTGGCTCCAGGCTTGGCAACATTAGGTTGTATGCCAACAATATTCTTTATTCCAGTAACAATCGAAATAGGTTTAGGATCGTCGTGGTCTCTTATGTTACCTTGAGGACTGTCTTTACAGTTAGTAACACTTGTTGATGCAATTGGAGCAGTATCTTTAGGTGGAGCATGTTTAACAATCAAATCCTGAGCAACTGTTTGCTGTGGCCCCATCATTGTGTGTGTAACTGGACCGTAAGCTATCTGAGGATGGGGAGGAGGTAATGGCAAACCAAATTTGTGATAAGTAGACATTCCTATAATAGTCGGCGGCATACCAACTACAACATCACTGCTGACAAGCGAATGACGAGGCATTGTCAAGTTAGTAGGCTCAGGCGACCTACTTCTATACACTGCAGCACAAGTTCTCATATTTTCACCAATATCTGGTGGGTGGCTTCTCTTTCTATATGGTGTCAAAAACACGCTAGAAGGCCCAGGTTCTATTGGAGGACTGGCCATTTGCGCAATTTTTAAGGGATCAGGCGGGACGACCTGATGCAAGTCTCTCCGAATTTGTAATTGCGGATGTCTTATTTGCGGTTCTGGTCCATCGGAATAGCGCATTTCTTTTTCAATAATTTCATCGCAAGTGTAACGACGTTTGTCATAGAGTTCATTAGGCATGCGATGTTTATCCGAATATTGAGGACGCATTGTATAAGGACTTGCTCTGTCTCTGTTCTCATTATGATGACAATGGGTGCGTTCTACTGGAGATGGAGAGGTTGCACGTGGTCTTTCCTCACTTTGATCTCTTCCAATGCTCTCGATTGATGACGATCGTGCTCGGCGTACAGGTGAATGTTCTGGGGACGAAATATCAGGGTCGTCATCATCGAATCCTGGCTCTATAGGAGATCCTGGTCTTCCAATATCTTCTTCTCCGACGTCTAAAACATCTCCCGGTGGCACATCACCAACTGCATGAGTTAGGGCATGTCGGCGTAGATCGCAATTTCTTCTGAAAACTTTTCCACAGGAGTTGCAATTATAAGGTTTGTGATCGGTGTGAGTTAGCAAATGTGTTTTCAGATTTGAGCGTTGGTTAAAACTTCGGCTGCAAACTGGACATTTGTGAGGAGACTCTTCCATATGAAGTATTTTATGGACGGCCAAAGTCCGGGACTGACAGAAGCCTTTTCCACATTCCGTACATTTGAACGGCTTTTCTTTTGAGTGTATGTACCTGTAACAAACAAAGTAAAGATAATTAGCTAGTTAGTTATATTAAAATTTATATAGGTGATAAGAATACACATTAACTTAAATGTTATATCTTATATGAACGCGCGCCATGAACAATTTAATGATTCGTACCATGAAATATCACGCTTTAATTAAATGTCTGAAGAGGGGCGGCACACAAGTGTTGTAGATATTTATATGAGTTTCGTTTATTTATAGCGGTTCAGTGCAAAATGAAGTATAAAAAATCGACTATTTCTTTGATTGGATTCGCAGGATGTGTTCAATTATGATTTATGGTTAAACGTAATGATAACTTAATATAAGTTATTAAATTAATAGGTAGATATTTGTATTTTAATATAATTTTTAATCCAAATGGCTTTTAAGGCGTTGTAATAAGCGTGAAATTTTTACGTCAACGATCACTTAACTGCGCAGACGCACCTTGAACGTGATCCGAGTAACTTGAGACTCGAGTTTCAAGGCGACGGCGACGTGTACTCTACTACATCACCAATGTTCCAAGATCCCCGCTAAATCTCCATAGCCCCGTTTTATTGAATAAAAGCGGGTGGAAAGAGAATTTGAAGATACCAAGCTATACTGGTTCCGTTCCGCAAGAGTTCCAGCTTGGCCGCATCGAATTACTTTAAAAGCATTTTGTGGCCAATCGCTGCGATTAATATTATTAACAACAGCGGTTATATTGAGTTACTATCGTCTTGTAGGCAATCAAAAGAGCCGAAATACCTAGTTCACTTACATTAACAGTTGATTACTTCTTTTATTATTATCTACAACTATTTTTATGATAAAGCGGTTTTGTTATCGACAAAACTAAAAAGGTTTCTTAAAGAACAGATAAATAACTAGGCATTTTAAACAATAGATAATCTTCTGTATAAATAACTAAAATACTTTTACTTATTTCGAGTAGAAATTGTAGTTCTTTTTCAACTCTTTTATTACAATCCATGTTACTAAAGTAGCCAGTAAAATGTGCAATTTTAAAAAGTTGTGCCCCTATATTTGTAACTCATTTACAATAATTGTTTCAACACTATTATCATTTTTCCATTACTTTTTTTGCGCCATCTGATAAAAAAATAATCACCACAGAAAAAAATAATCTAATATGGCGTATGGAGCAATTATAATAGCATGACGTGACCATTGAGAATCTTTTAGAGGAAATAAAAATTGCGAAGGCAGTTTGTATTAGCTGACCACGAGTATAATAAAGGAAGTGAAAAACATTACAATCAACATAATTGTTGAGTTAAAACTTGTTTTTGAAGTAACTGACAAGAAAACGATAATATCTATTACAAACTATAAATAAGTAAACGAGAAGTGTTTACCGTTATGTACGTAGTTAAAAAAAATGTAGTTAAGCATTGTGATGTTTAATAAATATAGTTAAAGAACTTTAAGCTTATCTCACTGCAGGTTTTTAAAATAATAGATACCAAAGAACACGCGACAAAAAATTGAATCAAAACCACCTACGTTGGAATTCCTTTAATGATGATGACTCCTGAGATTCCTTTGAAGTCATGCAAAGAATGCACCACGTAAATAATATATCATTACTCTTTGGAAAATAAACAAAAAAGGTGTAATGACCTCCTCTCCTATTACGAGCCTTGCGTCATGTTTGGTCCATTTCAAAGTTCTCATTGAAATCATTGATACCAGTGCAGGTTCTCACATAAATTTCACAAAATGGCTCAGATTTATTTTATTGCTTACTTGATTGACTGGTTTTACTTGACTATTATACTAAATTGCTAACGTCTACTATACAGATGCATGAGATCCATAGCGAAATGTTACTTTATATTGGTATTTACCAATTTTAATCATTAATGCTGATCATATAATAGTTTGTTGTTTCGTTCTTTTGGGTGGTTGTTAGATTTCCGCAAACTATTACACTTTGACCTCTGTGTTCGATTTCACGGTTAGTTTGTTTATAGGAAATATTTTGAATGTCGGCGATTCGGCATTGACATTGTAGCTTTAATTTTCGTTGATCAATAATTGAATACCTACCTCCAATTTAATTGAAACATCACCGTTTGTAAATTGTTCTTAAAATATGTTTTGTTCAACTTAAACATTTATTAATTTCTATGTTGTACATGATGGTCTTGTAGGTAAAAAGAAGACACAACATTACAAAACATAAAAAAGACTTGTCCCCGTGTGCGTTAGTTTTATTTTAGAACTTGTTTATTTTCTTTTCAGATTTTTTTATCATGTCAACTTTTGTCTTTTTCCAGTCGCATGTTTTGTTCCATATATAATTTTGTTTTTTAACCAAAAAAAAATATAATGAGTAAGCAAAAATTAAAATGATATATTCTTAAGAATGGACTCAAATAACAAGTTGAGCTTGGCTTCGCTAACCACGCAAACATTTGACTGACAGACGGACCGGTTCCATCCAAAGTACACATAGCTCAGGCAACATCACGTGGTACATGCCACGCTCTCGGTCCCCGCAGAGCCTTCGTTTTATTTTTACTTTAGAAATAGATATCACAAATCTCTCCGTGTCACGGACGACTGCGTCAGTTAATCGTAAAAATATAGAGGTAGTAGTAATGTACCTTTCATGGGTCTGTGTTTACTTGATTACTTTAAAAGCGTTGCGCCAGCTTGATTTTGCAACATACGACACATCGAAATCACATAAGTCTATGCACATTTGCCTTGACATGTTAAGCTTAAAATAATAGTAAAATAATAACATTTCCTTTCTTTTTATAACGTCGAATTTGAAAAAGTTTTCCAGAAACACAAAAATACACTAGACAATTTTATTAAAGAACAATTAAAGTTTGAACTATGGATACACAGAGCTACACGAAGATACATACACACTTAAAACACAAACGAGAAATTAAATACGACATTATAATGCTTGTTAGACCTCGCAATCTTGATGCTGAATTAACAGTCAGACAACTTTACAAACATAAAAGAACGCGCCACCAACTTTAAATTAACAATAACTGTGAAACTTCAGTAACGTTCGTATAGCCGCTTCAAACTATAAAATCTTCTACCTACAAGTTACTAAGCACAATTTAATCAAAAAGTAAACTTTTTAGTATTTATTAAAAACAGCGTTCGAAACGGAAGACATTTATTTGGGGAGCTAAACTGGTGACCAAAAGGAATACGTATAATGAATGACATAAACAAATCTTACCCTCCCAGCAGCCTTATCGCGCCACTTCGATCGAACTTGACGTTAAATAAAATATAAGTAACGTCTGTCTCTTCTTATTACACTTGGAGATAAGGATCGCGATGGACAGTCGCTCAGAATCCCATCACGGCGCGGGGCCAAGATTAAAAAAATGTGAGGGTCAAAATTACAGAGAGGACCGTGCTGTGGCGCTAATGGCGTGCATTAAAAAATATTTTCCATTACTGTTACCGGTCGATATAATGCGTATAAAGGTATAAAGTTAGTAGACGCCGCCAGAAAACGACAAAATGGATCGTGATGTAATAGAATTTGAAGAAAGTAATAACTTTGATAAAAACGGTTGTTCTCTTAAAAGTAGTGATGTAATGAAAATGGTTGAACAGAATGAGTATTAAGAAACACATGTTGGTGCAATAAAATCGATCAGTAAAACGTCATAAAGACGTTTGCCTGCACAAAAAACAGCTTTTAAAAGATAGATGGTTGTATAGAACTTTTATTGCAATATCACAACAACTAACATTCAATATAAACTAATAATCAAATATATATCGAAATATTTTCATCTAGTTATTTGAAAAAGATCCCTATAAAACTCTGAGATCGGTTACTAGTCCAGATAACAGACGAAGACAAGACACCATAAAATCTGAAATCCATTTCGTTTGTATCAAAAAATATGTCGGTAATGACAGTTTTGGGAATGTCATACCAACTAATTAAATAATTGTGTTGGTTGTTATTAAAAATGTTACATAATTATCAACATTACGTACTTTGAAGATTTATTAATTTTATTTATAGCCTCATTAAAGATTTATTGATTTGTGTTCAGTTTGAGATGAGAGTTTTTTTATAGATGCCCCAATCAAAACCATCCAGCCAACAAAGCTTTTTTTTGTATATCGGTACAAATAATCGTCAGAATATCGTAACCGGACGCCAGCAACCATAAAATTAATGAGAGTTACATATATAGCATCTAACACATACGGAGCATGTCCTCCGGATTTGTAGTAAAAAAAATTAAAACCATCTTAGATCAGTCATTGAAATAAATTAGCACGTGACTTGATGCCGTAGTTTTGACTTATTGAGAAAAAGTTCAGCATTTATTACGAAAACAAACTCTACTACAATAGCAATAAAAGTTAACCATCAAGAAATAATGATGTATTAAAATAGCCCTGAAAATATCATCAATTTACTTCAACTGCATGTAGTTTTAAAACATTCTGTACTTAGTAGTAAAGAGATCAGGTCCATGGTGCGCGCGTTGGAATGCTGCCGCATCGGTCACTGACCTATCCCCTCTCACTACAACTACGCTCAGCTCATCTTTATATCTAAGCCTTCTATCGTCTAGATCAATTGCGTTGACGGCGTCTGTTTCTATATATTTTTTGCAAAAACTGAATTGGGAGAAAAGCTCTTTTTTTAGAATCAAATTGATTTTATTACAAGGTAGATTTTAAAAAGTGTCAGCTATAAATTGATCAACATTATGACGCAAAATAGTCGTAAACAAAAATTTTACATCTGTAAAAACAAAGCAATAAAATCCAAATATCTGACAGCAGGACAACGAACTTAAATTTAAAAAAGGTGACATCACTGTAATTAGATTAAAACGTTTTCAAATTTGCAAAACGCGAAAAAGACAAAGATACCGACTTATAATGAATAACGCATCTTTAATGGGTAAGGTATATTTGCGAAACCCACACTAATGCAAAACGGTAGCAAGACATAACGCATAAATTCATTCTCAGAAACGGTTACAACCCGCACACTCGCATATAAGTAAATCAAAACTGCTTATAAATAGCCTGTATTAACATAATCCCGCAATTTGTATAATGAAGTAGCAGAATTTGTTATTCAAAATCATTCGATTTTCAGGCAAGATGCATCAGAATATAATTTTATTGACCATTCCGCATTTTCTATTGATTTTATTAATTTAAAAGACATATTGAGGCTAAAAGCTCACGTCTTTATGATAATTGTATTTGAGTTCTAAGTTACCCAGTAAAAATTCTATAATTGTAATGAAAGTCATAAAACATTATATATCATATTTATTTATAATGTTGTAGTTATACAACACATTCATACATTGATGCTACAATCTAAATCATTTTTAGAAATTGTTAACATTACGAAGAAATGTTAACAATTAGAAATAATATAATTAGAAATCATATAATAAAAACTACAATATTTATTTGCAAAAAGAACAATGTCCTATTGTTTTTTAGTAAATGTTCGTTTAACTCTCTGCCGGTGTCTCACAGAAGAAGTTTTGCCTTATTAGGATACATAAAAGCAGTACTTAAGCAACTGCGCTTGACTGGACTTGTCGTGTGAGCCCACGCAATATTTTATCTCTTTACAAGCAACTAAGCTGGTTTCCTTTAAGTCGATTTATTGTTATGCTACTTATATCTCAGCTCAGTAGTAACGGACGCCAACGCATTGACTTTCAACTAATTAACATCAGAATGGCTAAGAGCTATTGAGTTATCTCTAAAGGCTTTAAGTATTTCTACTTCAGAAACGCTTGTGGAAAATGATTTAACTGTTCGAGTTTATTAAGATTAAGATTTAACTGCTTACGTAACTTGTTAAAGAAAAACTTGGACGTTTAAATTAAAACGCAAGTATATAGAAATAATGTTATGTATAGTAACTTCAAATTCAATAGTTTCAAACAAAAACGCAATACAAAATGGCAGAACTTGTGTCAAGTATTGACGTAGAAGCGAAACTTGAAACATTTAATTAACATAAAGCCTGAGCAGCCAATATTTCTAAAATATGAACACCGGAACCCGTATTGTCAGTAGCTGAATGCTCACATGTAGTATATGACATAATGCTAATGAGCCAAAGTGTTGTTCACATGAATATTTTCTCAACCACTCGAGCTGTATTAGCATTCGCATTAGGCACTATTTTTTGCTCGTTGATTCTTAACAAAATGAGACGTCAATAAACGGAGCTCTTTTTTTAGAAATTGAAATGGGACGGTGTGTATTTGTTTTGCGTTTTGTAAACTGAGAGACACATAAAATATTATGTAATTTAAGAAGCGTTTTGTTTATTTTTGTCATAAATGATTAGTCGATCATTTTCATCTATAATACATTTTATGATACTTTGAGAGCAAAGTCAACAGCCGGCGTGGCAGCTGTCTGGTGAAATGGTAATGTCTGGCTGTTTGATTACCGTTCTACTATGATGACTATGTAATGAAAAAGTTAAATATCTAATACCTGTTCATATTTAAAATGAAACCCTCCCTGTGACGAGGACTCTGTAAACCAAGTAAATGTCATAACGCCCGAAATTAATAACGTATCTTTAGATTGTTTAACCTATCAGAGTGAGAAATTTGACATAGACTAGTACAAGTATGCTTAATTAATGCTAAGTAATTGTGTTCACATTTTCAGTATCTTCAAATGATAAATTATTCAGTAAGTATAATATCTAATAATCAAGCTGTTTGATCATCTTACGTTATACATCTCGTACATACATATAATAACGACTATTATCCCCGAAGGGTTAGTCAGAGACTAGGCAATGAGGTCGTTAAAAGCCGTCCTCTACCATAGTCCACTTTTCACCAAATAGCGACTGCACATGTGCTCAGCGTGACAGGTGGTGACATCGCCGCTCTATGCTGTTGTTAGTACGTGCACTCTTTAGTCCGTTAGTCACCTTTTAAGACACCCAAGGAGTTTCTCGCGTGTTCTTTTCGCAACAACACGTGTTGAGACTCCCTTTTTATTTTATTCTACCGTACAAACTCAAAATTCCTAAGCGGAACACTGGATATTGGCGAAATCTAATAAGGAAACGCCACAAAACAAAGAAGAAGAAGAAGAAGTAAGACACCCAAGGGAAGAGAGGGGGTGCGGACGGTGCGGTAGTGTTCTTTCACTGCTACGCGACACGGTTATTTTTGTGTTAGTCTTGCATTATGCAGTTCTTAATTAATAAGGTGCATTATAGCGAATCCATAATACCTCGTCGTGAGAGCTTCGTGTCTAATAAATACTGTGTAGGCGTGTTGCTTTCAATCAGTGCACTCCGCACAATGACTCATTAAAGCACAAGACGGTGGATCTCTATTAACAATCCAACTCTACCTACGCTTCAAGCTCTCAATAGATGCTTCTTTACAATCCAAAGTAGTCAGAATCCGTTATTAATTTATGATTTAGAAACCAAGTTTCGAGAAGACAGAAGGAAATAAAGTGGCAGCTTTTATGCAATTAAGTAGATTTTAATATTGTGACTAGTTTTTTACATGTTAAAAACTTTATGGAAGAATAATACAGAATGCAGCTCATAGGAGGTTCCTCGCTTCATCATTTATTTTCTGCTGTGTATACTAAAGAAATTTTGTATTCGTCGCGCGACCGCGGCGGTTATAAAAAGTCAAATCCCCAAAAGTCGGACAGGTACGTGGACAAAAAATAAATGGAAAATACTAATGGAGCGCGGCGAAGAGGTTGGTCCGAGCCGCGGCGAGGTAAGTAGTCGGCTGGCGTTGCTTCTAAAATGGTCCACAATATTTACGAGATTTTTATTATTGTGTGGTGGCGGTTTATTATTTAAAATACTATCAACCTTTCTCTTTCCTTTGGGATCTACCCCTCAAACCCCAAGCGGTCGCATGAGACCGCACCTACGAAAACAAACTTGACTTTGTACCGTGTTTTCATAGACTTACAGACTACTTATGAACAAGTTTGGTTATTTCGGTTCTGTGGTTTATCTTATGTATTTTTATCGCAAAATATCGCATAGTCTATGCTCGGTTCTGTCAAATTTGACGTTGACAGTTAGTGTCAAAAAACTGTCAAAAAAATCCAAGACTGAGGGGTTAAAAGGCGATTAACGGACTGAACGAGATGAGATGATGAAACGTGAACTATAACAGTGCACTGCTTTTGCGGTTCTTTATGCCCAGTCTCTGACTAACTCTTTGGGAATAATAGTTGTTAGTGTATGTATGTATGTATTTTTATTATTCCTACATTATTGCTAACATCATTTATTTTTGGTTTGAATGGATTTGCGGGAATGATATAAACATTTTATGTTGACGGAATGTTGGAAAAATAGGCTAGCGCTCATACCGTCTTATTAATAAAAATAGCCAAATGTTACACCTCGGTTTCAAGTGACGCTGTCTCGTTTTTGTTAAAGAAGAAAGATAGAGACAGCGTCAATTTATCCTAATCCTAAGTGTAACTTTAATCAAAGTTTATTAATAATAGGGATAAAGTATATTTATAAAAGAAACATTAAAAATACCCCTTAAAAGATTACAGAGTCCTAAGAATTTGAATAAAATTGCAAGAACAAGGACTTACGTAAAAGTTTAAACACACCTCCATATGGTGTGAAATGGTTCTTGAATTCTTGATCAACTTCACGGGAAAATGTATCTTGTTTCTAAACGGCCTAATTTGGTGGAAGGGGTAGAATTTTTCAACCGCTTCCTCAAAGAAGACGCCGCGATTCCAAAAGATTATAGAAACAGGTGAGTAAAATTTACGCATGAGGTTAAATTTAACAGAACTTTTCTGTTCAAAAACTCATCTAACTGAAATAAGCTGCGTATTTGTACCGTATCACTACTATTGATTTGATATACCTACATAAACTTGTCAAGCTAAAACAGTATATTTTTATTATGATCTCTCGTATTGAAATAAAACAATTTATATACATCTACTCATTACAAAAATTCTTATATAATCTTTAAATGTTCGCATTTCATCATGCACACATAGGTATTTAAACGGGATTTAACCCAAAACTACATAGTAAATTCATTCTACGTTCTAATTATGTGTACAAAAATTCTTGCTATAGACTTAATAAAAAAATCACACCGTCATCGCGTTCCAAACATCCTGCCTATAGTATACTATTGCGCAGCCGCAGCCGGTTTGGCGGCGGCCGGCGCACACGAAGCGACGTAATGGGAGCGACGGCTGGCCGCTGCCGCTTCACACTCAATTTCACCTCTGACTGACACAAACATTCATTGTGCTGCGTACTTGACTCCGTGCTGACTGTCCGTACGCGCGGGTCTGGTCAGGTGCTTACATTCGCGAAACGCTAGATTCCGCTTTGTACCTAAGCAGGGCCCTTATTCTGTAACGATTCATTGTTTCAACACCACGTTAATTCCTTAAAAAGTTACGATATCTTCCCAAAAACGTATACGTTTGACGATTGTGCGCGGTAAGGTTTAGGTGTGGAATCTATAGATGGCGATACAGAATCAGGGCCCTGGCTGCAATGCCGATTTCCACGATCCAATTTTGTACTACTTAGTGTTTAATGAACTTGTCCTGTCGCGAATGCCCCTTGCGTATCTGTAAAGTGCGTATCTTCCCAAAATACTAGATTTATATATCGACTCGATGAAATAAGTACTCCCAGAGAAATAAGAACTAGTATTTATGAACTCTTAGGTACATTAATTAGACCTGCGTCCTGACGCCTAGGACTTGATAGAGTGCTTTCTTCGCAAGAAGCTACATTTTGATTTGCTGTACGAAGGTTTAATATCCCACCGATCTTAATCGTTACAGTGTTCTATGAACTTTTTCGTGCATTTATTGTGCTGGCGTTCTTTACTCCTGACGCGAAACGACTCTGATCAATTACGTTCGCAAAACGCTAGATTTCGTTTAATGGTTAGCAGGTTGAAATGCCCACCCCATCGAACTAATTTACGAATACGAGTATAATGAGAGTAACGTACTTTATCGTACTGGTTTTATTTTTATTTTTCAGTGATGTCTTAATTTTAAAAGTTTTCGTGGTTGGATTGGTCTCTCTGTAAAATTTTATATGTACGAGTATACCTTATTTTTAATTTATTTATTACTTATTTAAACAAAACTTAATACCTACTGCCATGCCATTACAGATAAAAACCCAATGCGACAGTACTAGAACTTATAAAATTTTCTAACCTAATTATTATTATTATTTATCGATGCCATGTAATTAATTTTAAAGTCCGTAATACTTTATTGTATACCTGTGAAGTTATACTTTAAAGAAAACGCAAAATACAAATTTTTCAAAGAGTACAACTTGCAAAATGATTTCATATTTTTATTACTTAAATATTTTATTATCACTTACCTATTTAATATCTTGACGATAAATTTACAATCACATTTCTAAACAATTTTATGGTAACAATCGCAAGGAATTGTCTTAAAAATTGTAAAACATAAATAATCAACATTATTTATTATCAATTATCAACCAAACTATTTTTAAATAACTTAACTGACGCAATCCGGATTGCTCTGTGAGTATGATTTAGTAAAGGTTAATATACCCGAATTACGATTTTTGTCTATATAGTTTGTATGAAAATAGTAGATTAGATTAAAAAAAATTGTGTCGCTACGCCCTGGCCGCATGTATTTCTGTATCCTGTCATTGGAAGACACTCAATATCTGCCTTCCTCTTACTATAATTTTAAATGCATAATTTGGTACCTATGTACGTACTTACATATTTTCTGCAGCGAGCTATTACAGCACGCCATAATAACCTTGACGGTTAAGGGAGTGTTTGAATAAATTGTTTTACTTACTTTATATTTGATTATAAATAAAAAAAAATCATCTATGCTAAGATTCAAAATTTATACCTGGTTCACAAAAAATATAAATGGCGCCTCACAAGTTGTGTAACAAAAAATAATGTTGTATGATATTTGATATGCGCAAGTCTCAATCATCTTGATGAAGATCTTGCTTCAATAGATCGAAAACATAATTTTTCACGGTTCATATAATTTTTCATGAAACTCGATCTAGTGATTGGTTTATTTATGTTTATTTTTTATTTGTGTAGGTATAAAGTTACTTAGCTTAAACACAACTGTTGTACACTTCGAAACTTCACACAAAACAAAAGTAATCTTTATGATATATAAAGCTACTAAACATCTTTCGTTTTAATTTAATAAATTATCTTTAGTTCTTTTTAATCTGATAAAAAAAGGAATTTGTTTTCTTGACAGAATTACACACGAGCCTGTCGTAACTTTATCTTTCAAGTATCTTTACAATTGCCGACCATCATAAAACTAGTAGTAGGAAAATAAAAATAACATAAAAAAGACCGAACAACTTCTGGACCGGTTGCATCATAGCAAATGTAAAACATCCAAATTGTAACAGCTACCTTTCTCTTGCACTGCTTCGAATTCAAGTTGCTCAAAACTAGTTCCAATTATCAGATTTATAACTCCAACGTTGATTCATGACGGTCCCGGCTGGCAATTATACTGTAGTCCTCAGATATCATTAATCAATGTATGCCTGATAGATCCGCCGTATGTACAAATCCAATTAGAGTTCGGAATCCTTGCTTCAATTTTGTTTTGTCGATTCTGCCTCTTTTGATTTATGAGCTGAGATGAGTACGTACAATCAGGCCACAGGGTGGAGTGTTAATTTGGATTTCATCGTAAATCCATTTTTAGTGCTGGTGTAATTGAGTGTAATCGGCCGGTACCGCATCTTTATTGAGATGCTTTTCATGTGGGAAATGTTACAACACTTTGCTCCCCCTGATTGGCTCGTTTATAATAAGTTAACTGTCTGTTAAATATCATTTCCTTCGCTGACTATTGCTGGATAAGGTACTCATGTTTTTCGATACGCTTACGAAACGATGTTAAATGTTGGATTTAGATTATTAGTCATAACAATAATAACTTTAAGATTACAAAAAATAAAGAAAAACAAAGAATATTCTGAGCGTACAAGTATAAGCCAAGGCTTTGTTTCTTACACTGATAAGATTCTGCAAGAAACTCGGGAATAGCTAAAAACTACCTATAGACAAACTAAAATATAAGCAAGTGGCAACATATTAAAGAACTAGTGGGAAACAACAAATTAGTATTAATGAAGCACCGCTTCATTAAAACCGCAGATGAAATACAAAAATGAGGGGTATAAAAAAGATTGCTTCAAGCACTCAATAATTGGTTCGATTTTAAAATCTAGTTTAGATACCATCCCGTCTAATAAATGTTTATTGCTATTAAAAAAATATATGTAAGGCGATCAATAGTTTTAATCTTCCATAAAATCGGTCTGTACGTGCTTAGAGCAGATTAAAGATGCCTGCTCTCAGGCTCTGGTAATAAATAACGTGATTATTTCGTTTTGAAACAGGCTCCGGCATAAGCCGAAGTTTTTAGTGTGAAACCGAAATGCCCTTTCGGTTAATTTCACTACGTAAACAGGATTAGGATGGACCATGGCGTGAGATGATTGTGTTCTTTCCTAGATTCGTAATGCTACCTGTCATTTTAAAATATCAAAGTTTATGGATGACGACGTTAAGCTTAACCCGTTATAATTTAAAATATTTGCGACACCATTTTCATGCTAACTATTTTCCTGATCACAGATTTTTATTAGTGGTAGATGCCACCATAATTATACCGACAGTAACAGTAATGTGTAGTCAAACGCCTGATTACTATCTTATTCGTGTGAAAAATAAACTACATCAGCTGTATATAGTATATAATATGTTTGTCCTGTAGTAAAAACACTAGATGGTACTTTTCCACTAAAAGTATTGGACATAACTCCTTCAATAAAAAGTAAATCTCCAATGAAGAATGTTAGTTCAGTTAAAACATATTCTTACAAAGCCCTACGGGGTTCATACCTTCAAGGACGGCCGGTTTATCAGCAGTATGCTTTTAAAACCCCGTAGCTTGTTTCATTCCGACAAGAATATCGACAATTTACGAACCTAGCACTTACTATAGTATGCCGATGTTAAGCAAGTGACGGTAAATTAAATTGAATTTTGCATTCACAATGACAAATTTACATCAAGAGTTGAAATAGCGCTTGAAAATGGGAAATCCCTATTCCCGATACCTTGACAACATTTTCAGTCGCTTGAATACTCCAACAATAATCAATGTTACGGAAGCTGAATTGAAGAGAGTCATACAGATTGCAAAAGGTTGTATTATGTCGAGTTTTTCAAGTGATTTGAGTACATTACATTTTAAAAATGGCAATCCATTCAAAAGTGGCATTCAAAAATCCGTTTAGTAAAGAAATGAAAATAAATTAAATACGAAAAGAAATAAAAACAAATTAAAATAACAATTTGTAAAATATAAATGGTAATAAATTGGTTGTCTATCCACCTGTAATATTATACGTTTGCCGTATTAAGCGTCGAATAAACTGTATTTTTTCCGAGTGTACCCATGGATCTTATCTGAGGTAGACGTCGTCGTATGATTAATGATCGCAGAGACTCTTCTCGTATACCTTTCTTCTATGTTTATAAATAACAATGGCGTCTAACCCGGAATACTTTCAAAACCTGTTTTGGGGACAAACGGATCGGACAACAGCGGCTGACAAAATTAAATCTCACAGGGTTAGAGATTGGATTTCAAAATTCTTCAACTGGTGGTTGTATCATTATAATATTCACAGGCAAATATCGGAGGATGTCAAGTAAATACAAATATGCTGGACTGGCATGTTGAGGCTGCGCTAGTATATTCATTGTTTGAACAACCAACCGGTCGCTGTTTGCTCGGAGACTCCTCGAAACCACTCGGAAATATTTTAAGTCAAGCTCTCTTGAGCAAGCGCGTGGAGTGCCATATTTTGTGTTTAAAGATATCTCGGTATGAGTTTCATTGTAATCCCGGGAGCTTATGCAATATTTGTTACGATAAAGACGTAATATAATAGATATAATTAGAATTTTTAAAAGCTCTCATTCAACAGTAATACAATGGAAGTTTAACTAAAAGCTTCCTAGGCTAGATAAAGCCACAAAGAGACTTATATTTTAATGCTATAAAGTACTAATATTTTGGAATAGATCCTAAAATATAACAGTTATTATCAAACACGACTGGCTGTTTGTTTATTTTTCAAATAAAGAGACAAAAATGTACCTGATTCATAAGTACTTTTCAAATGTTGCCTACGAGTATATTATTTTGTTAAATTGCGTTGTTGCCTCGAGTTTAGGTTTACATTATTTTGTTAATCATTTTTTTTAATACTTCAGAGGTGTTTGAGTGTTGACCATGAGAATCAAGATCACGCGAATACTTAACTAAATTGGCCAGATACAAAGACAAAAAAGTGTTTCGCAAGCAAACACGCGAACGGCTTAGTGTAATTTAAATAATACGTATACCTGTCCACGTCGATACCAACATTATGGCATCTGAATATTTTGAATATATCAAAATAGCAACTGTGTCGGGAATTACTATAATTAAAAATAAGTTCCTAAATTATAATGAATAACTTTAACCTTTAGGACTTTTAAACTGAAGCTTGTACAATGCAGGACTTAAAATACGTCCTTTCAAACAGTAAGAACGCAAAGAAAAAATTGCGCAAGTGTTTCGGTGTGCCGCGATATAACTTTCAAAAGGCAATAAGAAACTGTGAAATCGACGAACGGACTTGCGTACGGCTATTCTAGCTAATTATTGTACAGCCTCGGTCACGATTATTTCGAGTCCGTATTATGGAGAGGAAACCGGCATGGGCAGTCTAATCAACGTGCGTTTTAACAAATGAATGCTAGTTAGCGTTCATTTTAAATACGTCAGTGATTTGAAACTTTCTGTTGGTACGCACGGATACCACAAAACCATACAACGTTTTTAACGAAACGAAAAAGTGTGGTCTCAATGAGATCGTGAATATAATATTTGAAATTTTAGAGATAGCGTGACTCCAATCCAAACACGACACTTTTGTTTTCACCCGCAACCAAAATATTTAGGAGCGTCGGAATATCAAGAATTCCAGACAATTTAATGATTTATCGGGACCGAATTCCAATTGGTTGCGAGATGATAATTTCTAAAAGTTGTCCGTAGGCTAAACTCTGCGACGAAGTGCACCTGCCCCGCTTTTTTGATTTATTATGGATTCAGTATTAATTTGATATCCCTTTTTGCTGCAGCCCCTTGAGCGATCGGAACGAGTGGGCATCGCCGGCCTCCATTATATGTGGTCCCGCCGCAATCATAATTGCAAATGAGCCCGGAGATAAAACATCCGATGCAAAAATAATTTCATATCCGACAAGATGTTTGCAAACCGCGTCGCCTTTTGTTGCACATACATATGGGTAATTAATGGTTACATTTTGTACTCTTTATTCTGGACTGCCAGGTTCAATTAAATGAACATAATTAGGTACTATTCCTATTTTACAGAGTACCTACATTGGGGTAATAATTTAAATTACGGTTACATTAAGTCCGTTCACATTTAAAAAATTTGTTTGTAACTTTGTAAGACCAAATTTATGTTATTACTGATAGTAAAACCCGATTGTGTTAAAACAACAGCTGTGTAGAATCACGAATGTAGTAAACTGCAGTTGTGTGGAATCCATATTGTATGGGAATCACGATTATGAAGAATCGCGTTTGTGTAGACGATAGCATAAACCTTTTAAAGTTAAAATGTGTATATAAGATATGCTTGTATAGCAAATAATATTGACAGTTAAACTATTTTGTACGAAGCGTGTATCTCAAATACAGTAACAATACATAGCCATACAAAAGATTTCCCACTCAACCGAATGACATTATTATTACGATCCCATACGTTTTTCATTACAAGATATTAATTTGCAGTGTAGAAAATTGATGTTTATGCGTAGGTACGTCATTTTGCCTACTAGCATTAAACTCCAGTGTATTCTTAACTCATCAGCTTCAATACACGTTTATGGTGCGAACGCTGTTGTATCTTCGTTCATTTTATATTCTGATACGAAACGTCGACGATGTTTTATTAACAATTTTTTTTCGTCCGGACCATTGATTAAAGATGCATAATGTTCTTCACCAATAATAAATGCATTGGGAATTCTCTTTTGGCTTCGATTAAAGTTAAAGTGAAATGGTAATTTTGTTCTAAATTACCGTGGAAAAGCTTTACTTATTTAGTTATGTTATGTCGTAAAGCAAACAGTATAGTTTGAATTCATTATACGTATAATTCTCACCATTATGAAACTACTTGATCTACAGTGAGAAAACTGTGGAAACATTGATTATATTTATAATCATAGGTAAATCAATATGTTTTTCGTTGTCTTATTTTTGTATGACAGAATATTCTTCACTTCGGAGAGCAATATTGTATAATGTAAGCATGTATGCAAGAGATGTTAGTATATTTTTAAAGTACCTCGCTCTAATCTCAGCTCATTACAGGTGGAATTCCTCACCCAAAATTTGAAACTGTTTAAATTCCGATCACGCATCGAAATTTTCGATCGGTTTTCGATAAGATCGTGGTCATTAAAGTTTTGTATAAGTATTTACGTAAGTCAGATGCTTTAAATATGCATGGTGCATTTTTTACGCTTCACTGCTAATGCGATGCAAATTTTTGTAAATGCTTTATGTAAAGTGGAGTGTCTTATATAGAAACTATGCAACTTTTTTATATTAATTTATTGTTGACTTTTTTTAAACACCTGTATAATAATTAAAGGTATTCTTGCAGATAAGAAACTACTGTATTAAACTGTGACATTTTGAGATGAACGGTATTTAAAATATCTTATCTTATCTACAATAAACACGAAATCGATTATGAGTAAATTGCTAATATTGCTACATATAGGAAAGTTTTATAAGTACTCCCAGATGTTCCAAAATGTGGGTTAAAGTTTCAAACTGGTACAAAACTGACTTAAAGACAAAGGCATTGTATTTCACTTGAAATATGGTATATAAGTGGTCTTAACTATGAATAAGGTTCACATATTAATATCAATAAACATTATGAAATAAACAAATTAACTCTAAAGTTGAAAATTTCAGAATGTAAAGTAAAACCATGCATCTTACGAATCAACTTATGCCCAATAATTATAGTCTAACGAATTTTGCTACGGTTTTGCTTTGCTGATTCTCAGAATCATGTAATTGCGAGTTATCCTTGGCGGGTCAAATCATTTTTTGTACGAGGTTATTAATTGTAGCGCCGAATATAATAACCGGACATTATGCAGGTTTGATGCACCGCCATTTTGATCAATTTTTGTAATGTTGAACGTGACAAAAAATTGTATTGCAACAACAGAATAACAAAGTATTTTGCGGTTCGTTAATGTGAATTTTTCCTCGTAGCAATTTCAAGACTAAATTTTACCTATAGTCAGTAGGCATATTATTATTCATACTTTAAACTATGGCACAATAAATCATTTACGAATCTAGAGCAAATGACGTAATCAATGAGACGCTAACTTTTTGAGAAATGATGTCTGTCTCCCTCCACGTGCTATTGTTCACGTGGGAGGCCTGTGCCCAGCAGTGGGATGTTTATAGGCTGATGATGGTGATGATGATGTCTCTAAATTATTGAGGTACAATAAACTAGAGAAGACACCGCGAAGTAAGTTTGTGCGCACTAAGGTGCAGTCCTTGGGCTGCAAACGCCTCAGTGATTGCGCGTGATTCAAGCGATTGTGGACCTTGCGGCTGCACCTTAGTTGCACACTAACTTGCTTCGCGGTGTCTTCTCTAGTTTATTGTACCTCGACGCTCTAAATACCCGTTTTTTATATTACCGAGTCAGAGCCAGAAGCTGCTGTTCTTCTGAGTCTTTGACTTTAAATTTCATTGCATTGATTGACTGAATACTTAACACCAGGACACAACAATGCAAATCCAGATTCTGGGCAGAACACGACACGACACACACGTGATGCTAATTAAAAAAAATAACTTTTCATTTAAAACTGTTGGATAAAAGTGATCTTTATTCCTAAAGAGGTCGGCACAAATCGTAGAAATATGCTCTGATTACTTGGTTCGGTGTGAAAAAAGTACTTAACTTTTTTGTCACTACTTTATTCAATGCCTTTGTCGACAATTTGAGAATGATAACACGAAATAGGTTGGACGTGTAGTATTAAATTGCCTCAGAACTTAAAGGTACTGGATACTCGTTTGTAAATGTAGCGTCAGCACATACGGTGTTAGTAAAAAACCAAACAATTCTTTTTGACTAATCAAATTGTCTCTAATATTAAGCAAGAAAATCTGAAACACTGTCTACGATGATATTTTAAGATATAGTTAGCACTGTCATCACATCATAATATATTTAATCATGTTTCAAAAATGGTTATGGGCTAGAAAATAGAGAACACCTTTTGTGCATAACACTATTTAATAAGATTTAAGTATACGGAGCATTTCGTCGCATTTTAATAAAAAATAACTTGGCATCAGTCTACGATACTCTATTCCTTTGCCACCAGTACGAAATTCCAATATATCATTACGATGCTGGCCGCAATAGAAACGGATGACTAATCAGATTTTAAACTAATTACGATCCCAACTAAAAAAAACTAGCCAAGTGTTAGCATTCGGGGTTCCGTACCCTTCTTCATTATTTCAAACTCTATCATCTTTGATTATTGAATTGTTCATGAATAGAACCAGATGTGAGACAGCATCAATTCATTCATTTAGTTTTTTATAATACTTCCTCAAATGAAGGTATTATTATTACCAAGCTTATTACCAAGACTGTTGAACGTAATAAGCAGTGATTTTATAACGTTAACATTTTATCTTGTCAGACGTAGATCTCTAAACCAACTTAATGTGCGTCGAATTTAACTATTACACCACTGCGCAGGTTTCGTCAAAAAAACCACAAAAGTTTTTATGGTTTTCATAGCAATTTTATAGTTTTACCGGCTAGTTTCATAGTCTAGCCTTGAGCAATTTGTGTTGCTACGAATTTACAAATATGACTCACTGGTTTATGGATCTTTCAACCATTTTAATAATCTAAAAAACGTAAAAAAAGGATTGCTGTCTAAGATCTAGATTCCGGAGGATGTTTTTGTAAACTCTAGCATTTTATGTGTTAAAAACACTTTAAGAAAATCAAGCTGAAAACTTGTGCACGAAATCTTTCAGACACGTATCATTAATCGACAACCAATGTTTTATTGATCGGCTCAAATTATCAAAAAGTTCCCAGAAAACTGAACGTGTATTTATTTTGATGTAAGAGCTAATTAACATATTGGGATTTTCGAATCGTTCTTCGGCTAAGAGTTAATTGATATTTATAGCAGCTTCGATTTGAGATACACCGACGATCGACATCACTGATAGCCGATACGAGCTTTTTATAGTTCATTCTCTATAAATGTTATGTGTCTAAAAATTGTTCAAAATTGTATCGAATGTAATTAGTTTTGTATAGTTATAACTTTTCGACTATTCTCACAATAATTTAGTTTTCTGTTATTAAGTTATAATTTTTTTTCTTTCCTGACGGAGTAATTTTTCTAGTATTATTTTATTGCTTAGTCATTACTTTATCTTGTAGGTACTTTTGCTAGTAATACTAGTAATGAAAAAAATAACAGGTTACAAATTTACAAATTTACAAAAATCTTTTAGTTTTAGCTAAACCTAATTATAATTATTATCTAATCTTGAGCTGATATTATAAGAAAAATAAAATCACACTACTGGCGTAGATAAATGAAATAATGATCTTTCTGTGACTGTAATAGTTCTTACATGTTTACTTATTTCTAAACGCAAAACAAACTGTACAACCATTTTACATAACATTTATCTCAAAACCAACTATGCATCTCGCTTAAGTAAATCTCTGTCAGCTTATTTTTATCTGTCATAAACGAAGCAAGACTGTTATACATCATTCAAACGTTATCTACAATCAGAATAACTGACCAACGGCTCACCTAAAAGCTCAGCAAATGGTATTTGTTTTGAGATCCGTAAGCCTTAGTACAGAACCGGCTATGATCATCGCGTTTGAAAGTACAAGCACCTCTTACTATTAATCAAGATAGAACCATTTCTTAGAAGCTATAGCACTACGATTGAGTCTATATAAATATTCCATTTCCGAGTAGTGAGCGGATGCGGCCACAGTCGGCTAAACATCTGCAACTTGAGTTACACCGGCTGCTGTAACGTGCATTTAAATTAGGTCTTTACCTATGATCAGCGGTGTATAAAATTAAAATGTGCGAGGAACCGGACAACAGGTACATTTTACATCGTAATTACTGACTAGACTGAATAAATTATAGGTGCATAAAGATCTTACCTGTGGTCTCTTAAGTGATCCTGCCTTCGGAATGCCTTGCCGCAGATGTCGCAAGAGTAAGGCCGCTCGTCAGTGTGTGTCCGTTCATGGATGAGTAGATTGTAAGATTTTGTAAATTGTCGGTTGCAGAATTTACATATAAATTGCTTTTTGGGCCTTGACGCTCTGCCTGGTGCTCGAAGCAATCGTCTGTCTAAATGGGGATGCATCTGATGAGGTCCAGCTCCAGGGGGAAATAGTCCAGCTCCAGGAAAAGTAAAACTGCCTGCAGCGGTAGGGGAAGGACCAGGAGCTCCGAGGAATGCTCCAGGAGGACCATATATTGGGGGTTGAGAAGAACCATCTGACATCATTCCATCCATGGAAGATGTTCTATGATGTGGAATTAGCATCGCTGCTGCTGCTTCACGAAGTGCAACTTCTTTGCGTTTCTCTACCATCATTGCCATAAGGTCAAAAGAGTTTCTCTTTGGAAAATTACCTGGTGCTCGGTCGGGAGAACTCTTTGCTGGTTCCGTCCTTTCTCTTTCTATCATTCTCTCTCTATCCATAACTTCTGATGGCATTAAAGCAGGATGCATCTCGTTGGTATATATTACGGGATGCATGGACCTTGTTGGAACTACAGGAACGAAAGCTGAGGTTTCGCGATGAGTGGACGTGAGTAAGGAACCAGTGCTAATTTGTCTATGATAAGGTAAAGGTGGGGAGTCAAAGTTCCCGTTAGGGTTTCTTCCACTCGATGAAGGCCTCTGCTGAGCCCTTTCCGCAGAACTTGCGAGAAATTGGTCATGTCTTGACCGGAGAGGGGCGGTCACTGGAGGTTCTGTGACAGGGCGAGGAGTAGACGCCCGTGACACTACTGCTCCACCGGTGTCCGACATGTTGTTTGAAAATGCATCTGAAAAAGAAAATCATAGTAAAACGTTTTGAAGTTTCGATACGCAATAATGAATGGCCATTCATTCAATTGTAAGAGGAATTGTAAAGATCCTTAGAAACACAATTTGTTTGTTTAAACCTTCCATCCAGCATTATACCAGCGAGGTAAGTTCTCGATTTTCCTACATGCTTGTGATATTTTTCATGTGGAAAAGCATGAACTCATCAAAAACACGTGTATAGGCTGATGATAACAACGATGTTATTATAAGAGGTTTAAAAACTAAGCAGATACCTAAATCAAGAGAATAATACATATTTATAGTGGAATAACAGTGTAGAGAAATGTCTTCGAGTGTACTTGTTATCTTGATAGCTTTCACTAGATCGTAAAGTTTGATACACAATTCCAACTAAAGGACGGTTTCTCAATGTTTGCTTGTTTTGGAGCAGGTGTTGAATATTTAGATTTATGGATCGAGAAACATGCCTAATTAAGTAGGTAGCGATCTATATTGTGACTGCGAAGTAATTAACATAAGATACGTATCTATGACGATTTTATGTTATATGCTTTTCATGAATAAATAATGTAGAAACATGAGAACGAAATTGATGGTTTTGAAAATGTTTTGAGTGTACTGTTCATGGCGGTTTCCAATAAGTACTTTATAATTGTGTTTGATATGACAACAAGAATCCACACGTACACAGTATTTTTTTAAAATCTAACACAGAAACCAGATTAACTTTGCAGGATGAATCATCATAACTAGTATGGTTTACAATTTCTAGTCATTATTATAGTATATATTATCATATTCATAATATTTCATTAATTTATTTTTAAAATTAATACTTGACTCCTGTGATAAAAGAAAATGTAAATGGCGACCGGATTTTGAATCGGTATTAGTCCTGATATTTGCTAAAATGCTATTGACTGCATTAAATACTAACTTAATGGTATTCATGTTGGATAAGCTTTTAGCAAAACATGTTTAAATTATCCAATAGTCATGTAAGTATCACTAAAGCTTAATAGAATTTGTATCTTTTAGTTTAAACATAAAAGCAAAGTTGATACTTAGAAAGAGGTTTTCGATAATGCTTATTATAAAAATTTGTTTATTCGACTTCTAAAATATGATCTAAGTAAATGGCAAAAGGTATAATTAAGTCAATATGTTTAAAACAGTGTCGCGTAGCCGTGAAAGAATACTACCACCTCTCTTCTGTTGGGTGTCGTAAAAGGCGACTAACGGACTAAAGACTGCACATACAACTAACATCATAGAGCGGCGATGGGCTCACGACCTGTCACACTGAGCATATGTGCAGTCGCTATTTGGTGAAAAGTGGACTACGGCAGAGGACTGCTTTTGCGTTCCTCATTACCTAGTCTCTGACTAACTCTTCGGGAATAATAGTCATGATTATACCTATGTATGTATGTTAATAAGTTATAGATTTCTATTTCAAATACACATACTGACATATACCATACCAGGAATACATCAAAATTCAATAAAACTAAAGATATTACTTTGTAATGCATAGCTGATGGTTTTAAAAAGAAATTGTAAAATGTACCTATTAATTAAATCCACTATTGCGCACAATGCTTCTAAAAGGTAAAAATTACAAGAAAAAAGAAGGACTATTATACCATCCTTGTGCATGCCCTAAGCAAATCCATAAAGCTTAGAATGTTTTTATTGTCAGACCCCGCCACTTATATTTGTACAATACTAATAACGTCTGTGAACAGATTGCTATTTCAAGATTTACGATGAACCGACTATTTTCATCTGAAATGAGTATCATAGTGAGGACAATAAAATGACCTCGGTTTACGGCTTTGCTTGTGCTTGTGTTTTCACGAAGTTTCCGGTGTCTACGACTTTCATGTCCTTTATTGACAGTTATGGTCTGTTTTTGTGTTGATGGCTTTCTCGTTGTTGATTAATTTATCAAAATCATAATATTGTGTATTTCATTTCTTCATTTGTAAATCACAATTTGATGTTTTCCCATTGATAATATTTAAATGATTAAAATATCTTTCATTTTGGCTATGAAGTAACAGTTCTGATGAAACTTGATCAACGCACTTGTATGCTAATCTTTGTAAGCTAGTAACAAAAATTAAACGACTTGACTTGCATTATTATAACTAAACAACAAACAGTTATTGCTAAAGTAAATTTGTACTTGTATTCAAGTGCTATTAACTTGAAGAAGGGGTACAATAAATCAAAGTAGTCCAAATAAATTACAAATATCAATATGAAATTTATCACTAGACGTACAACGGCAAAGAAAACGCTACGCTCGTCAGTTATAGCAACTACAAAAGATTAATCTTAGAATCAATTTACTCAGGCGAGATCGAAAAAGAAGGCAAGCGGACCCACATTTCACTGAGCGTTGCCCTGTCCACTCTACCGTAAAAGCCTTCTGATTGTACATCCTTCTCTGTTGAACCTACCAGTGTTAGTGTCCTATCTCGCTCGCTCACTCACAAGGTAATGCTTGATCGAGTTTCTACCATCTTACTTGCACCGAAGCAGTAAAACTACTTTTATCTCTCTTTCGGGCCGAGAATTTCGAGATATGAATATGTATGTAGGCACAGCAGTAAGTAATGGTTTCTTGGATGTAATACTGGTCATTTCAATAACATAAAACTTCAGAATGGAATATTTAACACTTATCGATTTGGCAATTTAAATTTACCGTGTACCTATGTGTATTCAGTAATGCAGCGCTTGAAGATATTTTAGTGTTTGTAAATATGAATATGAATATTATTCTAGTAAATATCCTTCACAAGATTTTTAAATGTATTTACGTAGGTATTATAGCTAAAAATTACAAAATAATCAATTGTCATTTTCCTTCCATTTTTTTTGACTTTGCAAGATTCTTGTTGAGAATGACTCTTACCATTTGTCTTTTGGATTTACTCTGACAGTTTCTCTAAAATGTGCTTTAAAGTAGAAATCTATAATGTTAGTGCTAAAAGTAACAGTTCTGTTATAATGCATTCATTTATTAATGCTCTTCTATTTTGTCCCTTGCATGTAACTGCTACCTCGCACTGCATATTTCATTGTGATCTTGATATTATTCAAGAAGATCAGTTCTAATTACCACATCATTTAAATATTGTTTATATTGCCTTCAATTACAGCTCTAATTAATGCAGTTTTTCAATGTCTGTTATTAAATCATGAAGTAAGTGCGACTTCATCCAAAATATTCAATGAGAGTAAGTTTAACAGGAATACCTTTCGTTTTAACAATATTTCCAACAAAGGCAAAACGTTTTATTATATTAAAGACATTCTATGAATGTCAATGTATAAGAAAAATAAAATTGTTAACTAAAAGATGCCTTTCTCTTAGATATACCATTTTGTTAGGTTTGTGTCTATTCTCCCACAAAGTAAATCTAAGAATGTTGAAATGAAATGAATCATAAAATGACTTTGTTGATACAAAAAGCTTATTTTAATGATAAGCTCGTCAACATGGTATTGTGGCCAGAGCTTTTAGTCTGGTTATTAATACATACATACCTAAATAATCCAGAATATTATCCCCGAAGGTTTAGCCAGAGACTAGGCAATAAGGACCGCAAAAGCTGTGTTCTGTCATAGTCCACTTTTCACCAAATAACGACTGCACATGTGCTCAGCGTGACAGGTGGTGAGCCCATCACCGCCCTATGCTGTTGGATGTTTGTGCAGTATTTGGTCCGTTAGTCGCCTCATACGACTCCAAAGGGAAGAGAGGGGAGGGGGCACGGCTCTTCGTGGTTTTTAATCATTTCAACAATTGTATTTTAGTGGCCTGATTCTGTTATTTTACCCACAGGTCAAAGCAAGCCACTGAAATACGATTTGTGGATTAAAATAACAGAATTGAGGCCCAATATTGAAAATGCAATAATAGTGGCTTTGACAGTAAGTGCATAAATATTATGTTTAAATAAGTTTACTGGAATTACCAAATTTGAGGATAAGTAACTGAAATATTATTAATTGGATGTAAATAAGTGCACAGACAAAATTAGTCACGCAACTACTGTGTATTAATTAGCTATATGTTGCGAAATGTTTACTTAAATATTGCGAAATGCGAAATGTTTACTTAAATATTAAGTTTAGGAGCATTCGTAATAGAAGCAGGAAAAGTATTTTGACGATAGCTCAATGAAGATGTTTGAAAAGTTAAATACTTCTTGTAGGTATATGAATATAGTATACGTACGTTCACATTTTTTTTAAATTAATAATTGTGGGTCTAAGTAGAGTAGTAATGCCCAAACAGTTACACTTACTAGTCACACTACTCTGAATATCTCATTTTCATAAGAACATTCAACTAGTGAATATTATACCTATTGGATAAATTGGAATTGTACTAGTTCAACAACTACATATTCCTGCAGATAAATGATTTATCATAATGTTTATTTGACTTGTCTTTAGCAACAAAAGCTAGCATTTAAAACATTATAATGTCTTTAAGACTAGCTTTTGTTGCCGACTTACTCCGCGTGTACCTACAGCAAGTAAGTACAACTTCTAATTTGCCAATCCATAAACATAAGTACCATGCCCCCAAAATTATACCATTACTTATTTTATCCCAGAGTTTTAATTCTCCAGCTTGAAATAATGACAAATCTGTATGGACTTTTCATTTTTCATTCATTTTATTTCTTCTCTTTTTCAATGTGTGATGAACTTACATACTTCCATAGGAGATATTTCCATAATTCGGAGTCAACATAAAATTTCATATTTCTAGCGGTTTGAGATCTTATAAGCGAGTCAGTCAGATTTTATCTTTACAGAAATAGATAATACCTACTTTGCAAAAAATAGGTAGCCATCACATCAATCTACTCTAACGGCCATTAAAACACTTTAGTCCAACATTTTAGTCTATAATATTTCAGAGCCGCTGTCGACGTTATCTCGAGAGCTAAGTAAGTACTTACGCCTGTTACATAAAGTATGTATATTAGAAGCAATTAAGTTTATTAGTGGAATATCACGCGGTATGCCTCTTTTAGGCAAGCCATGATTGCCATCGCTTGAAACAGGCGCGATAAGAGTAGGTTATCATGATTATCACTTGATGACGAAGATTAACTTAACTACCTACTATTTGTTTTGTAGAAACAATCTGTCACTCGCTTCTACAGTTGGTAGTAGTACCTACCTTATATTGGAACGTAAGCATTCCATTAATAAAGACTCTATATTATGGAATGCTTGTTTATTCGAATATTAAGGAGGAATTTTATAAAGTTAATCGATTAGAGGCCATTTCAAAATTTGTGTTTACGTGTTGTGATGATATACGAAAGCTATTATGTCCATATACAATAATAGGTGTGTTAAGTGTTAGAGCAGTCATCAAACGAAGCTGTGTTTGGTCGTACATATGTAATTAGTACATAAAATTTGCATAAATGGCCGAGCTTTCTGTAATAAATTAACATAATATTTAATAATAAATGAAAAAGTTTGGTGTGTATTCTTAATCTTCGTTAAAAATATGAATGAACTTGTAGTCAAGTAATGATGCAGGGTAGACAACCCGGAGTCAAACAAAACAATGATACGTGATAATTACTGCGAAACACGGTGGCAGGAAATGTTAAGTAAACGCCGCTGTAAAACATTAGAACAATGGAGTAACCCGCAGGCCCGTTACACTGAGAACTGTTTTTATACAGTTCAGCATCTGCGTCGGAAACAATAAGTTGGGAGCTTCGACCATACAAAACAGGTAGCACGGCGAAGCTCACCCAGCGTGCCCAATTTATTCCACATCCGCTGTATTAAATTACAAAGTTGCATACGAAAAAAGCGCTGTCGTCAACTCACAAGGCGATCAGTTGCCCGATGAGTCGATAAACCAACCCTCAGCAGTCAGGTAGTTTACCCACAAAGTTTACAAACGGCGGTGCTCCTCCACAATGGGTACTCATTGCAATTTTTTTGTCACATTTCACAGTCCAACCGCAGATGCGAGACAGGTGGATAGATTGGTAGCGCACAATAAGCGTACTGTAAACCATAAAACAGTTAATAGATACAATGTTGGTAGCACTTCATCACACACTTGGTGTTCACTGAATATCACTTGAGTTCGTTCACTGTAATCCAGAATGGGAGTCCGTGGAGGTGCTTTTTTGTGTTATTTTTCAGTGTGGTATCACTAAGATGCGCGTGCGCAAGTGACACGCGACTGGTGGGAGTAGAGCGCGCGTACTACTGCGCCCGCGTCGAAGGCGGTAGCTCCCGTCCCCTCCCCTCGGCGACCGAAGCCTTCACTGTTTTTACTTTTGGAGCGATAAAAAAGGGATATCTCCGCATTGTGTTTATTTTTCGTGTTAGTAGCTTATAATATCAATCGTGTAAATTAACGTTGCCCTCGTACGACGTCGTGTATATCATGAATTTCGTTCGTACTCGCTAATTGACAGGGGATACCTTTTTTTATGGAGGGTATTTTATTTATTTTTTGTAGATGGCAGTAGTGAAATTATTTGTTTTTTTGTGTTATGCAAATATGTAAATAAAAACATATTTAATTTAAATGCGGTTAAAAAAAATTAAGACTGACTTTATTTCTACTTGACTCTACCATTTTACGAAAAGGTGTTTCACCGACTTTTTGCTAATTTGGCAAACAACAAACTTTTTATCTACTTATATTATTAATATTATTATACTCTATTATAGATAATATTATATATCAGACTTTAAAAAGGCTTTTTTTCACTTTAAATCTCTGGGCAGATACTTTATCACAAAAATAATTAAGTAAATTATGCATTATTGCATAGGTTAATCATATTTTCAACGACCTCCTTGGTCGAGTGGTTAGCACGCCGGATCAGGCGTCGCGCCATCTCTGAGGTCCCAGGTCCAATTTCCGGTCGGGTCAATTTAGAGAAAAACTGTTTTTCTAAATTGATTTCGGGTCTGAGTGTTTTTTATAAATATTTATGTATATTTATCCGTTATCTTACCATATTAACGAGTTTCAAAAGAATACTCATCTTGGTCTAGATATTTCGTGTGAGCGTAAACAAATGTAATTAATTAATTGAATAAATTAATTAAATTAATTTGTTTTAAAAAAGCAGGGCCGTAATGGGTACCGTTGTAGCTATAACTATGTATTGTGTTGTATTTTATCACTAGCAAAAATATAAACATAATTTATTACAGGTACAATAAATTTTGTTCTATTGCAACTAAGTATAGACAGTAGCAATAACACTACAAAACATACCTTATCTCCTCCTCTTAAAATTGATAATCAGATAAAACTAAAATAAAGGGTTTTACATATCGATGAACATAAGTTGTATGTTTTAAACGATTACGTTTAAAATTATTATTATTATTTTTTTTTAATGTTTAATGGCGCGCACGATTTGTGCTTTAGCCAAGGCAAAGTAAAAAAAAGGTTAGGAAGCGGTTTTTTTTTATTGTATTCGAATAAAAGGGAATTGAAGGAATTAAGAAGGAAAGGATCAAATAGGATTAGATAGGAATTAATGATTGATTTAGACTTTGATATTGATTTAAAATTATTGTCAGCGTTGATTTACATTGCTGCGTCCCGGTTTGAAGGGTACTAGATCGAGTCATACTGTAACAGCAAAGCCGTCTTTCTAAATTTTATTCAAAAGACTTGATGAAATAACATTAAAACAACACATTATTTTTTATACTTTAATACAACGAAATCTAATATACGGTCACATATTTATCCAAAAATCGTCAGGGTTATGACGTCCATTTTAGATTCGTTACAATTAGATAATTAAATAAACACTTCAACCCAATTAGATACTTAATTTGAATTCTCAAAAAGGACATGGCTATATTTTTTTGTTTTCAATACATATTATTTTGATGTTAAGTACTATGTTTTTAATAATAAAACAAAATAATTATAATATATTACTCGAATGAAATACAAACAGTTATATATATTTAATATAGTCACCTGACTAGTTTACTGAACACTTTTATAGCTATTTAACAGTACAATTTTAATATATCTATTATTTTAATAAAAACATAAAACTATATTTTTATTTTAACGTGCATTTATAAATTTGCAATAATTTAATCAATTTTATAATAAATTCAATTGCCTATAATTAAACACTCACTAATATACAAGGCTAATCTATAAGCTTGTTTTACGATCTGTTAACATTCAAGTCTTTATATTTTTTATTATTTAAATATATTTGAGCTTTACGTGATTATTTATATACATAACGCCGACGTAGATTCAACACCACATTTATTTATTATTTTAATGCACAATTTTAAGTCACCTAGTATGGACCACATTCTAAAGGGGAAATAATACATTTTTTTCTTATCTAATACAATTTAATTATCAATATATAAATTACAATAAATAACTGTAACCCCCTTAAAATCAGTATTTACAACTAAGAAATGCCTTATTTAATATAAATTAGAATTCTAATATTAATAAAAATAATCGTAATATTCGAAAATTCACAACACTGATAATAATCGCTTATACGTAATAAATATTTAAGAGGTTACAGATAAACGATCAAAATTACATAGTATATATCTACAGAATTGTGCTTTCCCATTTAAGTTCGAAACCACTTTTATCCTTAAACTAAATGTAGTCACCAAGTAATGACACAATACAATAGCTATATATAAGATATTCCCCTAGTGCCTACGACTCACAACTAAGTTTTAAACAGTATTATACTTTCTACATAATATAATAGGAATATTATTTTTGGCTTGTCTCTAACCATTTAAAATATCGGTTTTTAATAAAAATCTAACATATTTTGATAGTCTTTTGGCCAGTAATATAATTAATTATAGAATCCTCCTTTAAATTTTAATTAAGACTTTTGTAACTTCAATAAGTACGATAGACACACAATATAATTATAATTATGTTTTTTACGCCTCCGTGTATGTAGGAGTATATACAATATTTAGTAAAATCTATATAATGTGTGTTTTTAAGATATAATATACTTTTATTCTTTTGAAATTATCAGCTTTATATTTCATGAATTTTTCATATTAATAAACTCATCCCCGTTACGTTATTGATATAATTTATAATAATAATATTTAATATAATATCTATTTTAGAATAACATCGGTTAAAGCTACATCCTTATAACAATTATGTTCGATGCGTCGTTGAAATCATTCTAATTTAATTATTTTATTATATAAAATAAAAATAATTTTAACAGCTTTTCAATTTTTAAATCGTATTTTTTATGATTATTTATTAATTGTTTTCACAATTATTATAATGAGGAAAAATAATTACTTGATTTTAAAACTAGGACGGGTTGTGGCGTTGAAATTTTTGTTTTTAATAAGGCCTACACTATTTTTACTTCTGTTTTATTATCACAAAAAAATAGTTCTAGATAGCGTCAATAAAAAAAATGTAATCGAAAGTTCCTTATAAGAAAAAAAAACAAAGAAACCTGATATTTCAACCAGAATGAAATACGCCTGTACATTAATCTTACTGAGAACCAATCCATAGAGGTTGGACAACACTCCAAATTAAAATTATACTGAATTCCGAATAGATTGTTGTAGGTACCTACCTACTGCTTTTAATACCTACCACCTAATTTTAAAAACAAAACAGGTTGTTCGTATTATCTTTGAAGATAGTTTAAAAGAAAGGTGAAATAGTTACTCCGAGAAAAAAGGTATGACAAAACAAAAAAAAAACAAAAAATAATAATGGACAATTTAATAAGTTAACATCATCAGAATTCGAATGAGTCATCGAGGTTTTGCAGATGTCGTCAACCGGCCTTCATCCATCGGTCTATCGAGTATTCTAGGGCTGCCATCCATCTGGGAACAAATACAAACTTTATTGTAAATGCAAAACACGAATGCAACAAAAAGAACAGGAAAATGTGGTCCCGGGTACGATTTTCCGAGGGGGGTTACATGTTTTATTTATTTTAATTTTGTTTACCTACTAAGATAGTGATAATTAAACACAGACATACTATTATATGTCTGTGTAATTAAATGATATGAAATCATAATTATTTATTTGTTTACACAATAACACATAATATAATAAAATTAAGTAACATTTATTTTTAATTATTTTTGACTATTTTTATGTTTATTATTTTGACCTATTTAATGTACTTATTCTTAATAATGTATATTTTTTAAATCGGATTCATTTTATATACATTTTTGCCAATGGCTACGGCCGTATAATTAATTGAATAAAAAAATTATATCAATACATACATACATATAGATGACTTTGATGGAGTGACTATCCCCTATAGTCAAGCTATAACAAATTTGGGTGTAGCTATTGATAGTTGCTTGAGTTGGGGGCCTCAGCTGCAAGCTGTCAGCCGCAAGCTTTACGCATCTACGGCATACTACGCAACTTTTTACCCACTGCCACTAAAATTGCGCTAGCACAGTCGCTGCTCCTTGCCGTCTTAGACTATGCTGACGCCAGCTATCTTGATCGGACACGGCGGACCAGCTAAATAAACTTGAGCGACTTCAAAATCATTGTATTCGATTCATACCTAGTCTTGCCATAAGTTCTGTCCCAACATAAATGAGGGTATTTCAAAATAAATAATATAATATCGGTAGTTTGTACTATTATTAGATATCATTATATTAAGTTTTATACTATTCATTTTGATCTAACACATAGCTGTGTAACATGGAGTGAGGTACCACAGAGCATCGTGAGAGCCAAGAAGTTATTGCAGAGACACGCATACAGTGGCCACCGGAAAATTCTCTTTACGAAAAGAAAAACTTTTGACGAATCGATATTTCGATGATTAAAGTAGGCTTTCTGATCTAAAATATTCCATAAGCAATAATCCAATGGATTAAGATCAGGACTAGCAGGGGGCAAATCTTCAGAGGCGATGAAATCCGTAAAAAAATTTGGGGATTAAAGTTACTCGCGCCCGTAGATTTACACGTGACCCCTGGGTGGTGCTAAATTAATGACGCTGACTGAGTGGTAGAGCCACGCTGCGATGTTGCACGCACGCTCTCACGAATATCCGGCGTGAAATAATAGCACTTGGTGCTGTTGTGTTTCGTCCGGCCAGTGAGAGTTCCGGGGGCTCTTACCCCCCCCCCTCCCCCTCCCCCCACAATTCCTATTCCTTCTCAATCCTATTCCTTTCTTAAAGTTCGGCAACGCATCTGCGACTCATTTGGTTTTGCGGGTGTCCATGGGCGGCGGTGATTGCTCTCCATTAGGTGACCCGCCTGCTCGTATGCCTCCTTTTTATATTATAAAAAAACTAACCAGCGCTGGGTTGATTTCGCTTTGTGGGTTCTGAGACTTGTTGAAATATCCATTGTTTACCAGCGAACACAGTGTTACTTAGTGGCTTAACCACCTTCTCTAAAATATCGCTTTGGTAGTTAGTTGCACGTGTTTTCACCCCTTGTTCACAAAAATGGAGCTTTGTCATGCCTTCGTAGGACACGCCCCATCAAACCATCACAGATGCTGGGTGGTGGCCTCTTTCGACCTTCGGAATTTTCTCAGTAGCTTCTTGGGAGCTGAGTGCATGCACCCTATCGTTTTGACAGTTAAACTTCTCTTCAACACCAAACATATTTTCATCCGTAAAGCGAATTTTCCGGTTGCCACCGTCTGCGTGTCTCTACAACAACTTCTTGGCTCTCACGATACCCTGTGGTACCCCACTCCATGTTTACACAGCTATGTGTTAGATCGAAATAAATAGTATAAAACCTACATAATATAATGATACCTAATAATAGTACTACCTTCATATTATTTATTTTAAAATACCCTCATTTAAGTTGCAAGACTACGTATTTGGCTTGCGTAAGTATGATCATGTTTCTGAATACCTACCGCGCTAAACTCAAGTGGCTTCCTATGCGTCTTTGCCGGAATACTCACATTTTCTCCCTTCTATATAACATATTGTTTAATTCCAATTACCCTTTTAAAGGAACGTTTTAGTTTCCTTCATTGTTCTAACTCGCGCTCATTACGGTTATCAAAAAAACTAACTCTTAAAACCCCTCCGCCCCACACCACCTTTTACTATGGCTCCTTTACCGTAGAAGCTGTTCGTCTCTGGAACTCGCTCCCAGTTGCGATCAGGCGTGCGCAATCTATACAAATATCTAAGAGGAAACACTACGTTGACGTGGCATAAAAAAATCTCATACAAAACTCAGAAAAACGACGTTTCGTAGTTCCTTGTTTCCTCCTTCAGAATTGGACCAATTTTAATTACTTTTTCAGCATCGGATAAAGAAAGAGATTTTCTATGTCTGTATGTTTAATTTTTTTGAATTTAGTCTATTATTTAATAACCAAGAGCCATTCAAACTTTAGGAAAATCACTCCGTTTTAAGGCGTCTTCAGAAATATTATGTGGCTGGTTTAAAAAAAATCAATTATACAGACATAGAAAATGTCTTTCTTTATGCCGAAAAAGTAATAAAAAATGGTCCAGTACTGAAAGAGGAAACAGAGGACTACGAAAAGTCGTTTTCTGTGTTTTGTATGAGAATTTTGGATGCCACTTCGACGACGTTTCCTCTTAAGAGGCCTTACATCTCGAATGTAATTTTCGCGTAAAATGCCCATTTTCGCATTTTGTGGTAATTTTGCAGTTGATATTATTATTATCATTTTTATCGAAATAGGATAATAAATTTATGCATAATATTACAAATCTCCATTCTGTGAGCATAAGTTGAATTCGGACGGCCGGCGCATCGCATTTTCTAGTAATTTTGCAGTCGTTTTTATCGTTTTAAATAGGATAATAAATGCATTATAAAACCTTTATTCCTCTTGAAGTAACAATTACTCTTGTATACATTTTGCTCAATAATATTATCACAATTAACTTATAGCGAATTTCGAAGCTTTTTGGTTTAGAATAAGATTTCTTTTCTATCAATGATATCTAAAAATTCCGAGGCCACTACGCACTATTCGACTATATGAGAGATAACATTATATTTTTTTTATTTCACTTGTTTAGAACAGTAGTTCAATCGATGAGCTCAAAAAAGTGCCTTCGCGCACTTTATGAAAATATTTCTCTGCAATTTTGGGTTTAATTAAAAAGTTAAGCAAAATTTACAAAATGCGGGGCCGCTACGCACTATTCCAATAGCTATTTTACACTATTCAATAAGTCATAATTGTTAAAGTATTTTTGTTTCTGCGATCCATAACGCTAAAATTGGCCACTTTACGCAAAAATCACAGTCGAGATGTAATAGGCCTCTTAACTAGTGACATTTTTTTATCTATCCTGCTGCAAAGCTGCGGTTGTCAACTACTTTCTACCTAAGACTATTATGTTGAAGTATGTATAATAATTTATTACACTCACACCTATGTACATTTTGTCAAAAAAGTTTCGGGAACGGATTATTTGTTTATGATTTCAAATTTAAATTTTTGTTGTTAGATTGGCACAACTGTTATCCATTTTGGCGCGGAGTTTAAGTTGCATCTGTTATTTAGATTAAATACAGTGCTGTTTTTAGTTAGTTTATATCTTATGTTTATTGTGAATTTCATAATGGATAAAAACATCGAACAAAAAGTTAGTCTTAAATTTTACGTCGCCAATGGAATATCGTGTTCGGAGTCACTGAAAATGTTACAGAAAGCTTACGGTGAATCGACTTTATCAAAAACACGTGCTTATGAGTGGTACAAAGCGTTCAAAAGCGTTCGAGATGTGATGGAAGATTGCTTTGCTCTGGTAGGCCATTAACGTCTTCAACTGAAAAAAAGTGAATGAAATGGTGACTGAAAATCCTCATTCAAGTTTGAGAGAGATAGCCGCTGAACTTTATGTGTCTCACGTGTCGATCTATACCATTTTAAATAATCACTTGGGTATGAAACATGTTGCCGCTCGGCTAGTCCCAAAAGACCTTTTTTCCCTTTTTTCTCCAAAAACTCAATCGCATAAGAGTCGCTGAGGACATGCTAGAACAAGTCAATTCCGACCCAACATTCATGCAACGCATTGTTACTGGTGACGAGACGTGGGTTTACGACTTTGACATGCAAACTAGTCAACAAGCTTCCGAATGGCGCCTTCCGACTGAACCGAAACCGAAAAAACCACGACAAAGTCGATCAAAAGTCAAAGTCATGTTGACTGTTTTCTTTGACTATCGCGGTGTTGTGCACTTAGTATTCTTGGCGGAAGGTCAAACGGTTAATAAAGAATATTATTTGAGCGATAAGCGGCGTTTAAGAGAGCAAGGCCAAATTTGTGGAAAGAAAATGCTTGGATTTTGCAAAACGATAATGCGCTTTCGCACAAGGCCAGCATTGTGAACGCATTTTTGACCAAAAACTCAACAAATATCATTGAGCAACCATCTTATTCACCAGATATGGCTCCAGCCGACTTCTTTCTTTTCCCTAAACTCAAATTACCACTTCGTGGCACCCGTTTCCATTCGGTAGAAGACAAAATGGAGAATTCGCGGCGATCTCCGATTTTCGAGTTTATAAGATCTCTCCATCGGACTGGTTGTCTGGAAGAAATCGCTTCATAGCGATAAGACTGCCTAATTGTAACTATGTATTGAACCTATTTTCACGTTTTGTATGTATTTGTATATGTAAACTGTGGCAATAAAAGTATTATGTAATCTAACCTCCATACATCACGCCCGCTTCCCTCGCTGTAGGAATAGGCAGACCCCACAGACTTCCATTGCTACGATCCATTAACTTACCTTTTCCTATCCATCTCTGACTCTGTGTGGAAGTAAAAGTGCCTCTGCTTTGGCTCAGTAGGCATCACCTCAAAGGCAAACTTCTTGCCGCCCGGCGCGCATGTCTGTATTCTGTAGCCGTGGAGACACGCCATGCCTGAAAAGAGGTTAAATATCGTGACTGCGGAATATACAGAGCGGATCGGGATCAATTCCGTCGAAAAAACCAGATAATTCCCAAAAATTTCTAAGGGAGTGTTTTCTAAAGGGCTCTTTCATCATGACGATTGTTTGAAAGATAGCTTGGGGTAAGCTATCTCAGCCTAGCAGACGATAAAAGTTTTGTTTCTTTGTGTAAATGAGGCTATCGAGCAGGCGGGTCACCTGATGGGGAGTAGTGAGGGTGATCCCTAGGGTTGCCAACTATACTGTTGAAAACAGTAATTATACTTTTTACTGTTGAACAAAAATAAAGTATCTATAATACTGTTTTAGTATCACTGCGTACTGATATCCTTTTTAAAAAGTTAAAAAGTTGCGAACGATGTTCGCGCGGTGCAGCGCAGCCATATTTAAATCCTAATCGCCTCTGTGGTCTAGTGGCTAAGCCACCGGTTTCAGGCCCAGAGGTCCCGGGTTCGATTCCCAGCGGGGGGTAAATCTTTGTGTGCTCGGTTTGGTTGGTGGTAGGGCTGTTAAGTCCGCCTGGTTAGCTACCACCATCTTATCTAAGTCTGTCGCTATAACAATAATGTTTATAGCATTTTTGTGTTCCGACAGTTTGAGATAAGATAGCCAGCTCCTCAGTGGTTGAGGATTCCGGGTGAAGCGCGCTTCCACCTTCGGCCTTATTATCACTTACCATCAGGTGAGATGAAGGCCAAGCGCTTACCCGTTGTAAATTGAAAAAAAAAATCTTTAAAAAACAAAATACTGTTTAGTTTTCTAAAATACTGCTAACTTTCTTACCTTGGCATAAAATACTTTATTTTTTTTAAGTTGGCAATCCTAGTGATCCCCTGCCCATGGACTCAAAACCATAGGAGTCGCACATGCATTGCCGGCCTAGAGGAAGGATTAGAAATTATGAGAAATGAGAAGAAATTGTGGAGGGTGGAGGGGAGAGATGAACCTCCGGTACTTTTATTTTTATTTTAAATAATGGCTTCGTGCGATTAGCACATTTAGCCAGTGTCAAGTTTTTAATAGTAATTATTATTTTCTTTACATTAAGTGGATGATAATGAGTTGTAATGAACGTTTAATGGTAAATGATTTTCCCCAAACCCCTCGAGACTCAATAAAGCTGTGGGGACTTGAGGTCTCACTCGGTAATCTTGAGAGAATTTGAAAATTGATGTTGCATTGTTTTGTTTTATTTGCTAACACTCATGCACGTTCACGAACACTTAACGGTAAATAATCCACCATTATTTTACATTAATATTCGATAAAACACGAATTATAGAAAATAAAACAAAATTGCTACATGACGCTTCACTTTCCCGCCAAGAAGTACCCTCCGGTACTTTCACACACCGGACGAAACACAACAGCGGCATTGCCAAGTTTTAAGTCTGACGATGGTGATTGGTACAAGATATTTCAGCTGAGACATCAAACGATGCAAGTGAAAAACTCAAAGTTAGCAATAAGTATTAGAAACTCTAACCAAATAGCAGGGAAGGGTTTTAAAAATAATTAAAAGGGTTTTTAAAACGCCTCGATAGCCGAGTGGTCAAGCGCTCGCCTCGATATCCGGAGGTCCCGGGTTCAATTCCCAGGTCGGGCAAAGTGTTTTCGGATTTTTTAATGGATAGCCCAGGTTTGTGATTACATTACTTATTATACAATACATATAATCACGACTATTATCCCCGAAGGGTTAGTCAGAGACTAGGCAATGAGGACAGCAAAAACAGTCCTCTACCATAGTCCACTTTTCCCAAAAAGGCGACTGCACATGGGCTAGCGTGACAGGTGGTGAGCCCATCGCTGCTCTATGCTGTTGGATGTATGTGCACTCAGTCTTAAGACCGTTTTACGACACCCAAAGGAAGAGAGGGAATGGTAGTATTCTTTCACAGCTAATACGCGACACCGTTACACGGTTATATATAAATAAATAAAAAACCCATACCAAATGCGCTTTTACTGTTGCCGTCGCTGTAGAAATAGAGACACGCGTCTTTGAGCACGCAGTACCGTTTGACCCAGGACTTCCATTTGGAGCCCAATTTCAGGAGGTACCCGAAGCAGTCCGGCCGAGGTATAGAAGACGGTGGAAGTTTCATGTTCCTCATGGTCACCTCTAACCAACCATCACGCTGGAACAAGGAGTTCTACGGTTATGTCAGTTATTCGATAACGCTTTTGTAGAATACGCTAAGTTTTATTTGGCTTACAAATCTAAAGTATAACGAAACGATGAAAAGAAATGTCTACTTCCGGTGGGTAGATTTTTTTTTAACGTTTTGTTATGTTTCAGTACAGTTGAGCGTTATTAACGCAATTAATCAAATTTTACAAAACTAAAGTATTGTTAGCATTTTTAAAGAGTGCTTCTTCATTTTGTCAAAAAATTGGTGCTTTCAATTGTCAAAATATATTTATTCAATAAACTCAATTAATAAGTACTTTGAATCGTCCAAATCTTTTTAACCTACCACCCATTCAGGACGTCATTTTTTAACTGTGGCAAAGAACGTGCGCAAGAAACCACAGCGCACAGAAGCAACGACATTTACAAAAAAAAAACAAGAATATGTCGTCCAGGTCATAAAATACAAAATATGAATTTAAAAAATAAAAAAACGAGGAAAACGATTCTAGGTCAATGTACAAAACTACAATACAATGTAAGTATCAATTAATTATAGACAATTAGAAATAGCTGTTGGAGTAATTGGAGCATTTCAGATCCAAGCTGTTTTGTCTTCTGTGTAATCTGACACTTTATAATAAGCTTTTTTATAAAGCTTTTCTTTAATTTTGATTGTAAATTTATTAAGATCTAATTTCTGAATATCACTTGGTACCTTGTTGTAAAATCTTACACACATACCCTTAAAAGACATATTTATTTTATGGAGCCTAGTATAAGGTACTGCTAATTTGTTCTTACTTCTAGTGTTTACATTGAGAATATCACTGTTTTTTGATGCAACAGTCATTATACATATATAAATCCTTAAATCTCTCTCTGAGAGAGTCACCAGCCTTTAGGTTATAGATTGCTCGAATAGCCCTCTTCTGCAGCACAAAGATAGTTTAAATGTCGGCAACATTTCCCCACATTAAAATGCCCTTCTTTCTTCTTTTCTCATCTTTGCCCATCATTCCTTGGATGTTCTGGTGAACAATGCATAGATTCTAAATTTTTTAAATTTAATGTTTGACCGATGCTTTCCATAAAGCTATTTATACATTGATTTAATTTTATTTTATTTACAAACATTCTGCAAGAGAGTTCCTCTTTTGTCTTAATTTTATTTCAATAATTTGCTAGAAGTGTCCTATATTGTCTTATAAACTAATTTAAATTATTTGGAACATATTCCAAAGTCTGAATTGGCATGTCAGTGTGTTGTAGCTCAATAGAAGCCGCCTTTAGGCAGCTCACTATGCTAGGGACAATTTGATTACATTTTTTATTTATTATGTAATAATTTTTGTTGAATACTGTATAAAGACAATAATATAAACGCTGCAGTACGAGATAGTATTAACAGTGCTACACAGTCAGTGATTCTCATAAACCTTGATAAACAATTATGGAAGCTGCCAACAATGGTACTTAAAGGTAGAATGATATATTTTTTTTAGATAAATGTTTTATATTTTAGCGTTTTATTAACGCTTAAATATACTTAAGTTTTTTTTACTTGTTTTTTATTTATTTTTTGTGTTTTTTACTTAAGTATATTTTTTTTATTTCTGACACTGTCCAGTGCGTGCTATCATAGTAGGTATCCTGTAATTAAAACATTTATGTTCATGTGCCATAAATACCACAGAGACACGTGCAATAAATGTCTTAATACCTCGATTAATTTATCGGGCTATTTCAGGCTATTTACTATTGTTGTGCGATACCAAATTTATGAGCCAGTAAAGCAGTTAATTTCGTTACACGGGCAGTAGTAAATTTTAAGTTATGCGATTGATTAGATACTAATTCGTAATTCGTATAAATTCCGAAAATCAACTTCTGTGTTACAGCATGAAATGCTGTAAGTCAACAAGTTTTAGCGTCGACGCTTGCATTTTATTGCTTTCCGATACATCAACTGCATAGAGCACCTTCCACCTGCTAGGTTGGACACTTTTATTATGTAGTTTCTCCTGCTTTTTAAGTAATGAATATTTGCGTGCCTGCAATACGTACCTACACATATTTTTAGACCAGCCATTCAACTCTACCTTGTTTATTAAACAGCATACAAAAACGCCTGGCCGTGGTTACAGTGGTTTTGTAAAATGTTCATCGTTCTAATAAATTTTTTGTAAGATTTCCTGTTTTCTTTTGCTGACCAAGTCTTGATATGCGGCCTTGTGGTAAGTAATCACCGTAATATATATTGAATTTTTTTATGGGCTACGGGTAAACGCTTGGCCTTCATCTCACCTGCTGGTAAGTGACGATAAGACCGAAAGGTGGAAGCGCGCTTCACCCGGAATCCTCAACCACTGAGGAACTGGCTATCTTATCTCAAACTGTCGGAACACAACAATGCTATAAACATCGTTGTTATGGCGACAGACTTAGATAAGGTGGTGGTAGCTAGCCAGGCGGACTTAACAGCCCTACCACCAACCACGGGACCTCTGAGTCTGAAACCGGTAGCATAGCCACTAGACCACAGAGGCGGTTAAACTGATGCTCGTATATAAGACTATGCTTTGTGGCTTTAGCTGTAACGCCTATAAAATATGGTTTTCCCAAATATGTTACTATTCTTATTTGATATCATCACACAGTAACACAGTAATGCAACCGCAGAACAGAAGAAAGAGGTCTTACTATAAGGGTTGTGGTAGTAATTATTTGTAGTAACCCTATCTCTGGCGAAGTAATTGTGCCAACCTAAATTGAATGTTAGCATTGTAAAGCTTCTGTTTAATTCCATTTTATTTAGTACGTAAAAAACACAGTTTAAAGATAATTTAATTACATTAAAAATGTGAAAAAGTTATGTAATAAATAATGATATTGAGAAAATTACAAACCACAAAAAAAATAGAGACGCCATCTAGCGAGTGTTTTCCACAGTTAGTTCTAAAACGCTCCCTTTTAATTAAAGCATAGTGTTTAGCGGATAGCGCATTTAAAAGCCTAGATGTGTGCTTTTTCGGCAGTTAGCAGTTCAATAACTTTCTTACCCTAACTTATTTTTACTTATTTACTATTATTTACTAAAGATGTTAAAAACGGCTTACTCTTTTTAAACATTTAAATTTTTTTTTTACATGTTTCTTGTTTTAAAGCTAACATTATCTTTTCGGAGAACAAGTAGGTTGACTGCTTTACTGAAGTAATTTTATTTTAACAACATGGATGGCGGCACTTGTAACTTACATAAAAATAAACTTTTGTAGCTCTGCAATTTATTGCAGTTGCAAATCTTATTTATGTGCTTCAAATACAGCGAAGACTTTTTAGGTGCTAGTTCAAACGTCCACATCAATTTACCTGGTTACTCGCATCAATAGCGTGTGCTAGCACCGCGCGCCATCTAGCGGACGCCTCCGCAGTGTCGGCGGCGAGTTGCAGCCTCGTCCCGCCGCCGCGCTGCAATCGGAACCCGTGCGGCCTGCCTGCTTCTTCTTCAGTTAGTTGGTAGTTCACTAACATTAGCGCCCCCACTGGATGGATACTCTGCCCGACAAAAGTGGATGTTCTTAATATTGATGTTATCCCCAACCATAAAGTTCAATTTGAAATTTTGTGGTAGGTTGACCGTCTGGTGGCGTCTGTTATTATAATTAAGGCGTTGGGAAATGTCTAGTTTAGTTTTAAGCCCCGCGTTTAACGATTTACATTTCATTACAGAATCTAAACATTTATGGGATTTTAAATTATTTTACAACAAAGAAGACTTTGACTCGTACGCCACAGATGCTAGTGATGATAAAGCTGAAGGAAGACTACGAGCTTGAAACAAACCCAACAAAAACCAAATTTAAACTAGTAAATGAAGTATTCATTTTGTTTGTAAGACCCCATGCAGCATCTCGATGCGTCTATGAGAACAATAACTAGAGGCGATATGCAGTTTAGTAGTCTAACAACTATATCTTAACATACTAGGTACCACTCAGTGTAGTAATCTCCTACTTATATTCCTTAATCTACGAATAGAGAATAGCAATTACGGAATTTTATAATCTTTTGTTATTGAAGAAGAGATAATAAGAGAATTTAAACTAGTAAATGGAAGCCGTCCTCGTGTGTTAGGCAAGCAACTGTCTTGTTTTTGGAGACACCATGCAGCACGTAGGTACTCCTCTAACAATTCTAGAGCAAATGCAGTTTTAGTGGTCTACCTCATACACCTTAACGTACCGAATCAGTTTTGTAGTAGTACAGGCAGTTGTCCCTCTTGAGCACGAACCACCGGCGAGTCCAGCGTGGTGGGTGGTGCGGCCTCAGTGGCGCGGTCCGCCACAGGTAGCCGGAGTACAAGGCCGCGGGGCCCCCTTCGTGGGCTAGTGACGCTACTACCTCGCATGTTCTGGCCACCTGTAATGGTCACATACACTTACGACTGTTATCCCTAAAGGGTTAATGTCAGAGAAACAATGATGACCGAAAAAGCAGAGCAGTACCACAACAACTCTAAAATGTTGAAGAAAAGCTTATGATGTTTGTCCCGGTTGTTGTCGTAAGATGGCAGTTGTAAAACCTACCAATGCGGGTTCCATTGGGCTGGCGTGGTGGGTTATGGCCTAATCTTATTCCAAAAGAGTTTGTGTCAGAGAAACAATGAGGACCGTAAAAGCAGAGCAGTACCACAATAACTCAAATTTTTTTGAAAAAAGCTTAAATGCTAAAGCTTATGCTGTTGGTCCCGGTTGTTGTCGTAAGATGGCAGTCGTAAAACCTAATAACGCGGGTTGCATTGAGCCAGCGTGGTGGGTTATGGCCCAATCATATCAGCTGTTGAGCTAGTCTGATGAGATAAGATTCTTAGAAATATAAATTCTATAGCTATTTATCTATTATTTTAATTGAATGATGAAAAAATATACTCACATCTAATTCTAGAATTTCCGAACCAGAGTGTGCTATTTTCACAACCTCAGAATGTGTCTTGTCTAAAACGTTGATCCCTGAAAAGACATTTTTATTTTAAACACTTTTGTACGCTTGGTTTGTAATAAAAAAAAGAATTTGCAGGACCAGGTAGGTACCTATTTACATCAGAAGAGAAGCATTGAGATAAGTACATTATTACTCAATGTAGAGAAGTGGTAAAGTAGGAAACAGTTAGACAAGACTACCAATGTTGGCAAACTAATGTTTTACTAATTAACCAATTAAGGGGGGCTTAGGCGGTGATAAGGGAAAAATTGGCGGTTTTCTATTAGCTGTTAAAATTTAAAATATTTTAGATATTTCGCACAGAAGTTTTCAATATGTATTACAGAACGTATTGTGTGACGATGACGGTTTCCAAAACACGATTTTGAGACGATTTCCAAAAACTTTATTTGAGATTTTTCTTTTTACTTTACTATTCATTTTTTAAATATTATGGTCGAATATAGTCAATAGTCAAAATATATTTATTCAATAAACTCAATTAATAAGTACTTTGAAACGTCCAAATATTTTTTAACCTACCACCCATTCAGGACATCATTTTTTAACTGTGGCAAAGAACGGGCGCAAGAAACCACAGCGCACAGAAGCAACGACATTTACAAAAAATATATATAATATATGTCGTTACCAGGTCACAAAATACAAAATATGAAGTTAAATCTAAATAGTTTAATTAAATGTGCTCTATATAAATTATATATAGGCAATTAGAAATAGCTGTTGGAGTAGGTACTTGGAGCATTTCAGACCCAAGCTGTTTTGTCTTCTGTATAATCCGACACTTTATAATAAGCTTTTTTATAAAGCTTTTCTTTGATTTTGATTTTAAATTTATCAATTTCTGAATATCATTTGGTACTTTGTTGTATAATCGTACACACAGACCCTTAAAAGAATTATTTATTTTTTGGAGCCTAGTATAAGGCACAGCTAATTTGTTCTTACTTCTAGTATTTAATTTGTGAATATCACTGTTTTTTGAAAACATTTCAATATTTTTATAAACATACACAAGATTTTCATAAATATATTGTGATGCAACTGTCATTATACTTATATCCTTAAATCTCTCTCTGAGAGAGTCACCAGCCTTTAGGTTATAGATTGCTCGAATAGCCCTCTTCTGCAGCACAAAGATAGTTTGAATGTCGGCAGCATTTCCCCACAGTAAAATGGCGTACGACATTACACTATGAAAGTAACTGAAATAAACTAATCTAGCTGTATCAACGTCAGTTAACTGACGGATCTTCATTACTGCATAAGCCGCAGAGCTAAGTCTATTCGACAATTTAGCTATATGTAGGCCCCACTGAAGCTTGGCATCCAACGTGATGCCTAGAAACACAATGGTGTCCACAGGATTCACATTCTTATCTTTAATTTGTACACTAGTTATTACCTACTTAACATTAGGCAATACAAATCTTACACATTTGGTTTTTCCCTCGTTTAATAGCAAGTTATTAACACTAAACCAGTGAACAATCTTTGAGACCGCATTATTCACATCGTCATAATTTGGGTGTCGTCGTTTCACTTTGAATAAAAGTGAAGTATCATCAGCAAACAATACTATCTCATGACTGTCTTTCACAAAATAAGGTAAGTCATTAATATAAACCAAAAACAAGAATGGACCAAGTATTGAACCCTGCGGAACTCCCATTTTAACCACTGATCCCGGAGATCTTTTACCGTTAATGTCGACCTTTTGAATCCTGTTACTCAAGTATGAGATTAGAAGGCTCAAAGAAGCATCCCTAATTCCATAGTGGTTAAGCTTCCTGACCAAAGTTTCATGTAAAACACTATCAAAAGCCTTGGATAAATCACAAAATACCCCTAGGGCATCCTGTGATTCCTCCCAGGTATCAAATATTTGGATTAAAAGCTCAACACCGGCGTCAGTTGTAGAGCGACCCCTAGTAAAACCATATTGTTTACAATGTAAAAGTTTATTTTTATAAAAATGAATTTGCATTTGGTCTAGCATTAACTTTTCAAAAATTTTACTAAATGTGGGTAGCACAGAAATAGGTCTAAAATTAGAGGGGTCAAAAGTGCTACCTGTATTAAATAATGGAATTATTTTACTATATTTCATGAGGTCAGGAAAAACACCACAGTCAATGCATGCATTAAATATGCAAGCTAAAACTGGAGCTATTGTCATAATTACAGATTTAGCGACGTCCACAGATCAGCAGTTTTCTTTTTATTGAGAGTGTTAAATGTTTTTATTATATCTTTAACACAAATTTTTTGAAAACTGAAATTACTTTCACAATCTTTAACATTCTCCTTCAAAACAGATTTCGCTACAGTGGGGGAGGAAATCAAGGCTTTTGTGGTTAAAACTGGAATGTCAGTAAAAAACCTCTCAAATGCTGCAGCAACATCAGCATCAGAAGTCAAGGTTTTATTATCACAATTTAAATTGTACTCATTATTACGACTTTTGACCTTTCCTGTTTCACTATTTATAATATTCATTTTTATTTTGTCATTACTATTCTTAATCTTAGAACTCAGATAGTTTGCCTTGGCTAATCGACATACTCTTTTGAATAACTTTGAATAATTTTTAACATATAATTTGAAGTCATCGCTGGTGTTATAGTTGCGTTCACCATAAAGTTCATAAAGGCGTTTCCTACTTCTGTGAATACCAATTGTAGCCCATTCATTAAAAGTTACAGTACCACTAACTGAGATCTTTTTTGGAATAAAAGTTTTATTAAATTCTGAACAATAAATGTTAAAAAAATTATTATAAAAGACATTAGGGTTGTCATTGTATTCTAAATAATTTGATTTTGTATCTAGATTGCTTTTAAAGCGTTCCAGCCGACCTGCAGTTTTTGGTACAACAGTGATATTCTTTTTCGTCACTTGTTTACGCTGGTGTGGAAAGCTGACCATTTGGCCACAATGATCAGAGTCTAGGTTATTAATAATTTGCTTAGCCAGTGGTTTTACATTTGTATATAAGTTATCAATACAGGTGGCCGAAGTGGCAGTTATTCTTGTCGGCTCCAAAAATAAATGATTTAAGTTGTGTGATAGAAATAGGTTTTTAATTTTAGTTGACATTGTGGAATTTTCTAACAAATTAATATTAAAATCCCCGCAAACAATTATTGTTTTACCTACATTACGGACTTTATGTAATGCCTCATCCATAACTTTTTCGAAAAAATCATATGATGCTGAAGGAGGTCTGTACACACTTAATACAACAAACTGCTCCAACTCCACACAAGCTATTTCTATTGTTCGCTCAACCGAGAGGCTCACTATGTCTTTGCGTTCCTTTAATTTAAACTTTTTACTAACAATAATTAAGGAGCCACCATGTATTGCATTTCCTAAATATAACTTTAGTAGTATAATATACTTAATAATACTATTAGTATAATATACTTAATAATACTTTGATACCTGAAGTTACGTTGGTTGGACACAGCTTTAAATCCTAAAAGAATGGTCTTAGCAATTTTAAGTGTCTCTAATACGACTACTTCTAGACTCTAACAACGCCAAAGGTTTTTACATGAAGATGACAACTTCAAGGAACAGGAGCTGTGTCCAATGTAACCCCAGGAATAGAAATATACGCCGGTACCGTTACTTCTATATAAAAATCTATGCAGTTTCTTGCTGGGTGCTCTTCTCAAATGTTTTGGACGATTCAAAGGTGCTTATCTATTAAGTTAATTTGTATATATTTTATTTGTCTACATATATTGATATTGTGACTTTAACTTTAACTTAAATTTTTGTGTAAATTTTCTAGCGTCTCGTTTAGACATCAATAGCTGGTCAATCATTAGATACCTATTCAGTTTGAAGTAGTAAAGAAATGTATGACTCAAATAACTAACCTAACGCCCTTTTTAGCAGTAATGAAGGCAAGTAAGTAGTATAGAATCTGGTAAAGATCCATTTTTCAAAGTACCTACAAATAAAAGTTTTATTTACCTACCAATTACAGCTATAACAATGACACCAACCTCAAGGCTCTTTTCAACAAATAAAGAAATTAAGGCAACTAGCAAAGAACCTGGAAAAGTTGCATGTTTTTTAAGTAGGTAAGTACCTACTTAAAAAAGTTTTATTTACCATTTACAGCTATAACGATATCACCAACTTCGAGGCCGCAGGTCTCAGCGGGCGTGTCAGGCTCAATGGCTGACACCACCACCGGTTTGCTGCCGTGGATCCTGAAACCGAACTCTTCGTTGCCACGCCTCACGACGACGGTCTTGTCGCTCTCTGGAACCAAATTTACGAAAATCAAGTGCTTGCTAAGAGGCCTATTACATCTCGACTGTGATTTTTGCGTAAAATGGCCAATTTTGGCGTTATGGATCTCAGAAACAAAATACATTAACAATTATGACTTATTGAATAGTGTAGAATAGCTATTGGAATAGTGCGTAGCGGCCTCGCTTTTTGTAAATTTTGCTTAACTTTTTAATTAAACCCAAATTTGCAGAGAAGGCACTTCTTTGAGCTCATCGATTGAACTACTGTTCTAAACAAGTGAAATAAAAAAATATAATGTTATCTCTTATATAGTCGAATAGTGCGTAGCGGCCTCGAAATTTTTAGATATCATTGATTTTATATAGGAAAAAAATCTTATTCTAAACCAAAAATCTTCGAAAATCGCTATAAGTTAACTGTGTATATCTCCTATCTACGATAACATTATTGAGCAAAAGTTATACCAGCATAATTGTTACTTCATGAGGAATAAAGATTTTATAATAAATTTATTATCATATTTCGATAAAAACGACAAATACAACTGCAAAATTACTACACAATGCGATGCGCCGGCCGTCCGAATTCAACTTATGCTCACAGAATGAAGATTTGTAATATTATGCACAAATTTATTATCGTATTTCGATAAAAACGATAAATACAACTGTAAAATTACTACAAAATACGAAAATGGGCATTTAACGCAAAAATCACATTCGAGATGTAATAGGCCTCTTAAAGTAAAGTTGGCGACCTTTTCAAATTAAAAAAAAACACACATTTCGTGGAAATACATTTTGAGATAGAAAACCAGGGTAGGTATATGTTCTATATTGGATTATTTAACTTAGATAGTAATTTCATTTCACTTATTCGGCATTACTTAAACTATAGAAAACCAAGCATAGCTGCGGATACAGTACAATAACATCATAGGTTCGACGTACAGATACATAATAACAGACTGACTGCAACAACAATAATAATATATTTAATGAAGAGTACACTGTATACCTTGGTTTAAATCTTTATTGTTTATTGGGTTATTATATTTTGAAATTTTCATTAGGTACATCATACACAAACGTATGTTACAAAGGTACTCTTTTTAGTTGTAAAGTGTTATAATTTTATTATTGGATGTAATGCTGCAGTAAAAATCAGCAGTTGACGTTTTACTTACTTACTTAGTAAGGTAGATCGCAAATATTCGATACATAACAAAAAAATCATAAAAACATTACGATTGACCCAAACTATTAATAGCTGAATAGTAAATTTGGACCTAAATACGCATGAAAATTTGACCATGACACACATCGAGTACTTGGACCTGAAATTTTATATTGTAGCTTTCACTAAATGTTTGGCAGAACTCCAAGAGGCCAAAATTCAATGTTCATTCATACAATGCAATATATTTAATGGATGGTAAGCGCCTAATGTTTCTGATAATGCATATCTAATAGTAATAAATAACAGACATATATCATAGTTCTATTTATATGCGATATCGAACTCTATAGTTAAGGAATGTACGGGCTCTTTTATTTTTTTACTAAGCTGTCATTAGGATTAAACGTCTCTGACTACCGCAGCCCATATGCCGCAGCGAAGAAACAATGTTATGTAAATATTCCACCAGGCAAATCTACAGATAAAAACATGGGCCTAAATATTCCACCAGGCAAATCTACAGAGAAAAACACAAAGCCAAGGAGGTACACAGAAAAAGCTTTTGTTTTCTCTCCTCCTCTTAATTTCACCAATATGATAACGATGAATACGACGAAGCAGAACAGCACAGAATTATACCTACTTAATTCCAGATGCATTAAAAACCAGGAATGGTTTATTTATAAAAGTGATTTAAATACATAGCATAATTAAGACTTAGAACAAAACATTCATTCTTGGATAAACATGAAATAAATTGATATTGCGAAAGCGTGGTAGATGATATTTTATTTTTTTACTTAAGTTTTTTAGAACTTAGACATCAATTCTCATCGATCTGATTTTGACATTTTTCCCAACTTTTAAATAATGTAAAATTAGCATCAAAATCGAGGCACTGACTTAATGAATCATCATAGAAAAGATTATAATATCTGTGATAGCAATGTGGGCAAATACTTGTCTTAAAATTTTGCGTCATCTGTATGAATTTGAATCAGTTCAATAGTTTAATCTTCCGATGGTATATTAAGCTGTTTTTCTTATGAGATTGCAGTAACCGCATACGCTAAACGTGTTGTGGAATGATCTGAACGCCTCAGGTGCTATTGTCCATGTGGGAAAGCCAAAGCCCAACAGGGGGACGTTAATATAATTGATAACTAGGTAGGTATTATTATTAACAAAAAACGAAAAAAGAAGATTATAAGTACATTTAATTTAGAATTGAATCAACATTTAGTTGCTTGACGTATTCAGTTCACGTTAGTAATGAAATAAATCAAAGAAGCATTATTAATAAGTTATTTGCATCAAACACATGTAATAGTTTTTAAACATTCTTTTACCACATGACTCTGCAGCAACAAGCCTATTGACTTGGCTCTGTCGGCACCACACCATAAGCATAAGCTTGAAGATATCTTCCAACTTCTGTCGGAGACTTCCTTTTGAGTTCGACAAAACATCTTTGACTACAAAACAAAATTCAAATATAAATGAAATTTATTGAAACACATAAATTATTAAATAAGAAACTTTCACTCTACTTACAAACGTAACCCATATTATATATTAGGTATTGGACAATACCTCCCTCAAACGCTTTTGAACTTCGTTTACGTTAACTCGATTTTGACACTAGTTTTACTTTATGCGTGCACAGTATTAAAATTACGTCACCAAAAACACTTTCCGATCATTCTAAACATGCTCCCAATACAAAATCAATATAAACCGAACCGTCCACAACGCCAGACGTAAAAATATCATCTGGCCGCAGTCGCGTGTATCTTACTACTGAGGGCTGACGTCGAATACACTTTCAGAATTAAAATTAGTACGAAACCGTTTCGTTGATTACGTATCTGTTTTATCAGCTACTACTACTTTCACTGTTCTGACTTTCTGACTAATCTACGTATCGATAGGGTCAGCACGAAATATCTCGCCAAGGTCACGACCTTTATAAAACAAATGATGTTACGTCACAATATGGCTATTCTAATGCTACCACGGAAGATATAAGAAAAAAATGCAGAACTCCTGAAATAATAAGTGGCAAGATTTAAATAGAATCTGTACTCAAAATAAACTGTATTCGTCACTCCTGAAGTGGAGCAGCTAGTACATTTGTCTAGATAGCGATGATATAACTGTCCGGACATGCTAACGATGAAGGGCACAGGAAGAATTGGCATTTTAACAATTACCATTATTGTCTAACCTAACCTAACCTATTTACCTCTGTAACAAATGTCAGACAACGATAACAAAACGTTGAAAATTAACATTTTGAGAAGAGACAGCTTGAGAGAGTGTAAGACATTTAAATTTCCTATTACCTACAATGTCGAATGCAGTTTCTAATGATTTTTAGGATTAACTTTTGTACTTTTTTCTTTTATTTCACAATTATGTAACATAATAAAACTTCTGAAGATGAACGCTTGAAACTGACCCGACCCAAGTCACTAGGTCTAATAAGACTCTAATAATTAGGTATAATAGATAATATTCTTACTTACCAAAAGTGTTGTTCGTTTGCCTTCTGTTTAACTCTATGCAGGCTCTTCTGTGCACAAGCCTGTGTGTTAGTGCAACGTAACGCTTGTTGAATTCAGTCTCTGACTCAGTTGGATCGTCTTTGCTGCTATCAGCTATTTCTAAAACATCTGAAATTAAAATCTATAATTGCAATTTTCAAAAATCTTAGGCATTTTACCCACTGCGACTTTTTGAAGCGATGCAAACGCGATACAGTCACGATGCAGCAGCAACGGCAGCCGATAGACATCTACCTTTACACACAGCGATGCAGTTTGATAAACATCTTGTCTGATGCATAATTCCAAGCTTCTCTACATCGATATAATCGCAAGTGTCGCGAAGCAGTCGCGATTTCACTTGCGGTGCAAATGCGTCGAAAAAAGTCGCATTTTTGTGGAAAGGTAGACGGATAGTATTGCAACTTGTCGCGTTTGCATCGCTGCTAAAGCTGCAGTATGTAAAGGGCCTTATTATTCAACGTAATAAAAATATTTACATTTCATTTAGTTTCATTCACCTACTGTTTTCTAGAGGGTTAGGTAGAGACAACAGATTTCCACTTGTTACAAACCATACCTGGCGGTATTCTTGTCCAATGATCGTCATTCTCTGAGAGCAATATCCAGTTCCCACACCACCATGGAGCTGCATAAACACCTCTTTCTTCTCGACTGCCTATTTCAGCTCCTTCAGAACTTCCAGAACATTCTTCATGTTCTGTCAAAACACAATAAGACAAATCATAGTATGTAGAAGCATACAGAAGATTAATATTTTTTTAGAACTAACATTATTATCTATTATAATGTTAGTCCAATCTATTTACTATTATAAGGTTAATTATTACTATTTGAGTTATTTGGTTTTAACATGATAAAGTGACATTGTAGATAATATTTAAAAAAAAAATTGCTTACAAAAAAAAATGAGCAAAATCACTGATCACAACATTTGCCGTCGAGTCGAGTAAAGTACCAAAGCTGCGGTATGCGGTTCAAACCTCAGAACAATAACTAATTATTGTTCTGAGGTTCAAACGCAGCGTCACGAGTCACGTCACGACGCAGCGTTTACCGTCTCTGCGGAGAAGTGGGCAGTTGATTTTGCCGCAGCCACAGAATAAATAATAGCCGCAGCTACCAAAGTAGACGACAAATAAGCAGGCCGAGAAACATGTTTTTACAACGGAGGGGTGAATGAAGGTTGTTCGGAAACTAATAAAAAGGCATTTAATTGATTGTGAAGAAAAGTTCATTCAAATTTTATTAAATTATCTTCAAACAAATCCATTGCCAACCCGCGACGCACACCGCAGCGTTTCGATCCAATGGCGTCGTTCTCGTTGATTCGCTGTGCAGCGAATCAACGAGAACAATCGGAATTTGATCAAAAATTGGATCGAAATCGCACAGTAGAGACTTTTGGATTATTATGTACATATTTAAATTTTATGTATCATTACAATACTTTTGTATAAGAGTATTTTTTTTCATTTACCCAATACTTTTTGAGATATACCTCTTCAAAGTTTGTATGAAGAAAAATTATTTTTTTAATTTCTTGGAATTAACTAAAACATTATGGAAACTTAAACATAAATAGTAAATTAAAACAATATTTCACAACACCTATGGGACAGGTACCTATGTACAGTCGGCAACAGTCAGAGTGTAACATTTCCGGTAATATCACCTTGTCCTTGCCAATAGACTACTCCTACGGAGATGAATAATATGTCTTTAATAGCTACAAAATGCATCGAAACCGACTTATATAAAAATGGAATATCTTAGTTACATGTATGGATCCGATTTATGGAATGTGTTCTTCATAATAGAATATTGGATTTGAAAACTTGGGGGAAAACAAATTGATTATGGAGACTAGTAAGAAAAGTATTCAGGAAGCATTTAAAAATCAGACGGGGCTTTTAATCGATGTTGTACAACAGGGCCACGGTACAACTATAGACGGAAATAACGCTGGACGATTTTTCGCAGACTTTGAAATCACGGCTTCGATTACTGGAGTAAATGTAAATTTAATAAAACGGTTTTCAACAATTTTAGAGACTATCTCTTCTGGTCATCGCATTTACATAATTAAGTTTAAAGAGTATAACAAAGTTACCATTAAATTATTTTTAGATTTATATGAGTGGTATTACATACCTTCGAGTGTACATAAAATCTTTATACACGGAGCCGATATAATCGAAAACTTCGTTTTAATCACTATTGGAAAGTTATCCGAAGAAGCTGCTGAATCAAGAAATAACGAATTTCGAAGGTATCGTCAAAGCCATTCTCGAAGATTCAGTAGAAAAGCCACTAATGAAAATATTTTAAATAATTTATTGATTAGTTCTGACCCTCATATTTCAATGAAGCGCCACAAACTACAACAAAACACAGGGATCTATCAGAGACAGCAAAAGTTTTACTAATTTTAAAAGACACCATACCTAAAGTAGGTATGGTGATTATCATCATGATTCACCATGATTTACCATCGGGCAGGATGTAGTCACTATGACGTGTCACATTAAAAAAAACCGATAACCTTGATAGTGAAAATTTTGAATTTGTAACAGTCGATAAATCAAAGTCTGAGGAAATAACTAAGTAGGGTAAGTAGATAAGGCCTACTGGGGACAACACTAATAAAAAAACGTGCCTTGGTCTCTACCCATAGGGTAGTGCGGAATAGAGATAAAAAATTGGTTGCCTGTAAAGTCGGTATACGGGCGAAAGTTTTACGTGACAACGACTTTGAGTGGTAAAATAATTTTAATGTGAATATTCATTCGTATAGTAGGAAGAAGGATGAAATAATAGTAACAATTTAAAACATTTATTTAAACAAAGAATTATATTTAAAACATAGTTGAGTGGGAGAGAGACGCAAGGCATTCGGCGGGCCTCTCTCTCGTTCGGTGACTCATCGTAACGTTACCGAGCGTTACACTTTTTCATAAGTGACTCCCAGCCGCAACCTAATTTAAGACGTTGTCACGTCAAAAAAAATTAAAAGACAATATTACAGCGAAATCGAGAAATATTGAGAATTACAAGAATTAAAGACATTTATGATTTTCTCCATACAAAAGAATCTTTAAAAATTCATAAACATTCACTAAATCAAAAAATGTGAAAGTCTTAAAATATCTTGTATTTAATGTTAGTTATCAAAATACGGTATTGGTTTTTTTTAAAAAAACCTCGTCCATTTTTATAAAACAAAAGTCCACTACCGATCAAACTCAGCCCAATGTGCGACGGCGCAGTGCGCGACACCCGCTCCCCGTTTTTCATACAATTATGTGTCGGGCATCGCATGCCGCATACTGAAGCGTTGTGCGTTACGATCAAGAGACCAAAGCTTAAGACTCGTCAACGCAGCGCCCGGATTGCGGAGGACGTGGGTTCGATTCCCACCTGCGGTAGTAATTTTTTAAACTTTTCGTTATCTTCGATTTTATTTGTTTTTGTTCTGTGGATTATTACCGTTTTAGTATATTGGAAGTCTTCCTTACCATCAGGGTCCACGCTTGCGCTCGAACCGCCTAGCTTGTCAAGACTATTACCGGCGGAGCGTGCGATTCTTGTATCTTGTGGTTTTTCTGTCGCAGCATATTCTTCCTTCCCTCTTTCTTCAGACTACAAAACAACATAATTTATTTTTTGTATGTCTCTATTTTGGTTTCTATTATTTTCTCTTAATTATACATGACATAATATCTTGTTACCATTTTTATACACACACATGACACACACACATACATCACGCCTTTTTCCCGGAGGGGAAGGCAGAGACCACATCCTTCCACTTGTTGCGATCCTTACAGACTTCTTTCGCTACCAATATGCTACCATTTTTATGTAAACAGAAATTTCACCCTTAGGGAGAAAGAGTGTTGCGTTTAATGCTCAGTCATAATAATTAAACGCAATAAATTTTCATAATATTTCTTTTTCATATAAAACTTCATAATCTTTAAAGTAAAAATAGCATTGGGAAGACTCATATTACACTTCAAAAACATTATTCGGGTTGAGTCGGTGCCCTTAGATAGATAACTAAAACACTAGTGATGAACCCGCGCAAATGAGCTTCTTTGAACAGATCTGCACAGTGCACACTTTTCTCAGCAAAGTCTAAGAAGGAATTTTATTTTATAAGTCGCTAGCAATTTAACTAATCCAGTTATATCAATTTTCATCCATGTTTAGCCCCATGCCCTTAAAATGATTCCTTAACCATAATTGTCTGTTGAACCGTTTAAGCATGAAGTGGTATACGAAATCTGCGATTATTCTGCGGTACGATTACTGCGTTGCGGAAGTATCTAATAAAGTAAAAGCTCTATGGTTTACGACAATAACTCAATGAAAACTGTCTCTGAATAATTGACATTTATTTATTACTATGTGACATTCAAGTACTTGCTCAGAGTACTTGATTGTAAACATGGTGAAATTTCATTATTTTACTAATTACTATGGGCTACGAAGTTTATTATTCATTTTTACTTTAATTTATCCAAGTGATTTCAGATCAGAAAATGACAACGGTGAAAGGTTGAACAATGACTTTGACGAAACTGTTACAAAACTAACAGCAACTAAGCAGTTCTCAGAAACAACATTCCAAGTACCTGATGAAAAATGGACTTCCGCATCCTTGAAAGATATAGCATATTATTTAAGAAACTATAAATTTAATGAATGGGACCAACGATATTACAGCACAAGACCTGATGAAGATTTAGTCGGATTCTATGATTCCTTCCCGATTCCTATATTGAGATCTTTGCACTGGAAAGTGTACGAAAACTGTAACTATAGTTTTTATAAGTGCATAACTTATTTGCAAAGTGTTATCGATAGAGTGCCATTTGGCAGACATGACGACGTTGTCACATTTATGAATGATAAAGCTATGGAAAATGGCACGTTAAATAAAATGAACGATGAATGTGAAGTAGCAAAGTTAAATTCTGAGAGGAGCAGTTTTCCATTTGATAGTCTTAAGGAGAAGTTTCAATGGCGTACAACTGCCTCTTATTACATGTGCTGGTACACAATACTAGGAACACCTGCTTTATCAATGCTTGGAGAAATATGCGACAACTTTGCAAATTGTTTAGATCCTAAGTTCGGACATCGAAACCATGACGTTAGATCCGATGATAAACTATCTTTTGCTTGTGCGATGTACAGCTTCTGTCCAGACCCTTGTTGTCCTTTAAAGCACGTTGTACATGTAAATAGATGTATAGAAAACATACTTAACCCGTGTTTTGACGGGAACCGTGGTACTCAACCTCATACAAAATGTACGCTAGATAGAAAAGAAAATATAAACTTAAATGATATTATCACCAACAAGTGGAACGTATCATGCACTTGCAAGCAAAATGGCTTCATCTGGAAGTCTCAATTTGGTTTATGTGTAGATTTCAACGAATGTTTAGCAGAACAAGGCCCATGTGACAACTCAACAGAGGATTGTTTAAATACACCTGGCTCTTACGAATGTATTTGCAAATGGGGTTTTGAATTAGATAACAAAACAAATCAATGCGTTCAGTCAAATTTTAATATGACCTTCGATAATGACGTAATCCCTGATTACAACTATACGTCAATTATTAATATTATTACCAAACTTTTACGCTATATTGGAATAAAGATATAAATGATACTAAAGTATACCTTTGCTCGAACATCTTGCCTGTGGCGATAGTGTCTAGATTTGTCTTCAGAACGATATCGTTTGTCTAGTTTTTTATATAAGCGTGCTCCGTTAGCGTGTTTTTTTAAACCAATACAAGATGGTGAATCAGCGAACCCTGCAGGAGCCGGAACAATATCGGGTGTTGCATCGGCGTAGGATTCCTAAAAACAAAATATATGTAAATACATTTTACAACAAATACGAGATAATAGAGAATAAAAATGTTCAAATATAAACTAAAAGCGATTGAAACTAATAAGTTAACAACAATTAATATTTACATCAGTGTGAGAAGTTCTGCTGTCATGTTCATGTGTTGCAGTCACAATATGGACTTCTTTACCACAATGTAGACAGTGTGCTTTTGCTTCACCATCAGCCCCAGCGAAACTATGCTCAGTTTGTTCCGAATAGAATACTGAATCAGACCCTGGAGATACTGATCGCAATGATTCAGCAGACGCTGCTTTCGCAAATTTACCCGTGCATTCTGCAAAAAAGTTATTATACTATCAATGTTTCAAAAATATATTGTTTGACTTTAATAGTTGTAGTGATAATTATAACAAATAATTATAGCAGTATTTATCTAGTAAGTACCTCGGTCATGCTTTCTGTGATGTCTAGGAGAAGTATTTGGACTTTTTACGTAACGTAAAGGAGTAAGTCTTGATCCGGCACTTGTTAGAGTTCTAGTAGTCTCTATGTCCTCAGCTTCCAACGAACTTATGCAAGGTACTGTCGGTATAGATTGTTTTCTCCTAGGCAAACTGCCTGGTAGTGATATGCTTTCATTTGAACCGCTTTTCTTTCGGGGTCTACAATAATTGCACAAAAAAATATTATTTTCTACAATATACGAAATGTGTTATAACGTCTCATGTCTATAAAGGTAGAGAGAGAAATACCTGTATCCTGTGTGATTATTTCCTGACGTAGGAGATTTTATGGAATTTGCGTTAGCACCTGTTTTTCTTCTAGGGCTATCTCTTAACCGCCGGTGTTTCCTTGGAGAAATATTTCCATTACCAGCGCCTAAGAATTAAGATTAATTACTTTTAATAGTTTATTGAATGTAAATTATTTACTGTCATATGTCATATACATGGTAATTAACTTGCTTACCTTCCTTTCTGTATTGTTCACTTGAATCGTCAGAAGTAGGAATGTTTAGATGTAATTTCATATTGGAACCCATTCCTTCTCGCCTATCATAATGTTGTTGCCTATAACAATGGTTGCCATCAACGGTTTTACTTTGAGTAGGACTTTTCACTTTTAACTTTGTTCTTTTGACGTAACGTTCTCTTTCTTGTGGTCTCTTGCTTTCGGGTTCCTTTTCTTTCAGTGATTTCTCTTTTACAGACTTGTCGATATCCACATTTTCTCTGGGTGAAGATTGAATATTTTTAGGCTTTTCTACAAAATGAGTCTTCTTTTTCCTAGTTTCTGGTGCTTTCTCTTCAAGAGGTGACTTTGTGGTAGTTGGTTTAAATATACTACTACGTTCAGATCTCTGACTTGTGTTGTCAGGGTCTTTCGGTTTCTTACCCCAGTCATCTTGCGATGTTGAAACTGAATCGTCATACGATTTTGAAAATTCTAGAGTAAAGGCTTTTTTCTTTCTTCTTTTTTCATCTGCTAACCAAGATTTCGGTCTTGCTGATCTATATTTTTGTGAGTGTTTGTAAGCTGAAACATAAAGTGACCAAAATAAAGTATTTTTTTTTATTAAATGTTCCTTATTATATAGTTATTATTCATACTTAAACCTCCATCGTCGTCATCTTCTGCAGGACTTTCATAATAACCTGAAGAAGAATAATGAACGCTTCTTTCATCATCAGATAACGAACCCTGTAATAAATATTGAAATTAAATACTGCCAACAAGAAAGTTAAATAGTTATGTGAGAAACCTTTTAAATTACCATCATCTTCGGGACGAATTGCTCTTTTTCGACCATTGGACTAGTAACTTTGTCTTCTTTTGTTTTTAGTTCTGCTTTTTCAGGAATAGTTTTCGCTTTCTCTGTAGGAGTCTTGTCATCAACTTCTTTAGTCATATTAGGATTTGAACCACCTATACTGTAACTTCCACTGGAACTACTTTTACCACTTACCATATCACGCATGGAAATCTGAAAGATACAAAAACTCACACATAAAAATTAAAACTTATACAATTAAATACTGTTTTAAATTAAATTTGCAAATCCATTACCTTAGAAACTCGGGGAATATCATCTTTTAATTTTATAAATTCAGTCTTTTCTCTCTTTAAAGTTTCAAAAGTTGAATTAATTTCTGCTCTTACTTCAATTTTCTCCATAGATGCTTTTGATAATCTGTCAGGTAATGGTAAAGGCGGAGATGATAAATCGGGTACAATAAAATTATCGTTTATATGTAAAGGAGGTGAATAACTTGGTAATACTAAGTCTTCTGCGATATTTTCAGTTCTTGTAGAAGAGTATAAGCTAGATGCGCTTTCAAATGAGGATCCTTCTTGAGCTTTATTATTTTCGGGATCTGTTAATTAAACAGAACATTATTAGTAAATAATAATAAAATACATACTATTTTTACACAAAAAAAATTGAGTTTCTTACTATGGTTTTGATTTTTACAACTTTTCTTCGAGCTATCAGAATTTGCTGTAACATAATCGTCCGTTGTAGTAGTAGTACTTTCCGAAACATCAGTAGTATTTATTTTACCAGAATCTGTCCTTGCTAAACTAGTTTCGCTACTTGCAGCTTTTGCTAAAGACGGTTCAGATGGAGATTCTATTATTTGATTAGGAATAGATCCATTTGGTTCTTTTTGTTGCGCTTTCTTTTGCAAATCCTTTCTTCTTGACGGACTCAACGCCCGCTCTCGTTTCTTATTTATAAAACTTGGCGTCCTTTTAAAAGGTACATCCGCTAAATCTAAACTTGGATGTGTAATAGCTATTGCTGGTGTGTGGTTTGATTTTGAAGGTGCTATGGGTGATATATTTTTTGATATCGTTGGTTGTTTAGTTATTGGTAGAGTTATGTTTGGAACAACTGCTGGTGGTGATAATGATTGTAATCTGGCTTGAGCAGAACTTGAACTGGAGGTATCTAACTTATTTCTAGGCGACGTCGGTGACTGACTCTGAAAATACAATTATCATATTATAGGGCTATTTAAATTGGGCTATTTACATTTAATTAAAATGTAGTTGTAGTAATTGCGTTTATATATTTACTTGTGAAGCATCAAACTCTTCATCTAACGCATCGGTATCTAAAGATGAGCGTTGTTGGTGTTGTAGTAATAAAAGTTGTTTTCTTCTTGATGTTGGTGTCAATAACGCTAGTGCACCGGGAGATGCCGCTAAAGAACTAAGGTCTGAAGAGCTGTAATAATATGTTAAATATTATTCTCACATAAAAGATAAGTACTTTGTATTGGAGAAGTCGTAAGAATCACCGTACCTTATTACAGTTCCGTTTTCAGTACCGGAATCTACTTGTAGAACTGTTGTTTGGGATTCATTCCATAATCCATCAGAGTGATCTCTGAAAAACCACAGACTAAAATGTGTTAAGTCAAGTCAAGTCAAGTCAAAATATATTTATTCAATAAACTCAATTAATAAGTACTTTGAATCGTCCAAATCTTTTTAACCTACCACCCATTCAGGACATAATTTTTTAACTGTGGCAAAGAATGGGCGCAAGAAACCACAGCGCACAAAAGCAACGACATTTACAAACAAAAAAAAGAGTATGTCGTTACCAGGTCAATACAAAATATGAATTTAAAAATAAAAAAAATGATGCAATACAAAATTACAATACATACAATGTAGTATCAATTAAATAAAGACAATTAGAAATAGCTGTTGGAGTGCTTGGAGCATTTCAGATCCAAGCTGTTTTTTGTCTTCTGTGTAATCTGACACTTTATAATAAGCTTTTTTATAAAGCTTTTCTTTGATTTTGATTTTAAATTTATTAAGATCTAATTTCTGAATATCATTTGGTACTTTGTTGTAAAAAAAAAGACTTGTCCATGATACATAACAAGATTAAGGTCTTCCAAAGTAGTTCAGTTTCTAAGTTACATACCTACTATGATCCACTGTCAGTGATTCATTTGAAGCGCATGGTGAAACTTTATCCAAAGGATTTGGTATGGTGCTGAGGTGTTTTGATGTTTTTGCTCTTTTTGTCTTCATATCTTCATCTATATTTAAACTCATTGGTTCTGGGGACCCAGGGCTTGATTTTGCAGTGCTAAAAAGAAATTTGATACAAACAATAATACTATGAATTATCAGAAATATAGACATAAAGGTACAACATTGACACTATAATACCATTCAATTAACACTGATAATAATTAAATAGTTATTATTTGAGGACACCATTAGCAAAACATACAGGGTAAAAAATTGAAAAAGTATTAATATAGGCGTATATTTATACAGACGACGTGAGCAAGAGGTTTGGGATTTTCGTGATTATAATAAGCTTAAAGCAGACTCATGACATATACATTTATCATTTTTCCGAGGCGTCCATACCTGAGCTCATGAGCTTCATCCTTTCTACTAACAATATCACTCGGTTCTTCAAAGCTTACGCTTCGATTTCTAAACGGTTCATGCTTGTAACTAATATACTTTTCATGAAAATCTTCATATGGTGCGTTTCCGTCTGAAGAACTATGAAGAGAATTCATATGAATGAGCACGGATGGATAGCGTGTGAATTGTGTGATATACAAATACGTGAAACTTAAGAATCTAGTAGCAGTCGAAAAAGCTTGGGCAGGTGTGAAGATCTTTATCACCTCTGTTATTATTAGTATGTTGCATCTTTCAAATGTAACTAAGCTAAACAATGTTCAACCAAGTTGATGAATGAAATCTTGAAACAAACAGTGCAATGTACCTATTTTCTATGTGCTTGCTTATAGTTACTAACAAAATTGTTGAAATATTTATGGGGTTTCTTACCTAAACGATCCATCTGGCTCAAAACCAAATATTCCTTCGTCTTTGATTGGTGTATGTGTATAATTTTGTCCAACGTATTGTCGGTACACTGCTTCGCGTTCTCTGTCTTCCCTAGTCATATTTTCTTGACTCGTAGACATAATAATAGGAGCGTCTTTCGCACTGTCGCTACTCGACCCCACCTCAGCTTTTCTTCTGAAAACGAAAATGTAAACCAGTTTAGTAGGAAATATAACGACAATAACATTAAAATTTCAGAGAGTTTGATGGAAGAATTGGAAATAAAGAAGTACTGTTAACTTACACATCTAAAAGAATTTCCCCTTCAGATAGCGTCTTTTGCAGCGGTCTCTTATTTTTTCGTAACGTGGTGAATGGTATTGCTTCATCGTCTGGCCTTGGTTCAAAATCTATTATGATTTCCTTTTCATTTTTCTCGCTATCGTCCGTCGTTGTTGCCGAAGTCTCAGTTGAAGGTTCCGATTGAAACGTAGAAGTTTTAGAAAAGGGATGAGAAGAATTAATTGTTTTCTGAGAAGCGTCACTGGTGCTTTTTGACAATATTGATCTTAGCGACCGATCGCCTTTAGTTTGTTTAGCTATTTCTTGTTGGAGGAATTCTAGATTTCTTCTATTTAAAGCCATGCTCTTTTCTATTGTTTCCATGTCGTCATCGATCGTATCGTCTCTGTCACTTTCATGTATAAATTGAAAATTTTGTTGAAAATATTCTTGAGCCTGTTTTTGTAAAGCACTAAGTTCTGAAGATTTGTCTAACTGAGATGACGCTGCAGATTTAACGGACGAAGAAGTGACTTCGTCGGAGTCCATTCTTTGCATTAAAGGTGACGGTGGCATAGACGAAGGTGATCTAGGTGATCTTGGAGGTTCTTCTGATTGGGTTCTATGTAGCTTTTCATGGTCGTTGTTAATGAAACTGTAAAAATTGATTATTTATTATTTTCGTGAAGTAAAGTAAAATTAAATTCAGTAGTAGTGTATCCTAATTATATTATTAATTTGAAAGTGAGTTTGTGTTAGTAATAAGAGGGTAGACATAAGCCGACAGTTTGTTTATTACTACGTTTCCACGCATTAACCACTTAACCGATCTTTACACGTTGCTTATACGTTGTCGTGCAGGGGTACAAATAAGGCATAGAATACTTTTTATCTTAGTAAATGGTTCCTATGGGATAATAATATGAAATCGTCCATAATACGAAGTCGAGGGCAATACTTTTAATTTATAAAATTAGGAGATATAAATGTTAATTCAAAAATATAAATTACTTTTCTATTGTTGCGTTGATGTCACTGGCGGTGTCGAGACCAGCTAATCTATCACCACCCACTTCTGAAAATGATTTTGTAAGCCTTCTAGCTCCAACTGTAAAACCGTTGGTTTGTACACCTGCTGCAACCATTTTTACCTGAAAAGTGTACGCACATTGAAGACATTTCACATTTTAATTGAAGGTTTTAGTTTATAAATTTATTTTCAACATACCCTTTTTATCGTTCGTGGACTTAATGATAAATAATTAGGTGGTAGTGGTTTTCTTCCTAAGCATACTTCAGTTTGTGTGGCTTGCGTTCTCATTACACCTTTTTTATCTGTAAATACAGTATTTTTGATCCTAGGTTTACATTTTGATACTCATTTGCACAGTGTCACAGAATATAAATAAATTCGTCACAAAATATTTACAAATAGCTCTTTTATTTAGCATTAGAAAGATAATATTTAAAAGTAGGTATACGAAGCATCTTAGTTTTAAGTTCTACGTTTTCTGTGGCTTCAGCTTCCTATGCAGTTATGCCATTAAGTTATTTTTTTTTTGTAATTAATTATGACTAATTATAACAACACCATTAACAAACACCACCAACAACAACATTACCTAGTACTAATACTTTGGGTTGCTCCGTCTGCACAGTTCGTTGAATCGGTTGTTGCTGTTGCATCTGAGAATTCATCTGAGTCGGCATCTGAGCCATTTGAGCCATCTGCCCACCCATCTGAGCCATCTGTCCACTCATTTGAGCGGCCATTTGCCCTGTCATCTGAGTCTGCATTTGAGCCTGCATCTGGGCTGGCATTTGGGCTACCTGAGTGGGGTAATGTATTGGTGCTGGTGCACCAGCGGCTAAGTATTGCGGATATGGTGTGTACGGTTGGAAGATTACTGGCAGTGCTGCGTAGGATTTCGGTTCAGCCTGAAAAGCAAAACAAATTTCTTTTAATGAAGAGCAATGTGACAATGTGTATGAACAGCATAAAAGAACAACTACTGATCTAAAATGTAATATTTCTGTTTTGTGTACGAGTATGTACATGAGTAAGTACTTAAAACTCGTAAAAGGTAACTAATGTTTTAGTAAGACGGGTAACATGTTCAAACCCATCTGACTCAAACTGCAATTAGGCCGCGTGGTGGTTTATGACCCTATAAACTTAAAATATGTGCGTGTTGTACACGTAAAACAAAAAAAAGTATGTGAATAGACCTTTTTTTCTGCCGGAAATGCTTAAAATGCGTGCTTTCGATTCTGAGGCAAATCGCATTGGTACCTAGGCCTGAAAATTTTCATCATGCTGTGCCCGTATAAAGGTAAAAGCACTTACCTTAACAGTCCGTCCGTCGAGCAGCCTCTCGCAGTCCCTTCGGAACCTGGTGGAAACAGCAGCAGGCATCGTAGAGTCGTCGAACGTGGTCAGCGTGTGTGAGCGGGCGAACGATACGTGTTTTGTCCTGTAATTATTTTATAAATTTTTCTTTAGAAACTATGGATAAAAGCACGGTTTATATAATTAAATATTTGTGACCCACTGATTTTGACCCAAATGTACAATGGAACGGGGAATTTATATTATAATTTATACAAAATTTCCTTTATCGCAACATTTTACCATAATAAAATTTCAATTGCAAATATTTCTTTTCATTTGACCTGGTTAACAATAATATAGCCATTAAGTTAACAAAAGGCTTGTCAATCAAAGTTACGAAAAATAAATCTTTCGTATTAAAATGGTCTGCTAAGTGAAAATATTTGAAAGCTTCTAAAAGCTTCCGCCCATATTGTATGTGATGGTTTCAGTTAACAAAGACAAGTTACGTAAAGGCAAGGTTCTAAGAGCCGTGATTGTGTACAAATCAGAGGCCATAAATTAGGTGTAGAAGCTAACCAAAGCCGACAAAGGGTCCATTTGTTCACATAACAGACCCTATTTTACAGGTTTAGATTGGACGATGGCTGTGTTACATTTAGTTAACTGATCAGGCGTACCCATATGGGGCACGTCTGATCAGTCAGATAGACAATTTATGTTACTTTTAATTTGCATTTGAATTTAAGGTATTCTGTAAGCGGTCTGTTGATGGATGCGGACTGCTCAAGAGTGTATTAGGCGCTCATTAGGAGAGGTTTATAGTAAATATGTTAAGCAATGGACGGCAATAAGCTGAAGAGAATTGTATATAATACAATGTAACTGTTTGGATTTTTGTATTCATCACTCGCCTGCCCTGTTTCAATCTTGTGGTTGTTACAATGTTGAGATGAAGGCTGATCAAGGAGAATGGAGAAGAAAGACATAGTGAAGACATTGTGCCGCAATCTAAATTATTTAGTTACCTACCTATTTTGTTTATATAAAATTTAAAATGATATAGGTGTAAATAATTATATAATATGTATATAGAACCGTGTCGCGTAGCGGTGAAAGAATACTACCACCCCCTCTCTTCCCTTGGGTGTCTTAAAAGAAGACTTACGGACTAAAGACTGCACAAACATCTAACAGCATAGAGCGGCGATGGGCTCACCACCTGTCACGCTGAGCACATGTGCAGTCGTTATTTGGTGAAAAGTGGAATATAGTAGGGGATTTATTTTCTGTAATCATTGCCTAGTCTCTGACTAACCCTTCGGGGATATCTAATAGTCGTGATTATATGTATGTATGTAAAATGATATAGGTATTTAATAATAGAAAATAAAAGAAAATTTCCTAGGTACGAGTAACTACACAATAGTAGATTATGCACCAAGGGGATAAAGTAGTGTCGTATGTAGCGGGCGCCCCGCCCCGTATTGAATCCCGAGCAAAACGAAGGACTCTAGCGCTAACTCCCGAGCAAAGCGAGGGAGTTAAGACAAAAATCCTGAGTTCAGCGTGGGATTCAAGGTCGCCCAAGACGAAGGCACCTTTATCCCCGAGGAGAATACTCTACTTTTCACACCATCTACGAGACAATAAAAAGCAATAATATGATAACAAAGCAGTTTTCAGTATTCGCGCCTCTTTTAATGAGTAATTTGTTCTATTTTTATTTTATTTTTAATCTACTTGTGGTGAACAGTTCGATTTTCGAACAATTTAAATAAAAATTAGTATTAGAAAGGTACACATACTAATATAAAGTAGAAACTTTATGTTCCAAATTCAAATCACATTAATGAGCGGGTCAATGAAATTCAGTACAACATTAATGCCCTGCTAGACCCAATAAAGTTACTATAGTAACTTTATGGCTAGACCTCAGGTCTTAAATGACTTACTTTATGCATTGAGATAAATGAACTAGAGAAGACGTCCCATACAATAAATGTGCAGTTGTGCACAGCTACAATGATACTTGTACCGTGGTGCGGGGCTTAACTAGTTGTCATAGAAATGTCTAAGCGCGCAGATGCGACACACTATTCATACAGTTTTATTACCGAGTTGTAAAGTTGTAAGATAATGTTTTTATTGTTGTTAATTGTAATATTGAAATGAAATTAAGTAAATTAATGCCAAACATAAAAATAAGTAAATAATTGATTAAAATATTTCATAAAAAAGATAAAAATCTTTTTTAATTATTTAAGAAAAATATTTATTTAAATAGGTACGTGTAAAAATATTACTAAGTATCAAATTCAGATGCTCAAATTTTTGAAGCATTATTGAGATGAGATTAAAAATCGTATTTGAGTCCAATATAAGTATGAGAAATAAATAAAAAAAGTATTTCAATGATAACAAAATATTTTAATTTCCTTGGAATAATACAAGTTTAGTAAGTTTCTGCCGTTTCGTTTAATTTTATTTCAGAAAAAAATTTTTGGGAGTACTTATCAAAAATTAAAAAATATTCTAAGTATAATAATTCTAACGAAATCCCCAATCAAACTGCCATCATAATTCCAACCCTAGTAATTATTTCACATAAAGCGTTAAAAGTGTCACATCTGCACAAAACAGAAATATTGTTACTCTATTCAATGCTATTACCGAAACATGGCCGCCGCTTCATGGCTGGCGATTTGATAAAATAATTAGTCAAATGCATGTTAAAACGTTAATTTAATGCGTACTTACAGGTGAAAAGTGATTCCATTGTTTTTATTTGTGTTTCCTGAGTTTTTTAAATAGTACCTTAGCACACATGAAGGCATATTTTTATTAAACCGAACACAGAATTACACACGTATTTGCATCTAGCGCCTACCACAGACTAATAGAGGTGGAGCGAGCTGGCTCTAACGCGTGTTGCAAACAATCTAGTTGAGATGTCTTCTCTAGTACGTAGTACATATTAGCTCAATGACTTTATGTAAGGCTTGCATGACATATAATTTGACATTGTCGAGCAGGTGGTGTGAAAAGTATATTGTCTGATAGTGATTAAGATGAATGAGCATAAATATTTAAATCTTTAACTTAAGTACTGTAAAAGTGATGATGATCATCATCAGATGACGAAAGTTAATCACTATTGCACTGTACCTGTGGGGTGGCATTGTGAGAGGCGGTGGCGGGGGAGGCGGGGGTATCGTCGGGTGCGCAGGGCAGCTGGAAATTTAGAGAAAGCAGTTTATGAATCTCAGCGGAATAAAAACTCACGTGTGATCTAAATGCTGAATGCACCAGAATTTTTAGACTAGCGAAAATTATGTCTCTCGCTTGCACCGCGGGCAGGGAAACCTCGCGATAGCTCGGGACCACGAACGACGATCTCGGAAAGGGTGTGTGTAAGTGCGTTAGTTACTCACCTCAGAAATTCAGGAAAAGTGCTGAATATTTATGCAAAAGCGGTATCTGAACATGAAATTTTAGTCGTATGTGTCTCGAAATTTTGTCAAAACTATCTAAGTAGGTATAGGTACCTACTTACTGACTATGTAAACCAAAGACGCCTTGTAACATTTTAATAAAACAAAAGTAACCGTTAAGAAAATATGTGTATTTTGGATACCTATTGAAACACATAAAATTTTTTGCCATAAACTGACAATGCATCATGTTAATGCCATAATCGTCACTTGCCATAATTATGTCGTTATAGCATAACTTCATAACGCATAACATAAATAGCCAAAATTTAAAAGTAGCCTTTTAAATTTAAAACCATAGAAAGGCATAATTTTGATAAGCATAAGTAACAAAAGGGATATTTCTTATTTGCCATAATGTTCAGAAGACGTAGGTACTATTCAAAAAGCATACATGCAATTAGAATAACTGACAAAATCCGTAAACTCCTACAGGAAAACACTTATTTTATTTACCATTATTTCAAAAAACGTACATTTGGTTTAATATCCATTTGATAATTATAATAATCTAATGATATAAATCTTATTGATATAATGAGCAAACAAGCGTACAGCATGCAGGCAAACATGCAGCATGCAAGCAAGCATGCAGCATGCAATTATGCTTTAAAAAACGATGACTTTTATGAATTATGCGTTTTAAAGTATGCTTAATAAAATTATGACAAACAATAATAAGTATAGGTTATAAATAGTATGTTTTTTTAATATGTCTTTCAACGATTATGCGTTATTATGTTTATGCGTAATAAAAAAAAATTGCTTAATAGATTGCTTAATAGTTATTTGTTCGCAATTATGTTGCATGTATATGTAATATGTTGTTACGCTTTCACATTTAAACCGCTAAACTGATTTAGACGAATTTTAAAATACTGATAAATGGGGCCCTTGAAGACTGGTATAGGCTATTTTTACAACCGAAAAAATAACGCGACTGAAACCGCGGGCAAAAGCTAAAGTAGTGTATAAAACTCGCACCCAGCAAAACTCCGGTTTGTTTGAAGAGCTTACGTTTGCTATTGTGCACGCTAAATGTTCACCGCTTTCGTCCATTTTGTGCACAAACTCATAAATAAACAACAGAATTGTTCTTACATTCTCACAAAGTCTCCAGTATACAAAGTCTGGTATCCATTTATGAAAGGAGTACATTGCAATAGCGTTAAGCTTTTAAAACTAAGTGAATGAACTACGTAAGGTACACTAAGCATTAACATTATTCAGTATCTTTATGTCTATATTATAGTTTTTCTTTTTACTTTAATTAGCTCGGGTATAGACAATAGAGAACTGTATTAACACTGTTTTATATCTGACTTTATTAAAACAATATTGTAGACTAGTGGAGCGGCGAAGCAATATCCGTTTTAATTTTAATAGTTTAAAAACTATTAACTCTAAAAGGGAAACCGCTTTATTTGGTTTTGTTACTGTCACAATTGTGGTCTGCTGTTATTGCTATTTATATTTATACAATATATTATGCTTACTTGCCTCATTACTTTTAACCACTTATATGGTCTCTTTTGAGCAATAAAATAAACACATATTCTTCCTTTCCATATTTTCTAACTATCTATCAATGTAATCAGCTGGTTATTTTCTAACTACGTGAATTTTTCATGGTTTTACAGGTCACGATCTCTTGATAGGTTTTGTTTCTCGCCATATTTAATTAAGTAGGTAAGTAAGTAAATTTCACAACTGTCACACCAATCATTCAGCCCCATTCTAAGCATAACCTGAACTATGGTGAATGAATAACGGATAAACATACATAAATACGAATAAACATCCATGACTCGGTCACAAATGCCCGTGCTCACCACATAAACATTTGCCCCTACCGGGTTTCGAACTCGGGACCGTGGGTTGCGCAGTGTGCAGTCAGGGTCGCTGACCACTCGACCATGCATCCGGGCGCCATAATGTTGTACACTAGCAAGCATATTCGTCCTCATTAACACCCTTCCTAAAATCCCTGCTTTCCTTTTGCCTGCTGCGTCATAAAAGGGTCTGTCAATTCTTACGGTTCTATCTCCAGCGGTTTGGACTGTGCGATGTTGATCGTTCTACAGTCAGGACGCGTCTTACTATGTTATCCATACCCATTTGTTATCTTTTCAAGAAAAGGCCAGCAATGAGCTTATACTAAGCCATTCAAGCAGACTTTCACATAGAAATAGTTATTGCAATCTTTGTTAATGTCCTCAATTTATCAGTTACCCCCACCACGAAACTGCCGGACTACGTGACAGTGTTACAAAGTTCGGGAATCCCGGTCCGTGAAACAGCCCCAAAGTAATTAGAGATGTTACTGGCTCATGCGAGTCGTGACCTGCTGAATGTTTAATGACGTGAGAACTTGTGAACGAATGCTTTTATATTATTGTCCATATGTAGGTACAGCTGAAGGCGAACAATGTGAATGTACTTTCACGATTTGAGTCTTACCGCAAATAGAAGAGAGTGTTTAAATGTGATGTATAAAATATGCATATAGGATAATTATTTTTTTTCTAGTAAACATTTTATTCTATATTTATATAGCATTGTGAATGCAAAATTTGAATAATAAAGATAAAATATGCATTTCGTAATAATTTTGAAGATTGGCTAAATAGGCTTACTTCTCTTGGCTTCTCTACGACTTCACATCTGTTTATAGGTTATTAATTGGGGGTTTCCAACGCAAACATTGAGATGTATACTTACTAGTTTAAAACCAACGCCTTTGTAACGTTGCCTATGTAATGCTTTGTCAAATGGACATCATAACTTCTGAACAGATGAATCTATTTTAATGTTTAGGCAGTAACGGCCTAATCTTGCGAGCTAGGTTCAGTAGGAATTAGAACAGCATAACAAAGATATTTATGCGCAAAATTAAGGATTTTGATTGAAGATTTTGGTTAAATGAAATCTTGAAATAGGTTTTTAACCTCTAGACCACATTGCTAGGCAGGGATGTGTTCTACAGACAGGTTCTAGAGATCAGTCAGAACTCGAAAGGTGTTGATGAGAGAAGAATTAAGCCTTGTAGTGGACAGTGTCCTGGAATATACGAAGGCGCTGTTCGTGTATGGAATGTTAGACTATAGATTGCAGGAAAATTGTCGTTTGCAGGTAACGAATCCTTACAAAATAGTCATAATAAAACATTTCGATTGCAAGGTTCTTTTATTAAAATGTACTAAAAGCAACCGACCACAACCTTTCGAAGTTTCAACGTATTTCAGTATCTAACACATTAAAGTTAAACAAACTTCGAATCAGTAGCTCTTGCATAAATCATAACCGTGGCAACCGTAACAATAAAGTAATTAAGGATAGTAGCCTAATGCATCATTCAGGGGAAGGGCCTGATGCTGTGAAAGCAAAGTACTCAGTAATTAAGAAGTTATTCTTAATTTAATCCTTAAATACAATTTAAGAACAGCTGGATTCGATTTATTGATGACCCGCAAAATTTTCGTCAAGATTTTCTATTTTAGAGCTAGACGGAGGCGTAGGTAGTGGTTAGGGCGGTTACGATCTTGCCAGTTGTCTGGCAATTTCCGCTATGCCGTGCTAGAGCTTTTCAAGCTGTTCACCTAAGGGGCCGACCATTAATCACGAGAGGTTCAAAAGGGGGGGAGAGGGGCGGCAAAAATCACGAAATATCACAAGGGGGTGGGGAGGTGTAATAAGATATCACGTGTATTTATTTTTTCGTCAAAAGCGCATTTCTAAACCAAAAGCAGCAAATTTTCTAGAATAAAATTTGATTAAACTTATTCAAAGGTGATATTCTTAAAATGTTAAAAATTTTTGCATGTACTAAAAATACACGTGATTTTGGGTGGGGGGGAGGGTTAGTCTTAAACCTCACCATGTATCACTAAGGGGGAGGGGGGAGGGGGGGAATTGCTAAAAAACATCACGTGGTTAATGGACGGCCCCTAAGATACCATAAATTAAAACTCACCAAATCGAATTGGGCCATGGTGATGGATTATGGCCTAATCTCCTTATATCCTATTGCCAAAAGCAAGTTTGTAAAAGCAATTAAAATATTTTTTTTATTCTACTTACGGTATAATAGATGGTGGTCTAGGTAGCGAGCCTCCACGGCTTACAGACGCCATTTTGTCGGCGTTGTAGTTCTGCGGCCATCCCGCAGAATCTTCTATTACCGATCTATAAAACGTTTAAAACAGATAGATTATAATAATTAAATTCTCTATATTTTAAGCATTGTAAAAAAGTACGATGTCTTCTCTTTTGAGTGCAGAATAAGCACCTGTGCAAGAAAAATAAAAAATAAAAAACCTTTTTGAAAACAAGCTTTTTATTTAAATGCGCTAAAAAGACAAAAATAAACTTTTACTATCACAATTCATATGATTTAAAAGGTTGTCGCGATATTATGTAAGTACTATACTTAGATTGTAAGTTTTAATCAATCACATCAAGTTATTTAATTTACTTTTATATTTACACAAGTAAATCTCGCGATAACCTTTTATATTATATAAATAGTGTAACGACGTTATAAGTTGATAATAAAAGGTTATTAGATTGAAAGTTTTAATCAATCACATCAAGTTATTTAATTTACTTTGAAAGTTTTAATCAATCACATCAAGTTATTTAATTTACTTTTATATTTACACAAGTAAATCTCGCGATAACCTTTTATATTATATAAATTGTGTAACGACGTTATAAGTTGATAATAAAAGGTTATTTTTTTTCTTTTTAGCGCATTTAAATAAAAGCTTGTTTTAAAAAGGATTTTTAATTTTAATTTATTTTCTACTTTTTAGTATTGGATTTAGAGTCATCTAGCACTAAAGTGCTCGAAAAGACAAAACCAACGCACCCAAACTCGATGAGTTTCCGCCGATTCGTTTAGGAATTCCTATGGTCACCTCCAGACTCCATCATCAGACCAGCTCAATAGTACCATAACATTGCATTGTCATCGTACTTACATAAGTATACCAAATTTCAGCTAAATCGGTTGAGGAGAACTGCCCCCTTACTCTCGAAACCGATCGCTATTGGATAGGATTGGTATTGTGAATTTTCGTATTTTTAAGTTACGACACCAGCGCTTTGGATTCATATTGGGTGAACTAAATGGCATTGAGTTTTGTATTTTTTCACTCAATATCCACGCAATGTGAACCCATATCTGGTGTCGTAACTTGGGAGTAAGAAAATTCACAATACTAATCCGATCCAATAGCGATCGGTTTCAAGAGTAAGGGGGCAGGTCTTAAATTGAGTTGCCAGATTTGTCACACACAAACTAACACACAGAGGAATTCAAATAAAAGCTTGTTAAAAGCCACTACTCATTAACACGAGCATAGGTAACACAGAAATAACTTAACTTCAAAGGAGTTTATTCGTGGTAAGTCATAGTAATTCATAATTAAAACCCCAGTCAAAATGGGATATGAAAATTCAAACTTCTACAAAATGTTGTTTATATGAATTTACAGTACGGCTATCATGAGTATAGACTAGTAAAGAGTAGAATATTATGTTGATGACACAATTAATTGGGTATAGCTTTACAGAAAAAGTACCTAAATTCCACATTCAAAATAATCCTGAAAATAGCATTGACACTATGTTTTTGATAGAAAAACAAAGCGAATTTTCCACCCTTTGCGCACTGCTCATGCATGAATTGTTACCGAAACAAAGAACGAGAGCCTAGACGCTTAATAAAGGACTACAAAAGCTGCCTTTGAAATACCATTGAGGGGCGGTCAACTCGTGAACAACTAGTATTGTCACCTCAAAAAGTTGTCATTGCTAAAAACTAAGCTTAGATACCAACTCAAATTGTTATTTGCGATTTATTGGACGTAGATCTTGTTATAATGTCCATGTTACTTAGTATCTTTCTATAAGTACAACAAATTAATGGAATAATAGCTTTGATAGCTCAACGCGAATGCGAGAAATCATGATCAACGCCCATAGTTAGACTTTTAATTTAAACCCATATCTAACACCATGCGTATTTGCTCTCCGGATGGGTTGACAGGATGATTTTAATGTGTTAGGTAAAGGCACATTAATAACATGATCGGTATGGATATTCGCTGCGATCTGAACCAAAAGGATTACATCGAAACTGTGATTTAAAATGCCTCACGTAAACTCGGTGTCCTGAACAAGGTGTGGCGATTCTTCACGCCTGTGTCTATTATACACGACACAGGTGCGGTCTTGCGTTGCATTGCTCTCACCTTTGAGACGGCTCCGCAAAATACCTTCTCAATGCCTTGGAAAGATTGCAGCGCCGCGCTGAGCGTATTATCGGCAATGCAGAGGTCAAAAACACTCTCGAGCCTTTGCAATTGCGTAGAGATATTGCATCACTCAGCGTCTTTTACCGATTATACCATGGCAAGTGCTCTGAGGCACTCTTTGACCTCATCCCTCCTTTTCCCTTCCTCCATAGGAGTACGCGTGCTGATCTCCGGAGTCACCAATTTAAAGTCTCTAATGTTTCATCACGCACAAAGAAATTTGGTGACTCGTTTCTTTGTCGCACCTCCAAAAGATGGAATAGTCTACCAGCACACGTATTCCCTCCTACCTATGACATAGGGTCCTTCAAACGAGGCGTGAAGAGCCATTTGGGCTGGCAGAGTGAGGGTGACTGATGCTTCTACTTAACATCAGGTGGAGTGGGGTGATTTGCCGGGCTAATGATAAAAGTAACCTTCAAACGAGCACGATAATGAAGGGTCACTGCTGCTTTGCAGAATAATAATAGCTAGGAATATGATAAAGGAAAAAAATAGATAGAAAAAGTGTGCATTTTTTTAACAGGGTCATTAATATACATGGCACAATCAAATGCATATTTATCATTAACAGCAAAAATTCGTAAATCTAGACATGTTTGCATGACATTGACATGTTTACCACTCGCGTAGCGGTAAAAGAATACCACCTACCACCCCCTCTTTTCCCTTGGGTATCGCAAAAGGCAACTAACGGACTTAAGACACATACTTCCAACAGCATAGAGCGGCGATGGGCTCACCACCTGTCACGCTGAGTACATGTGCAGTCGCTATTTGGTGAAAAGTGGACATGGTAGAGGACTGCTTTTGCTGTCTTCATTGCCTAGTCTCTGACTAACCCTTCGGGGATAATAGTCGCGATGATGTCTTAAATGAACTCGAAGATAACAAATTGTTAAAAAACGTTGTCACATTTTAAAATGTCACTCACTGTGGCCACTCCATCCGGGTGAAGTCTTCATCCTCTGGCATCCAGGTATACCGCTTGGGGTCAGGCTGGCTGCACACGGAGCGTGGCCGCCGCCGAAAGTACGAGCATTCCAGGTCTGCATCATGTGCTGACACCTCGGCGGGGGCCGGGGAGGGTTGGCCAAACCTGGTAGGGAGAGACAGAAGGAGTAAGTTAGCAAATTTAATTGGTACAGACTTCTCTCCTCCTTCTCCTTGGGTCAGCGGAGACTGGGGTGAGCTCTCGTTGCACCTTTCTTAAAGCCAAGCTGGACAACGACTGTTATGGTCCTTCAAACGAGGCGCGTAGTGGCACTTTGTGGGCCGGCGGAGTGAGGGTGACTAATGCTATGTCTATTACACTGTAATAGTCGTCCTTGCGCCTGGACAATGTTAAGTATTAACATCATGTGGAGTGGAGTTATTTGCCGCACTTTATATAAAAAATGGTCGTGTCGTGGATAACAGTTTCAGCTTAATAAAGGCGACAATCACCGTCGTTTACAAGTCAGAAGAAAAAGGCGAGAGGTGTATCGTCAGACCAGGGAGAGGCAGCGGTGAGAGGGCACCCTTATCATCATTGTTCAGTGTTACTCTCTGGTGACACAGCGGGAACAGTAGAACTCGCTGCTAGAAGTTTGTCGTCAACAGAGAAGGGATGATACAAAAATCTTAGAGAGGAGAGTCTTACATAAACATAAGCTTGCGGGCGTTGCGCCTGACCATGGCGATCTTATCCCGTTTTTAACAATTTCGATTGATTTGCCACCAATATAAAACATACAGTTCTAAAATTTATATAAAATATAGTTGAACATATTATCTAATGACTCTTATAGACAGAAACATGATTGGTAATACTTCACTAGTTAGAAAAAAAATTCAAAGGTAGCTCTGTCAACATTTTAAAAGAGCTGTAAGTCAGATAATACATTAATAAATTACTTATTTTTTTACCAATAGAACTTTCCATTATCTAGTGAATGCAACAAGCACATACTTTTTATTGCACTTGTTTTTCCAATATAGGCAAAACACTTATATAACTTCGCTTCGCTGATACATACACCCGTCCCGTACCTTCGTACCGTCGAGAGAGCAAGAGAGAAGCTCTCGGAATACCTCGCCTTAAGTTGTCATTTTTATTTGTCTAAATAAAAGCTTGTTTTATGAGCCTTCACAGTCTAAGCTGCGTCTGAACGACCTTTACAAACTGCGCTCCCACCTTTAGCATAACCATCACTTGTTAAGTGATGAGATATCAGAGAGATATGAAGGCCAAGTTATAAAATACCCAAGGAAGGAAATGTGTCATGATCGAAGCAAATGAAGAGTTGTGGTCACTGAGTCTACCCCGGCAGGAAACATGCGTGTTGTACAAGTATGTAAGTATATCAAAACAACTGAAAGGCTGAAGGAAGATAGACACAATGAAAGAAAGGGGAAAGAAAAAGCAACCCAAATTGCCGCATCGATCTTCATAACACTCGCAGTCACAGTAACTTCATCTTGCCAAATTGGCGGTACATAATACGCCACATCAGCTTTGTCACTTTCGTGTTCATAATATTGTAAGTAATGTAATAAAACTGCAAAATATGGGTATTTTAATAAGTTTATGATGTGATCAAAGTTATCTGCAATTATCATAGTCGACCGTACTATTAACGAAATCTTTTTAATGATTGTAATGATTTCAGAAAAGATATGTAAGATAAGTCTTAATGTTAATACTTCTTCTACATATAGAAGAAGTATTAACAAGTAATTTGTTATTTTTTATTTGATTTTTATGTCTGCATTTTTTTATTGAATTCAGTGTTGATTTATAATGTTTCTTCAAATCGTGTTTGATTAATTCACATTTGTTTGATTTTATTTTGTATTTGACTTTGTGCATTTTAGTTTTTCTTTGTCTTGTGATTTGTACATTTATTTTATGTTTGATTTACATTACAATTTAGGTGCCCAATTAGTTTAATTTAATAATTGATTCATAGTGTCAACAATGTTGCGGTGCCCTAGCTGGTCTCATGTTTTGGTACGGGAAATAAAATATACACCTGATTTTTACGACATGAATGTAATAAATGTCTTTGACTTTAACTTTAACTAGTTATGTAAATCTACGTAAAAATTTGTTGCGTATCATATTATATTATGTGTATATAATACGTGACCGCAGAGATAAGCCTTATATACTCGTAACTCACGTAGCCTTGCTAGGACGGCATATAACTCTGTCACACATATCTATTGGAATTTCATGTCATCTTTTAATCGGTCTGGCTTAGTGGGGATTATCGAGCTTAATACCTACTCGGCAATCTTAGTCGCTTCAAATGCTTTATAGGTAACGAATGAATAGGTCTGAGTTGAGATACAAAAGATATATATTTTGTGTGATAGATCTATTCTGTGGTATTTTGTTTACATAATTCAAAACCAATAAAAAGCATTGGTAATCTGTTGCATTTTAACAGAAAATCAAGGCAACTTAAAGAATATACATATATTTTAGTTATTATTTTTGATCAGGTTTAATGCATGATTTTTTGTTTATCATAAAAAGCTTTTTAATTGATACAATGTGATGCTAAAAAATCGGGAAAAGTAAAAAAAAAATTTTTTTTCGCACTATTTGCTAATAAAAAAAAATCGAAAAATCTTGAAGTAATGCTCTCCCAGATAATTTATTTTCATTTGGTTATTTTATATTATTTTTTCACTTTATAATTGTTTTAGTAATTACGAATTTATTTCAATTCTCATCATTAAAATAGAACACATTAAAGAAGTATTTTCAGTAAAATTTTAAGTAAAATTTTAAACACTGAAAAAAGACGACAACCTCAGGCGGGAATCAAACCACGCACCTTCCGCATTCCGGGCGGCTGCCTTAACCTTGACTAAAAACGTAAGCATCAAGCACTGACAAATTTCGACGGTTGAAAGCCAGACCTCGGTAGCCAAGTGGTTAAGGCAGCCGCCCGGAATGCGGAAGGTGCGTGGTTCGATTCCCGCCTGAGGTTGTCGTCTTTTTTTTTTCAGTGTTTAAAATTTTACTTAAGTATATTTAAGCGTTAATAAAACGCTAAAATATAAAACATTAATCTGAAGTATTTTCATTTACTTTTTCATAAAAAGGTTGCATTCTTTTATATCCAAAGAGGTTTCCTTCAAAACTTCTTTGTTTGATGTTTAATTTTAAAAAATAATCAATTATAATATTTAAAAAAAACATGTTTTTATTACAGAGTATATTCTAAATATTTATATTCATATAAAAATAATAGTGTAAAAAATATAAGTAATATATATTTTTTTTTTTATAATGGCTCGTCATAGTGACTGCATCCTGCCTGATGGTAAGCAGCCGATGCAGTCCAAAATAATGAGAGCGCTCCCCACCGTGGAATAAGCACGATAACGAGCACACCCATTCATGACGGCCTGCATAAATGCCGTTTCACGTATTAAAAAGGCTTAAAGTTACGATGTAGATCTACATCATGATGCATTAAAGGGTAAACCATGTCGCGTAGTGCTGAAAGAATAATTGTACTACCACCTCCTCTCTACCCTTGGGTGTCGTAAAAGGCGACTAACGAATTAAAGACTGCACATACGTCCATCAGCATAGAGCGGCGATGGGCTCACCACCTGTCACGTTGAGCACGTGCAGTCGCTATTTGATGAAAAGTGAACTATGTCGGTAGAGGACGGCTTTTGCTGTCCTCATTGCCTACTCTCAGACTAATCCTTCGGGGATAATAGTGATTATGTATGTAGGTTTCCTTAGGCAATTTTTTTTTAAAAACTGAAACTCCCACGTTTTGCTGAAGGTATGCAATTTGCAATATCTTACATAAGATCTACTTACTGTTCCACATTTTGGTCGAGGCTCGCTATAATTTAATGTGTATAGCTTGCATGGATAATGCAACGAAGTATCGAAACATGGATGTGTGGATTTTTTTAACCAAGTTGCAAGTAAATTATACTCTTTTAAATATTGGCTTCAACTTTAAGAGTATGGTATAAAGTTCGATAAAAAAAATGTGAAAGTGCGCCATTAAATGTTAACTCACCTTGGATATCGCTGTATTGGTGCATAATCGGAGTTGAGATTCTCATCCGAGGGCACTCGACGACGGACGCATACGGATAGAAATGATGATCTGTAAGAGAACAATAAAAATATACAAGTCTCAAATTAATGCACTTGAATAATGGCTAAAGTCACAGCTAATTTGTGCAGTTGCGACCATAAAGTTACTATACCAGTAACTTTATGGTTGCGACGAAGGTTAGAGGTATACTCTGACTCATCTTTTAAAATTAGTTATGTTCCGGCGTTTTACAACGGAAGAGTGTAGTCGCAGCATATAGTGGCGTTGGGCTCACCACCTGTCACGCTGAGCACGTGTTCAGTCGATATTTGGTGAAAAGTGGACTATGGTAGAGGACACTGTAACATGTAGACTCGATGCACTTGATATACTGCAAAGGCGAGCGGTACACATTATTGGAGATGCTGAGGTTACAGCCTCTCTTGAGGACCTCCAACTGCGTAGAGACATTGCTTCTCTCAGAGTCTTCTACCGCAATCACTATGGAGAGTGTTCTGAAGGACTTTTTCATCTAATCCCGCCCTCTCTTTTCCTCTCCCGGACTACACGAGTTGTTCTTAGGAACAACTATGATACTGTGCAGACTATCAGCACTCGTACCAAAAAAATTGGCAAGATGTTCCCCTGTAAGACTATTCGGCTTTGGAATTCTTTGCCGGCGGATATGTTTTCCAGCTCCTACAGTCCCGGGCCTTTTAAGCGGGGCGTTAAACGGTATTTAATGAAGGCCGTTATAAATGGGTGCGCTTGTTATGGTGTTTGTTCCACGGTGAGGAGCGCTCTCATTATTTTGGCCTGTATCGGTTGCTTAACATAAGGCGAGTAACGCCGTAATATGTACGTAATATGACGAGTAAAAAAAGACTCAAAATCTATAAAGCCTCGGTGGTAAGTTCCTCTAATAATTGACAGTGATTTAAACTCGAATATCAATAGATCTTCCACATCTTAGCAATTTTGTCAATCAGTTTATCTACAACAAGTAATATATATATATATTCATCATCATTAGTCTTTAAACGTCTCACTGCTGGGCCTGTTCCAATGGACAAATTAGGGATTGGGCCATAGCCTACCACGCTGACCAAATGCGGGTTAGTGGGAATAGAATAGAATAGAATTTATGTATTGCTTAAACCATGTAACAAGTTCTTCCAACGGCATTACGTGCTTTCGCCTCCAAAGGCACTGAATACTGTCTTAGCTTCTCAGCTGATACGTTTATTTCTATTTGGTCACCCCAGCATTGCAAAAGTTGCTATACTAGCAAAATCGAAAACTGAACGACTGTGCCCACGAGCACATAACTGTTAAAAATTCAAAACACCAACACAGCGTCATCGATATTATCGCTCTATAAAATTTACGAGCGTAAAAACGTGAACTTGATGAAACACTCATAAATCACCCCACCGTATTATGATCGGGAGGAATTACGGCAAGGACGCCGGCGGAATGGAGAACTTAGCAAATAAAAATTGCTCAAAAAATATTGAGGCGCGTCTTTCACCCTCGGGCCCTAATGCGATTACAAGGGCAAGGAATAATAAAATGTCCAATTTGTTACCTTAACATTCGCCAAAGACCCCCTTTCCATTAATAGTGGGAATGAACTTAGCTGTACGATCCGTTGAAATTAGAGGGGTCCTAGTTTATTCAATGTAACTGAAGAGATCAGTAAGCCACGGACTCACATAAGGAAATTAAGATTGATTCATTTGTAGCCTACTCACATTAGTTAAGTCATTTTAACATTACAAATTGCAGGACGTAATACACGCACAACTATATATCCCCAAGGGGCTAGTTAGAGACTTAGGCAGTGATCACCACAAAAGCAGTATGTACAGTCCACGTTTCACCGAACAACAATTTGCACATGTGTTCAGCATGTCAGGTGGTGAGCCCATCGCCGCTTTACGCTTTTGAATGTATAAGTAGTCTTCAAGCTTTTTTACGACGTCTTTTAAGCCAACCAATAGAGAAGAAAAGAGTAGGTAGTATACTTTCAATATTAAGCTCCTTTCAATAACTAGTTAATATAATATCCGGCATTATATTACTTCATTATCATCATTATCATCATCAGACAGAGAATTTCCAATGCTGGACAAAGGCCTGCCCCAAGGATCGACCGGTCTTGTTGCTCGCATCCAGCGGCTACCCGCGATCGTCAGACCACCTTGTTGGAGGCCTGCCCGCACTGCGTCTTCCAGTGCGCGGTCGCCACTCGAGAACCGTTCTGCCCCAACGGCCATCGGTTCTACGGACGATGTGCCCTGCCCATTACCACATGAGCTTGGCGACTCTTTGGGCTATGTCGGTTACCTGACTTCTTCTACTAATCTCCTCATCTCTGATTAGATCACGTAGAGAAACCCCGAGCATAGCCCTCTCCATTGCTCTTTGCGTAACTTTGAGCCTGCCTATTAGGCCCATTGTGAGCGACCATGTTTTAGTACCGTATGTCTGTACACCACTGGCAACACACACTGTTCGAAGACTTTAGTCTTGAGACACTGCGGTATTTTGAACAAGAAGAACATTTCGTAGTTTACCGAACGCTGCCCAGCCGAGTTGGATTCGACGATAGACCTCTTTCTTAAAGTAAGACCTACCTAACTGGACCGTCTGTCCCAGGTATACATGTTCGTCAGCAACTTCAAGAGCAGAGTCTCCAACCTTCAGAGGAGTGGGTACGACACGTGAGTTAGACATGATTTTCGTCTTCTCTATGATCATTCATTTTAAGGCCCACTTGTTGAGAGACTCTGTTGAGATCACCGAGCATTGTACCAAGGTCCTCCAGGGTCTCAGCCATGACAACTATACCATCGGCAAATTGAAGGAGAGTGATGTAGGTACACGCCGTTAATATTGATGCCGAGTTCTCTCCAGTCCAAAACCTTAAACACGTCCTCCAGTGCAGCGTTAAGTGCTTCTGAGATATGACGTCTCCTTGTTTCACTCCACGCTGCAGCCGGTCTGACTTCGAGCTCTGGTTCTAAAGGCGAACTGTCATAGTAGCGTTTGCGTACAAACACTTCAACACTTTGATGTACCGGTTGTCGATTTGGCACCGTTTGGAGAGACTGTAGCACGGCTTATGTTTAGATCGAATCGAAGGCTTTTTTTATAGTCCACAAACGCTAAGCAAAGTGGCCGATAATATTCGTCGGTCTTCTGTATAACCTGTCGCAGCGTATGTATGTGGTCTATAGTGCTGAAGCCTTTTTGGAATCCGGCTTGTTCGATTGGCTGGAAGTCATCAAACCTGTTCTACCTCCGAGTACGACGGAACTGTATAGTTTCTGAAGAGCTGCGAGTACCGATCTTCGGCCTGCTTTCAGGAGCTCAGCCGAAATTCTGTCAGCACCCGATGCCTTGCTGTTCCTAAGCTACTTGAGAGCCATACCAATATCGTAAAGGCTGATATCCGGGATATCTTCGGTATAGTGTCGGGTTAGCTTAGCTCTAGGGTCTGTAGCTATATAAGCTTTGTACCGGGGGCTGCCATAGAACTTCTAGACCTCTCTCCTCTTATATCCTCTATATAATCTCTTACATCGCTAACATTATAATTATGTTGCGTCTTTTACCTACCTATTATTTGACTTGTATATAAAATAAGTAAGCCAGACAGAACAATTTACTGTAAAAATAATACTTTCAATACCTTCGTAACCCTTTTCAGTAAGAGTTTTAATAAATTTTCAGTGAACCTACAAATACACAAGTTATTATTACTGTTAATATTTACATAAACCCTGTCGCGTAGCGGTGAAAGAATACTACCACACCCTCTCTTCCCTTGGGTGTCGTAAAAGGCGACTAACGGACTAAAGACAATAGCATAAAGCGGCGATGGGCTCACAACCTGTCACGCTGAGCACATGTGCAGTCGCTATTTAGTGAAAAGTCGACTATGACACAGGACTACTTAAGCGGTCCTCATTGCCTATTATCCCCGAAGGGTTAGTCAGGGACTACCCTGACTAACCCTTCAGGGATAATAGTTGTGATTAAATGTCAATACTTACGAGGTTTTCACTGTGAGTTAATACGAGGTATCAGATGTATTAGCTATGTATATGCTATGTGTTAGTATTCGCATTAGTATTTATGTGCCGTGTGCTATAGCGGTAAACTAAAAGAATACTACCAATCTCTTTCTTCCCTTGAGTGTCGTCAATGGCGACTAACGTACTAAATACTGCACATATATAGGGTCTAACAATATCAATAAGCGAACGTTTAAAAGCATCTATACCTCGCACTGAGCACGTTTACTAAATTTGGTCCAAAACTGCAGGCTCGTTACCGAGATAATCAACAAAACATTAACATAATTCACCAAAAATACACCTTTTCCAAACCCGTACAGATGTACTACACGCACACAAATATATCCGAACATGCACACTAAACTCGGAGCACACTTAGATATCTTTTTATTGACGCTTGCCTGCGTGTTAGTAAAGATACAGCATGATTCATGATGTCCATTATTTTAATTGATTTAGTTTGTTGGATAACGTAACTTTGAAAAATCACTATAAAACTGAAGCCCATTTTTTGTCATTGTATTCAGAATGATGTATAGATGCCGCCTTTAAACGTCGCTTATTGATTTTGTTAGACCCTGTATACATGTAAAACTGCATAGATAGGCTCACCACCTATCACGCTGAGCACATGTGCAGTTGTAATTTGGTGTAACGTGGACTATGGCAGAGGACTGCTTCTGCGGTTGCCTAGTCTCTGACTAACCCTTTGGGGATAAAAGTCGTAAAACTATGTATAATTTTGGGATGGATTGAATCTATATGTTATTCGATATACAATGTGATAGGGGTGGTACTTCTAACCTGTTAAGGCTAAGTACTACATCTAAATACATCGACAAAAAAAATAATATGGTCTTATAAAAAAGTGATTTTAAATCATAAAATAATTTAATGATTTTTTTTCTCACCAAAATAATCCCAAACATACGAAACAAAGTAATTTACCTATTAGTTATCCAGTGTCATTAGCTACCGTTTGCCATTTTTTTCATATTTCTCCGACGTATAAAAACCTTTGATATCGCATAAAGTAAAAATGGTCATAAATTATAGGGGGAGGGGGTAGGACCCCCCATATTATTTTTTTGTCGATGTATTTAGATGTAGTACCTAGCCTTAACGGGTTAGAAGTACCACCCCTATAACATTGTATATACCCGAAAGGTGGTCTAGCTGTAGGTATACATTAAGTAGAAAAATTTATAGGTAACGAAAGGTAAAGGAATAAGCGTCTAGGGTGCAATAATTTTGACAAATAGAACTTAAGATATAGGTACGGGCTCGCGCGTTATCTAAGATCGTTTCAAGGATTGCTCACTTGAGAGTAGAGCGAACAGGTATATATATTATTTGATTTAGGAAACTAAACCTTCATTAACTTCACTACAAAAGAAGATATAATTTTATTGTGACAAAAAATTGCTTGCATTTGAATGTTCCTAATTTTAAGCGGAGGTAATTAACTTTCCCATTATTATTTAAGTGTCCAAAATTTTAGTAAAATTACCTGTTCGTGGTGTAGGAGAAACTGTGTGTTACGTCTTACTGAATTAAAACAAACGTAGGTTTTAATTTAATTTGCATCCAAGAAATATGTCAAGTCTCTCAATTTCAGTCTCAACAATTTCGTCGAATATTTTGTATAAATCATGCGAAGGTGATACAATGTGTGAAAAGTTTGAGCTTTCTTTGTCCCACTGTTGGACGAGGAGAAGAAAAATAAACCAGGAGAAGGAAGGAATTTCTTCTTTCTTTTTTTTTGTCTGCTGTTGCTTAATTAAAATTCCAACGAGTTATTGTTTTAACCGTATAAAATGTATTAGGTAATGAGGTGGAGTAAACCTAGTAATAAAATAAACGCTTGAAAAACTGTAAATTGAACACGTACGTGCCCTTAAAATATACATTTGAACAGCTTAATTTAATTTTTTTTTTATTATTTACACATCACACATATCCACAATATCTGTGGAAATGGTTTACACTTTAAAGAAGCTTAGAACGCCCGCAAGCAGGTGGCAAACCTTTTCGCGATTCTACATTACACCGACATCTCGACGCTCTCGCGAATATTACTAGGAATATTTAAATAGCCCACATTTCCTACGAGTAAACTATGTACATATTACCTACAGGGCAAACCTTTATATATTTTTCCCGGAATGGGAAGGGCCTCGTAAAGTGAAAGTTAATTATAAGTTTGGAGTGTTGATTCAGAATTTGTGGCGTATAATTATTTTTGTAAAGTTATCCCCATTTCACGCTTAGACATACATAATTGAGGTGTTTGACACCAGAACAATGGTTGTTGTTAGAATATAGTGTAGTTACCTACTTATTTACTATAAATTAGTTAAATTATTCATTTTTCGCTTGAGTTCTTAAAACAATGAAAAGACGATATAAAAAGGAAATATAATACGTAATATTTGATTTATTACGTTAATAACGCTCAAATAAACACGTAGATAACAAAACGTTGAAAATTACTATGAGGTAGTAATTTTTTTCAACGTTTCTCATGTAAGTATATGCAATAAAGTATAATAATGTGTCTTCTATCACGCATTGTTACTCTCTAAATAGATCTAACTAACGATTTAAATGCGTACTTATACAATATATAAATTTTATTATATACCGTCTATTGAATATAAGTATATCGATCAAAATTATTGTAAGCTCCAGTAATCTAATACGCTTGTATCAGGAATGGGTGTGCGTTAATAGTCTAACTTGCCTATGGGAATTGAACCGTGATTTTCCATATTCAACCGACCGTTGAATGCGAATGTCTACTGATGCATTTAGTGGCATTAATCACATGAATAAATGTTCACGGGATGACGCAGTGTAGGTAGACCTCCACAACGAAATCTCTAAAAATTACTCAGTCTTCGAACTCAAGTCCCATTATTATAAGACTTCAGGACTCAAGTCTCTTACAACACTATACGCCCAGGGCAGAGAGGACAGAACGGTTCTTGAGTTGGGGCGACCGCGTACCTGTAAACGCAGTGTGGGCAGGCCTCCAACAAAGTGAACCAACTATCTGATGAAGGTCGCGGGTAGCCGCTGGACGCGAGCAGCACAAGACCTGAAGATACTTGGGGGAAACCCTAGTCCAATAGTGGACGTCCTTCGGCTGATGATGGAAAACAGGTATCCTTGTGGGTTAAAGTTACTCGCGTCCGTAGGTTTAAATTTGAGACCCTACACTGACTGAGTGGTAGAGCCACTGCTGCGTTGCAGCACGCATTGGGCCCGCTCGCGAATATCCGGCGTGAAATAATGGCACTTGGTGCTGTTGTGTTTCGTCCGGCCAGTGAGGGTTCCGGAGGCCCATTCCCCCCCTCCCCTCTCACAATTCCTATTCCTTCCTTAACCCTATTCCATCCTTAAAGGACGGCAACGCGCCTGCGATTCCTCTGGTTTTGCGGGTGTCCATGGGTGGCGGTGATTACTCTCCATCAGGTGACCCGCCTGCTCGTTTGCCTCCTCCTTTTATATAAAAAAAATCCTAAGTGTTCGAGGCGTTTCTAGTATGATCACCACCAGAGTCATACAGTAAGTTTGTTATCATAATGTAAATAGCAACTTCAAAGAGCAGGAGCTGTGATCAATGTAACACATGATTTAAAAGTATACGGGTCCACTGCCTCGAGCATCGCAAGACGCTAGCGTCTTGCGATGCATCATATTTAGGTTTTTGCGTTGTCATTGCATAGTTCATAAGCCTTAGTTAACGGTAAAAGAAAGAACATAAGGAACATTAAAGTAGCGTGTCGCGTAACAAACCTGCAGTGTTCGTCGCTGAGTGAACACCCAAATTTACGGTGCTTTGTGTGGTACACAAGCGGGAACCTCGATGGCGCATCAGCTTAAGCGTTCACTTTGCGATCCTGCGAGTTAAATAACTTTCGCAATGCCTGGTCATTGGGTGGTTGACCAAATTAAAAACTTCTTCACCTTCTTCGTGTTCAGAATTCACGTAAAACCGGTACCGGTTGTTTTCGCAAGATGGCAGTCGTTTAGACTCAAAAACCCGCACTGAGCCTGTGGGATGGTCTGTGCTGAGCTGTGGGACGTTTATAGGCTGATGATGGTACAAAATTAGGTACAAACCTATTGGCTCTGGAGCAGGGACTCTCAATATGGTACTGAGAGAGGCATCCGAGGAATCGGTCCTTCTTGGACTTCTCCAATTCCAGCAGATCCAGCTGTTTGGTGTTGATGCAGTACTGCTCCCGGAATTCCTGAGAAGGAAAATCAATTTATTTGATTTTTTTAAACATAATATGAACAAACTTACCTAAAAGAAAATGTTAAAGATAAAGTATTTGTAAGAGAAAGGTTTTTTTGATAGAAAGAAAATATTGACGAAAAGCTTTGATTTACATATTGTTTCTTAAATCTACGTCGACCAGAAAACGGTGTTTTCAGAAACAATATTTAGTGTTTACTATTTAGTGTCTAAGGAAAAAGGAGAAAAGTTTACATAAGACATAGTTTTGTGTTACATTAATTATAAACGGTATATTCAGGAATTTCTATTTCTTTTACAATGACTGACTGACTGAATAACAATAAAAGCTAAACTGTACCTCAAGCACGAACCATTATGGTACTAGTTAAGGTAATCGTAATCGTATTATTTTGTATGAAAAAGGTTTAGTAACTTTATGGTTTTCATACAAAATAATACGATAACGATTACCTTAACTAGTACCATAATGGTTCGTGCTTGGGGTACTGTAATCATCTTCAATTAGAAATTAAGATACCAAACTTAATTTTGTCATCACAGCTAGGGTTATATGGGAGAGATCTCTTCTAGAGATAAGCCTATCTTTGTGTCATGTCTTGTTTAACGTGTGCCCTGTTATTTATTAATGCAATGTAAAGTTAAATCATTAATGCTAAAAAGGATTTATGATACTTGTAAGGCACCTAATAATTTTCGCATACCTACTCCATCAAAGCTATTGTTTATTGTTTCTAGCTAGTGTTTATTTTGTGAGCCGAAAAACATTGTGTTGTTTTAGAGCTCCTTTCCGCCGGTAGTTTCAAACAAAATGGAATAAAAAAATAAACGTTTCTGTGGCGCGGTAAAGCGTTTCTCGTTAACCAAACTGGGTTGATACATGTATACGTAAGTTTCTAAAATCTAATGGTATTGCCCAAATCAGTTTCTACTGATTGGGAAATACCATTATTTATGGTAATAGTAGTTGAGACTTTTTGGGTTAAACTTACAAATTGGTTTTATAGAAACGATCGATGTGTTCTATTTGTTTAGTCCCAAGCACAGTAAAACTAATTAAACGTCGATTCAAAAGTTGGCCTCATTGTCAATCAGCAACTTAAGTTACTAATCACTTTAGTATTCTGTCAAAGCAACCAAATCATGTGCCAGGCGCTTATTCTCTCTCAGGGGATGTTATTTTTGTTGAAGATTATTAAAATATAAAGCACATTTTTAAGACTCTAAACTTAGTTTTCACCAACTTTTGTTGCGGCTCGTACCTTTACGAGTATATACTCGATGGGCCAAGGACCTTCTGAGAAAAGAAAATCTCGGCAGGCCCATAAAGATAAGAGATACTCTGTTGTTATAATATTTGCTGTATCGCGTAGCGGCTCATTAAAAAATTCTACCACCCCCTCTCTTCCCTCAAGTGTCGTAAAATTCAACTAACTGACAAAAGACTTCACATACATTTGTATGTTAGCAATTTGCTCACAACCTGTCACGCTAAGCTCATGTGCAGTCGCTTTTTGGTGAAAAGTGGACTATGGTAGAGGACTAACCCTTTGGGGATAAAGTCGTGATTATATGTATGTATAATATTTGCTTGGCAAGCTACCACATGGTAGTACACACTGCCTACTATGTAAAGGGATGGGAATCAAACCCAGGACTTCTGGGTGTAAGACTATTACCACAGGGTAGGTCTATGGTCTGACTTATGCTTAATAATATTACTGTTCTTATAGTTTTCAAGGCGTTTGCTTTGGACATGTTTCAAGGCGAGATACGGACTCCATAAAGCGCCTGGTTGTGCATTGTAGTGTGGAGGGAACCAGATCACGCGGAAAGTACAAAATGCGATGGACTCAGCTCTGACCCTTGTCTGACTGTGCCAGACAGCCACCAACAGAGAAGGAAGATGCAAGATGTAAAGAGATCTGTCGCCTCTGCGAGCAACGCGGCCGCCTCATCTCTCTGTCAAGAGCAATAAATGACAGAGAAGAAAGAAGTTTTTCTTTGGCTTGGTCTAATTATCTGGGAGATACCATGCTTGGTGGTAGAAATACACAGTATGCTGACATCCAGGCAGTTTCTACGACATTGTAGGTTATAAATGTAATCACCAACGTACCTGTTTGGAGTACATGTTGACCTTCCCTGCTGGCCGTTCCTCGAGGGCTCTTTGCCGGTTCCTGCTGACGTTTTCATCCTCTGACTCGTAGCCCTTGGCCGAATGAGCTATATCCGCCTGTGGACAAATAGTCAAATTAATATCATTAAAAGGCTTTAAAGCAACATTTTTTTAATCTGTATTTTTAAGTATCTTATTCTAAGTTATTTCGTTGACCAGTGGTTATCACGCCGATTCTGGCTTCGCCATTTTTTAGGTTTCAGATTGAATTCCTAGTCGGGCCAATTTAGAAATACCTACCTAAATGTGTCTTAAGATTTATTTCGCGTCTGGGTGTTTTCTATGCATAATAAGTATGTTTCTCCAGTTAACTAGTTAACCATTAAAACAAGTCTTGAAAGAAGCTTAATTTGAGCTAAATAATTAGAGTAAGCGTGGGAAAGTTATAATATTATATCATACATACCTTCATACAACACACACGCACACATGCATACATTACTCACTCTCCCTCTCATACAAATCATATACTTACTACACATTATATTTAATAACAATAGTATTAGAGTATGCTTCTTCTTTTTTTTTATTCATTCATTTTCTTTAATCGCACCTAGCTCTTTTTTTGTTATTGTTTTGAGTTTGTTAAAATTTATTTGGATGTATGTTTACTTTACTAGATAAACCAGTAACTTGTAGAGGAAAAGCCTCATGACCCCACACCTAACAGCTAAGAGAAGTGGGAGTGGCTGAAAACCAGCGCTTACTGGGAGCATCTCCTTAAGAAAGCATAATTATGCTGAGCCACCTCCAATTGCTTTCACCTGAAAGTGTATGTAACCTTTTTTTTAATGTATAATATGTACAGTTACAATGTTGTTTATTGTTAAGTGTTGCATTATTATTTTTTATGTGAAAATAGCAATAAATTTAAAAAAATATATTTGTATTTTTATTTTTGTATATTCACGACCATTATCCCCAAGAGGTTATTCAGAGACCAGGCAATGAGGACCGAAAAGCAATCCTCTGCCATAGTCCACGTTTCCCCAAATAGCAACTGCACATGTGCTCAGCGTAACAGGTGGTGAGCCCATCGCCGCTCTATGCTGTTGGATGTATGTGCAGTCTTGAGTTTGTTTGTCGCCTTTTCCGACCACCAAGGGAAGAGAGGGGGTGGAGTATTTTTCTAGAGAGCCTAAATAAATATACTATAATAAATAAATAGATATTAATTCCCACGAAAAAATGTTCGGGCATCACTTCAGAACGGCTGCTCTTATTCGGCTAATTCTTTTTTGTTATGTTTGCAATTATTGTCAGATAAAAAAATTTTTTTTTTGGAAATTCGTCATGGAATACGTGGTTCACGCGGATGAAGTCGCAGGCGGGCCTTTAGTTTACTATGAATTACCATCACTCCAATAATTCAAACATATACATGAGAGCAGGCAATGAGGACTGCAAAAGCAGTCCTCTGCCCTAGTCCACTTTTCATCAAGTAGCGACTGCACATAATATGCTCATCGTGACATTTGGTGAGCCCATCATCGCTCAATGCTGTTGGATGTATGTGCAGTATTTAGTCCTTTAGTCGCCTTTTAGAAGAGAAGACGCCCAAGAGAAGTGGGGGGGTGGTAATATTCTTTCACCGCTACGCGACACGGTTAATTTAATTTACGGTTAGGTTAAATTCAAACCGTAACAATTAAAAACAAAATCTGAAAACCATTTTAAAACTAATAACATATAATACATAAACATTTACAACATCAATCATAGTAAAGCTACTCAAACTAATTGGAGGCATATAAATTGCGGACTGAACACAATAATTCACAAATAGAAATACAAAGGCAATTTGTACAATGTCTAAAGGGTGCCAGAGTGAATTAGTTTCTCTAGTATGCAAATACAAACACAATCGGACAAAGTTTGCTTAATAGCAGGCAGGCGAGTCTTGAGCCGGCCATTTTGTGAGTGAGCCGATTCGATATTGCCAGCTTCTTTACAATGGTGATTGGACTGCAATTAAAAGTTCTATTGAGTAGTTTGTAAATCCTTTGACAAGCTCGTGATAATCGGCGAAGAGTTAAATATCCTAACTATGAAAATTGCAAACTAAAGCTACAAATAAAGATGTCCTCTAACTGTAGAGCACAATGGAAAGTCTTAACTCCCAAGAATGATGGCAACATTACCTCTTTGGGTTGCTAGGCTAGCCTTTGTGCCGGAGGCTTTAGTAAGGTAACATAATTTACTTTTCTCACAATATTTCTAACATCACAGAAAAAACAATACGGACTTTTCGGACCAGAAAATAGTGCCTAGGTTTCAATGAAATCCCCTTAATGAGACTTAGTTGGAATGACTTCTCTAGGCTGCGCGATTGTATAAGGCCATTCTCATTCCAACGAGCGTCCGCAGTCTATAAAGGTAGGAACTATAATTAGTGCTGAAGGCTAAACTTTCTTTTTATTAACTATTTTCATTTTGAAAGACTGGGTTTTATTTAATCTGAGTGCTTAGTGCGGGTTTAATCAACCATTGGAGGCCTGACTTCGTCCGCGTTAACGCCCGTAAAATTATGTGACGAATTACCAAAAAAATCTGTCATACAAACCTTAACCTGAAAATTTCATGCCCAATAATATTTTCAAGTCTGTTGGGTCTCAAATTTGTATAGGTTAAGAACCTGCTCCTCCTTCTCGTTTCCTGGCATACACATTACCGTTTCGCACCCAGCAGAACTTGTAATTATTCTCGCGAAAAAGTTGAAGGGCTTCATACGTAATCCGTTCATTAATTACCTTTCTCTCATGCCCCGCACCCACGATTAACAACCACAGAGTTTCCAACATACGGCGGGCTTTTGCTTTATATAAAAACTCACATTTTTAAATCTCCTCGTGAAGGAGACTACCAGTGGACGCGGTAGTCTTTAGGCCCTTAATTTGTGCACCGGCCCATGAAACATAATAATAATTGAGATGGCGTTCATCAAGCTCAATATCTATTTATCTCGCTATTGTGAGAGCTAAGTGGCAAGGGTTTTCACCGGGCATTTCAGATAAGCCTAGTATTTCTATTTCGGACCGGAATGACATAAATCTGTCTTGTTTTTTAGCTGGTCTTGCAGTTAGACGATCTGAATCTTTAGAGATTTATTTTCCCTTTCTTTCCCTTTGAGCGTTTTTATACGCACATCATACTGACTGTACTTTGCTGCTAGAACGTCAAATCGTTTACTGAAGTGGGACTTCATAATTGCTATATCTTTATTATCATGACGTATTTTCTTTAAATTGTAAATTGCTATACATTCAATTATCTCCTTAGTAACCTTCAAATTAACTGACGGAACGTACCTATTTAACCTGGCTGGTACCAATCAGATTTATTACGGTAACTATTTAGAAGGGCCAAGAGAGTATAATTAGAAAACTGGCTCGTTAATCTTACTAAATTTGTTCAAAAGAATTTTAAGAGCCATTAAAATAAGGGCACGTGTAGCCTGCGAGCAATGTCGAGCGACTAAGTCGCGCGATTTAAAATATTACAGTCAATTTGTGCAAAGTACTAGTGGAATGTTTTGATGAATAATTAAGCATGAGCCATTACGAAGAACCACTGAGAAAATGCTACTTAAGAACGCGTGTAATAAAAAGGCCTATGGCGCGAAAATGCTCGCGACGCAGGCGTTAGCTTTGTGAGAGTTAAGGCTAGGTGTTAGTGAAAAATTAAAATAGCACGTTCTTAGAATTAATTTTTGAAGTAGTAAATAGTAAAATTAAAATCTGCAAAAATTATGAAATATTGTTGAGGTTTTATTCTGTGGAATAGACCCGATGGAAACACGATTTTATAAATTAATGTTTTATATTTTAGCATTTTATTAACGCTTAAATATATGAATATACTTAAGTAAAATTTTTAACACTGAAAAAAGACGACAACCTCAGGCGGGAATCGAACCACGCACATTTAAGCGTTAATAAAACGCTAAAATATAAAACATTAATCTATAAACGCAGCTTCATCTTAACCGAATGTTCAAATATTTGTAAAAATATTTCTTTCGGATCTCAGAGGTGAAAACTTCTAAGATTTAATGAAGCAATGTTGACTAAAAACATAAGCATCAAGCACTGACAAAATTCGACGGTTGAAAGCCAGACCTCGGTAGCCAAGTGGTTAAGGCAGCCGCCCGGAATGCGGCAGGTGCGTGGTTCGATTCCCGCCTGAGGTTGTCGTCTTTTTTCAGTGTTAAAAATTTTACTTAAGTATATTTAAGCGTTAATAAAACGCTAAAATATAAAACATTAATCTATAAACGCAGCTTCATCTTAACCGAATATTCAAATATTTGCAAAAATATTTCTTTCGGATCTCAGAGGTGAAAACTTCTAAGATTTGATGAAGCAATGTTGACTAAAAGACACTTTTGACAAAGTGGCACATCACATGTTACTACAAAAGCTAGATAATGTCGGTATAAAAGACACGCTCAGCAATGGGTGTCCTCGTACTTGACGGGGCGGCAACAATGTGTTGTAATTGACAGAGTTGTCGAAAATGAATTAGTGACGTATTATTCTAGTTATAGAGAAAACAAGTGTGGTGTCCCACAGGGTACATATATATAAATGACGTATTGCAAGCGACAAAACATAAATGCATATTATACGCGGACGACATATCGATAATTGTTACAACAAACAAAATTAACTCCATAAAAAATCATGAGTTTGACAATAATACAGCTTTAGAAAATATAATTAATTGTTTTGAATTAAATAATCTAAAAATAAATTTTAAATAATCTAATTATATTCAATTTAATAAATCAAAACTCACTAAATACAATTATAATCTAGACATCACAAAAATTAAAGAAGTTACGCTAACAAAGTTTTTAGGTGTTACCGTTGATGAAGATTACAATTTGAAAATGCACGTAGACAATTTATGTAGTAGGGTTAATAAGTTCGTTTACGCTATAAACCAAATTAAGAAAGTGACTATCAAAAAAACTGCGATTTTATCTTACCATGCACATATAGAATCTATATTACGCTACGGGATCATAATGTGGGGAAATAGTACAGATAAAAATAGAGCATTTATTGCGCAGAAAAAATGCATCAGAGCCATATGCGGAATCCCGGGGTATTCCTCGAAGCGCACCCAATATGAAGCGCACCCAGACCAAGCGCACCTAAACTATTCCTCCAAGCGCACCCGTTGGGCGCGCTTCAGAATAGATAATTAAAATATTAATTTTTCATTCCTCGAAGCGCACCCACGGAAAAAATGTTGAAAGAGATGTAGTAACTATCAGAAAATATCGATAACGAATAACGTACGTTTATTTTTATTAATTGATGGCAACTAACTACTACTACTCGTTCATTTCTTTTTTCCTGATAGTTAAAGGTAAGTGAGATCGCTAACGCGCCTATCTACCTCTTTTCATTTATGTCTCCCTGGTACTTTTAGATCAAAATGACTGTCATGATTCAATTTATTATTGACGTAGTAAGTTGCTTAAGCACCTAGTCCTAGTCTCTATCGACATCAATATTACGAATATTTTAAGCGTTCATTTATTTTTTCCTAATAGTTAAAGGTAAGTGAGATCGCTAACGCGCCTATCTACCGCTTTTCATTTATGTCTCCCTGGTACTTTTAGATCAAAATGACTGTCATGATTCAATTTATTATTGACGTAGTAAGTTGCATAAGCACCTAGTCCTAGTCTCTATCGACATCAATATTACGAATCTTTTAAGCTCTTCTCTATTTTTGTCCGTGGGTGCGCTTCGAGGAATAAAAAAATAATATTTTAATTACCTATACTGAAGTGCACCCAACGGGTGCGCTTGGAGAAATAGTTTAGGTGAGCTTGGTTTGGGTGCGCTTCATATTGGGTGCGCTTCGAGGAATACCCCGGAATCCCCCCTGACGAGTCCTGTAAACCAATGTTTCGAGATCTTGGTCTCTTACCACTGCCATCATTGTACATATACGAAATCTGCAGCTTCGTTAAGAAACATAGGAATTTATTTAAAATGGCAAGTGATATAAACTTAAGGCTTAAAAGAGACCCATATAAACTTGTCTTAAAAGATACACCAAAACCTGCCAAGTACAATAAAAGCTGCTTGGCAATGTGTGTGCGTATTTTTAATAACATTCCTGAGGATCTAAAATTGCTAAACACTAATCTTTTTCAAAGAAATTTGTATAAGTGGTTAGTTGAGAATACATTTTATGACATAAAGGAATTTTTTGTTTTGATAAATAATGACATTTACTATATAATTTAAAATGATTTACTTGCTTATTATTATTGTTTAATGGATTTTAATTAATGAACATATGAGAGTATTACTGAGAGGACTTATTATAAAATGAGCTTGATATGTGATCTATGTATTTTATAATGTAACATCTTTATACCATGTCAAAGTGCAAATTAACAATTATCTTATCTTATCTAAAATGCCGACAAGCAAGCAACTGAGCGACGGGGAGCGAGAATGTGAAGCTTGGTGGTCTTGGTCACCTATAAGTTTCCTGGCTCTGCGTTACACCGAATCGAGTGCAGCAAGATGTTATTTTACTGAGCCGTCCCAAAGGTGACGGACTTGCGCTTTACATAGAGTTAGAAGCTGTCCCGGCGTGAAATATCGCTTTACCTTATTTACAACACCCAGCTTTTTCGCCGCAGTTTGAGCTTTCATTTCTATATTGTCGCCGAAGTTGAGATTGGAGGTCAACTTCATGCCGAGGAGTTCGACGTTGTCGGTAATTGGTCGTCTACACCCCAGACTGTAGGAGCCAGGTTAAAAGGACTCCTTTTGGCCGAGAACAAATACGCCTGCGTTATGGTGGCGTTAAAACTGACCAAATTGTTGTCATCCCATTGGGAGACAAGCCTTAAAGTCAAGTTTATCCACTCAACCATGGTCTCACATAAGGAACGAACTTCCTCTTCGCCGACTTTTGCGCTAGACAGATACCTTTCCGCGACCGTGCTGTCGTCTGCATACCCAACAATTCCGTGCTTTAGCAGATCGTTAATATGCAACAAGTAAAGGGTAGCAGAGAGAACGGAACTCTGAGTAACCCCGGCATCGATAGCCGTGAAGTCAGAGGAAAAGCCATCAATGATTACTCTGATTGACCGTTCCCTCAGGAAGTCCAAAATCCAGACACAAAAATTAGCAGAGATGCCGTACGCTGCTAGCGTGCTAGACCCGGTCAAAGGCTTTCGAGATGTCAAGCGACACGGCAAGCTCTTCGCCATGCTTCTCGATTGCCTCGCCCCAGCAATATGTAACGTACACCAGTTGGTCCCCCGTAGAACGGCCCCGCCGAAAGTCATATTGACAGTCACTGAGGAGGTCGTGGGATTCTAGATACGACAAAAGCTTTCTATTCAGTACCTTTTCCATAACTTTACAGAGTATGGCGGTGATGGCAGTTGATCTGTAGTTGGTGGGGTCGGCATGATCGCCCTTCTTGGGCACTGGCTGCACATTTGCAAGCAACCAGGACTGAGGAACCGCTTTAGTAAGTAAAGAAAGGCAGTACAGACGCGTTATAACCGGAGATAATTCAGACGTACAGACCCCTAAGTATTCTAGCTGGAATCCCGTCCGGGCCGCTGGCCTTATTCACGTCTAGATTCTGCAAAGCTTTTGCATTCTGCATTATTATTATTTTCTGTATTATGTTATCATCTTATCTGCATTATTTTTTTCAATGACATCTAGAATCTTCTTAATTTTTTGTCTTTCATAATACTCTTTGTTCGTAGTTTTCTTTTTCCTCTGAACTCGTCTGCGTTCACGTGGTGTTAGTTTATTAATAGGCACAATTTTGTTTTCCATTTTTTTATGTGGTATCTCTTTCTTGCTTTTTTTTAGTTCTTTAGCTTTCTCAGGACCCTTTTTAATTTTCTCTTTCCTCTCTCTTTTAGCGAATTTTTTTGTGTCAACCATTCTTCTCTCGTTTGCTGCTTTTTTTGACATCCTAAAAAAGTGTAAAATATTAACAAATGAGATAAAATTATATTCTATCTCATTCAAGTTGTAAAATACAACATGTGGAATTCCGAAGTAAAACATCAACAACATCTCTGTATATTGTACCGTATATATCATGGGGAGTGTTCTGAGGAATTGTTCGGCTTGATCCCTGCCGCTAATTTCCTTCACCGCACTACACGCAATCGACTGTCATTCCATCCACATCGCCTTGATGGATGGCGGTCTACTACTGTGCGTTTTTCAAGAAATTTCTTGCCTCGAACTACAGTGTTGTGGAACCAGCTCTCGGCGGCGGTATTTCCGGACCGTTACGACTTAGGGATCTTCAAGAAACGAGCCTATTCCTTCCTTAAAGGCCGGCAACGCGCCTGCGATTCCTCTGGTTTTGCGGGTGTCCATGGGCGGCGGTGATTACTTTCCATCAGGTGACCCGCTTGCTCGTTTGCCTCCTTCTGCTATAAAAAAAAAAAACAAAAAAGACTTGAATTGCTACCGAACGTTACATGATAACGTGTGGACCTATATAAGGTGCTGTGTATGTAGGTATTTCTAAAAAAGAATGAAAAAAAAAGTTTTCTAGTAGTTAGAAAAAATCTGATTTAAGGAAAATAAGTTTTGGTGGCTCTTTTGAGTTTTGGTGGCTCAATTTTTACCACCAAAACCACCAAAACTGTACCACCTAAACTGAAAATTAACATAAAGTAAATGCAAAATTTAATGAAGTTAGTTTGCAACTGAAGTTATTTAATACATCAAACTACATACCAAAAAACTATGTAACGCTGTATAATTACGACACGAAAAATAAGAGACAAACCTACAATTCACGCCACTGAAACTAAAGAATCGATGAACTAAACGCCACCCAAGAAGTTACTCACGTTATTGCGGGAAGATGTTGCACGCAGTCACACCTGCACTCTTTGCAAGCGCGAGCGCAACCTTAACCTAAACGTGGTAAAGCGACATGATCACGCCCGCGCCATTTAGTGATCAGTTACAACGTGTTGAAATTTTGCCACCGAAACTTATGATTTTGCCTGGACAAACTTTGATCCTCAGTCTGTGTATTCATATTCAAATAAGGAAAATAACGAAATTATACGCGCAGTTATAAAGCTTTGACAACGAAATTATTAATTAACTGTCTTATTTACGTAGATAATATAAATATATTCATAGGAAGTGCCTGTTTAATAAGAAGTTAGTCGTAGACATACCTAATGCTTAAATATTTTAAATTCTTTTTTTTTTCTTTATTTAATTGTTAAGTTTTTTGCAAATCAACTATGAAACCTAATAGCCGAGTTAGTTTAGCAGTTACAATTTTTTTTTTGTAACAAAATATGTACGTTACACTAACGTTCTCAACTAGGACTGTCAAAAAATGCTGTTGGGATATTCACCCCTCTATGAACGCATCCCCACCTGTCAGTGATAATGCTCTCGCTGTCAGTGCCGCCACCGGCAAATCTCGAACGTATTCTTTTTGACTAAATTCATATAGAATGTATGAAAGAATATTTTTCAGTGTGCCGATACTGTGCCGGAACAGTGACTTGACTGATATGTGTGAATCAACCTTTACTCGTCTGTGGCTGTCGCGTCTAGTTGCCAGCACGCCGGCCGCACTGTGTGTCGCTGCCAAGACACGACCTAGGTCAAGCGTTATGCAGACACAATTGAATACTAAAGTACGAGAAGAGAGATTAGTAACTTGAACTGAAATACTTATCAGATATACTAATTCATACAGCATTTTATACCACGAATGGTTGTAAATGTTTTAATATAACCTTTGATTTCAAGACAACAATTTTCCAAAGCATGTAGGAACTTGTGATATTAAATTTCGTCTCCCATCCGGTAACCCCCGCTTTGCGCAATTCACTATACCTGTAAAATCAAAACCTTTGATAAAACTATTATTTTTCATTGGGATATAATATTGCATTACATAATATTTATTTCATTGTTTGGCAATGATATAAATGCTGTCGGAGTTGCACTCAGACTGCAGAGAAATAATGAAATAACTTGAAACGTCGCTCATTAGTACGGTTAATACGAAACTCGCTCAATTCTTCCGTTCAGCACGACATTATCAGGATTACAATTGCCGCGAATGAAGTTTCCACTTCAGCAAGTTTCATTTCCAAATGAGCTCTCCGCTGGCAGTAAACAGCCGAGAAATAAAGTAAAAAATATATTTCAGCGAGCGAGCGAAAGCAAAAACTAAAAGCTTCTTTAATGTTGCACTAGCATTGGATTTTGGGAGACAGGTTGAAATGATGAAGGTTTTGTTGTTTCGACTTTTTGACAGTATCAAAACAAATGATATACCTAGGTCGGTGAAGCTAATGATAATAACGAGAGAAATTGTCTTATTAAAGTGATAGAAAAAAAAATACAGGTATAAGGCTAAGGCGTTCGGTTTGCGATCTTGTCAGTTAAGCAACTCTTGCAATGCAATAACACTGGATAAGTGACAAATTTAAAAACATATCAAGCTCCTCTGTGCTTCAGCACAAAAAGTCATTGGTCCTAGTTGTTGTCGTAAGAAGGCACTCGTTAAAACCCACCAACCCGTATTGAGCCAGCGTGTTAGTTATGTTATGATTAAATCTCCCAAAGTACTGCTGTCCATGTGGCCTGTATGTAGGTAATTAAAATACACACACACAAACACAAATTCAAAACCGAAACTGTTATATACTGGAAGTTACAGGATTACTCGTACATGCATTCCATATTTGAACAAACATTACACGTGCTAACTTGTATGGATACCGGGGAGCAGGATACTTTATCTTAAAAGTTGGTTCATTAATTTACACTTCCACACTAACTAACTTGCTAAAAGTTGGAAACGCTACGTTATCGCGAGCATATTTCATAAATATCACCGTTCGTTCCTTTAAGTGTTTACGTAGGTACGGTAGATACTTCTATGTAGACTAGCTAATACTATAATGTTTTTTTAATAACTTAGATTTCTTTAAATGGTAGAGCCGCGCTGTGTTGCAGCACGAATTGGTCCAGCTCATCGTCAGCCTATAAACGTCCCACTGCTGGGCACAGGCCTCCCACGTGGACAATAGCACGTGAGGATAATGGGCTATAACCGCCATTACCCACCACGCTGGCCCAATGCGGGTTGGTGGGTTTTAAGGACTGTCATCTTAGGACAACAACCGGGACCAAATTGCCTTCCGAAGCACGAAGGAGCTCGAGATGTTTTTATTTTGGTCACCCATCCGGCGACCCGGCATCCCGAAAGTTGTTTAGCGGGCAAGATCGCAAGCCGAACGCGCTTGCCGCTGTGCCATCCAGCTCCTCAATTAGCCAGCTCGCCCGGCGAAATACTGTTGGAAATAATGAATAAATAGGTCTTTGTAAACACAAAGCAATGTTTAATGGTAACATACTTTATAAACGTACGTCAAATTGTCATAAGCTATGTCATGTTTGACATATGTCTGTCGTATAACCTCTCTGCTGTGGACTGCGACTGCGATGTGTTGCTTGTTTTTGCTGTGTAGTAATCCGAATAAAGTCAATTAACTAATTGAGTCTTTCACTTGCTATGGTCATAATCCTTCAAATACAACCTTCTCACGGATATCGGAGTGAAACAATAGCACACGCTGCTGTTGTGTATCGTTCGGTGAGTGAATGTACCGGAGGCCAAACTCCCCCGTCACCCCTCAAAATTCCTACTCCTTTCTCGAAAATCCTTCTCCTTGCTCAAGGAAGGCAACGCATTTGCGACTCCATTGGTTTAGTGGCTCGATGGCGCAGCGGCTAGCGCGTTCGGCTTGCGATCTTGCCAGCTAAGCAACTTTCGCAATGCCGGGTCGCCTGATGGGTGACCATTATAAACATCCCGAGCTCCTCCGTGCTATGGAAGGCACGTTAAGTCGTTGATCCCGGTTGTTGTCCTAAGATGGCAGTCGTTAAAACCCACCAACCCGCATTGGGCCGGCGTGGTGGGTTATGGCCCAATATCCCCACGTGCTAATTGTTCACGTGAAAGGCCTGTGCCCAGCAGTGGGATGTTTATAGGCTGATGATGATGATGGTTTAGTGATTGTCCATGGGCGGCATACATTACTTTTCATCAGGTGACACACCTGCTCGCTTGCCCTCCTATTCAATAAAAAAAATAAAAATGTTGAGAAATCCTCCTCCTCCTCCTTACGTCGTATTCCTCAATGCTGAGGGTCGTGACCTCCCGGATATGCTACTTTCTCCCTCACGATGTTACGCCATTTGTTTCTGTCCGAGGCAACGTGGAGAGCATCGTGAAATTTGTAGTCGAGTGTGGTGCGGATCTGGTCAGACCATCGCATCGGACTGCGCCCCCCGGGTCTTTTGCCGTTTACTTTGCCAGTGACAAGTAGCCGTTCGAGGTTGTCACCGTTTTGACTGGCTATGTGACCGATAAACTCAAAGATCCTTCGAAGGCAGATGGTGGATAGCCTCATCTTGATGTTAAACTCCTTGAAGATCGATGCGTTAGTCCGACGTGATGAGAAATAAAAAATGCTATATGCCGTTGGAAGCTCTGTGCCTTTGTGTGCCTAGCACTTTTAAACAACAGATCTGAAATGATATGAATATGAGAGGGCGCGGTATGATTGAGTAACGCTTGATTACTGATGACGAACTGACTTTATTAATAACCTAAATGCATATTGTGGCGTAAAGTGCTGATTGAACCAATTGTACGTGCTAGTTAGTACACAAATAAAGACGTAATAAAAACAGTTCTTTATTATTTGCTCTCAGTCGGTAACTGACAGCGGAAGTCAACGATGCCGAGGTGCTCCGTAAAAAAAATTGCAAACGCTACACTTAGACTAAAAAAAGACGGTGTGTCGTATTATCAGTAAGTATGGATATTATTTATCTGCAATTTCGTTTATAAAAGACAATGCCCATTTTGGACCTGTTGTGTTTTGAGAATGTATAAAATGAATTGTATTGGCCAAAATTGCTCAAAATTTACTAAATCTAACCAATGCTATCATAGTTTCCCTTTAAAGTCGGGAACAAATACAATACTAAATTTTATTTTATTTTCCTATGGTAGTAACGAATTCTTGGTTTTTGAACGTACTCTGTCACTCAAAACGTTTCGTTCCGCCTCTCCACTTGAGCACCATAAAACCAGACACAATTGAAAATCAATTGCTTCGCGACCGCCGGCGGTCTTATGATCTTTGACCTATTTTACCTATCTGTTAACATTAACATAAAAATTAATTTGATGCTTATTAAACTATTTCTAGTTCTCCTTTTTATTACATTTTTTATGGAATTAATACGCTTAACGTTTTATGAATAATTTTTAACACAATAATTCATCATTATGAATTTTATTGATTGAACGGCTATACTGAAAATGTTACTGTTGTCCGAGGTGGTCCGATTCGTTATTTTTAGTTTAATGAATCTCATGTATAGTCTTGATTATATACTTCTATTTAATATAATAAATATGTGTTGTGAGTTATTAACTAAAACAAAAATGGGATAAAACATGTTTAGCTATGATTGTATGTTGCGGAAAAACTTATAAAAAAACAATGTCCACAAAATAAAATTGTTATTATTAAACTTTCTCTTACATAGCATGAGCTCACCACCTATCACGCTGGGCACATGTGTAGTTGTTATTTAGTGAAACGTGGACTACGGCAGGACAAATCAAAATAACAGTGTAGGTACTTACATAAAATATTCTCACAAAATCAATTGAAAACTATGAAAAATCTAGCATCAAGCAATCATCTGTTTTTTCAATAAATCCACACTTTGATTCAGTAGATTTAATTTTCAGATCAGATTCAGTTCGATTCACTTCGGTCTTTTAGATTTTACAGTAAGTATCCAAAATAATTTCTAATATTCTTAAATTCATCGTTTTTTTTTATTTTTTAATGGCTAGATCAGTTATGCTTCAAACTTTACGTAAAAATTAAATACTAAAACACTTTAAAGTTGTTTATACAGCCCCACACACTTAGCCCTAAAAGCTTTTAAGCCGCCACCCTTATTTAGAATCTCGCAAACAAACTTTTAAAGTGCAGTTATGCGACACAATTTTGTGTAGTTTGTGGTTTTAAAATTCATTTTATCACAATTTTAAAGTAAGTTTGCAAACGACCGACTTTTTTAGTACCGATTGTCGGTGTTTCTACTATCTATTTTTAACTTTTCTACTGACTTAACGCATCGAATCATATATAGAATAAACATCGAATGTTTCATTTTTGCCAGACAATCGATCCGGACGAGAGTCTGACACCGATTTGTTATAGGACCGTTTGGCTGTGCTTTTTCTTTTGGACAAAAACCCACTTATTGTTTGACTGAGTTTTGATTGGCACGAACGAAACAAGTTTCATAAAGCATATTGTGAACACCAACTTTCACGGAACAAAACAATGTAGTATTACACTGTGTTTGTTTGTATGTTACAATGTCAATTGTGTTTTAGTTTGGATCGAAGTTTAACAAAGCTGCGGTTAGTTTAATTATTCTATTTACTGGAACATTATTATCAAATTGTAATTTTGCGTTAACAGTTTATTAGAAATAACTTAGTTTGGATATAAATGTAGCAAAATATTATTTCGGTTCTTAAACACTGATGAAGCAATGCCGGCTTTAGAGTCGAAATTAATAATCGGACTATCTATTAGCTAGCTTAGTTGAGTTAAAAAGACACAGATTAAACAATGGCTTGAAAAATTCGACAGAGAAACCAAAACGTCTCGGGAGCCCAATTGGATTACAATAGATTGCGAAAGATTGTTCTAACTCTAGGGTTACTCTTCACCTCAGGTAAATTCAGAATTTGTACGGCTAAAATCTTTGTAAAAGTTGTTGTTAAATTGAAGTACTTATAATGATATCGCCCAATTTTCCTGCGCTATTGTAAATGTGGGAAGGCCTATGCCCAACAGTGGGAGGTTTATAGGCCGATGATAAACCATGATATAACCATGTTGCGTAGCGGTATAAGAACGCGTAACAGTGAAAGAAAACTATCACCCCCTCTCTTTCACATAAAAGGCTACTAACGGACTAAAGGCTAAAGGCTGTACATACTTCCAACAGCATAGAGCGGCGATGGGCTCACCACCTGTCACGCTGAGCACATAATATGCATTAGCAGTCGCTATACTCGACTATAGTGTTAGATTAGTTGTTAAGTCTTAACTACAAGTTAGTTTACTGTTTTTTTTTAATTAGTATTGACGTCAATAAGTGCCTGTAAAGGTTTACATTGAATAAATAATGTGACTTTGACTTTTCTTTTTGGTGAAAAGTGGACTATGGCAGAGGAGTGATTTTGTAGTCCTCATTGCCTTGCCTCTGACTACCCTTCGGGGATAATAGTCGTGATTACATGTATTGTTACATTTGAGATTTTTTCCCTTTTTGGGGAAAAGGAAGAAAATCCCAAATGCAAGCTTCAGTGGGTTGTTATCAAATAAAACCATAAAATGTTCAACAGCTAGGCAGTATATTGTAAAAGAACACACAAATATTTTGTCCAACAACAATAAAATAAAATTATAAATTTTATTTCATTCTTATTATTTAAAAGAGGGGGGTTAGTCACAATTTTGTCTTATATTATGTTAGGTACAATTCATCTACGTTACTCCTTTTAATTTATTTAGCCGAAAATCACAAATAAAAACTATCAGTCGAAATTGACCCTAGGGTCAATCTCAAATGAAAGTTCAACAAACTTTCTATAAATTTTGCCAACTATAATTTACTGTTTAAAGTAATCTAAACCTTGTTCCAAAGCTATATCACCCCCTAAAACACACTAAAATCCTAAGAGTCAAAAGTGACCAAGCGGGTCGGTGATAATTTTAATTTAAAATAAATTTTATAATACTGTTCCTACTACTGCCTAACCAGCCAGCTAATATTTCAGTCGTACAAGCTAAGGTCGTGGGGGGTCGGGATAAACCAGTAACGTCCGGAGTATGATGTTGAAATTAAAATTAAAATTACTCCGTCTATTAAAATATTAAATTAAATGTTTTAAACCGTTTAACCGTATTAAAACTCTCACACGTTTAAAGCCGATACTCTAGAGAACCGTGGGGTTATACCGATATAAAATGAATAATTTTGGACGCCAGGATCGTATAGTCGATCCGAATCTGGAGACGATGTCACCATACAACTTCACACAGGTCGAACTCGCAGATCCTCAAAGGTTTCACAACTTCACCAACGCTTGGTGTAGTTGGATATAAAAGAAAATACTCGGTTAAGGTTTCGAAACCCTAATGTAAAAATATGTTCCTGTATAAAGAACGATTAAACCCAGAGTAGGGGTACAAAAACCGTCAACGCCTGTGCGGCGACAGCTCGCTGGCAGCAGGTGGCCGCTGGTGCCCCGAAGTGGCAGGTCTCGCGTCCAGGCTTTAGGGCCCAGCTCTAAATCCTGGCGGCGAGACGGGCCTCTCGAAGCATGCGCTGGGATATCCTATATCTACGCGTGGCTGCCAGCGGCGTCACGACCGGTTGGTTGTGGCACGGATTCCTGAGTGCATTGATCTCAACTCCTCGCACCACGTCACGCCAGAGATTCTACTCGTTTCGGCGTCGCAACTCGGCAGCTTTCCTTTCGCCGGAAACACTTATAAATCGAAGGCCAGCTTATAATTTCTACTCCCATTGTCGGGTAATTCATAAGAATTTGTTCTTTTAGAATTTTCCTTCAAACTAACCAAAACGTCAAATATGACGTCTGTCACAACTCGCCCTCTGCTAACAGAATTTGCCAACAATAACAACACATGACCTAAAAAAAAATTAACGTTTTGCAATGGGAAATGCATTTTTCTTTAATTTAAAATTATGTTTTGTGATATTTAACTCACTAATTACCCTGTCTTAATATTAAGGAGTATTAGTTTCCTCTCTGGTAACCCCTACGGGCAGAGACAATATCCATATAAAAAATATTACTCCCGTTCGAATGTTCTAGATAAAAGTCCTTATAGAAAAAAATAGTTCTATTTCCGGATTTGCTTGAATTAAATTTAATTACTTAAAGTAATTATTATACATATTAATTTATCATGTAATTTATTATTAGAACTGTTTCGGCTATTTTTAAAATTGAATCTTTTATGTGAAACTAGAAGCTGACAGCTACTTCGCCCCGCTACCGCTAGGCGTCGCTACGATGGCTGTCATTTTGTCTATGGTGTTATGTCAAATACAAAACGTAAACACGGAAACTTTTCCACAAATCTAACGCAAAGTCTTGCTAAAACTGATTTATAAATATGTTTTAATTGAAAATGCAAGAAAAGTGTGTCTTGTAATGTGTCAGCCAAGGCTCCATGTCTTTAATGTGAAGAAAAATGGATTTAATTCAAACAAGCTACACGGACTAATGTTTTTGGACATTTGATCATTCTAAAGTGATGATTTCAGGTAAGTACTATTCAACCATTGCGAACTTCTTTTGTAGATTAGTAAAGGCAGACAGGGCCCTGAATTTACAACGTAACAGTATGTATAATGATGATGGACGGTTCGAAAACCTAAGCCCAGTGGATTTTATACAGGACCTATGCTAATTTATTATGCAGCTGTTTTAAACGACTATGCAGTTATTAATTAATTTTAACGGCGAGGCATCTGCAGATTATATTGAATAACAATATGAAACCAATTTTAACGTAAAAGTATCATGTTTTAATTACGAAAGGCAGCACATAATAATTATGCACTCGACACGATGTGAATCGGTAAAATAAATGAACCAATGATTTTGTATTTCATTATATTTTGTTACGAACTAGGTACCACAAAAGTGTGGTAATCATAGTGTTGCATAAAGCTGTGGTGGCCATTATAGAGTGTGGAAAAAAAACCGTGGTTGGAGGAAAAGAATACCCTTAATAAAGATGATGGCAAATTTTACTGTAAGGAAATATTCCTTTATTTTCAAAAACAATTAAAATAGCTTTTAAAGATGAAAAATCACCTGCTTGAGCCGGGAATAAGACATTCTGAATTTTATGATATCAACCGAAAGAGTTATTCAATAAGGATCAATTATTTATATTTAACAACATAGTATCTTAAATTCGAAGAATATGTCTGTGCATAGGTACGTAAAAGTGGGTCTCAAATTGAGCAAATTCATAAGTTAAGTGTAAGTAAATAGTAAGTAAGATTTACAATAAAAACATATTTTCCTTGGTCTTTAATTTAAGATTGATATTCAATTGTTTGTCGGTCACCGGTGAACCCTATGGCACTCAAAGTCTTAAAATAAATTGATCCTTAAGAATGACTCTTTTGGTTGGTATCATAAAATACATTATGGTTTTTTTTTCACATTTTACCTGTTAGATTCCCGGCTCAAGCAGATGAGTTTTGAAAAATCTTCGATTGCAATTATCTATGCAATTGTTTTTTAATAAAGGAATGTTTCCTTCCAGTAAAATTTGCCATCAATCAATATTAAGGCTACCTTTCCTCCAACTACGGACTTTTTTTCCAAACTGTATATTTTTTTAAAACGGCTGTTCCACACAAAAAATATTCGACATAAATGTAGGTCTGGAGGTAGTAGATATGGAATAGCCGGTATATAATTTTTTGCTACTTTCTATTTATAAAAACAAATTATAATACTAGCTAGTGCAGATTAAAGTATTTACCTTTCGTAAAAAAGAGAACCAGCGGCAACATCCACACACACAGACTCCTAGTGGCCCGAGCAAAGGCTTCATGAAACTTTATGTTTCAGACAGAATTTCATTAGGAAAACTCACATTTTAAATAAGCTAAAGAGATTGAACAGATGTCTTAATTAAATGTTTTGGATTCCCATTACATTTTGAAATGATAATTATAAGTACAATTTAAAAAAATATATGTCTTTACGTATTTAACACAATAGTATCAAAACCAATAGATATATTATCGTTATGATGAAATCAAAATCCAAGTTCTTAATAAAAAATATTGGTGAACAATTCAAATCTATGTAGGTAATAACAATAACTTTCTACGCTCATAGCAATTATCTAGCCCAAGTTAACATTTTATAAAACTTGTTTAAATGGTTAACTAGATAACGGATAAACATACATAAATATAGAAAACATATATACTCAAAACGAATTTAGAAACAGTTACTTCTAAATTGACCCAATCGGAAGTTGAACCCAGGATTCAAAGATGGAGTGACGCCAAAACCAGCGTGCTAACTATTCGACCACGGAGGTCGTCAACCAAATATTATCGTCGTATATGTAACCACAATGCTACATACATAAAAAATATAAAACAGTTGAATTTAGATAACAATTAGTCTAGACCACGGGTCTCAATTCAATTCTCAACGATACCGACAACTTTTTTAATAGAATAAAACTCTTATACTCTATTGTTAACGTACTGGTATCAACGACACAAAAAAATTTAGTGTTGATGTCACAAGTAAACTGTTGATAGGTCTTTACAAAAAAGTTTTGTAGTAAAAGACAGAGAAATTTACTATGGAGATGTCGATCTTTACATACTCAAGAAAATAAAAGTACCTACCTTTAAAACGTACTCGAAAAAAATTAAAACAATAATCAAATTTACACAGAAGGCACAAAATAGTCATTATAATACACATCTCAAAATAAATTGCAAAGCTACGTGGCGAATAATAAATGGTCCAAGGGAAAAAACAGAATCTATAAATGCAATCAAAAAAGATGGTAAATTAATTTAAACTCCATCTGAAATAATAATTGCAAATGCTTTTAATGAACATTATATATACCAAGTTCAAAAGTCTAATAGTATAATAGAGTCTGGGGAAGACGTCAGCAGTAAAAATTTCTCGCAGTCGATGTTTATGTTACCAATACTTCCTCAGGATGTAATGAAAGCGATAAGAAAAGTGAAAAACAAAAAAGGGTAGGGCATAATTTGCATTGGTTTGGTGTGTGTGTGTTTGTAATGAGATTATCTTTATATAAACATAAATTTTATTTATTTTACCAGACGGTTGCAAATAACTAATATTGACGAACCTGTTTAAACCTGCCTACCCGATATTATGACGGCAAAAAAATAGTCAACCTTACGTTTGCATATTCTATAGGCTTCATACTTTCGATTGGTACCTATGTAATTTATCTATTACCCAAACTAGTGCAATGTTTAAAAAAATAATTTTAAATATTTAATTAATCATATACGGGACTGAAATTTTTCAGCCAACTCACTCGCAGTATATTTTTTAACATATTAAATTTGATATAAAATACTTTTCATCCATTAACCGGCCCGGTGATGGTCGTTCTATACTCGGATCCTCTACTAATACAGGAGGTGTACAATTTGTAGCAGATATTATAGGTAGGCCCCTAGGTCATATTTTTAATTTATGTATAGAACTGGGCGTTTACCCAGATAGCCTAAAAACGGTCATAGTCAAACGCCTTTACGAAAAGAATAATAAAGAAGACATGGCTAACTAGACCAGTAGCATTATTATCAATTATTTCTAAAATATTTGAATACATTATCTATGACTCTATTAATAACTTTCTTTCTTTCTTTCTAATTATCTTATCAAATTTGGCATTTTATGTAATGAACAATTAGGATTTAGAAAAAATAAAACTATCAATATGGCTATTTTTATATAACTTGGTACAGTTATGACCAATGTTGATGCAAGGAAAACAGTGTGTGCAATATACACTGATATGACTAAGGCTTTTGATTTTGTCGATAACATAAAATTATTAAATACGCGGAATAAGAGGAAATATATTAAGATTAATAAAATCATATTTAAATGACAGAGTACAGTACACCGAAATAACCAGAATATGCCTGTAGTCAAAACTTGAAGAGTCGTTTTTATCAGAACTAAAGGTAATAAAATACGGCGTACCGCATGGCAGCGTCTTTGGCCCAATGTTATTCCTACTTTATACCGAGGGCGATAATGAACCAGCAAATGGTTTTATTTGCAGACGATAGTACAGCCATAATTAAGTCAGTAAATATAAGCCTCCGAAAACATGAAAGCAATATCAATAACCCAATTGCTAATATCATTACTTGGCTGAAAGCTAATAATTTGAAAATAAATATGGAAAACACTAAAATTATGCAGTTTCATCGGAGGATAGGGGTTGAAAACGTCATTATTAAATACCAAGGGCAAGACATAGAAGAGGTACATGACACTAAGTTCATGGGCATAATAGTGTGTATAGATAGTAAGCTAACGTGGAAACCTTAAGCGGATGAACTTTGCAAGAAACTTATCCAATATATGCACTCTATGGTTAAATTGGAATCTACCGTAGAAGCATTACCACGGTTTGGTAGCCTCTAAACTGAGATTTGGTGTTATATTTTGAGGAAAATGTAGTGCAAGAGAAAGAATATTTAGATCCCAAAAGAAATGTGTAAGAGCAATATAATTATGGGTTGAAATAACCAGAAATTTGCGTAGGTAAATGTGTTTAAGTCGCTCCGAATTTTAACTTTACCTTGTATTTACATATTAGAAATAAACACATTTGTAAATTGAATTAAGAATTGTTTAAAAAGTTATCCGAGGTCAGAACAAGACTCATGCGATCATAATATTGTAACTTATTATTAACAGGAGGTCACAATGCAGCTTTGTCAAGGAAAAACCTTATAGGTGTGGCACCAATATACATACTTTATACATTCTGGTATTTTATAATTTATTATAAATTATAAAATACCAGAATGTATAAAGTTACTTCCAATTAAAATATTCATAAAGAAGCTGAGTTCAATGTTAGAAAAATGTTACAATATATTATATCGTAAGATGGCAGTCGTTAAAACCTACCAACCCGCATTGGGCCAACGTGGTGGGTTATAGCCCAATATCCCTACGTGCTACTGTCCACGTGGGAGGCCTGTGACCAGCAGTGAGACGTTTATAGGCTGATGATAATGATAATAATAATTGAATTTTGTTTGTCTTTTGTTAGTACCTAATGTATGTTTTATTGTGATGACATTATTTAATTTTGACATTTTTTTTATTAATTACCTTATTATTATTGTACTTGTATATTAATAATAATAAGTTAGTTTTAATGTAATATTTATGATGTTGTTAATTTAATTGATTTTATATAATTTATTAACTGATTATAGTAATAAGTAATTATTTTAATTATTTGTGCTTATGTTTCTACACCGCTTTCTGGCAAAATACGCTAAACTACCTACTTATTTATGACATCCTGTTTTTGTACCGTATTTAAAAAATAAAGAAATTTATTCATTTATTCAAAGTAGGATGTAATATTGCTGAATGGTAAACTGTATAATCCTGTATTATTCTATTTTTTTTTTAATTAAACATTTTTCATTTTCAATTCCATTCATTTCAAACGAAAGTTTCCTTGCAGCTCTATGAATTGGACCTCTCCGCACGCCCGTAAGGGACCATTCCGGCTTGAAATATTGCCAGCCCAACAGTGAACGCTGGTCTACGTGACCCCGAATCCAAATAGGCGACAATTTTGTCGGCTGAAATATTATTTTACCTTCGGTGACTTTTTGGGGAGCGATGTGCCACATATTTTTTTACGTATGAGATTTTTTCGCAGCCACGATATTTTCAGTTGCGCTCTTCGAAAGTTTTCTGTTTGCGCCGATAATAAGAATGTTTATTTCCCTGTGATCTGAATACGAACGACTTCCGATGTTTTGATATTGATATATTTCATTTGTTACATTATTATTTGAATAATAATGCCATATACTAGCTCTATGATTTTGTCAGTGTTATATTATAAGTACCTACTTATTACCAATAGTTCTAAATAATATTTATAGGCCCTGATTAAAAAAATCTTTTAATTTTGATTCGTTGATTCCATAGTTATAAATGATCATGCTCTTGTGAATTACAAGCCACAACCAAAATTAAGAAGTTTATATTCTTTAACAAACCTTATCGAAATTTTTCTCACAATTTATTGAAATCAGAATGCGTCATACTCGTTTTACCCATAAAAATTTCTTTTGTTTTGTGCTCGTACCGGACACTTAAGTCTTTTTGAGTCTGCTAAATAATTAAAAAAATATATATGTTTCGTATTCATAGTTATAATTATTATTTATAATATAGGATACAAAATATTACCGTACCGTACCGAGTATAACCGTGTCGCGTAGCGGCGATGGGCTCACCACCTGTCACGCTGAGCACATGTGCAGTCGCTACTTGGTGAAAAGTGGACTACGTTAGAGGACTGCTTTTGCGGTCCTTAATGCCTATAGTTATATGCCTATATATGAGCACATGCAATGAGGTATGTGTATGTATGTAATATATGTATGCAAAATATTACGTCAGTATCATCATCATGTTAGCCCGCAACCATACACTGCTCCTTTAATATGTGCCAGTCCCTTCTGTTCTGTGCCGATCTCATTTAGGTACTGCTAGTCAGTATCAACAAAAGAACGGACATGCAATGAGGTATATGTATGTAACAGAAGGGACTGGCACTATTACATACATACTATGTATGTAATATATGTATGCGAAATATTACGTCAGTATCATCATCATATTAGCCCACAACCATCCACTGCTCCTTTAATATGTGCCAGTCCCTTCTGTTCTGTGCCGATCTCATCCAGGTACTGCTAGTCAGTATCAACAAAAGAACAATTCAAAGACAAAAGTAAATTAATAAATATAGACTAACTAGCTGCTAAATATCTGACAGCGTGTATAAAAAATTTCGTGATGACCGGTTGATACTCGGACCAAATATCACAATGGACAGAGTCTTTGGATTTTTAGCATGTCCGTATTTTGTTAGTGTGCAGCTTTCTATCTGTACATGTGTGCGTGACTAAAGATGTGACTAGTATATCGATATAATCACTTTAATGTGGTGTGTACCTAGTTCGTTATTATAATTGGGGGTTAAAGTTACTCATGTCCGTAGGTTTACCGTTTAGACCCTACACGTGACCCTTGGGTGGTGCTAAATGAGTGACACTGACTGAGTGGTAGAGCCACGCTGCGTTGCAGCACGCCGGGCACGCTGGGCCGGCTCGCCCGGCGTAAATACCAACCTCTCACTAAGGGTGTTACCCGACCAATCGATCGATCGTCGATCGACGGCATCGATCAACGTCGATCAAAGTTGATCGACTGGTCTGGTAGCTTTAATCGATCGACGGATACCTACCGTTTGACTAACCAATCGATCGACGACGGTCGGTCGACGTTGATCGATAGGTGTGGTAGCTTTAATCAATCGACGGATACCGTTCGTCTAACCCATCGATCGACGGTCGGTCGACGTTGATCGATTAACCCTGGCTAAATTCCATCAGCGAAATGTATTCAGAAAAGGACTCGTTGTTCTTGGCCAGTACGATGTTGCTCGTACTATTATTACGGAGACGCAAACGCAGAAGAATCTGGATGCGGCCGTTTTTTAATGTATTTTATCCAAATGACATTTTGAGCAGCGGTTTTTGTTTTTGTTTTTTTTTTGCGTAGCGATTGTCATGAATTTCGAGGTTAGTAGTTTCGAGGGAGGTAGAGAGGAGGGGGATGGAGGGGGTACGGTAATGGTAACTTAGTAGAATATTTGTTTTTTTTTCCTAAAAATAACATAAAATAACCTCAAAATAAAAATATCTTGAAAACTATGCATTTTCGCACTTTGGCTCCCCCTCCCCTTCCCCCCTTTTTCGGTGTTGCTTAATCTAAAGTGCTTCCCAAGGTGTTTGGGGGAATATCATTTAGTATTTAAACGTTCATATTATCATCACTCATTATTATCAACATAAACATAATCTAATATTACGATTATTATCCATGGGCACGAAATAATATATTTTTTTTTTATGAAAGAGGGAGGCAAACGAGCAGGCGGGTCACCTGATGGAGAGTAATCACCGCCGCCCATGGACACCCGCAAAACCAGAGGAATCGCAGACGCGTTGCCGGCCTTTAGGGGAGGAATAGGTTTAAGGAAGGAATAGGAATTGGGAGGAGGGGGGGGGGGGGCTCCGGAACCCTCACTAGTCGGACGAAACACAACAGCACCAAGTGCTATTATTTCACGCCGAATATTAGAGAGGGTGGTATTACGCCGGGCGAGCCGACCCAATGCGTGCTGAAATGCAGCGTGGCTCTACCACTCAGAAAAGTGAAGCGGCCGGTGCGTCTAATCAAACAGCTTGATTTAACACCCAATCCATTTTACCGGTCGATTGTCGATCGACATCGATCGACGTCGACTAATCCATTCTACCATCGATCGATGCCGTCGATCGACGATCGATCGATTGGTCTGGTAACACCCTAATATCCGGCGTGAAATAATAGCCCTTGGTACTGTTGTTTCATTCGGGCAGTGAGGGTTCCGGAGGCCTCCCCCCCCCGCTCACAATTCCTATTCCTTCCTTATATGCCGGCAACGCATCTGCGATTCCTCTGGTGTTGCGGGTGTCTATGGGCGGCGGAGATTACTCTCCATCAGGTGACCCGCCTGCTCGTTTGCCTCCTTCTATTATAACAAACAAATAAAAAATAATAATTTGTGTAGTAAAGTGAAGAGCAATACTTTTTACTATTCATATTCCCGCCCATATTATTAAGATTCAATTTTGAACTAAGGCTAAAATTTTAACTGTAAAAAAGATTTTTCAAAATGTTTGAAACAGAGCCTTGAATATTTTGTAGGCTCTCAGTTATCACGTCTAATAGCTTTAACCCATTCACGTCTTATTTTCGGGCATTTTGGAAACCTGAAAAAAGAATAATAAAAAGAATATTAGTAATATCGATAAAGCTTCGATACACAAATACGTACATCACTAATCATTATGCCAAAAACAAAGCCTTTAAATTACATTTAATTAAGGTTTAAAACCTGATTCTTATGAATAGTGTACGATATAGTATGATTTAGAATTAGCAAAAATTAATGCTTTGCCGTTTTAATTATTAAAAAACTCAAAGTAAAGCATACATATTATGAGAAATCACTAACGTATGAAATGATGATTCCTGGTCCCTCACACCTCCTTTTGTTGTTCTTGACGAACAATAAACAGCAGAACAAGACATTATGTCAATTGTATATTACACAAATAACACAAACACTAAGATTTCTTAATATTTCACTATTATTTCGCACAATCCAGCAATGTTTTGACCTAGTAGTCGGTCATGAAATGACACGTCTCACACCGACAGTGCGTCGTTGCCAAACGTACATTAACTATCTCTTTTACTCATATCACACTACAGTCATACAGACAGAGATACAAATACTTTACTTTGATACACGTATGTAAAAGCGGCAACGTCGTAAGACTCTGTCCATGTAATATTTGGTCCGAGGGTTGATATGTCAAGCGACACAAACAAACAAACAAAAAAACTCATTTAAAATATTAGTAATTGCATTAGATAAATGAATATAAATTTAATATACACAACAACCTCCTTTAACATAATAATAAGCCTCCTGATTTTTTATTGGTAATTTTGACTATTATGTTGAGTGGATAATGTAGGAAAATAAGGTTAAGTTTGCTATCCAATTAGACTAAGGAAACAAAATATTATCTTTCAAGGAGAGTTCATTAATTGGTTCTTAGAATTTTTTATCAGCGGAATATTTATATGTAGATACCTATTTAAGGTTCTACCAAACATGAGTTACTTTACATACATATATACAGACATATAATCATGACTATTATCCCCGAAGGGTTAGTCAGAGACTAGACAATTAGGACAGCAAAAGCACAGTATAAATATAAGCTAAAGCAGTACGGAAGCTCGGCCTTTTTCTTGTTTTATATACCTACGCGCCAAGTGTTAGGGTTGTCCTCTTATTTTTGTAAAATTAAAAAAGTTTTTGTTTAGTTAGCGCTGTATCTCAGCTAGTTAGCGCTTTTTTGAGATAATTAGCAAAGCATAAGGGTTGTCACTTTTAATTTTTTTTTAATTAAAAACTAATAAGTTAAAGATGGCGGCTACTTTCCTCATTCTGTTTTCGGATTCATTGTCGGAAACCACACAGATCCCCTGATATCGATTTTTAAAGCAATCGGTCGAATAACTAAAAAGTTCAAGATGGCGGCTACTTTTTTCCATTCTATTAACGGTTTCATTGTCAGAAACCACACAGATCCTCAGATATCGATTTTCAAAGTAAACTTTATTAACGATGTTTCGTAGTAGGTATCAATTCTTATTATTTTTCACCAATAAAATAACGCCCGCTCAAAAAATATACTTAAGTAAGTACGGCAAATATCACCTAAACAACCAAACGATTTATTTAGAAGATAATGCTTTTTATATAGTAATAATAAATCATTCTTACCTTTCAACATCAGCAGGAAGTTTAAAAAACAAAAGCTCTGGTTTTGAAGAAGCCGAGTTCTAGCAGCCGTATACTACACAATACATTCGCGGCATTTTTAAAAATCGTGCGCACAGCGCACGCAATACATCTCGTCTCGACGCAATACGCGCTACTGAGAGCACTGCGATGTCCGCTTAGGGGCCCTGTAAAGACGTGCGTCTGTGAGCGTGCGTCGTTTCGAGCGTTTGTACGTAGCTTCCTTACTGCTTTAGCTCATATTTATACTGTGGCAAAAGTCTGCAGTCCTCTGCCATAGTCCACTTTTCACCAAATAGCGACGGCACATGTGCTCAGCGTGACAGGTGGTGAGACCATCGCTGCTCCATGCGGTTGGGTGTATGTGCAGTCTTTAGTCCGTTAGTCGCCTTTTACGACACCCAAGGGAAGAGAGGGGGTGGTAGTATTCTTTCACCGCTGCGCGACACGGTTACTTAAACCATATTTCATTTTTACCTTAGAATACTGAACAATTGGCTATTTGACAGTTGTAACAATAAAATATGAAATATGTCGGAAATGGTAGGTTATGATTAAACGATAATTATCCAATAGTTTTTTTTATTGAGATAATTTGTAAATATTTTATTTTTACAAAATAAATTTGCGTTTTTTTATCTGTGGATTACAAGACCCGAAACACGGGTGGCCATGATTGAGCTTCATGTGACGGATTGTGACGTCACATTTCACAAAGTATACAGAAACTATCTGTCAGGTTTCAAGTTAAGTTTCTATATTTATTGAAATGTGACGTCACCGAGCAAAATGTCACGTGACCAACCGTTTTCGCACGAAGTTTGAAATCAATAAAGAAAAATATGTTTTTTTCTGTTAAATAAAGGTTTTTCGAGAAAGAAAATATTGTACGGGGTATAAAATAAGCGTTTGTAACTTTTTAAATACATTTTCGAAAACTGTCAAGTAGCCAATTACATAACACACACAATAGTTGAATATACAAAAAGCCCGAAAATCGTATATCAGGAGATAAACATGTCAATTTGCTTTTTATCAAATTATAAAAGACTCTGCAATCCATTGTATATTTAGAAAAAAGGATTTACGGCTGAAATTAATAATCAATCTAACTTTTCTAAATCTAAATTTTTAACTTTGTCTACTAAAGGTAAAAAAACACTCAATTTGTATGGACCTTAATTTTGAATTTACAACTTACTCAATTGGTCGTGTCACGTAGCGGCTTTAAAATAATACTACCATTTTCTCTATTCCCTTGGGTGCCGTAAAAGGCGACTAACGGACTAAATACTGCACATAGACATCCAACAGCATAGAGCGGCGATGGGCTCACCACCTGTCACGCTGAGCACATGTGCAGCCGCTATTTGGTGAAAAGTGGACTATGGCAGAGGACTTCTTTTGCGGTCCCTACTAACTAACTAACCCTGACTCTGACTAACTCTTCGGGGATAATAGTCGTGATAATATGTATGTTATATAAGTAGGCAAGACCACAGATAAATTGATTATAAATTTCTTGCGACAGTAGATACCAACCAATCAGAAAAAATATTTTAAACTGGTGTATTTTAAACTGGTGTTATTTTAAACTGAGAAACTTACACCCCACTGCGCAAATTCAAAGCCAAACTCAAATAATGTAATTCATGATGCAATATAGACGAAATCAAACTATATAATTCATGATTCGCCTCTTTGGATGAAAACTGTATAATAATCTTTACAAATTTTACATGAGAACACTTTTTAAGTTCAACAGTAGATAAAAATGTACTGAATGAAGTTTCGTAAGTATATGTTTATTTTATTTTGTAACAGTTTTATCCGTTATCTTTACAAGTAACATATAAATTTACAAAAAATTAACAAACACAGTAGGTTTTTTTCTAAATAGTCGTTTTGACTTTGGTTTCTCTTTTAGATAAAATTTGTTGCAAAGTTAAGTTTTTATTTATTAATTAAAATGTACTATTGAAGTAATAGGGTATATTCAGAGTAGAAGATATATTTATTTATACTATGAATCTTTATTTTTTTAGATGCCTATCCCTTAATGCTTATAATAGTTAATAATAGACACTTGAATATTATTATAACAAAAATAGGACAATTACTGTAAGGTTTCAAAAAGAAGATTATTTCGAATGTTTTGTAATTGTTTTATGAAAAACGCAATAAATTTGATTTTGTATACTACGAGTAATAATGAAATATAACACTTACCCCTAAGTTACAGTTTCGTTTTTAAACACTTTTAAAGAGAAATGGCGTGTGAAGTGCGCCCATGCCTGAGCCACACACACAGAACACAATACGGAGATTGTACTGTTTTGACGCGAAAGAGATGCAAAATCCCACCAATTTAAAACTAACCAATAATGGCCCTCCAAGCGGATATTTGCTGAACTATCTCCTTTTGTTACTAATCCAGAGAAAATACAGGTAGACGTTTCTCAGGTTTTTTTGTATACTTAGTTGAGTTTTGGAAAATTTTCGACATTGTACACTTTGTCTCCGAAGAGACGTATAATCCAAGTCGCAGCGTGAAACGATAACAAATACCGTGGTAACGGGACACCTGTGGTTCCCCGCTACAGTGTCTAATTGTAGTTCCTGCTACAACGCTACACAATGCTGCCTGCTGCTGACCACTACTCAACGTCACTCTTAGACATTGAGCGATGGACGTGTTTCAAACTTCGCCCACAGTTTGATATCTTTCTTTTGCCTGTTTCATAATACAGCTAACAAAGGCATGGTTTACAAACCATGCCTAACCTAAAATACGTAAACCTTTTAGGGGTGGCTTGCACGTTGGTATTGCTACTTTACTTACATTATGTTGGCACTAACTTAAAAGTTTTAAGTAGCTTTCTCAATACCGTTTCATTGGATAGTTGACTCATTAAAATATACAGTTGTGGTCAAATAATTAGGAACGGGTAGTATTCTATTCAATTTTATGAAATCTAGTTCAAATAACTTTGCACTGATTTATTATTAATAACATTTAACCTCGTAAAAATGTACTATCATGATTAAAGTTCCAACTCAGAATATTAGATACAATTCAAATAAACTTTTATCATGTCATATCTTCACCATCGAGACAATAAACAAACAAGACATGTTTCAGCAATGTACTGGCCGCTGGGCATATAATTAGGAACGCAATATCATTTCGTTTTAAAATGGTTCTAAACTCAAAATTTAAAAAATATTTTTTATCCTATAATAAATTTAGGAGTGTTTTGACGCCATTTTTTCAAGTCTACATTGCTAAATATTTAATATTATTTATTACAAAATATGGGAAAGCCTATTTTCTGTTAGTTACTACATCTCTTTCCACATTTTATCTGCTGGTGCGCTTCGAGGAATAAAAATATAATGAACGGGTGCGCTTGGAGGAATAGTTTAGGTGCGTTTGGTCTGGCGCTCTTCAAAATGGGTGCGCTTCAAAGAATGCCCCAAAAAATGGGGTTTCTATTCGACGACAAGAAAAATTATAATTACACTTTATAAACGTGATTGGTCTTAGAAAAAGATTGCTGATCATAGAAATGTTCAAAAACTTAAGTTTTTAACGCAGTCAATCGCTTTAAGAAATTTCACACTACCAATAACGTATGTCGATAATCACGAAAAACGACATCTCGTGAGGATTCTTTGATTGTTCGGGCAGCAAAGACTGATCACTTTGAGGGCTCGAAATTGATAAGAAGGGAAGTTTTTAGCAGCAGGCAAGGAGTATCCGCACGTGCAATTCGTAGACGATTAAATGATGCAAAATTATTTGGATGAATCGCACGGAAAGTACCGCTCGTCAACAGGCAGCACCTACGAGCGAGACTGGATTTCGCTCGAATGGTAGCTGGACGGAAAATCAATGAAAAATGTTATTATTTTCTGATGAATCAAAAATAAATAGACTGAGTTCTGATGGTAAACTGTATGTGCGACGTCCTGCAAAGCAAGAGTTGAATAATATAAATACACAACAAAACAAGTAAAGCATGGAGGAGGAAATATTAAAGATTGAGGATGTTTCTCAAACTTCTTTCAAGGAAGAAACAATGCTTCCTTACGCTGAGGAGACGTTACCAGTGATCTGGATATTTTAACATAATGACCCCAAACACACTGTCCATTCTGTTAAAAATGTTCTTAGGGAGAAATCAGTTTCTATTATTATTATTATCATTTATTTCAGAATAAAATTCCATATTTTGTTAGTAACAATTATGTCTTAACCTATGTTAGTAATTTAAAAATAAAAACAAAAAACTACAACTAATAAACATTCAGTGCCTGCGTGCAGGAGCATGAAGGCACAACCACCGTTCCAACAGGGGTGAGTCCCAACGCTGGGCAAGTGTATTCATGATGCTGTTCGAAGTGCCACGAAAACGATTTAGCAGTGAGGCACAACGCTTTCTTATTATTGTATAAAAACAATCGATCCTCGCCTCTGCGAACATCATCGAGGCACTGCAGTATCGCGGCCACCCAAAAAGCATCCTGAAGGCGTCGTTATACTGCACCCGCAGAGCGCTGTATGCACGCTGTGTGAAACTGATCCAGAGGCTGCACGAGTAGAACGTTTGACAGTATGCTCTAAAGAGAGTTAATTTAGCTTGTTTGCTACAACGTGCGAACCTCCGAGCCAGCATGCTACCGCGCACACAAAGTGCCCTGCGTTTCCTTTCAATGTCTATATCGTCAGACATAGATTCAGTGAGCCAATGACCCAGGTACTTAAATTTAGTGACTCTACTCAATGGTGATCCATTAAGCGCAACTGATAGAACCGATTCATAGCCCTTGTTTTTAGCCTTAAAAATCAAAAGTTGGCTCTTGTTTGAGTTGTACTTGAGTTCATGATCTAGCGCATACTTTTCACACAGTCCTAGTCTATGCTAGACTGGCCTGCAAATAGCCCAGATCACAATCCCATTGAAAATTTGTGGCGTCAAGTGAAGAGGAGCGTATCCGCTAAAAGAACAAGTAATCTAAACAAGCTTTAGGCAGTTGTTCCACCAACGGCGAGTAAACGACTAACTATCGGCTATTTTCTCGCTCAAGAAACGTACAAAATATAATATACCTTCCGTGTAAACAAAAGAGATGCATATATAAATAGTTGATCGCTGACTATTCACACTGGTTCTCTCCACTAGTTTGTCACTGAGTGACATAAGCTATCAAAGATAATTCTCGCTTAGCGATACTTGCTCAGCTCACGCCGCGAGACCAACCAGCAGCGGCAGAGGTCATTTCCCGCCAAGAGGACTGCTATGACAGAGTACATTCTCAGCGCTACGGCAGCCGCTGCTACCAAGGCTTTAACTTAGAGAATCGCATTGCTGTCGCTCAGCTCGGCCGCTGCGAGCGAGTGGCGCGAATAATCGCCCGTCTCACTCGTACACTCGCTTGAAGCCCAGCGACAAAACTATCGGAACTAGCTGCTCGTCAATTCGTTTCTAGTTTTCTAGCACGACTCGCTTCTCGTTCATCGTCGGCGGTGGGACAACTGCCTTACGATGCGTCTGTGGAATCGTGGAACGCCATTTCTATTAAATCTTGCCAAACTCTAATTGCCTCGATGCCTCGTCGATGAAGTGGTAATTGCAAACAATGGTTATTCTACCAAAATTTTATTTTTATAAACTACAGTGATACTTCCTACATTTACGTTTTTCAATTTATTAAATTTAATTGTTATTTAGTTTAATAATATTAGTTTTAGTTTGTATTCTTAATTATTTGTCCAGTGATTAAACGTATTACAACCTAAGTTATCGAACTTTTTATTACGTTAAAATAATTTAAAATTATCATTATTGTTTAGTGAGTCGGATAGGTGAGAATGTTAGTGAGTGAGTTGAGTAGAGTAGAGCTTCAGAGCAGTGGACCGGCAATCCAAAGGTCGTGGGTTCGAATCCCACTCGAGCTTCCTGAGACTGGTTGATTTTTTTTCTAGTAAACATTTTATCCGTTATCTACATAGCATTGTGGATGCAAAATTTTAATAATAAAGATATAATACTTATACCTATTGTGGCAGACAACGCCTAGCTAGTAGATCGTTCAGTCAGTCACCGGCTCACACGCTTAACGTTTCATTACCAGACGAGACGTTGTAAATACAACGCCATTAACAAACACAGAAAGCTGTTAATCAATTGCAATGGGCAAAGTAGCGTACCAACCGTTTTGCACTTACATGACACGTTCGTACTTACGATCGTAATATAATTTTAATTATGATAATTTGTAATAGGCAGACGCCTTAAGAGGCCTATTACATCTCGAATGTGATTTTTGCGTAAAATGCCTATTTTCGCATTTTGTAGTAATTTTGCAGTTGTATTTATTGTTTTTATCGAAATAGGATAATAAATTTATGCATAATATTACAAATATCCATTCTGTGAGCATACGTTGAATTCGGACGGCCGGCGCATCGCATTTTGTAGTAATTTTGCAGTTGTATTTATCGTTTTTATCGAAATAGGATAATAAATTCATTAAAAAATATTTATTCCTCATGAAGTAACAGTTACTTTGGTATAAATTTTGCTCAATAATATTATCGCAGATAGGAGATATTCACAGTTAATTTATAGCAATTTTCGAAGTATTTGGTTTAGAATAAGATTTTTTTCCGTTATAAAATCAATGATATCTAAAAATTCCGAGACCGCTACGCATTATTCGACAATATATGAGATAACACTATAATTTTTTTATTTCACTTGTTTAGAACAGTAGTTCAATCGATGAGCTCAAAAAATGCCTTCGCGCACTTTATGAAAATATTTCTCTGCAATTTTGGGTTTAATTAATAAGTTAAGCAAAATTTACAAAAAGCGAGGCCGCTAAGCACTATTCCAATAGCTATTCTACACTATTCAATAAGTCATAATTGTTAATGTATTTTCGTTTCTAAGATCCATAACGCCAAAGTTGGCCATTTTACGCAAAAATCACAGTCGAGATGTAATAGGCCTCTTAAGAGGGTGCCGCGCGGTGCCGCGCGATCGCGAAAACTGACATAAGTCTCATAATGAACTTCAAAGCAAAATCAATCATAATAATATTAAAAATTAGAAGAATTCTGCTTTGAAGTTTCAGACCTAGTAACTTGATTAGAGCAATGTTTTTATTCTGCGAAATGTACAAAATCATCACGCACTTGTGTTAAAAATTAAAATTTACTTTTACATCAATAAAAATATTTTCATGTAAGAATTATTGTTTCATGCTTAAAATTAAGAAAGTTGTCGAAGAAAAATGTTTTTATTAGTCATTAGATTTATGTATTGTTTGTTATTGTTTAAAGAATTTGTTTCAAATTTCAACAAGGCCACGACCTCGTGCAATGATCGGGCTAACTTACATAAGTTCTTTTAATGTATTTAACTAATTCAGCGCATAGTACAAGTAACTTAAAAATACGTAAATTTTCACAATTTCGTGCATGATCCCCTAAGGGTGGATATTACACCGATACAAATATTGTAACGACTTTGACTTAATCACGGATTTCTTTATTATTTATCAGTTTTTATTATTATTGTCTACAGGAATTTGACTTGTTCTTTTTATTATAAATAAAAGAAAAAAAGGACATTTTACTACCTTTCTATTTTTATATAGGTAGGGGCTATCCGTAAGGCTATTTTTATCGTACAAGCTTTTCAACGACCTAGATGCGCCCACGGGAAATTTGGTATGTCACAAATGTCTTTATCTCGAGCTCTCGGGAATATTTCATTTGACCGGGATAAAAACAGCCAGTGGCTCTCTTGGGCCCTTTAACTATTTTTGTGCAAAAAATCTCATCTGTCCGTTTGATATGGTAAAACAATGTTTCGCCAAAACATAATTTTTATGTCAGAGGCTTGCTATCAGTTTTAATAATTTATTGAAAATAAGGTAGTTTCTCAACTAAAATGTTAAGAAGATTAGGTTTTATTAAAACTACTTGCGTGGTTTAACTCAAATAAAAACTTAAAGTATTTTTTTTATGTTACCTACGTTACCCTACGTTATCGGTTCGTAAGTGGGCGGAACTTACCGAAAACTCAGGAAGAGCACATTTTCCCTTTTTTCTTTTACAGTGTCAAATAAAAATTGGAAAAACTTTTTAACAAAAAAAAACCGACTCCTAAAAGTTTTACTGAAATAAATACACTAAAAGGTAAAAAATAATTGCGTAGTTTAGTTTGTTCAATTAACTTCCAATATTAACATTTATTCTACTCAATCTTATAATCTTAAAAAATATTTTTGGAGTCGGTGCCGGCCAAGGTAAACATAAACATTAAACAACATACTAATTATTATTATATTAGCCCATATTGTCCCATTGCTGGGCAAAGGCCCCTTCGCGTAAGCATCAAGCTCATCTCTCCACCTCCGGTCCACCTCGCTGCCGTTTAACCCTTAGAGCATTGTTGGTTTAATGCTCTAAGGTTTAACCCCATTGTCGTTTTTATTTGTAAATATGTTTAAATAGCCTTTAACAGTTGTCGTGTTCATTAGTAAATAGATTTTATTATGTATTGCTACATTGTCGTATTAGGCTGGCACCGATTCCAAAAATATTTTTTAAGATTATAATCTTAAAAAATATTTTATATTACACAATATAATACATAATATACATAATGCTCAATCTTATAAGATTGAGTAGAATAAATGTTAATATTGGAAGTTAATTGAACAAACTAAACTACGCAATTATTTTTTACCTTTTAGTGCATTTATTTCAGTAAAACTTTTTGGAGTCGGTTTTTTTTTTTGTTAAAAAGTTTGTTTATTTATCGCTTTTTAGTGAATCGTTCCGATCTATTTATCGAAAGCGAATATTGGTAAAACTACAATACGCGCCGAGGAACGCCTATCACAAAGTAGGAAATCTACATCCAAAACAGACGCCAAGTTACGAAGAATTTTGATTAAGAAGTGACAGAATTAATAGTGTGAGTAGTGTATTTTTTAATTCTAATAGAAATGTTTCGGAAGGTGAGATAAAAAGTGGCCTATGTCACTATTTGTCCTTCAACTATCTATGTGCAAAATCAGGTCGATGCGCAAGTGAGAGACGGACAAACAAACAAACACGCTTTTGCATTTACAATATATTAGTTAGGTAGGATTTATTGCCGGAGTGGATCTCATTTGACTTATGGCTGAAAATACCAAAATCGCTATAGGTATGCCTACAATATTTAAGGAGTTCTCTCAATTCCTCAAGGATCCCACCATCAGAACTGAGTTCCGGTACCTGCCTTCTTTTGCTTCGTCATAGCCGTTTAACTATCTTAATCGAGATATCTTATTGCCACCCGTGAAATACTTATCATTGAGGAGTTCCAATGGCATTCTGTGGTCTACTTCATCAGTTCTACTTCATCAAATGATACTTTCTGAATGCAAATGCTTGACTTATTGCTGAAAATACCAAAATCCCTATAGGTATGCCTACAATATTTGAGGAGTTCCCTCAATTTCTTGAGGATTCCATCATCAGAACTGGATTTTGATAAAAATGGGACCAATCTGGAAGTATATCCTTTCAAATAAAAAAGAATTTTCTAATACGGTGGATAAATGACTGAATTCTGAGGTACATAAAAAAACATACAACCGAATTGAGAAAGTAGTTTATTAGTTTTGGCTTTCACGCTTATCCCACTAAACAGATTGTTAAAAGCTATTTTTTCCCGCGAAAATAAACATGAAAGGGGATCCTCCCAAAAAACCCAAAAAGTATTGGTTGTCACAAATAATAATCTAACTACAAAATTATATGTTTTAAAATAACCCTAAAAATGGCAGGCAATGTAATGATTGAACATAATAGAATGATAAAATCTACTTAAACGCGAGCGAAAAATCTAGTTACAATTTTAGGCCATATTTATACCAGGCGATAAGAGGTTTTTGCTAGGACGCTTACAACATCAAAGGTATCGCTTACGCGTTGCCGACCCTGCAAAATATAAACGAACTTACTTGTGCTGACACTGATACGCTTGAGTCCCCACCAACGCCACCTAGAACAAAAAGTCGAAGTTAGAGTCAAAGTGGTAAAGCGGTCGGCTCACATTCTCATTTAAATGCATATGAATACATACATATAATCACGACTATTATCCTCGAAAGGTTAGTCAGAGACTTGGCAATGAGGACAGCAAAAGCAGTCCTCTGCCATAGTCCACTTTTTACCAAAAAGCGACTGCACATGTGCTCAGCGTGATAGGTGGTGAGCCCATCGCTGCTCTATGCTGTTAGAAATATGTACAGTCTTTAGTCCGTTAGTCGCCTTTTGCGACACCCAAGGGAATAGAGGGGAATTTCCTGACAAACCCGAATTATCCGGGTTGGACTTGAACTGTGGAGAGAATGGGAGTACGAAACAGTCCAACCATAGACGTTACAATATACGAGTACAGTACACATTTCAAAGGACATTGTGTAACTCATCATCGTCAACATCAATTAATAAATTGTAGTCATTAAAAAAAAATATTGATAACGTTCACACCAATTATCTAACCCTGGATAAACTTCTTTTTGAAACTCGTTAATATGGTAAGATAATGGATAAATATACATATACAAAAACATAGAAAAACACTTAGACGCAAAATCAATTTCAAAAAAACAGTTTTCTCTTCATTGACCTAACCAGGAATTGAACCCGGGACCTCAGAGATGGCGCGACGCCAGACCCGGCGTTCTAACCACTCGACCACGAAGGTCGTCAAACTTAACGAATTATTAAGTTACATTTAACTGGTAAATTCATTTTCAATTCAAAGACAATACAAATACTAACATAGAAATATTTGAATGCTAAATTGCATCCTACTAATATTATAAACGCAAAAGTTTGTAAGTATGGATGAATATTTGTGACTCTTTCACGTAAAAACTACTGAATGGATTTTTCTTAACAGCGAAAGCCGCGGAACTAAGTCTACTTGACAAGGCTTCAATATGAGGATCCCATTGCAGTCCTGTATCAAGTGTAACACCTAGAAATTTTGTACTATTAATAAACTCGACTTCATTATCATTCAAATTAATATTTAGTTTTACCTGCTCAACATTAGGTAATAAAAATTTTACACCTTTAGTTTTTTTAGGGTTGAGTGCTAAATTGTTACTATTAAACCAGTAAGAAACTTTAGAGAGGGCGCTATTTACTTCGTCCGAACAGTTGTCACTTCTGTTGACTTTGAAAAGTAAAGAAGTATCATCCGCAAAAAGCACTGTCTCACATAAATTATTTGCGTAGTTAGGAAGATCATTTATATAAATTAAAAACAGCAATGGACCCAGTATTAATCCCTGTGGCACGCCCATATTGATGGGGGCTCCAGTAGACACAGTTCTATTAATCACTACTTTCTGGGTTCTTTTGTACAAATAAGATTTCATTAGGCTAACCGATTTATCAGAGACACCATAATGTTCTAACTTCTTAATAGTGTTTGGTGATCAACGCAGTCGAATGCCTTAGAAAGGTCACAAAAAATGCCAATCACATCCTGCTTTCCCTCCCAGGCATCAAGGATATGTTTGAGAAGAGCAATTCCAGCATCAGTAGTACTTTTACCTTTGGAAAATCCAAACTGATTTGTATGAAGTATATTATTTGATGTAAAGTAATCTAATAATTGGAAATATATAATTTTTTCAAATATTTTGCTAAGTGCTGGCAGTATAGATATTGGCCTAAAGTTAGCTGGGTCAGTTTTATTACCGGATTTAAAGAGAGGAATTAATTTACTGTTTTTCATCAAGTCAGGGAATACCCCTTCATCAATAATACATTTGTTAAAAATAAAAGCCAAGTAAGGGGCTAGTATATCAATTATTCATTTAATGATGCTTGTTGAAATGCCCCAGAGATCTTCTGTTCTTTTGACGGTAATTGATTTAAAAGTTTTAATTATATCTTCACTACTTAAATATTTAAAAGAGAAGGTTTCCTTGCATTTATCAACACCTGACTTAAGAAAAGAGATAGCGATATTGGGACAAGCGCTAAGTGCACTGGTAGTTTCTATTGGTATTCGAGCAAAAAAATCTTCAAAGGCCCCAGCGACCTCACCGTCAGATTCAAAAGTTTGATTATTAATTTTTAAACAGAAGAAATTTACACTGGATTTTGTTTTGCCTGTTTCTTTGTTAATAATTTTCCAAGTAGCCTTGATTTTATTGTCAGCTGATTTAATCTGATTCGAGAAGTACTTGGACTTTGCTAGGATATAAACTTCCTTGAATGTTTGTGAATACTTCTTGACAAATTCAATGAAGTTTGGATCACAGGAAGTGGCTTTCTCTGCATAAAGTTCGTATAGCCTCCTTCTGCTTATATATATACCAGGTGTGGCCCAGTCGCTAAATTTTCTATGATCGTTACATTTGATCACTTTTGGTTCAAAAGTTTGACTAAATTCAACTTGGACTACACTAAATAAATGATTATATAAGTTATTGGCTTTAAAATTTGGCTCAGGTAAAGTTTCAATTTTACTTGAGACATTATAGTTCTGAATTTTTATACAGTGTTTCTTAATTGGCCTACACATTATTTCCCGTTTAAGCAGAACGTGATGGTGCTCAACAGAGGCTAATTGTCCACTGTGGTCGGATGTAATACAATTTAAAATCGATTTTTCAAGTACGTTACAGTTGGATATAATATTGTCTAAGCAGGTTGCCGAAGTGGGTGTGATTCGCGTTGGTTCATTAAAAGTATGAAGCAAATTAAATGATTTAAATAGGTTTAAAAACCTACTCGAGAGCTGTGACAAATTAGGATCTAAAATGTCAACGTTAAAATCCCCACAAATCGCGACTTTTTTATTCTTCCTGCATGTTACTTTTAGGACTTCCTCCATAGTGGACTCAAACTCAGAGTAATTCGCATTAGGGGATCTATACGCACATACTATAATTATTTGATCAAGTTCCACACAAGACAACTCAATGGTTCGTTCAATTGAGAAGGATACTACATCTTTGCGCTCTTTACATTGTAAGCTACTGTGTAGAATAATGAGTGAACCCCCTCTTATAGCAAATTTCCTATTAAATGAGCTAACAACTCTATAATTGTCCAAACTTAAAATTAGTTCGTGCTTTTTCAACCAATGCTCAGTAACACATAACACATCAATATCTTCATAATTTATAAAATAAGCTTATTTCTAAATCTTTGCCAGAAAAGCCTTGCATATTTTGGTGTACAATTTTCAGACAGTTTGGCTTTTCTGCTGTCGGCTCAACGCTAGAGGACGCCTCTATTGTCTCAAGTGGTAATTTAAATGCAGTACATTATTACTAGTATCATGTAATTTATGATTGTTTGGAACAGATTCCAAAGTTGAATTACACATGTCAAAACTTAACTGCTCAATAGAAGCAGTTGTTTTACTAGCCAGATTATTGGCTAGTTGTTTAAAATAAAAAGATAGCGATAATGCTATTTGTCTCTTATAAGAGGAAGGCAGATAATATTTATCTTTTGTCAAATATAAATTAATAAATAATTTATTAATGTCAATTAGGTGCAGCTGTTGGCTATTATGAAATGCCACTGTATTTAACGATAAGTTCAAATTATTTCTTAAGTTATTTTCCATCTGTGACAGGCTTTTACTGTATGGGAATGTAAACAATATCACTTTCCTAACATTCAAGGAACAAATGGAATTACAATAATTCATCAGTTGGTTTTTGGTGACATTACCCCTATTTCCAATTAAAATTATCAAGTTGGTGTTATCACTGTATGATTTTTTTACAATTATTTTCATAATGTCATCTAACGTTGACCCAGGCATGCAATAATTAATAGTGCTTCGTCCTAACTGATTTTGAATTATTTGGCCCAAGTTCTTTCCAATTTCATCACAATACATAATTGTTTCATTGCAATTATCTTTTACACATGAACTATTATTAGTGCTTAATATACGAGTACTATTGGAAATATTAGAAACTTCAGGCTCACCCTCCGAGTAAGTAGTTAAACACTCTGGCGCAGACTGGGTAGATGCTTCTTTCGTTATTAAATCAACATTTCTATTTAAGCAGCTACAGTTCTGTTTTTTGCCGAAGGACTCAAACCGGTCTGTGTTAAAATTACATATGTCAATCATATCATTTGCAGCAAGCTTTTGGTAATTTAATTGCTTGCGGGAAAACTCACTTAAATTATTATATATTTCCCTGAGTGATAATTCTAAATTATCTATTTTTTCACCTAATTGATTACTAACTGTTATTACGTTTAACTTATTACGTTTAATTGCTCTAATAATGACTTACGTTCTTTTCTTAACTTTGAATATTCACTATAGTAATTTTGCCTTATTAACTTTTGTGTTTTCCTAATGTATCTATTTAAATTAATATATTTTTTAATTTTTTCCCGCTATTGAGTAGACAGTTATTTCTGCTTATATTTGATCCATCAATAAGGTTGTTACAAACCAAAATTGATTTATCACATATTGCAGAATCACACTGCTGTAACTCACTGAACAGACTTTGAGAGTGCTTTTCTTCTGTAATATTTTTATTTTCCTGTTCTAACTCTAAAATACTCTTTTGAGCAAGAGACAAACTGATTTCAAGATCTGTTATGCGACTCAATGCCTGTTCATGTGTGTCACTGCATTCTTTAGATGACTGAATAAAGTCTTGCATATTTAGGTTGCATTTATCAACAATTTCAGAGTACTTTTACATGAAGCTCAGAAAGCTCATTCTTGAGTTCGGTGTTCCGAGTAATGGTCTTGAAGATCTCGCATTCACTATCTCAAGAAAGAGCTTGCAGAAGAGTATTGTTAAGCTCTTTGGCAGCCTTCAAATCCTCCAAGGTGTGCTTGAGTTTGAGCTCCATATCCTTCACAGTTGCTTTACGGGTCAACATCTTGAATTGAGAATTTAAAGCCGTATTAGCGGTTAAGATGGTTGTATTCCACTGAATAGTCTTCTCCTCCTCCTCCAGCTCCTTAAAGAGATCACGCCTTTTTTGAAAATTCTTCAAAGTAAATCTTTGTCAATTTGAACTATGGACGTTACAAATTTGTCTGCGTTGTATTTCATAAATTCCTGTTTGGGATGTCTTGATAACACTTGCCGTTATTTATTATTATTCAAATTACACTTTTAATATAAAATACATTAGAAAACTTAGTATTTAATAAATAATATAAATTTATAATCAGCTGTACACAATTTGACAAGTGAACCCTGGTGTTGCCAGTCTGATTTCTTCTTACACTCATCCCAAGAGTATGATTTTACCAGTCTTATATAACTCCGTAAGTATTATGTATTGTCCTGTTTACTTAACTTTCCTACAAAATATGTAAGTAAAATTTCATGTTTGTTACGCATTACTAACGGTTATTAAATTGCGAAGTCGGTTTTATCGAGTATTTTGAAACAAGGATCACAATATTTTTACGGGCCTTTTCAATAATGTATCTTTATTAATAAAAAAATATTATATTAAAAATGAAAAATATCGAAATGTGGCCATTACCACCAATTATGCCTTATAAGGGCTTTCACAAGAACAATATAAGTACATTACCACTGTTTAAGGTTTATACCGCACTTCTAAAATCAAATTCAACCATATTTTTTTATGAACGCGGCCGTGGCTCATAAACTTTAGGGTTACTTTTTAAAGTAAATGTAGGCTAAAAGACAAACAGGGAAGTTCCTGGTAGGCCACCTTTTGACTTTTTTGCAATGCTTTAGAATTGTAATTACAATTCATGTAAGCTTCTAAGACATTTGACGTGCTAGTAGTACTCTTTAATAACTTTTACATAGGCATTTCTAAGATCGAGTGATCTTACAAAATGCATTTATAAGAGTTTATTAAGAATCAAGGGTAATTAGGCTCATAAAGTGCGTGTATAATACTACTGTTCTTAAAAATGTTATATAAAGTTTGCTTACTTTGCTAAGTCTGTAAGAATAAGTTATAAGTATAAAAGCCGATATATAATAAAATACTTAGATCACTTCTAAGATCGAGAGGACTTACATAGTGCATGTAAAAGTGTTAATTAAGAATTAGGCTTACAGAGTGCGTTTATAACACTACTGTTCTTATTGATGTCATTTCACGTTTTCTTATGTACTTCTAAAAGTTTTTTTTACGAGTATATGCTCTTATAGCTTAAAAAGACATATGATATGCCATTATTAGGGTCTCTGTCTTAATCAAAACGTATATAAAAATTATTTAAGAACATTGCTCTTAAAAGCTTTAGTTTATAACGGTATTTTGCTAGCTGGGAATTCTCTTAATGAAATTTTTATTGAAAAAATGCGCATTTATTTTACACATTTCGCTTCATTTTGCCCATTTCATTTCGATGAGCTGAGCTAAATATCTAAATAGATTTTAATCTGATCTCTTTTCAATTCTCATTCGAATCACTCTGACGCCCGTAATGATTATCGACGGTAGCGGCGGCTGATAGACGAAGATTCGTTTTCAATGAGAAAAAAATAAATGATTGATTGCAAAGCACAGTTCAATAGAAAAACTTTAGTACGTAACAATCTCTGTGTTTTGTTTTACAATGAATACACGATTTGTTTTAATAATTAAAAGTCTTTGACACATTTTGGGGCGTTGTTTTTTTCAAAGGAGGATACCAATTTTTATAATACCCATATTAGACACATAATTAATGTTTAGTGACGTGATCTAAACTTCATTTATTTAAATTAAGAATAAAGACCGTAAGATGTGATTGATTGTCCATATATGGTTGGCTATTATTAATTTAAGTTTTTAAAATCTAGATCAGCTGTTGGTTTTCTAAGAAAGAAAGTAAATAAATAAAGACAACCTATTGCTGGACATGCCATTTATTTATTTATTTATTTATTCTTTATTGCAAAATTACAGCAAAAGGCGGACTTAATGCCCTGAGGCATTCTCTGCCAGTCGATCAGTAATGGTGTCTAGAGAAAAACAAACTTGCAAAAAAATACTGCCATGACTAGAACATTGCGAGCACACACTCGTATGAGCAGTTATTAAGTGTTGACGATAAAATACTGAAAGACATTTTGAGTAGGATTGTTTAAATACTGAGGGGAAGGTTCTAGTTTGTATTAGTTATTTTGCTGAGCCGGCAAACGAGCATACGGCGTACCTGATAGTGCGCGACCACCGCAGCCGATGGACACGCGCGGAACCGGAGTAACACTAAACTTGCCTTTCACTTCGACCCTCACGTTCCGTTCAAGAGTGACTTTTGTGACGTTCGTGTAGAGCCGAATTGACTGCGAATTTGATTACTCACTGCACAGATTCAAGATCGAGTTTTTGGACCGAACCTGTACAGGATCGCTTGCTTAAGCATCAGTTCTTATACATATATGTATGACCTGCAACTACACTGGATCGAATAACTCTTAAAGCACAGCACCGGAACACAGCAAAGTGAAATAATGCTAAAATAATAGTAATAATAAAAAATAAAATTTGCAAGAGCCGACAATTTCAGAGCATTAGCGCTACTAAAACTGCCTCTGTTTAGTGCATCTGTGGTTTCGGTGACATGTCAATTGGAGGTGGGTGTTAGAATCTCGAACCCTCGTGAAACCTCGTTCACTTTAATATTAGAACAGGGTATTTTAGAGCGTCTTTTGAGAGGATATCTAGTGTTATTATCCATTTCTGTACCGACTCGACTTTTTAGGGGTAAACCTTTTCAATTGTCTACAAGTGCGACGCAATTGGCATTTGCCGGTTTTTATATCATTGTCTGCATGGGATTGCCTCAATTTAGTGATTTGTTTTTGGTGCAGAGTATAACTATGCTTGCTGTTTACGGCATAAGCTACTTGCGTTGTCTGTTGTTACAACTGAAGACTATGATAAATCTTGCAGTTTAAAAGTTAATTTATAATTAGTTATCAATGTAGTTTTTTAAATTTGGACATTTTCTAGCACTCTAACTAAATCCGATCCAAGCCGATCTAACTCGTTTTATTATCATTTTTTTAATAATTTACATAAATTCCAACACTCGCCGCGTCGTGTAATCTAAAAAAGGGTCCATCGCCAGAAATGTGTCAGAAATCTTAATTAAGAACTTAACCGTTTAAAAACGTTTTCCGTCGCGAGAATTCACCAAATTCCCGACAAAAAGTCTCTACACTGAATTAAACAAGTTCCGCGAAAGTATCCTCTAAAATGATTTAAGACTCCCAAAAACTCATTAAAATACAAATTTAACGTAAGCTGAGGAGGAGCAAAGCTGGAAAATCTTAAATGAATAAGCGTTGGAAGGTAACAATACGTTTCGGAGAAATCGTGTGATTAATCTTCTTTACATGTTTAGGCTGTAGTTAAACTTTGTATTTGTATGGCTGTGCCACAATTTCGTTACAGAAAGGCAGTCGTGTTGAATAATAATATGAAAACAGTTAGTTTCTTGTCACAGTATATCATTTGTGGTTGTCATGGGACATGAGGTGACAATACAGTTGTAATCAGTAGTATAACGGAGCTATGAGACATTGAACTATAATTTTTCGCATTCAATCGGAACATTATTTTTTCGGCTACCGACCTTTCATATCCTTTATACGTCTGCTAAGCTTGATGTATTACTAAGTAATAATGCATTAAATCCCAGTACTGGATCGCATACTGCAATTATGAACCATGCTTCTGGTGAAAATCATTCCAAATAAAAAAAATCTTTATATCCTTCTCTTTATTATAAAAATGTATGACGGTTCATCTTAAGAGAACGGCTCAACTGATTTGACTGATTTGTTTTCCGTTGTGTTCGTTCAAAGGAAAAGTCGGAAATTTGGATGCTATTTAATATGAAGTCTTTCTTATATTTTGACGTTTTGATATTGATAGATAATACATGAAAGAAGCACAGTTTGAGAGGTTCAGCTGTCGTAAATGTTTCTTATTTCATAAAACTGCCACGTGATACGGGTGTTCATATGGGTGAAGTCGCGTAGCGGGCCACTAGTAGTGTATAATATACCTATCACCTATCACCTAATATACATATACCTTCAACTAGCGTTGCAGTTTCTTACTGTCCTTCCAGAGTAAACGTGTTCAGTAAATCAAAGCGAGCCACTTTTGCTGTGCAAACTCTCGTGCTGCTGTAATTGCATTTGTACAGTGTGAAATGGTATATACCGAGAAAAACATATTGCGGTTGCGAGAAATTGGATGCAGTAGAAATCTTGGGAGACTCGTTTCAGTCGGGAATTACTTAAAGAATGAGGGCACGGGAGTTGCAATAAGATGCGATTTTTTTTTTATCCGAACCTACATGATAATATTGTAATTGAATTTATTAATCGAATAGTTAGAGTGTTCTACAAAGTATTCTACAAATATAAATATGGATGGACGAAGAGTTGAATTTTGCGGTACTCCTATTAATATATTATGATTTAATAAAGGGAGTGTCATATAACTGAAATACAACTGTATAAAATTGAGCAAAAACCTTAGTAATTTAGTTTCGACACCAAACTTCTATTACTATCATAAACTATAAATTTATATTGTGCCTAGGTTTAATGAAGGGTTTAAAAAATATTTACTAATACTAATTAATGATTTTTAATCACGGGATGCTGGTGCTTACTATATAAAAACAATCACTTAGGGTGGATTCGACCAAACTGGAATAAGGTCTTATACCTATATTTTTGTATAGACTAATCTCGGAGTAAGTCTCATTCCAGTTTGGTCGAATCCACCCTTAAAAATATTTACTTTATTCTTTGTGTACGAGTATTACAACGGCTCTCATGGGTATAAAACTCTAAGCAAACCTTTCTCGGGCGCTTATATGAATTTATATACTGTTTTGTACTTGTATTAAAATTCCACAGCTATCTGGTGCAATAGTAGTGACCCTGCGTAAAACCTGAAGGTCGGTTCAACGACCTGCCGTGCGTGAATATATCTACACCGACATTGGAACCGGAGTATGTATTTTTTACGTATAGTTAGAACGCATACTGTTTTGTTATTTTTTGCTTATTCGTTATCGGCTGTGGACATCAACGATTGATTAATTGTACATTAAATACTTTGAAATACAGAAACACAATTGATGTATAGCGTTTAGAAGGTTTGTTATAATATTGTCACAAATTATAAACGTCCATTATGAAAAACGTATAATTAATTACGTTATATAAGTACGTATAACTCCTGCTGCATAGCTGTCGTTGTCCGCTACTTCTGTCCGTTTAAGTATGTGCTCGTATATGTAATTGTAATTGTAATTGTTGTTGTAATTAAATAAAATAATATTATTTTATACTTAATGTTATTTTATTTAATAACTTATTTTTTCATTTAATTGTGTAACCAATGTTTGCACCTCCGAACATAGAGTGTAAGTTCTCTCCGTCCGACGGGTTGTCTGGCCGATAAGACCGCCACATTGTAACTTTGTATTTTTGCTCTTTTATGTGTAACGTAAATGTTTGTGTTATGTTACAATAAAAGTATTGTCTATCTATCTATCTATAACATTTCTATGAGGCTGCTAATCTTACTCTGTCAAATTAAGAGCCTTTAAAGAAAAAGATTTTAATAAAAAAATGTTATTACACACATACATATAATCACGACTATTATCCCCGAAGGGTTAGTCAGAGACTAGGCAATGAGGACCGCAAAAGCAGTACCATGCCATAGTCCACTTTTCATCAAATAGCACATGTGCTCAGCGTGACAGATGGTGAACCCATCGCCGCTTTATACTGTTGGATGTATGTGCAGTTTTTATTCCGTAAGTCGCCTTTTACGACACCCAAGGGATAAGAGGGGGTGGTAGTATTCTATAGCCGCTACGTGGCACGGCAAACAGTTAGGTAGGTATTAACTATAACGTTTATCTTAACTGCCATTCTTCTTACTCATATAAGTAATTCGGAAAATGACATTAAGCTGAATAATGTGTTTTAGCAAAATAAGTTCTTACTGTATTTGTGCTTCTATACACAATTATGACTCAGTTTTCGGTGAATTATGACTATTTATGACTCAAATAAAGATATCCGACCTGAGAGTTTATTGTAAATCAGTTAGGAAGTCCATTATCTTGGTTAGATACACAATTCTGTAACAGATTTTTACATTTCAAGTTCAATTCCTGTTAGGGGTTAGATTTCCCATTTATATTCAATAGAGCGAGATATTTCGCGGAGTAGCTTCCCGATTGTTCCATCACAAAGGTACTATAATGGATCTTTTATTTGAGTATTTTGTACAGACCGTTTCAATTTTGGCGACTGCTTTGGAATATGAAATATCTCTCCAATAATACAATATTGTTTTTGAAGTAAGGGAAGTGCTGGAAGTATACAGACATTATAATTGAGTCCTTGGCAATTCCTATCATCGGAATTATGTTATGGTAATGGTTGCTTTCCTTATTTATTTCATAATAAGCAAAGCCTGTTTTCTGTTCATCTTTTCTTTTTTAGCGGAAATGACTTTCGAATATGGAAACGCGATTTCTCCATTCACAACTACATACGTACTGACTATCTCAACCCCTGTTCTGTGATCTCATCTGTAACTAACACAGTACAACAATATTAACCCTTAAATGCCCACAACTATTTGCAACTCCGATTTCTATCACAAGGATTACACTATCCCACAGGAAGCTGTTATCGGGATTAAAAGTATACTAGTCCGGGTCATGGTTTGTATTTGTGCAAAATTTCATCCAGAGCCGTTCTCAAGTGACGCGCTTTCCAACGAACAGTATTTCATTTTTATTTAGAAAATAGATTACGTTAACCTGGTTCGACGCTGGCACCTAGGTTAAGTTAAATCCTTAATCCTATGTAAATTCTGTTAAGTTTCGTACTGTACAAAGTACAATTACTTTAAAGATCTCTGAAAACGTAGACATCGGGCTTACTAGCGAGAAAGGGTTTTGACATATTGACCTTATCATCTTCCGCAACCAAAACTCGGGGTATTCGTTAATAACTTTCATTTTTAGAGAAGCAAGAATGTTTGTGCCTTTTTGAGACAAATGATGACTTTATTGCGCATAACTTGACATTACAATTGAAAGCATAAATCGATATTACAATTGAACAGTGTTCCAGAAAACAAACCGGCTACAAAGTTTCTGTGAAAACCCATTCTATTTACGTCATGGTTGATATAAAACAAATACTGTGTATGGCTACCGCCCTGACCCCGACCACGCGGAAAGGATTATCGTTAGTGCCTAGGAAAATAGAACGGCATTCTGGATCGTATATCTCCCGCAACCCTTTATGTATCGCGATAAAGCTCAAAATTGAACAGACACACCAATAAAGTTCATATGAAATCGGCTTTGCAGTGAATGCGACAAGGTCTGCGATAGCCTGTTCATAAAGCTACTTGGTAATTTAATTTGGTACTTCAGAATTTGTGGAACTATTGTATTACCTTTATTTATCTATTATTGTGTATGTTGTTAGTCAGATATTGTTATTTATGGGGTGCAAACGATATTGGGTTGTTAATGCTCTACTACGTTGATTTATTCTGTTTGATATGTGGTTCTTTCTACAAACCTTATTTGTAATTAAATAAAAAAAATAGTACTACTCATATTTTATTTGAATATAAAGTCTTTGCATAAGTAAACAAATCAATAGTTGTTTGGTAAATTAATATTTAGGTTCAATATATTTGTCTCAGTGGTCTAATTAATGTAGTCGTCTGAAGATCCCTAGAAGGCGGAGACCTTTGTCTAACTGTGAGATAATAGAAGTTGAATAGTAAAAAGTTTAATTATAATGTTTGAGAATTGTTAGTGAAAAAAGGTTACCTCAAGTGCCTACAAATGGAATATCACTCGTAATCGATTATCACGGTATGAGAATTATTGTCGTACTTCGGCAGGCACGTACAGCCGTTGTTGTCATAAGATGGAAACCCGCCACCAAACCACATTGAGCCAGTGTGATATGCTATGGTCCAATTTCCTAATATGCTAGATGGCCATGTAGTAAGGTCTAATGTCCCACTACTAAGCCCAATAGTGGGAAATTTATAGGATGATGATGATGAGAGTTATTGTAGCTGGTCCAAGAACCACTATCCTGGTGCAAACAAAGTTCAACTTTCAGTTGCTTTAAATGTATTGCTTAAAATATTTTATTGTCTGCATAACAAGTTTTTGAATTCATTCCCACCGAATGAAATATAAGTTTCTCATTTCAAACAAGTAAAAAGTTGGGCGACAAAATAGAAACTGTACAACTTTTGCAGCAGTTTGTATTTCAGAGATCTGAACGAAAAAAACTATTCTAGAGCAGTTCTTAAAAAGTGTTGATTTAACGTGATATTCTTGACTGTCTTATCATAACTGTTTAATATTTGTTTGGCAATAACAACAACTGATTAAAAATCTTGAAAAGTACAAATAGCATTGCTGGTAAGTCGGCCTGGCTAGCTACTACCATCGAATGTAAGTCTGTCGCCTAACAACGATGTTTACAGCATTGTTGTGTTCCAACAGTTTAGAGATAAGATGACTAGATAGCCAGTTTCTCGGTGGTTTAGGATTCCGGGTGAAGCGCGCTTCCACCGTCGGCCTTAATTGCAGTGCAGACGACAGATTTTGGAAACGTGCCTACATTGCGATGTGGATGCAGAACATACAAGACATTTTGTGCGCCGCAGGCTCGATCGCACAAAAAGTGTGTCGTTTGCGCTGCACCTTTTCGTCACTTACCATCAGGGTGTTTAGAACACACATAAAGGCCAAGCATGCCAATAGAATTACCAGTTTTAGAATTAAAAAAAGAATATATAAGGTGACTGCTACAAACAGCAAGAAACTTCAAGGGCTGGTCAGGTCAAGTGTTTTAAACATGACAAAAATTACAAAAAAAGATTGCAGACTAACATAGGTACTTATCGCCCAGCTGACGCGGACGGGTCAACAGACGGGTGGGTCAACGGCCGGCCGCTGCTCGCGCGTTGTTAATAATCGTTATTTAATAGTTAATTCTTTCATTTTATTTTTCTTATGTTATTGCTTTAAAATAAGTAAAATACTCAAAGACTATCAAATTAAAATTCATAAAATGAATTATTTAATAAAAAATAAAAAAGCACGAATTTATTTTTTGCCATGTCTAAAACACTTGACCTGACCAGCTCTTGAAGTTTCTTGCGGTTTCTAGCAGTCGCCTTCTATACATACATTGAAGACTATCGTTCCCAAAGGGTTAGTCAGAGACCAGGCATTGAAGATGCAGAAGCAGTCCACTACCATAGTCTACGTTTCACCAAGTTACAACTGCACATGTGCTCAGCGTGATAGGTGGTGAGCCTATGGTACATGCTGTTTGATATAATAATGTGCAAAATGCTAAATAATTTCTATATAGTACAAGTAGGAACTTGTGGAGCCTATGGAGGTAATGCCTTTTCGATGTTATTAAATCCAGGTCATTCCAAGACCAGGCCTTGAGTATGTTACTTTAATTATCCTGAAATGGACGAGCTAGCAGCTACGCCACAAAGCTCCTTGGCGACACAAGAATACCTTTGACAAAGCTTATGCTATATACTAGTATATAAGATGAGTCAAAGTAATACCACAATGGCGAGACTATCTACCTACAAGTAAATTCAAAAAGTCTACTTGTTTGATATAATAATGTGCAAAATGCTAAATAATTTCTATATAGTACAAGTTCCTATGGAGGTAATGCCTTTTCGATGTTATTAAATCCAGGTCATTCCAAGACCAGGCCTTGAGTATGTTACTTTAATTATCCTGAAATGGACGAGCTAGCAGCTACGCCACAAAGCTCCTTGGCGACACAAGAATACCTTTGACAAAGCTTATGCTATATACTAGTATATAAGATGAGTCAAAGTAATACCACAATGGCGAGACTATCTACCTACAAGTAAATTCAAAAAGTCTACATAAGGCTTTTTTGTTTTAAAAAATGTAATTGCGCTCATGATTTTAAAAATCTTTGTTGGTATTGTGACTTGTAAATCTAGCCTAGCAGAGTGTAATATTTTAGTTTTTATTCTTCTAAAAATATATCGTCATTATAAGAAAACCTTAGTAGGTACGCTGTTTAAAAATGAAGACAACATAAAATTAATTGTAATAAATAACTCGTGACTTATAAGACAGAAAAGTGGCTAAAATGTAACCGTCCGGGAACCGACCACATATCAAGTAGCTTAACATTGGTGATCGTTGTAAAAGTGCGAGACTACGGCGCATCTGATCGCAACCTTAATAATATACTCAAAGCTCATAGCTCCACACTCAAGAGTCGATTTCGTTTATATTCACGGCTAAAGACATACATACATAATCACGTCTATTATCCCTGAAGGGTAAGTCAGACACTAGGTAATGAGGACCGCAATAGCAGTCCTCTGCCATAGTCCACTTTTCACCAAATAGCGACTGCACATGTGCTTAGCGTGACAGGTGGTAAGCACATCACCGCTCTACACGGAAAGAAATTATTAGTTGGTTTTACCATATTTCAACAAAATTTTAGGGTTAATATAGCACCTACTCTTGAGTTTTGTTGAATGAACAAAAACTGTATTGTTGATCAGTTACGGTAATTTGAACTTATTACATATATCTTTTGTTGTTTTAACGTATTTATTTTGTAAATTTAACTTTAAAAATGGTTATTTTAACAACTTGAACAGTAAAATCAACAAATACCTATTGAATTATGCATGAATTGTTACGGCAACATGTACAAATAGGTAAAAACAACTGTTTTCATATCAACAAAAACTTTTCTGTGAAAACAACAATTTGTTCATGTTGCTTTAACCAATCACTTTGTTAATTCAACTAATGTGTCGCCAACCCGTGCATAATCAACCTTTTTGTTCTTTCAGTGTATGCAGTTGGATGTATGTGCAGTCTTTATTCCGTTAGTCGCCTTTTATGACACCCAAGAGAAGAAAGGGGTGGTAGTATTCTTTCACCGCTACGCGAAACGGTAGTTTATAATATGCCAGCAATATGAAAATGTTGAAGTAATAGTTATCATAAAGGTCGTATCTATTTTTAAACGTTTTGTACAGAGCAGTGATACATACTAATATGAAATGCTCCTGACCTATAAAGGTCGGAGGGAAGTTATCATAGATGTAAAATTATATTTAGAAATGATTAAACTACGATACCTACATATAGTACATACATACTTATACGTTAAAACTATTTTAACGGGACCTAACACGATTAATTTTTGTAAGTAAGTACATATCAGTTCGCTTGTGACCGCAGCATCGCGGCCGAAACGTCAAGCAGTAAGTAGATTTGTACCTACTTACTTACAAAAATTAATCGTGTTAGGTCCCGTTGAAATAGTTTTAATGCAATGCAACGCGATGGTTTAAAGTCATATCATACTTATACGCACGACTATTGAAGTCTACTACCGAAGTGTGAGTCGTAGGCTAGGTAATTTCTTTTTTTTTCTTTAATAAAACTGGGCAAGCTTTTTGCCACTAACCTGCTTGGTGAGCAGGATGTAGTTCTAGGGTGGTGCATGCTTACCGACTGCACTTAGATTAATGTTTTATATTTTAGCGTTTTATTAACGCTGAAATATACTTAAGTTAAAATTTTATGGTGAAAACTTCTAAGATTTGATGAAGCAATGTTGACTAAAAACGTAAGCATCAAGCACTGACAAATTTCGACTGTTGAAAGCCAGACCTCGGTAGCCAAGTGGTTAAGGCAGCCGCCCGGAATGCGGAAGGTGCGTGGTTCGATTCCTGCCTGAGGTTGTCGTCTTTTTTCAGTGTATAAAATTTTACTTGACTGCACCTGGTTTCATATATCCTTCGCGTCATATACTCGTAAAAGAACATTGACTTAACCTTTGCAAGAAAAATTTAAATATTGTGCCTTGTTAATCTTTGTATGGTTTAAAAACAACTAAGGGTGGATTCGACCAAACTGGAATAAGGCTTACTCCGAGATTAGTCTATACAAATTCGGCGTTTAATCTAGGTTTAAGACCTTATTCCAGTTTGGTCGAATCCACCCTAAGAAACAAAATAACCACAAGTTGTTATAATATGTAAATTGTTTTACAACATCAACAGTTGTTGGGTTTATGTTAGGCCCATCTCCTTATGTGCTCTGAATCACATGGGAAGGCATTTATTTTAAATAGTCTTTGCTTCTACAGTAACTTCACTGTACAAATAACTGATAAAGGCAAAATTGTAGCAAACACTCCAAAATTCTGTAATAAACAAACTCTCAAATCGACTTATAAGAAGTTGAAAAGTTTAAGGGAATTATTGAAACGTTTCTAAGAATCCGGGTGCCAGCTTAACTGGCCAAACATCGGATTTATTCCGGAAATTATGTTTCAATAGTTAATTTGGGCCAACCGTACTTCTTGAGTTCGCCAAATGTTTGTATTGCTCGCGGGCATTGGGGGTCTAATTCAATAGAGCCTTCTTCGACTTTGCATTGATTCGAATTAGCTTTGCAGTAGCCGTAGTCCACTCAAAGGAGCATTGATGAAATATTACTTGTGTTTAATAAGCAAATATATTTTAGAAAGCCTTTATTGATACCGCTTTACGTGGAAAAAAGAGCGAAATATACTTTTTATTATCCTTTCCATATTTGGGGCTATATTTATATGGCCCCAACTCACCACGCTGGCCTAATGCGGGTTGGTGGGTTTTAACGACTGCCATCTTACGACAACAACCGGGACGAATGGCTTAACGTGCCTTCCGAAGCACGGAGAAGCTCGAGATGTTTTTAATTTGGACACCCATCCAGCGACCCGGCATTGCGAAAGTTGCTTAGCGGGCAAGATCGCAAGCCGAGCGCGCTAGCCGCTGCGCTATTGAGCTTCTCACATACTCGAGACTATAATATTATCCCTGAAAGGTTAGTGAGAGACTAGGCAATAAGGACCGCAGAAGCAGTCAACTATTACAGTCCACTTTTAAGCAAATATAATAATAATTGCACATGTACTCAGCGTGATAAGTAGTGGATGTATATGCAGTTTTTAGTCTGTTAGTCGCCTTTTACGGCACCTAAGGAAAGAGATGGGTTAGTAGTATTCTTTTAATAATGAAATATTCTATTAGTGAGTGGCCACCACATAGCTCTATATCACATCATATATTTACATGCATAGCATAATAAGGCACATTTCGTAACAAGATGCTTTGCCCGAGTATTCCCAGAAGTAAACCCAGGATATCGAGCCGGGGCGTTTTTGCCATAAAAGTAGTTTGTTTAGGACACACATGGTTGAATTATAAAATTCATATAAGCCTCATATATATTATTAAGCTCCATGAGCTTTCACTTATAACATTTCATTCATACTTGAGTGGCGAGCAGCTCATGTAGCGGAAGTGGAGCTTCGTTAAAATGAGGGCTGCTTTTTTCAATACCTAACCTATCTCTTGACTATTCCTAATATACTTACGTACTGAGTAGTATGCCTTCTTTTTGACATGGCTTTCAATCAGGTGTACTGTCTCCCTGATAACTGATTAAAAAGCCTATAGAAGCACTTGAAACATAACACAATTTTATTTGCGTAGGTACTCGTATAAGATTATTTGCATTTGGCATTGGGGAGAACTTGAATGCGATTCCCGCTGGAAGCGAGCAGTACAAGGCCGGTCGTGCTAGAGATTTTTGTGGAGGCCTTTGTCCAACAGTAAACGTCATTCGGCTGATGATGAGACCATGAAGTTTAGTTGTTCTGCCTCTATGCCAAGTGTCGTACACTGCACCTGGAATAACGCATTTTTTTTTTTTTTTTTTTTTTTTTTTTTGTTTTAGCTAGCTGCTCCCGCTTTTTGGCAGGTATTTGGTTTCAGTTTCGTTTGTTTTTTGGGCTTTTTTAGGCTTTTTTTAATAAAACTAGAGCTTTAAGAGCTCGACTCTTTTTTTTTCTTTTCTTTCTTTTATCTTTTCTTATCTTTTCTTTTTAATTTCTCTCTTTTTTTTCTCTCTTTTATTATTTTTATATACATAAATTCTTAATACTAATACATTTTTTTACTTATATTAAATTACAATTTATCTTATGTACTAGTATATTTTCCCTACTTATAACATTATTACATTGTTTTCTTTTACTTTAGTTTCTAGTTGTTACATTTCTTATTTCCTAGTATTTTTACAATTTCTTTTGTTTCTTTTTTTAATTTCTTATATTTATTGTGCATGTATATATTTATACTTCTATTTTGAGAGATTTTCTTTCTTTAATTTTAATTACAATTGCTACTTCTCTTCCATCCCTTTCTTTACACCTGCCACAATGTGGTCTTGCTTTAAGGTATTTCTTATTGCTAAATTCTACACGTCCTTATTTCTTTTATTAACAATATTAACGATTTCTCCGGCATATTCCATAAAAACTTTCCTTTCTTTCTTATTGCTAATGATCTCCTTCAGGGTATCTTTGCTTAGGTGTGTTTCTAGTTTTTGTTGCAGAGTGTACCTAGTGTTGGTGTGTATTGGGCAATCGAGTAGGATGTGAAAGATGTCCTCGTCCATGGTCGGGTCACAGGCACACGAGGGGCTGTCCCTGCGCTTAAACCTGTGCAGGTATGCACAGAATCCCCCGTGCCCTGTCAGGATTTGCGACGCCGTTCGGTCGATGGACATCTTCCTCACCGTGTTGTGTGCGTCCACCCCATTCGGAAAGAAGACCTTGGTGGTCGCGGCTGTGGCTTCGGTCCTATACCTGCAGTCCCACTGCTCGATCGTTTCCGCCCGTAAATGACGTTTAACGAACGAGATGGGGCTGCAGTCATAGTCCGCTCTGGTCTTCAGTTTGAGGGCGGCTTCCTTCGCTAATTCATCCGCTCTCTCGTTCCCTTTCACTCCGACGTGGGCCCGTATCCAATAGAGAGAGACTAGTTGGTGGTTGTCTCTCAGGAATTCTAGGTTACCCTGTATCGCCTTTGTGATTGGGTGCGAGGAGTCTGGATCCATCAGCGTCTGGAGAGCCGACCTCGAGTCGCTCAGGATAGCCGCTTTTTCAAATTTTTTGCCAATAATAATTTCAGTCGCTTGGAGGATAGCGTATAGCTCGGCTTGAAAGACCGTACAGTACGGTTCCAGTCTGAATTTTCGGGTACACGTCTCAACAGACCCCTCCCAACAGGTCAGGGCTGCTCCGACTTTCCCCTCCAGCTTACTACCGTCAGTGTAGATCTTTGGCAAGCCTTCTGCCACCTCGCTATCCTCTTCCGCGTTTTCCAAACAGGTAAATTTTGAATTTAGTATCCTACTGGGGTGGGTGTTTTCGATGAAGGGTACGCGCTGCTCAACCCTCCTGCCACTCAATACTGCCTGGGGTTTCCCGCGCTTTGCTTCAAAAAGCCGGGATGCTTCTTGGATCCGAAGATCCAGCGGAAGCAGCCCCGACAGTATTAAAGCAGCGTTGAGGGAAACTGTCCTATTACATCTAATTATCTTCTGCGCGAAGCCTCTCAATACTACATCGAGAGCTTTCCTGGAGACTATCTTTTTCGCTTCCGCGGACCAGACGCTTGCTGCGTACAAGATCACAGGTTCGATTACTGCCTTGTATATTGTCCTGATTATTTCAGGATGTAGTCCCCAGGTAGCCCTCGCCGCTCTGCACACTCCCTTGTATATCCCTATAGATTTACTGCACACGTATTTGATATGTTTGTTAAATAAAAGCTTATTATCTACAATTACCCCTAAAATTTTTATATCGTCTACAATCTCAATTGCCGTCCCTCCCATCTCCAGACGCGGTGTGTCAAACTTGAGCTTTCTGGTTAAAACCATCGCCTTGGTTTTATGTGGCGCAAAGTTTAGCTTGTTTGACACACCCCACTTCTGGACGCGGGAGAGAACGGAATTGGCTCTAACGGAGATCTCTCCGGCTGTGCTGCCCTCAATTATTAGAACGACATCATCTGCGAAGGCTTGACAGTATACATTGGCGACGGTGAGTTCATTTAGCAGGGGATCTAAAATAAGGTTCCAAAACAAGGGCCCGCCTATGGAACCTTGGACGCAGCCCTTGTTGGTGTTTTTGCTAAATTGTTCCCCTGCGTACTTCACCGTCACCTTCCTGTCTTCTAAATAACTGTCCACAAGCCTTCGCAGATTTGTCGGACATTCCTTATCCCTCAACTGACATTTTATTTGGGGCCACCACGCATTGTCGAAGGCTCCCTCTATGTCCAGCGAAATCAGAACCACTATCTTCTTCTCGACCAGATTTTGTCTGATTCGCCGGACCATATCGTAGAGGGAGTCTTCGGTACTGCGCTGTGGCACAAACCCGTATTGGCTGGGATTCAGTTTGGGCAGCACATACCATCTAATTCTTTTAATTAATAGTTTTTCTAAAATTTTCCCTAGAATAGACAGGAACCCTATCGGTCTGTAGGATTTTGGGTGTGTATAATCCTCTTTGTTGGGCTTTCTAAGCAAGATTATCGTAGCTATCTTCCAGGGCTTGGGGAAGTGGGAGAGCTCAAGGCATTTATTGTAGATAGCTAGGGATAATTTGGAGTCGGCATTTATGGCTGCTGCGCATATGTCGGCTGTGAAGCCATCACTACCCGGAGCCTTTTTGGGATTAAACGAGGTCACCGCGTGATGAAGTTCAGCTTCCACGAACGGAGGGTCACAAAGATCATCTTTGTCCCCCTCATTCGCTTCGGCTGCCCTTCTTCTCACGTCTTTGTGATCCTCGTTCTCCCCCAATTCGGTATCCTCCGGGTAAAAGCTCTCAGCCATAATGCGCACCGACTCCTTTGGGCTGGTGTTCTTGCCATCCCTAGCTATCGGCAGGTCTTCGTATGCCTTCTTGGTTTTACCTATCACCCTGTATATGCCCTCCCACATCGTTTCCCTCTCTTGCTTCTCGCAGAAATCTTTCCAACTTTTGATCCTGGCCTTTTCCATTTGTTCTTGATACCTTTCTTTCGCTATATTGTACTGCTCGACGACATGTGCCAAACGTGTTGGCGCGGCCCATTTAATTCTCCTTTTCTTTCTATTCTTCTCTTTTTTCATTTCTTCCAACTCCTCGGACCACCACGCCAGCTTTATTTGTTTTTTGGTTTTTTTCTTTTTCAATAACCTATCGCAAGTAGCCTCTATACTTTCTATATATTTCTCTACTTTTTCCTCTAATTCTCTCACTACCTTTATCTTTTCTACTTCTTCCACATTTATCTTCCTCTTCTCAAATTCTACCCTACATTCCTCCTTAAATTTGCTCCAGTCTGTTTTATTCGTCTTATACTTCCTTGTTGTTTTCTTGTCCTCTATCTCTTTTATCTCCTCTACATTAATTTTGAAGATTATGGCGTTATGGTCCGAAGTCGTCATACCCTCTTCCACTCTCCAGTCCTGTACTAATTTGGCCATGTCGTCTGAGCAGCACGTTACATCCACCGAGCTCTTGTATCTTTTCCCTCCACGCCAGGTATCAAAAGTTGGAGTGTTTCCCTCGTTCATTACCTCTAAGCCCAATTCTAAAAATAGTCCTGTCAATTCTACACCCCTACTGTCACTCCTGTCACTTCCCCACCACTCACTCCAGGCGTTTGCGTCTCCTCCAACGATAAGCATACTGCAACCCAGTTCCTCTATCATCTTCTTCAGGAGTCGCACGTAGGCCTCGATGTCTGTGTCCGGTTCGAAGTAGTAGGAAACTACCCCGATCGTCCATTCGGCAGTTGCCAACTTAGCCGCTACTAAGTTGGCAGTTGTGAGGTTGGGAAATTGCGTAATAGTGATGTTGCTATTATTAATAAGTATGGCGGCTTTATTATTTTTCCCAACCTCGTGTGCCGCCTGGACGATCCTCGCACCGGACACATCACCCATCACCCCTCTGTTACCCACGTACGGCTCCTGGATAAGTGCAAAGCAGGGAATAACGCATTGGATGCAGGTTAATGCTGCTCGCAAGGCATAGTTATAGATATTTAATAACTTTCGCACGTCTTCATCCCGCAAAACTTCAGCTTAAATGGCGTCGTTAAATCTTAGATTCTTATCTCGTGAAGTTGAAACTTCAATTTTACGATACACACCATAAACTATCTATATCTCTGAATCTTGGGAAGCCATTAGCTGTTACGTTGAAGTAATAAAGTCTGTTCCACACCTGCCTTGATAGAATTTGAAATAGACTTCATATAAAATTCTAGACATGACTGTGACCTACATAAAAAAGGGTAAGAGCGCAGCTGTCGTATACACACGTATACACAAGAAATTCAATTGTTAACAACCTCTACGAGTTTTCGTGACGTTTGCTTACGTATAGAGTTATATTTAGTTATGTTTAGTTCCACCAATTCCTAATGGGGTTACCGTAAATCATCACCATTAATCACAGATGACATACGGCAAGTATAAGGGCCCTTCTTCGTCACAGTTAGTAAGTAAACATGATAACTGCGCCTCCCGCGAGTTTGTAATATCTATTTTGCGATCCGTTTGTGAGTACTTAAGTTCTAATGTGATTTATCATTGAAATTAAAACACAGCAAAACAAATAACAAAAATATGTATAAAGAATGTGTCGCCATTCACTTGGATTCTAAGCAGAATCATTACTAGGTACCTGGCAGAATTCTAAAACTGAAGAATGTAGTCATACTGACTACATCCTTCCTGATGGTAAGCAGCCGATGCAGTCCAAAATAAAAAGCGCTCCTCTTCGTGGAACAAGCACGGTAACAAGCGCACCCATTCATGATGGTCTGCATAAATGCCGTTTCACACCCCGCCTTAAAGTCCCGAGACTATAGGAGCTGGGAAACACATGCGCTGCCAAAAAATTCCCAAGCCGAATGGTCTTACAGAGGAACGACTTGTCGAATTTTGGCATGAGTGCTGATAGGCTGCACAGTATAATGGTGGTTCCTAAGACCAGCAGATGTAATCCGGGAGAGGAAAGGAGAGGGCGGGATTAGATCAAAAAGTTCTTCAGAACACTCTTTGTAGTAATTCCGGTGGTAAACACTGAGAGAAGCAATGTAGCTGGAGGTCTTCAAGAGAGGCTGTAACAAAGAGGCTGTAACCTCAGCATCTCGAATAATGCGTACCGCTCGCCTTTACAATCTATCAAGTGCATCGAGGAGGTATATAGAGCCGTCCCATAGATGAGAACAATACTCCATACTCGATCGTACCTGAGTCTTGTACAGCAAACAATACCCAACTTACGGGAGTCAGTTAAAATAACACTCTCGATGTAGCATTTTGGATTCAGTTCCCGGCCGATATCCATGCCAAGAATGCTGCCGGTACCGAAATGGGTAACAGAGAGTTCTGAGGAGTGGAAGGAGTAAGGAAGGGAGTTACCTTAGACGCGAATGCACAAACCTGGGTTTTGCTGGCATTAAACTCGACCAGGTTTTCAGATTCCCACTTAGAGACACGATCGATAGCCAGGTTCAGTTTGGCAACCAGTTTTTGCCTTTTAACCACGATATTGGCTTGCTTTGCCGCAGGATGTCCCAAGTACCGCTCATTCACCGTACTGTAATCCGCATAACAATGAATATTGCCCAAGGACATATCATTGAAACTAATACACAAATAGCAAATTTACCATGTCCAAAAAAATTTAATAATGTTGTTTTACATTATTTTCTTCATAAGGGGTTACCATAATATCATAATAGATGGCATGGCGTGTACACGGGCCCTTCTTCGGCGCAGTGAATAAGTAAACACGTTAACTGCGCCTCCCGCGACTTGTAATATCCGCTCTGCGATCCGTTTGTCGCAGTGAACGGCTGATTGATCTTCGTGCCATCCCGTACGGGATATTCGATTACACCTAACGTTGAAACTATTAAATAATGAATTGAATCGGTATGTTATGGTGGAGCCCAACGAGAAGCTCGATGGCGTAGCGGCTAGCGCGTCCGGCTTGCGAACTTGCCCGCTAAGCAACTTTCGCAATGCCGGGTCGCTGGATGGGTGACCAAATTTAAAATATCTCGAGCTCTTCCGTGCTTTGGAAGGCACGTTAAGCCGTTGGTCCCGGTTGTTGTCGTAAGATGGAACTCGATAAAACCCACTAACCCACATTGGGCCAGCGTGATGGGTTATGGCCCAATATCATCATCATCAGCCTATAAACGTCCCACTGCTGGGCACAGGCCTCCTACGTCGACAATAGCACGTTAGGAATTGGGCCATAACCCAACACGCTTGTCCAATGCTGGTTGGTGGATTTTAACGTGACCCAATATTGATATGTGCTATTGTCCAGTGTTACACAGTGGGATGTTTATAGGTTGATGATGATGTTGATGGTGATGAAATGGTGTAGTCACTTACTATAATGAATTATATTTAATTTCCTAATAAAATTGTAAAGCTTACTGCTTCCTTAACATAAGAAGGAGAGACAATTTTTATGATGATACCAAATAGAACCCAAACTGACCGTTTGGGTAGTCCAAAAATAAAAGTCGTTGTCAGCTCGTAATTACGACTTGTCGGCCGAATCGAAATAGTTACTTAAAAAAATACGCCTTAACTCTTCGATCTATCGAAGCCTAAACTAAGATAATTTGCGTTAAACCATAAAGTATTGTCTTTGATAAAACGCGGATCTTTCAAAGAACAATGAAAACTAAATAAATATTACTTATGAGAAAATGTATGCATATGAAAAGAAAAATATTTCAAACTCAGTCCCCAATAACTCTTGATATTGTGTATACTTTGGAGTGGGTATCGAGAATGTTATTTATTTTCTTTGCGCGAATTCAGCGAAAGCGGCTTGATATTAACTATGGTAGAAAAATCCACTGCATTGCGATAGTTTTTGGTTCAAATAATATTTTGGGAGACTCAAGAGTATCGCATCATTCATTGCGATGATTTCTCTGAATAATATTTTTACTTCATTAACACTTGGTCATGACCAACATCCATCCACCATCTCTATGATGCATTTAACTTCTTAAGTTTGAGGTTTCACTGAAAAGACTCATTCTGTTCATTGTATTAGTCTCAGAGAGAGATTTAAGTATAAAAGTATAATGACAGTTGCATCACAATACATTTATAAAAATCTGAGTTAAGTATGTTCATAAAAATACTGAAATGTTTTCAAAAAACAGTGATATTCATAATTTAAACACTAGAAGTTAGAACAAATTAGCAGTACCTTATACTACGCTTCATAAAATAAATAATTCTTTTAAGGGTATGTGTGTACGATTATACAACAAAGTACCAAATGATATTCAGAAAATAGATCTTGATAAATTTAAAATCAAAATCAAAGAAAAGCTTTGTAAAAAAGCTTATTAAAAAGTGTCAGATTACACAGAAGAAGAAGCTTGGGTCTGAAATGCTCCAAGTATCCAACAGCTATTTCTAATTGTCTATAATTAATTTATATAGAGTACCATATTTAAATAAACTATTTACATTCAAATTCATATTTTGTATTTTATGACCTGGTAACGACATATTTTTCTTTTTTGTAAATGTTGTTGCTTCTGTGCGCTGTGGTTTCTTGCGCCCGTTCTTTGCCACAGTTAAAAATTGATGTCCTGAATGGGTGGTAGGATAAAAAAGATTTGGACGATTCAAAGTACTTATTATTTGAGTTTATTGAATAAATTTATTTTGACTTCTGACTTTTGACTTTTGACTTTAATGAACTGGTCATAACATCACACCTGGTGTAGCTGTGATAATGTGTCTATTTTGTCATTTAGGAACAGTAACCTAATTGTCATAATAATTAAGTGCATAATGATTAAGTGAAAAATGTTTTTGGAAAACTCGTACTGATTTTTTTATTTCAGCACGAATGGGCTCGTGTCTTACGGAACATGATATTTCACTTGAATGTAACTTTTGACTTCATAGGTTGCTTTAATCAATCTGCTCTTGATGAATATACAATTTTAACTCTTATTTCATCGTATTAAGTGTTACAATGTTTACATAAGCTCGTGACTTTATTTGAGTTTGAGTACGCTTAACGCTACAAGATGAATACGATATTACAATCCGGAACAAAGGCCTCCCAAAGGGTTAATGGAGGACTAATGTTGAATGATTTAGAAATACTCTTACGTGGAATGCTTTAACATTAACCTTTGCGATTTTGTTAAAAAATCTTGTTTCTCATCTGCCATTGATATAAATGTTTCCAAATAGTACATTATTTATATGTTTTGTAACTGTGTCACATTATTTATTTGTATCTGTATTTTTGTGTGCAAGTCATCATCAGCCAGAGGCTGTGCTGCTCGCATCCAGTGCAGTTGCAATATAAGTACCTAAATAATGTTAATAATGCAACGTCCTGACTGTTGATATATAAATTTCAGTTTCCTACACTCGCACCAATTATCTAGCCCGAGAGAAACTTCGTTATGAAACTCGTTAAATACTAGACAACGGATAAACATAGTAAAAATATATTTATATTTCAGTGTCAAAAATTTTACCTAAGTATTATATTTAAGCGTTAATAAAACGTTAAAATATATAAATAAATTAATCTATAAACGCAGCTTCATCATAACTGAATGTTTGTAAAAATATTTCTTTCGGATCTCAGAGGTTTGATGAAGCAATGTTGACTAAAAACATAAGCATCAAGCACTGACAAAATATTTCGACGGGTGAAAACCAGACCTCGGTAGCCAAGTGGTTAAGGCAGCCGCCCGGAATGCGGAAGGTGCGTGGTTCGATTCCCGTCTGAGGTTGTCGTCTTTTTTCAGTGTTAAAAATTTTACCTATAGTAAAAATATTATACATAGACAATTTAGAAAAATACAATAATTTCTAAATTGACCCGACCGGGGATCGAACCCGGGTCCTCAGAGATGGCGACACCATGAAAACCGGTGTAAAAACCACTCGACCAAGGAGGACAATAATAATTTACATAATACAATGATAACTCTGATCAAAAGATTTTCTTTGCCCAAATTCAGGAGGGTTCACATTTCATAATTTATCCGGCCATTTTTTATACTTACCGACATGAAACCGCATTACTTGGCCAGCGTCCAATTTAAAATTGCTGAGGCTTATACACATGGCAATTTCAGACATCACGAGAATGAGTATGTATATGAGTATGATTGCAGTTAGATTTTATCTCATTTTACTGCAAAATGACCTAAGGAAAACCTAAGAAATGAATTTAGAGATTTACGCATCATACAAGAGCCAATTTTGATGGAGAGTGTTTATAAACAAATTATTCACGTATTGTTATTGTTTAAATAATTTTAACGCAAATTTTGTTGCGAACAAATTACAAATTGAGAAAGACAGTGTCAAAATAAAAAACATTATTTATCGAATTTGGCCCTAGTATTAGGTGTAGGGATAAAACTCGTTCTATAGTACAGTAGACGTAGAAAATAAGAAATTTATTTCTGGCACTGTACTACTTTATCCATGATTGCACGATTTTGCTTCATGATACTGGAGGCCAATCCTGGTCTGAACATCAAGAGCGTCCGAAAATATCTATTTTACCAAGCGTAAAGACGGTTATAAAATTTATATTTATAGGGGCAAGAAAGCTCGCAAGTAGCGACCGCGTACCGGAAGACGCAGCGTAGCCTTTCATGAAATAGAACCACCTGATAAAAATTAAATAAATAGCCCCAAAAAAAACCGTAGGAGTTGTTCTGTACTAGTTTTTGATATTTCGTTAACGTATTTTGGTTGTGTATGTGTATATGCAAAAAAACATTTTTCCTCCGCAAAAAAAGAAATAAAAAAGCTCTTAAGATTGGAGCCCTTAAAAAAATCTACACACATTTTAGGGACTAACGTCTCGGCTCATTCAATTAATGAAAGTCACCCAAAGGTCGGTCCTTAAACCTCCTTATAATTTTGGGTCCCGTCCTTCATTTGAATATGTTAAAATGCTAACGTTAGGGACTTAGCTGTACTTAGTACCGAAAAGGTAAAAGAATGTACAGGTCAAGGATTCAAATTACTTCTCAACATCTCTTAAATTTAGTTCAAGAGGTCGCTTGTCCTTGTTAACCTATTAACGTTTCTAGAATTAAAATCTATAATTTTAGTATTATATTTTATGTTTTGTAACTACATACATACATATAATCACGACTATTATCCCCTAAGGGTTAGCCAGAGACTAGGCAATGAGGACAGCAAAAGCAGTCCTCTACCATAGTCCATTTTTCAACAAAAAGCGACTGCATATGTGCTTAACGTGGTGGTGAGCCCATCGCCGCTCTTTTCTGTTTTTCTAACTACAACATAAATAATCTGCTAACATTTTTCAGTAGTCTTATTTTTTTGCCGACAGTTATCTCAATCTTAAATAAGATCCTTTGATCATGAGATCTTAACAAAAAAGCCTAAAAGATACAAATTCTGCTAGAAAAATGTGGCTCCTCAGTCGATCCAATACCCCGATAAAATTTAATGGATCTTCTGTAAAAATCAATTCATTTTCACGGAATCCTATATACCTACACAACGGACAATACAATAGCAATAATAGCGTCATTTGAAATTATACGTTTTCTTTTACATAGGGATTTTATACATCTTGTAATTGTAATTGTATAACAAAATTACAGTTGGCAATAAAAATAAACGGACCGGGGCGGCGGCGTTCCAGTTTGAATAGATAATTAAATACATTTTTTATTGCGAACCAAATACCAAAAAAAGGAAAACAATCATAGTAATTGTACAAAGGATTTAACACAAACGCGATCTCCCAATTGATATTCCTCTTGCTTTGTTTTTATTTATTTGTCTATACTATTATTATAAAGAGGAAACATTTGATCTCCGAAACTACTAGACCGATTTAAATCTCTCTCTTTTCATCTCTCATACACACATGCACGTAGTTGTATATATTACAAGCCGCGTTCCCGTTCCCGTGGGAATATCGGGATAAAAAGTATCCTATGTAACACATATCATATATAGGTTATAAACTATCTGTATGCCGAATTTGATCCAAATCCATTCAGTAGTTTTTACGTGAAAGTGTAACAAACATCCACATACGTTCCCGTGAGAATATGGGGGTAAAAAGTATCCTTTGTGTTAATCCAGGTTATAAACTATCTGTATGCCGATTTTCATCCAAATCCATTCAGTAGTTTTTACGTGAAAGAGTAACAAATATCCATCCATACTTACAAACTCTTGCGTTTATAATATTAGTAGGAAGGATAGCATTATGATTAATTTGCTTTGGTAATCTTTGTGTTAACTAATTGTACGAGGTGCGCGCTAATGACGACGACACAGTCTTAAATTATAATAGTAGTTATTATCGTGAAACAAGAATTTGAAAAGTTTGTATAAACAAGAACAAAGAATATTTATTTTATTTAAACATTTGATATAATCGCGACTTTTATCCCCGAAGAGTTAGTCATAAAAGCAGTCCTCTGCCGTAGTCCACTTTTCTTCAAATAGCGACTGCACGTGTGCTCAGCGTGACAGGTGGTGAGCTCCTCGCCGCTCTAAGTCGTTGGACTTATGTGCAGTCTTTAGTCCGTTAGTCGCCTGGGAAGAGGCTATTCTTACACCGCTACGCGAAACGGTCACAATGAATAGTATTTCTTATTTTATCTTGTATTAAAATAATACGCACCTAGACCAGTATTTTTAAAACTTGCCAGATTTGATGTGTTATAGAAATTGGCAATCCACAAACTTGCGCTGTGGAAGATACGATACGATTTGAATACGTCAATTTATTCAAAATGGGGGCATTTTGGAGAAAAATGACAATTTATTTCTGTCTCTCAGCACACATTCAGAATATATAAAAATATCTACGGTTACAGAAGTTTAGTTCCATTGTATGGTTAGAAAACCTAACGATAATACATAGATAGATACATATTATAATTACGACTATTATCCCCAAAGAGTTAGTCAGAGACTAGGCAATGAGGACAGCAAAAACAGTCCCCTACCATAGTCCACTTTTCACCAAATAGCGACTGCACATGTGCTCAGCGTGACAGGTGGTAAGCCTATCGCCGCTCTATGCTGTCGGATGTATGTGTAGTCTTTAGTCCGTTTGTCGCCTTTAACGACACCCAAGAGAAAAGAGGGTAAAAACAAAGACTTTGTTTTGCATATTTTGTATAAAAACGCATAGGACGTTTTATTCCTTACTTACCCGGGGTCCACCTGACAAGTTCACCTGGGTGGACTACGGGAACTGACGCAGACCCGTGGTTCACCTGAGTGGACTACGGATACTACTGATACTAAGCCCACACTGGTGGGTCCACGGGTATTTTTTATTCTCGTACATATTATCAATTAATATATAGTCTAGGAGCGAAGCCTTAGTTAGCATGAATCCATGATTTAAACTATGTATCATGTTAACATGAAACCATGATTTAAACATCAATGTGTATATGTGAAAAAACTAGTCAATACTTTAGAACTGGTCAACATTAGTATAGCCTACGGTTCAAAAAAAATGTTAAATTAATATTTTTTATTGGATAATATGTAAGATGTATTAACAGTGTCGCGTAGCGGTGAAGGAATACTACCACCCCTTCCCTTCCCTTGGGTGTCGTAAAAGGCGACTAACGGACTAAAGACGGCGATGGGCTCGCCACCTGTTACGCTGAGCACATGGCGTGCAGTCCCTATTTGTTAAAATGTGGACTATGTTAATGGTAGAGGACTGATTTTACATTCCTCATTGCTTAGTCTCTAACTAACCCTTCGGGGATAATAGTCGTGATTATATATATGTATTGGATAATATATCGCAACGATCCCTAGTTTTCCCCTAAGCATTCATTACAGGCGTACTTGAGAAATGTTAAAAGAAAGCAATTCCCCCAAAGTGCGAGTGCGATTTAATCTCCAACCTAATAGTACCCTTGTAAATATTTACGATATGATAACGGCCCCGGTATTGGTAAAGCCGTATTATCATAAGTATGCCTGAACGTGACTGGGTAAGTCAAGTTTTTATGGTGGGTACTTAATTGCAGCGCAAAAGTAATAGTCATGATATAACTTTTAATTTACTTAATATTATATTTTCTGTGATAACTGTTTTTAGTTTGGTAATAGGTATGTTAAATGCAACATTGTCATGTTATAATTTTTTTTTTGTAACATTATGTTCACTACTTATAATAAATAGGATATGACTTTCTTCAAGCTTAGGTTGACGGTTTAAAATGAATATTTTGATGGCATATGTGGGGTATGCGACATAGAATATATTGGTCGTAAAAGTCAGAACAGGGTGGCGCCCGGGCGTTCAGAAGTGTATAAGGTACCTACTTTTTACTTTGATCAGATTTGAATATTCGATACCTAATAGGTGTATATAGGCAACTAGAGCACTGCAAATAATTTTCTAGGTCACCTGCCTTTGATTCCACTATTCATAGCCTATGAACCGAATCATTTCGATTCGGTTGCTTCAGAGGCAGTTATAAATCGTTGTGTCGGATAAAGTCGAATATTTATTATAAGAGCTACCGCAAAAAATAAAGGCCTTTCAAAAATAGTTTTCACTTTGTAGTTTTAGTTCATAATACTTTCCGCCCGTGATTTAGACATTAAATGGGTTTGACATATTTAATGGTTTTTAAATTTACGGGGTCTATCATGTAACAGAGAACGGGGTACTTTCAAATCAAGTATGACTTTATAAACTTTTAAACTTTCGCGTTCCATTATGCACACATATTTAGACGGGATTTAACGCAAAAACTACTTAGTAAAGGCATTCTACGCCTACCTTTTTATACCCGACGTTTCGACCGAGTTGCACCGGCCGTGACCACGGCCGGTGTAACTCGGCCTCCTATACAAAAAAATATTTATTGGCACTACAGGTAAAGTCGGATTTTGAACGTTTGGCATTAGCAAAGAAAACACATGTTATAATCAAAGATCAGACTTATATGACATGACAAACACAAGGTACTTAGTAGTAGTACAAACATATCAAGATAGACATAATTTCGTTTTTTCTGCTGTAGGAATACAACATTTAGGTGTGATAAGCTTGACAACAATCAACTACACATACGACATAATGGGCAAAAATAAGTTGTTTCTTTGCGGCATAGTCTAAGGGATTTATGTTTTACTATGCCAGGTACGAGTTATCTCGTAGCTGATTATATGTATGATGGCATACAGCAAAAAAAAAATATTCTGGCGATGAAAGGGTTAAATAAGATCTTCAAGAGTGAATATAGTTAGGGCCAAAAAAGTCTAAATCGACGCAAACCACACAAAAGTCAATGTTCATATCCCAGCTAACGTGTTCCGAGATTCCTTCCGAAGTCGCCTTGTTCGAGGAAAGTGGAAACTTTTTCACAGTTTTACGGACCATAAAACTAGTGGGGCAATCTGCTTAATCTTAAGCTCGAGCGGACACCACCCCATTGGTCAGCCGAATGATCGTTTTTTTTATTCTTACTTTGTAACTAGTTTCCACTCCTATTGGTTACTCTTTGGTCGTTTTTAATTTAAACTTCGAACGAATAGTTTTTGTGGTTTTCTCACATTTTTTTTGGATTACATTTCACATTCGTCTTTGTTCGTGTACGTCGTTCATTCGTCACAAAGTCTTTATCGCGTGCCCGAGAACATTTTATTTGATCGGGGTGAAAGGTAGTCTCAGGGGTGGCGTGGGGATGGCGTACCTTTCTATTAGTGGAAGAATTTAAAGAATTGGTTCGGTAGTTTCATAGATTGCATTAATAGTAGAGGATCCGAGTATACAACGACCTTCACCGAGCGGTTAATGGATGAAAAGTATTTTATATCAAATTTAATATGTTAAAAAATATATTGCGAGTGGGTTGGCTGAAAAATTTCAGTCCAGTATATAGTTAATTAAATATTTAAAAATATTTGTTTAAATATTGCACTTGTTTCGATAATAGATAAATTAAATAGGTACCAATCGAAAGTATGAAGTCTATAAAATATGCAAACGTTAGGTTGACTATTTTTTTCCTGTCATAACATTGGGTAGGCAGGTGTAAACAGGCAAGTCAATATTAGTCATTTGCAACCGTCTGGTTCAATAAAAACCAAAGCTGTGTGCTAACCGCACAAAGTTTTAGAAAAGTACTTATAATTTTTTTGAACGTTTCGTTGTGTTCAAGTTTGCTTGAGCGTTATTAACGCAAAAAATCAATTATTACGAATGAATATAATGAACTTTAGATTATGTGTCATAATTACGTAATTATAAGTAAAGTCGCCGTTTTCCTCTGTCTGTAGAACCGCACTATTCTCCTAAACCACGCAATGGATTTTTATGCGGTTTTCACTAAAAGATAGAGCGTTAACTGAGAATGGTTTTTGTTTATATTTTGTAGATATATATTTTTTTAAATAGCTGAACTATGACGGTCTTTAATTCTAAGTAAGCGTGGACGAAGGCGCAGGCGGGCCGCTAGTATTAAATAAAAAAAGGTTTCGTAAGCTTTCAAGAATCAGGTGGCAGGGTTCACAAGCGCACCACCTGAGGGTAGGTTAACATTTGCCAAGCCAACTCCATTTTAGCAGCACTGCTTGACCTCAAATTCTATTTCGGAGACATAGTGAATAGGTTTATATAAATAACTGTAATGGCGTTGGGACGGAGACCCGAAATGAAACAATGTCTTGCGTTGAATCAATCCTCTTTATCCTCTAGTGTATCATCTTAAATACTAATTAACATCACATCTATACGTGACTAGAGGAAGGACGCCTTGTCAATCAGGAAGACCTTAATTATCACGTACTATTGAGTACGTGCTGATAGTGTAATTCACTATATCACACCTCCCCTGAAAAGGCTAGGCATCCCTTCCCTGAAAAGTAAACTCTTATTTTCTAAATATCTTAGTCCTATTCTTATGAACTATATATTCTTTATTATTCTTTAATATTTTTACATTAGTACCTAGCTCTTCTAAAACTTCAAATGGACCTAAATACAAGTCATTCAATTTATTATAATTTTCATTCTTATACAAGAGTAGATCACCTTTTTTGTAGTGTACTTCCTTACAATCTAAATCATAATTAGTTTTTCTACTTTGTTTTGATATTAATAAGTTGTTCCTGGCATCATTATGAGCTTTTTGCAATCTAAATTTTAACTCCGATGGATAATTGTCGTATACATATAAGGGATCAACTTTACTAACTAAATTACTAGGTACGTTACATGTTTTCCCAAAAACTAGTTCATAAGGGGAGTATTTGGTACTAGTATTTACAGAATTATTATAAGCAAAGCACCAATATGGTATCCAGGTACTCCAATTTGCCGACTGATTCTGTGTTTGTATTCTCAAGTAACATCCGAGATGTTTGTGCCAGTTTTCTAGCGAACCTATACTCTCATGATGATAGGGTGTTGAATTTAACTTATCAATATTTAGCAATTTACATACTGTTTCTAACGTGGAATTAATAAATTCCGTTCCACAGTCAGTCGCAATAACCCTGGGAGTACCATATCGTAAAATAAAATTTTCAGTAAAAACCCTAGCAACAGTTTCAGCTGACTTATCAAGTATTGGGTAAGCTTCTACAAACTTTGTCAATTCGCATTGTATTGTTAATATGTATTTATTACCCAAATTATCGACCTCCAACGGCCCCACAATATCTAAATATAATTTTTCAAAAGAAGTAGATGCTGTAGTGGTTATTACCATTTTCTCTTTATTATTTTTATTACAAAATTTCTGCTTTTGGCAATCTTTACAGCGAGTCACATATTCAGTTATGTCTTTTTGCATATTACTCCAAAAATATTTTTTTCGAATATTCTTAGTCATTTTATATAAGCTTACATGACCACTTGTCGGCAATAAATGATAATCATTTAGTATAACACGTATCAAGTCTTTATTTGTAACATGTTCAACTTGGTTATTAATAATACATAACCGCGGTAATTCTTTATGTTTCATGAAAGTTTGGGTCAAAATTTTAATAAACTTTTTATTAAACCCATTTTTAATCACAACGACTTCTACAATATTATATTTTTTACATAATGCACTCAGTTCTCCTATCGTTGCGTCTCGGCGCGCCTCCGTTAGTAGAGATTCCTGATTTATGTAAATAGTAGAGTCACTAAATAACATATCACCCGTCTGTGAGACGTATCTTTTCTTTTTCCTCAACTTCACGAAGTTTTCATACGAACAAATATCTAACCTTACATCATTTTGTGATTTCTGCATAATATCTACCACTCTTGGTTGCCTATGATCAACAGGGGGCTCAACCCTGCTACTTCCAGAGGTAGCGGGTTCATTATTTTGCTCCATGGTTCTTTTCATTGAACGGGTTAATACCCCCAAAAAATTTGAATTTAGATTTTTTAACTCGTCTGATGTTATAATGACTCCCGATAAGGCATCTGCCGTTACATTTTCGGAACCTTTTATGTATTCAATATCGAAATCATATTCTTCTACACAAAGTCTAAACTTAGTTAAACGGCTACTAGGATCTTTTATGCTAAATAAATGAACCAATGGTCTATGATCTGTTAATATTTTAAATTTTCGTCCGTATAAATATGGTCGAAAATGTTTTATAGCCCACACTACCCCTAATAACTCTTTATGAATGGTTGGGTAGTTTATTTCTGAACTGTTTAATTGTCTGCTTGCATAAGCTACGGGCTTATTATTTCCATTTGATAATACAGCCCCCAAGGCTACCCCTGACGCATCGGTTTGCAACCGGAAAACATTATCTTTTCCAAAATCTGGATAATCTAAGACAGGAAATGAACTAAGTTACTTTTTTAAGGTCTGAAATGCCACGTCACATTCTTCCGTCCACTGAAACTCGACATGTTTCTTACAAAGACGGTTTAGTGGGTACACTATTGTGGCAAAGTTTTTTATGAATTTTCTATAAAAGTTCGCAAAAGCCACAAAACGACGAATCTCATTTACATTTTTAGGTACTGGGAACTTTTCCAAGACCTCGATTTTACTGTTGTCTGGCAACACCCCGTTTGGCGTAATAACATGCCCTAAATAATTAATTTCTTTCCTCAAAAATTCGCACTTACAAGGGTTTAGTTTTAAATTAACTGACCTAAACCTCTCAAATACACTCATTAAATTTGTATTATGCTGCGATAGGCTTTTCCCGAAAACTATTACGTCATCGAGATATAGAAAACATATCTCGTAATTTAAACCCGATAGAGCCATAGACATAAGTTTAGAAAATACGCTAGGACTCGTTTTGAGACCCATAGGTAATCTTTTCAGTTGATATTGCTTATCAGCTGTAAAAGAAGTGAATTTCCTACATTCTGGTGATAACCCTAGCTGGTAATAACTAGAACTGAGGTCTAAATGAGAATAGTATAAGCATCCCGAAAGTGAGTCAATAATTTCTTGTATATTTGGTAACGGGAACTTTTCGTCTACTATTTTTTTATTTAAAAGTCTATAATCTATTACGATTCTCCACTTTTTTTCACCGCTACTGTCAGCTTTTTTCGGAAGTAATAATAATGGAGAAGACCATTCGCTGGTACACTCTTCGATAATATCTTCTTCTAACAATTTACCTACCTGTTTTATTAACTCAGCCTTCTGAGCGTGCGGTATTCTATACGGTTTGACATAAACAGGAGACGCGTCATTTTGCAGTTTAATGTTGTACTCGTATAAGTTTGTAACGGATAGCTTATCACCCGGCATATGAAAGATATCTGCATATTTTGCACATATTTTCTCAATAGACCGTCTCTCTTCATCACCAAGATATGTTTTTAATTTAAGAAAATCGAATAGTTGATTAACCCTCTCGACAGATTTTCCCTTTTCCGTATCAAAAGAGCATACGAAATAATCCGAGTATTTTCTAATTTTCGGGCTAAAGTTATTTAATTTTACATCTTCTTCCCGTGTGTTTAAAAATCGCACCGGAATCTTTTTCCCGTCTCCTACTACCACGGCGCCTGCTACAAATACGCCTGCAATAACTTCCTCCGCTAAAATGACACATTCGCCCTTTATCTCTGACGAAACATATTTTACGACCTCACATCTCCCTGGAATAGTCGTTATTATGTTTTTACCTAAGCCTAATTCTAGACTTATCTTATCCTGTAATGTAACCAGCTTATTTTCATAGTTAATTTTACAACTATATTTTAATAAAAAATCTTCTCCTAAAATTCCATCATTTTTACAGTGGAAGTTGCTAAACACATAAAACTTATGCCTAAAATTATAATTGTTAACACATAAGTCTAGATAAACATAACCTATTGATACTAAATCCCCACATACTCCTTTAATCTTAATTTCATCCCTTACTAGCTTTGCGTCGCGGGACACGCTACGGAGTTTATTTAACCAATCTAACTTTAAAATTGAAATGCTTGCTCCTGTGTCTACTAATAGAGAAATTTGAGTTTGACTACAAGTAAAACAAACGTAATTACCACTACCATAACTACAAATATCTACCTCAGCGCTATTCAGAACGAAAAAAATCATCGCTATGATGTTCGTTCTGACGTATACTCTGACGTTCACTTTCGTTCTCGTCATTAGACTGTTCTGCTGAGTCAACTAAGAAATGTACATTCCTACGTTTATTATGAGGTGACGTAAACCTGGTGTTGCGCTGACCCTGAAACCTATTCGAGTTATAGTAGGCACGACCCCGACCTTGCTGACTCGTCGCGTTGTTGTTACGTGACTTATTATAATGTTGATGATAGTTTTTATTTATCTTTTCAAATCGCTGGTTCGAAACATAGTTAACATAATTGTTTATTGGTGGTTTCACTACCGAGTCTTCTTGTTCTAAGGCTATAGTTATTGCCTGCCTAACTGTGCTTACGGACCTAGACGTAACTATAATGCTTGTACGAGCATTGTTTAGGCCGTCAGCGAAACGCTTGATAGCCATTTTTTCATTAATCGGCTTTAATAAATTATATGCCGACTCGTCTCCATTAGCCTGTGCTGTACTTAAATCGTTGGACATTTTTTCGATTTCACTACCAAACACTTCTATGGTCTTGTTTCCTTGCCTACATCGTAGCATTCGGTCTAAAATGGCTGTGTATGATTTAATCGGGATTAAAACATTTTTTATATCTTTTATTAGGTCTGCCACAGACACATAAGACTTATTAATTTTTGTTTTAGCACTGCTAGAAAGACGAGTTTTTAAAACAAAATTGATTAACAGAGGCTGGTCCTCGTTTCTAAGGGTACTACTATAATACTCTATTCCGTCTATTAGTTGGTTAATTTGCGTTTCGTCGCAATCTACTACTGGGAGGAGCGTGAGCGCGACTTTTAGATCGAACGTGGCCATGGTTGTGATCGTTTCTGAATGATGCGGGTTAACGAGTGACTCGATTTCCTCAAAATTACATAAAAACTTTGACGATATTGCTTTTGTTATTTGTAATTCTACAGCATCTATCCCTTTTTTACATAAGTCTGCAGATATTTGTTCAAAAATATTTTTAATTTCCTTTGCTCTTAAAAACTTATTCTGCCCCTGAGCGGAATAACGTTTGTCCTTACTTAATTTAATAATAGAGTCTCTAATAGCCTTAAGCTCACTCAAGAGTTCTGACAGGTTTGCCATGAACACACTTTAGAAAAAAAAAAAATCACTCACACACACACATAGATTCTTGGTAGCATAGTTATATTAATTCGTGCTGGCTTACACGTTCTGTGCTGGTCCAATTGCCCGTCGAACCGCTCTGCGTTCTACCTCTTCTAATAGTCGTGCGTTGAAGTAACGTAGCAGCCTAAGTACTATATAGCCCGCTAGTACAACGACGATGGTCAGTAAAAAGATCTCTGAAAGTTGCATCCCAACGGCCAAGGGAGTTGATGCTGCCGCCGATTGAGTTGGTGATTGACTGACAATAATATTGTCTTTAGATTGTGGGTTTCCCATAGTTAAACAATTTTGGCTTACAGTTTTTCTTCTTATTTCCTTCGTCCTTCTTGTAGGCCAGTGTAGCACTATTTTCCTGATATTTTGTAGACTTCAACTAGCGATTTCGCGGCGCGGACTTGTGACGTCCTGTCACGGTCGCCATGTAATGGCGTTGGGACGGAGACCCGAAATGAAACAATGTCTTGCGTTGAATCAATCCTCTTTATCCTCTAGTGTATCATCTTAAATACTAAATAACATCACATCTATACGTGACTAGAGGAAGGACGCCTTGTCAATCAGGAAGACCTTAATTATCACGTACTATTGAGTACGTGCTGATAGTGTAATTCACTATATCACATAACATTTCTCAAAATTCGCAACACTTTAAAGTGGTTTTAAATATTCAACTACACACCACACACCGTTAGAATACCCAACACAATTTTGCGGCAGACTTGAAATAAAACCAGTGTAACCTCGGTGTTTTGTGCAGAGTTGCGTTTAATGCTGTGCTAGATTAAATCTTAAGCATAGCCGGCTGACTTGGTAATTATTAAAGGGAGTTTTGATGTAAGTAAGCAGTAAAATGAAATGAAACTACATTTGTTTATAGGTATAACTGCAATACACGAGACAATCAGAACAACAGCATTACGGTAACAATAATGAACAGTGTTATGTACTGTCACGCTAAAGGTAATAAATAGAATTTGGTTATCGTCACCCCCTCCTAGTCAAGAGGCTGCCGCTTCATGTCGATTCTATTGTCTTAGCATTGTCTATAGTAAATTGGTAGACAAGCTTACAGATACCTACTCAGCGAATGCTACTATTTGATCGTCACCACAAAATATATAATTTACAATTACAATTTATTAAAGTTTTTAAAATTACCAACCAGACGTATGGTTTGGCTTGTAGAAAATAATAATGAAATATTAATGAATAGGATTGGACTTCATGGCGGGAAAGTAAAGCGTCATGACAGTGTGCAGTTTTGTTTTATTTTAACAAATTTGTGTTTTGTGAAATATTAATGTGAAATAAAGTGGATTTTTAAACGTTAAGTGTACGTGAACATTCATGAGTATTGGCAAATAAAACAAAACAGTGCAAAATTGCTTTTTAAATCCCACATATTTATTGAACTTCAAGGGGTTTGGAAGAAATATTATTTACCATTAAACATTCATATCTCTCACTCACTATCATCTTCTTTATCTAAAGAAAAAAAAAACTAATAATCTCTTTACTTGGCTGAATGTGCTCCGCCCCGAGCCATTATTTGGGAAAACAATTGTATAAGATTTATTTGTAAACAATTGAATTGCTGTTGTGTCTGGTATTACAATATATCCCGCCCTCTCCTTTCCTCTCCCGGACAACACGTGCTGGTCTTAGGAACCACCATCATACTGTACATGTAACGGACAGATTAATCGGTGATCAAATTAGTGGTTAGGTACCTACGTAGAGAACGAACAAGTTAATGTAACTATTCGTTTCGGAATCAATTAGGGATTGGAATTTATATAATGATTGATTTGATAAACAATAAGGCGATACCGCATCGCATCCGCTTGCGTTTTATTGTATACGAATACAATGTGAATAAAAGAAAATCTGAAAAAGCTTTACCCACGGTACTTATGTAACGAATAAAAAATGTTACCTTCCGCCGTTACCGCTGTTACCGCCTTCTAGGAATTTGCACGTTTGCTACAGCGCCCTCTCTTGATAAAAAACTGAAGCTGCTATTTACGTAATTATGAAGTTTTACTAATTGTTACGAAATTGATTGGTTGGTATTGATGTTTAAATTAACAACCAAGTAGCTTCTGTAGAGGATAGATATTCATACCATGTAAGCATAGCCGTTTGCGTGTGATTGTATACGAATAAAAGAAAATCTTGTAACATTTTAGCCGTCGTATTTTCGTAGCGGTTAAAAAAGTTACCATCGCCTTCTAGGAAATTGCATGTTTGCTACAGCTCCCTCTCTTGATGAGTAGATGAAATTGCTATTTACGTAATTTGAAAGTTTTAATAATTTTCACGAATTTGATTGTTATCGATTGTTATTGATGGGCAGCTTAACAAGTAGCCTCTGTAAATGATAATTAGTCATACAATGTTAGCATAGTACGAACGGAATACCAATAGGAGATAAGACTAACATGGCGATCGTGGTAAACTTGTAAATGTTTTATGGTCGGACAACGTATTTTATTGTTCCTCCGAAAACGGCTAAGCCCACGTGAATGGCGTTTATCTAGAATTATGGTAGACATAACGCCCGACGTGGTGGTGAAGTCAAAATTAGCCACGCAGAATTATTGTAATTTGCACGTAGCATTGTTTAGGAATAATTCTCGCAAAAACTAGACTAGCGCTCTAAGATATGTAATTGCTTAGATGTGCTATAACGAATCGCATGCGCAAATATATTTTAAGATAGGTCTTGACTAATATTATGCTGTATAACTTAGAATCAGAGCGTTTGAATATAAATGGAATTTTAGTCGATTTTAAAGTGTCCGTTCATAACGGATCTGAATGTGCAATGTGCGTGCGTGTGTTCAGAATATTTTTGTAATTGAAAAGGGGCGACTACCTCTACTTCTCTGCTCTCTAATTGGCTAGAATAATTCAAATCTTCTAGAAGCTTTTTTGTATAAAAGGGCCGAGCGGGATTTCGGTCTTCATGTTCACTTCAAGCAGTCTACCGAGCAGCAACTAGCTGGAACCTTTGGAAAATCAGAAAACTGAAGAAGTAATTGAGATATACCTAGAGCAGTTTAAAGCCAGTGTGAAAGTTGAGCATTTAGGGAAACTTTATAAACACTGTATAAATTGTGCTTTGTGTGTGTTCACTTCAAGCAGCAAACCGAGTAGCATATAGTAGCTAATGAACCAGAAATCTATGGAAACCTGAAAACTCAAGAAGTATTAGATATACCTAGTAAAGTTTAGAGCCAGTGTGGGAAGTTGAGTAATTTGGGAAACTTTATAAACACTGTATAAATTGTGCTTTGTGTATCTGACTGACGTGTAATTACTAACTTGGATTTGACCATTTAATAATAATAATAATAAATCTTTATTGCAGGCAACAAACAATGTACAAGATGGTAAAAATACAGAGAGGCCCATATAATAAATACCTTACAGACTAACATACATACAATATAAAACATTTTTGATAGTATATAACTTATAACTATGTTAGTATTTATTAAGCACCATATTGTGCTGCTCCGGTGATGTTGTCGGGTAATCTCCCGCGAAAACGCCGGTACACCACGCCCTTCGGCCAGAAGTCCTCCTTCATAAAGGTGTCAACCAGCTTGGATGTCGGGACTCGCACCACAAATGCCTTGAAGCTGACATTGTGTCGCGACTCTAGCGGCTCCACCCTCAGAAGGAAGTTGGTTTTCGTCTTGATGTAGTCTATCACATCTTGCACGGTGATGGTGTGGTGCAGGCGCGACAGGTACATCGGCGTCGCAGCGCGCAGCAGGAACTGGGGCCCTGTCAGTGCGGTGCCGCAACGGTTTTGATTCGGCCGGTTATGGCGTGCTTTCTTCCTTTGGACCTTGACGAAACCGTCGTCGTCTCGATCCATGGCATCACGCTCTGACACTCTGAGCTTTTAAGCTGGATGCAGCAACAGAGGCGTAGTCACGACGGGTGGGCTTCGCTTGTTTGGTGACAGGCTCAAGCGAAGCTGTCACGTGCGGCACCGCGGGCGAAGGCGCGGGGCGGGACGGCGGTGGCGGCGCGCGGGGCGCGGCGTCAGCATGCTGCACGGCACGGGAGGCCGGCGGCTGCGGGGCGCGGGGGGCCGGCAGCTGCGGGGTGCGGGGGGCCGGCGCCGGCGACTGCGGGGTGCACCGAGCCGGTGTCCGCGCGGGGGCCACGGCTGCGTCAGCGCTGCCCGGCGCGGGGGCCACGGCTGCGTCAGCGCTGCACGGCGCGGGCGACGAGGTTGGCGTCGAGAATGCTGACTCGAAACTCAGTCGCGGCGCATTAACGAATGCACCGCGCCGCGTGTTGACGTTTGAGTCATCGACGGCTGACCTAGTTACTGCGAGTGATGCGCGCAAACTGTCAACCTCCTTGCGCAACTCACTCTCAGCAATCTGTGATGCTTCGTATTTCAGCACCACGTCCGCCAAGCCCGCCTTCATGGTCACGATGTCCTTCAGGAGGCTGGTTACGTCGACGCGATCGAACGTGACGGGGGGGAGCTTATTTAGGTCCCTCGCCACAAACGTTGGCACGTCGTCAGGGTCGGTCTCTTTCAGCAGCGTGATAATCTCCTGAAGGCTCTTCGGTGTCCCGTCGCGCCGATGAGACACCATTCGATCGCTTTTGTTCAGTAACCCAAACAAAAGTTTCTTGGCTGCAGATATGTCTTCCTCGCTGAAGCTGGACTTGCAGATCTGTACTGCACTCTTATTTATGTACCGTGTGTGTGTGCGTGTATATAACCTTGTGCGTATAACTTTTGTGCCTGACTTTAATTTGCATGGACCTTACGTGTATTGTGTGTGCATGACCATATGTGTATTACCTACTGTGTGTGTCTGTATTACCTTGTGTGAGTGTAACCTTATTATATATTGTGTATTGACTATTGAGTACATAGATGTTTTGTGAGTCAAATAAATAAATCTCTGGTCGAGGGGGTATAAATTGCATTCGTGTTTTGTTCATACTTATTGGCGGAGCAATGACGTCGTGATTCTGCCAGGAGCCCTACCCTCGACAGTACAGACTATCAGTACTCGTTCCAAAAAATTTGGCAAGTCGTTCCTCTGTAAAACCATTCGGCTTTGGAATTCTTTGCCGGCGCATGTGTTTCCCAGCGCCTACAGTCCCGGGTCTTTTAAGAGGGGCGTGAAACGGTATTTATGCAGGCCGACATGAATGGGTGCGCTCGTTTTCGTGCTTATTCCACGGTGGGGAGCGCTCTCATTATTTTTTACTGCATCGGCTGCTTGCCATCAGGCAGGATGCAGTCACTATGACAAGTCATAATAGAAAAAAAATAGTTGAATTCTTAAAGCAGTATTACTTTAATTTTACTTTTTAAAATTTGTATGGGAAATTTACATAGTATGATTAAAGTTATACTCTTTAATAGGTGACAGTAGGCCCCCAAGTACTAAAGTGTTAAGCTACTTCTAAGGCCGACCTTAGATATCTAGACCTCACATATTATATCCATAGTACAGGTTGTGAGGATCATGTGAGATAAAAGCCAAGCACTACTGTCGTAACACATTTTAATGTCAATATGTTAAGTGCACCCTTCTACAATATCGTGTCCCTTAGCAAAATAAGCTAGCAGCAGGTACTCACGTAGATCCTCTCATACTATTCGCAATAAATATTTATGAGTTTACTGTCTTTAAGCGGTGCCTTTGCTTCGCGCCGATAGGTCAATAAAGTTCTAGAAATACTTGTACGGTGAAGTGCTCTTATCGGTGCAATCGTTATTTTTTATTAGTTTTCATTGTAGTAATGAGTTTCGTCGTGACAAGGAGTGTTTGTAACTTGCCTTGTATATAATACATAGGTACCAAGTATATTCGTAACATTTGATAATTTGCCTTAAAAAAAGCTTAAATAAACTCAAAGATAACGAAACGCATCCTCCCGGATTGCGGAGAACGTAGGTTTGATTCCCATCTGAAGCGACATTTTTTTCAACGTGTTGTTACCAAGTATATATGCAGTTCTATATGGTGCTTCGTGCACTGATTTGATCTGCGACTGCTGCTATGTAGGTACTTTTATTTTATACTCTTTGTTTGCAGTTCGTGGTAGTGATGTACAAGCCTCGAGTCTTTGAGTTGTAATTTTGGAGACTCGAGTCAGATTTGCAGGGCTCTGTGCTAGAGTTGAGCGCGAGCTCTCTGAGGAACAACTCGAGCCTTCAAAAGAGGTCGAATATTAAAATGAACTCGAGCTTTTAAGTAAAGATCGAGTTTTAAAAAATTGACTGGACCCCTCAACAAGGGCTCGAGGCGAGATTTCAGATGAATTTTAACCAACTACTAGTAATCAGTCATATTATGTTTCTCATTTACAATTTAAATCTGTGTTATAAATGAACAATCATTGCTTTTTATATGCACAATATGTATAAAGATGCTAACTTTGAAACATCAAATAACTCATCACAACAAAAGACTAGAGCTCAAAAAAGGGTCGAGCGCAGAAAAAGACTCGAGCTCTAATGCTACGCTCCGAGGCTTACGTAAAGTCGGAGTCGTCAAGCAATCCGTTAAAAAAGTCGACTCTGTAAACGACTCCGAGTCTTAAAGTAAAAGGACTCAGAGAAATCGAGTCTTGTACACCACTGGTTATAGCCTTTGATCTTTAGTCTAGAGACTTTGTCTATAGACTTTGTCTCGTGAAAAATTAACGCGAGCGTAGCCGCTGACAAAAGCTAGTGCTTGCAATATTTGAAAGGTGTTCTTTAGGCAGTTGTCCGACGGCGAGTAAGCGACTAACAATCGGCTATTTTCTCGCTCAAGTAACGTACAATAGATATGCATTCCGTGTAAACAAAAGAAATGCTTATATATATAAATAGTTGATCGCTGAGTGTTCTCACTGCCGTGGCAGTGTGAACAGTCAGCATGTCCTCGCCGTCATGCCGGCATGCCGGCGAGGACTCGCTCCACTAGTTCATCGCTGAGCGACAGGAGCTATCAAAATTCTGGCTTAGCGATACTCGCTCAGCGATCAGAACTCACGCCGAGAGACCAATCAGCGGCAGCGGTCATTTCCTGCCAAGAGGACTGTATGCTCGGCTCGGCCGCCGCGAGCGAGTGGCGCGAGTAATCGCCCAAAACTATCGGAACTACACACTCGCTTTCCGCTGCTCGTCAACTCGTTTCTAGTTCTAGCTCGCTCGACTCGCTTCTCGTTCATCGTCGGCGGTGGGACAACTGCCTTACGTATTGAAACCGGTTTGGAATGACTGCCGTCAGTATCCATTCAAGGGACAGTGACGTATTAAATGGATTTACTTGGTTTCTAATTTGTCAATAGTCAGAATACAGAATATTTTGTCATGTAAAAAAATCCGGAGAATGCATTTACCATCTATATTATTATATAGTATACAAAAGCAACGATACATGAGATTACAGTACCTATACTTACATTACGAGAAATAAAGAATTGTTCATGCCTTAAAAGATTTAAAAAGCTTTTCTTATCTTTGTAAATACATTTATTTAAATTTATACAACTAATATAAGAAAACTGTTGTCTTTGTCCGCTTAAACACTTGTAGGTGATAAGAGGATTTTTTTTATAATCATTTCTATTTCACTACTAACACTGGGAACTGGGAACAGTTGAGGTGTCCGAGTAAAATGAATGCCAATTAGGTGCTTAACCGTAAAAGAAAAAAATCTGTAAAAAAAATTATTCTTGCCTTTGAAACTAACAGCGGATGGACAAATGGACACAAATGGACATTAAGAAGGTTTAAGAGGATGTTTTAATAATCATTTCTATTTCACTACTAACACTGGGAACTGGATACAGTTGAGGTGTCCGGGTAAAGTGAATGCCAATTAGGTGCTTACCCGTAAAGAAATAAAAAAAATGAAAAAAAATCTTGCCTTATTACATTATAAAAGTTTAACTTCTGCCTTCGTTACACCTTTCATGCTTCAACAATGGACACAATGATACGGAAAATTAAATCTGCGTAATTTTCCCGTGAGAATTAAATTATTCGCGTAGTCGCTGAAAAAATACGTTAGTTTTCATTGTTTAGAAATAAGTAAATATATTGCCTCGACAGCTCGACAGCTGAGGTAATTATGTTTTCTAACGCTGTTAGTTTCAAAGGGCGATGCCCGTTAAAACAGAAACAAAAATTTTCCTACAAAAGCGTTAATTATAATAATAATTCATTTAAATATGTACGAGTATATGTATGTACCTTCTACTTTGAACGAACCGTGGGCTCATAAAATGTTAGTCTATTCTTTTATAATTAGCTCCCTAACAAATTTATATGAAAGTATCATATGAATTTGTTAGGGAGCTAATAAATAATAAAGGCAGTAGGATTAAAGTTGATAGTTTAATGCAATTTTTGTGAGCTCTTAATTAAGAGTTTGTAAAAAAATGTTTAAAATCTTGAGATGTCGGGATGTCATTTTGAAGATCTTAAAGTGTAGATTACCAAAGTAGTAAAATAATATTCTTATAGAGTTGCAAAGAGATAATATTTTAGATATGTAAGGGCTCAGGTTTACTTTTTTAGTTTATTTGGAAAAGTTAAATCTGTAACCAAACGAAAATAACATTACTTGTGCTGTAAAAAACATAATCGTTTTTGCCTACATCAAAATCAATGAGCTTGAAACTGAACAATATTGATAGCCTGGGCTGTAACTAAGTTATGGGTGCAGGATGCTGTTATGAATATTCAAAATAACAATATTGAATTTTCTGGTTGAAATATCAAACACATTCCCGGACGTATAACAAATAATTTTTGGTACAGTCAGCAACAGCAAGTAGATACACATATTTGACAGTTTGTGGTTTGTAGCCATAAAGACATAAGAGTCAATAGCTGTCAAACTTCTTGGCGGGAAAGTGAAGCGTCATGTCTGCAATTTTGTTTTATTTTCTAAAATTTGTGTTTTTTCGAATATTAATGTGAAATAATAGTGAATTATTAACTGTTAAGTGTTTGTGAACGTGCATGATATGAGTGTTGGCAAATGAAACAAAACAGTGCAACATCACTTTTCAAATTCTCTCAAGAAGTCCGCGTGAGACCTCAGTAAAGTCCCACATCTTTACTAAGGAGTCCTTAGTGAGGACTCAAGGGGTTTGGGGAACATCATTTATCATTCATCATCTTAATCACCACTCATTATCATCAAGGGAAAAAAAAGAAATTAAAAAACTAATGACTAGGCAGTATGGTCTCAGACCTTAGCCTATTCCTTCGCGGAACAAATAAATAATAAAAAAAATCAATTGCTGTCAAAAGTGTATATCAACCTCTAGTCCTCATATCAACTATTGTTGTTGATCGTACATTGTTGCAATAAATCACATGATGGAACATCAAACTATGAACTTCGGTATACACCTATGAATTATTTATGGTGTTAGTAAAATATACGGTGTAAGTTTATAGCTGAGGTGGCTAGCTTTGATTTGTTTGCTTAGATTAGATTAGATTAGATTAGATTAGATAATATTATTTATTGCAACAGTTTACATATACAAATACATACAAAACAAGAAAATAGGTAAAATACATAGTCACAATTTGGCGGTCTTATCGCTATGAAGCGATTTCTTCCAGACAACCAGTCGGATTAAGAGATCATATAAACTCAAAAATCGGAGGTGTAAACTTAAAAGCTTAGGTGGTAGGATTCAGCCCAAAATTCGACTGGACGACGACCACCTTAACCCACTTACTCCTGAATTAACTTTTGTTGTGTTGCACGACTGACTTAAAATTTCGGCAAATAATCCGTTAAACCGCCTCTGTGGTTTAGTGGCTAAGCTACCGGGCTCAGACCCAGAGGTCCCGGGTTCGATTCCCAGCGGGGGGCACATCTTTGTGTGCTTGGTTTGGTTGGTGGTAGGGCTGTTAAGACCGCCTGGCTAGCTACCGCCATCTTATCTAAGTAACAACTCGCCATAACAACGATGCTTAAAGCATTGTTGTGTTCCGACAATTTAGAGATAAGATAGCCAGTTCCTCAGTAGTTGAGGATTCCGGGTGAAGCGCGCTTCCACATTCGGCCTTATCGACACTTATCATCAGGTAAGATAAAGGCCAAGCGTTTACCCGTTGTAAAAAATATCGACAAAAAAAATAAAAAAAATATTGCATTTGTAGTAAAGCCGGAAAATGCCGTGTCGTAAACTACACATTAGGATACTATGTAATTTGTTATTTTTATATAAGTTAGTTTTGTGATAAATCAAAAAGACAGACAGTTTAAATATTTAAATCAATAAAAAGTATCGTGGTTCCCGTTTCCGTCGGAATATCGGGATAAAAGTATCCTATGTGTTAATCCAGGTTATAAACTATCTGTATGCCGAATTTCATCCAAATCCATTGAGTAGTTTTTACGTGAAAGAGTAACAAACATCCATCCATACTTACAAACTTTCGCGTTTATCCTTATTAGTAGGATACCACAGCGCAGTCGATCTATTATTTACTAAATGATCATTTTAAGTATACTGCAATTTTCTTCTTCTTCAGCTTATCATCGGCCCTTAGTAGACCTACGCTTCTTCGGTCATGATGTCATCGGACCAACAAGCAGACGGATGCCCCGCATTCCCGTTCTTTGTCTTCACTCTATTGTAGAATGCAGTTTCTCTATCTTTCATCAACACGGCGACAGATGTGGCCAGCCTACAGCCACTTCATCCATGCTACATCTGATCCAATATCTGTCACATCTACCGCACAGTATGGTTATTCCCAGCATACTGCGTTCCATCTTTCTTTTAGCGACTTTGACGTTGGCGTACGAACTTGGGTGGCGGTAAGAATCTACGAATCGATTCGCATGCGTAGATCATAGCCAGGACACGTTAGCACATGTTATTAAAGTTCATTTTTCAAGTTTTATTTTTAAAACTATTTTATACTTGGTGGAACTATTCTTAAAGTAGATGCTATTGGTTCTGTAGCTTGTATTAGAATGGAATATTCCTGGGATCACGCTCATTTACAGAATCGATACTAACTTCACCTTTTAAAAAGCTGTGCTAGTGATGAATTATAAGAATATTATCTGTTCTATTATTAAAAGAATATTTATAATCGATTTTAGCAGGTGCTCTGAGCTGGGATTCTGGGAGATTGGTAGTCTTCATCTGTAACTTCCGCGTTACAATTTTCTGGTTGCATGATAATTATAGAATTTGTACAATTATTCTCATCAGCTTGCTCCGATTTCTTAATTATCTCGTAGTAGGTACTTAAGTTTCAGAAAGATGCAATAATAAAATGTACTACGAGTACTATCAGATTAGTAGCATATTCTCCTACTGTGTCTTTTACGAAACAGGTAAAGTAAAAGACAAATACTCAAGGAAATGTTATAAAATCACTTATCTTTTTTTTATTTACAAGCAATATAGGAATGATATTTTGGCAATCACGTCTTATATAAACAAAAAACGCGATAAAACATTACATTAACTAACCTTGAATTACCCATTGAAATTATCACAAAAATCAACCTTACTTCACACAAGATATATTAATTGCAACATGCAGTAACCACGTTCACATTTAGCAGTTTACAGCCCCAACAGCAAGATGCAACTTAAAAGAGAAAAAAAACACAATCCTCTTAATGTTCTATATTTTTTTAAAGTTGGTGTGTCGTTAAAGACACCTACCGTGTCTTTAACAAGTGCAAGAGCAAGTGGGTTAATAATTTCTGCCGACATGCAGTTCTGGTTAAAGGGAATCCAGGTTCTAGATGTAGGATACTAGAACTTATAGCTTCAGAGTCACCAACGTGGGTGTGTACCTTGGTGTTGTAAGCTTTCTGGTTAAAGGGAATCCAGGTTCTAGATGTAGGATACTAGAACTTATAGCTTCAGAGTCACCAACGTGGGTGTGTGCCTTGGTATTGTAAGCTTCTATTAAATGCAGTGACGCTTTCCGCGAGGCGGACCTCTCGAAAAACATAACCCTCCTTCTGGCGCAGTCTGGTAAAAGAGGCGCGAATACTGAAAATTGCTTTATTGTTATTGTCTCGCTTTTTATAGTCTCGTAGATGGTGTGAAATGTAGAGTATTCTCTTCGGGAAAAATCTGCCTTTGTCTTGGGCGACCTTGAATCCCACGCTGCACTCAGGATTCTTGTCTTAACGCTAGAATCCTTCGTTTTGCGCGGGATTCAATACGGCGTCCGCTACATAAGACACTACTTTATCACCTTAGTGCAAAATCTAACAATAAGATTTTCTCACAGTTGTAGATTATTTTATATACATATAGAAATTATATAAAATAAAAAACAATAATTAAAAAACCTAAAAAACCTGACTGCGTTTCTGTGTATTATAATTTTTCTTTGCAACTTTGGTGATTCTTAAGTTAAGTGCAATCAGGTATGACGACTTTTTTGTTTTAGAATTTTTTCATTTCCAAATTACACAGGAACGCAGTCGAGTTTTTTAGTGTTCTTTTTTTTTTATTTGTATTCTACTCGTGGTCGACAGTTCGATTTTCGAACAATTAATTTTTTAGATGGAATTAATATGTACTACCTTCCTATCGTAAAATGATCGTATGCGATTTCTACTTTAAGTTCCAAATTCAAATTACATTAGTGACCAGCGGGTCATAACGAAATTCAGTACAATATTCATGCCCTGCTAGACCTCAGGTCTTTAATGACTTACTTTAGGTTAGGCTTGCATGACATATAATTTGACATTGTCGAGCAGGTGGTGTGAAAAATCAGTTATGTATATACACATAATCACTCCCGCTTTCCGGTTGGGTAGGAAGTGTCATAGAAGAGAGTCATAGAAGTCATTAATCATTAGATTTGCACCGTCCAGGGGGGTTACTCTTGAACGCAAACTCAATCTCAATACAATTCCAATGCGATTAATATGTATCGATATTGGGATAAGTAAAGATAACTCCGCAACGCCATCTCGATAATAATTTGTTTAATCCATTTCCACGCAATTTAAATCCAATGAGGCGCTATTGTCGCTTACAAAAGTGCCATTTTACATTTTTTAGATTTGTAATTTGAAATTGACTAATGCAATTGTGTTTCAAAAGTAAGCCTACTGGTGTATTTAAAATTAGTATGTAGTTACAGTATATTAGTGTTATTATACTCGTGCTTGATTAAATTCATAAGTAAATATAAACTAGACTATAAATTAAATAGACGACAGTGAGCCATAATTGCTTCTCTTTCATCCCAAACGCTTTCCAATGCATTTATATAGTCACTCGACTCCCGGCTTCCTGTAGTCAGTCACCCGATAATGTTTGACATACATTAACCTAGTGACACATATAATATCCAGCAACTGCAACATAGCTAGTATAGCAAACTTAACATCGGTTCAGTAAGCTCAAGTGCTTTCTAGAGATAAGGCAGTCAAATTCTGTTAATTATTTTCCTCAACAGATCGGCATCGTTTCGGTTTGGTTCCGTTTGCGGTCCTAATACAAAACGGTATTCTACTAACATAGCTTATGAAACGGAGACGCAAACGAAACGCAACTAGTTGGTTAACTAACGGCTATAAAGTGTTACAAGAAAAGAAAAAAATATGATTAGCTAGTTGCCCATCCATTGCTCCTTTTTCTACAGTTTATGGCTGTATCGCGTTAGACCTTTGCTCCGAGCCTTTGCTTTTAAAAAAAACTGATAACTTTTGTTTTGACAGTAACTACAGTAAGTTGTAAAAAGTTTTCATTGAGCATCTATTCCCAATTAACATTACTTATTTCACATTTAGCGTAGGGATTCGTTTCTGCAAATTCGCCGGGTTAATTAACTTAAAAATGTTATAGGTAAGTTTCTTTGAAATTAAACATAAGTAATAATAATTACGTCATTAATGATTTGTGTTTGAAAAAAAATTAAGTTGATAGTGTATCTGTCGTAGATCAAAGTGTCACTGGACTCTTCGGCTGAGCTGAACCAAATACCGGTGGCAGAAGATTTACTACTGTCCAGCAGTTGGAATTACTCGTGGAGTTCATAGAGGCCCATAAAGACTTAGCTCTACAGAGCAATGAAGCTCGCGCACTGGCATCGTGTCTTTGGAGTGAGTGTGCCACAATTTGTAATGCTGAAGGCACATTCAGAAATCCAAAAGAATGGAGTCGTGTAAGTATAAAATTCCTTAAATAATAGAATAATGTGACCTACTTTACCTTCATATCTATAATAATAAAAACCAATTGCCACACATGTTTGTACGCGCATCAATTCAGAATGGCTGCACCTATTTGATAATTCTCTTTTTGTTGTGTTTGTATTTGCCAGGACCAAGCAAGTTACAGTATGATTTTCAAATAAATTTATGTAGAATATTATTCATGTACCTAACAAAATATTTTTGCTATATATATTAATTGTATATTTTGTTACAGTACTGGAATGATGTTAAGGGACCCTTCCCTTAAAGCCAAGTTGCGCTCTATCAGCAGAAACATGAGTGGAACTGAAGGAGGACCCTCAATGGAAACCACAATGAGCCCTATTGAGGATAGAGTGGCTTTATTAATGTACCTAATCAAATTGTTAAACAAACTATTACAATCTGAACATTCAAAGAGTGATAAATAACCCTTTCGATTTATAAATCGCTCTTCATTTTCTATTGGTTTAATTATAGCTATCTGAGTTCCATCTATGCATCCGACATCGCCTGGAATCTGAACTTTACTTTTTTTTTACTTTTCCTATTAGCATGAATCATTATAATTTTATGAATAACGTAGGTATCCTTACTCTGCTCCTATCCAAAGCTGCTACAACCTGCTTGATTGCCCTACACACTGTAGGCACAGTATAAATATGAGCTAAATTTATACTGTGCTGTAGGTTGGGAAACATTGTGCACTCTACATTGGCCTGCTAGTGTTTGGTATGACCTGCGGGTCTATCGGCTAAAAAATATGGATATGGACACGGGCTTCATTTGACATTTGAAGCCCATATTTTGTCCTTTTATGGGCATATTACGGGCTTCAAATATCAAATGAAGCCCATGTCCATATTCATATTTTTTAGCCGATAGGGTAGCAGGTGGCAAAAAAGGCTAAAGCTGTTAACACCTAAAAAAAAATACTTGACTAAAATAATAACGATTCAGAAAATAATATCAGTCGCGGGTTCACAAATATTTGTGTGCATGGAATATGGAAAGTAACGAATGAATTCTATCATGTGGAGGATCATGGAAAATTACTAATAGATGTATGGGTCTACCTATCTTATCTTCTACGCTTATGGCATCACTGCGGAAGGACGGAGGGAAATATGTGATGTCCTTTGAGAGCCTATACGTTTTTATAAACTCCCTATTAGTCATATTAAATGCTTGCATTCTCAATCGTAAATTACGATGACTCCTTCTGTGTCTTCTAGCTCGTGCAAGATCCACAAGGGTGAAATGCCTAAATATTTGCATGTTTGAAACAAAATATCCAAATAACTGTCTATTCAATTCGTATAGAAAAATTCTCAAAAACGAACGAATATCTAATAAACATTTTTAATTGAATGAAATTGTATTTTCATACACCACTTTTTAGAAAAAAAATCCCCAACGAATCCCTCTTTCAGTCATAAATTGCAAAATTTCTCTATATCGGCTCAAGCTTTTTATTTAGTTTTTACACTAAACGAAAGGTCATAAGAGGCCTATTACATTTCGAATGTGATTTTTGCGTAAAATGACCATTTTCGCATTTTGTAGTAGGTAAGTAATTTTACAGTTGTATTTATCGTTTTTATCGAAATAGGATAATAAATTTGTGCATACTTAATATTACAAATCTCCATTCTGTGAGCATAAGTTGAATTTAAACGGCCGGCGCATCGCATTTTGTAGTAATTTTGCAGTTGTATTTATCGTTTTCATAGGATAATAAATTCAATAAAAAATCTTTATTCCTCATGAAGTAGCACCACCGGCAAAAGAATATGCGAGCTTCGAATCGTCAAGGTCACCCAGGCCTCTGAAGGCCTTATCATCATATCCCAACCTAGATAGGAAGACATCCCTTATTTCTACAAAAATCAAAGAAAGGTTAGGAAGGTATGTAGGAGGGCAAATAATATTGAGTAGTAAAAAATAAGTTTTTCATAGTAGGTAACTTATAACATTTGAATACCCAAACCTTTTAAGTATATTTAAGCACTTCAATTGTGATAAAATAGCACTTTTCTATTCAATTTTTTACGCATAACTTAATAAATCGCTGCTGTTGTAAAACCGCTACTTTTGACAGGTGAACCAAAGCGTTATCGTAACGTTACGGCCGCCACGACAATGAAATGCTTAGTAGAATACCGAACATTAGGTGAACCAAATGGTTCGCGTAGCGTTTTTGTTAGTGGAATACTAAACGTTGCGGTTCGGTTGCGTTGTGGTTGCGTTTCTGTAGCGTTTAGCTAGCAGAATACGAAAATGGTGTAACTAAAGCGTTTCAGATTCGTTTCAGCCAAAAATGAAATAGCAGAATTGGCCCGCTGAGCGATGAATTACCATGCTAAATAAAAATAGTTTAACTCCAAACGTACAAAGGTATTGCAGTTCTGTAGACTGAAACGTTAAGCCGTAGCAGGTTAATTTTAGTCCGTTTTATAGCACCGCGGTACGCGTTTACCGTAATATACATACATACATAATCACGACTATTATCCCCGAAGGGTTTAGTCAGAGACCAGGCAATGAGGACCGCAAAAGCAGTCCTCTACCGTAGTCCACTTTTCACCAAATAGCCACTGCATATGTGCTCAGCGTGACAGGTGGTGAGCCCATCGCCGCTCTATGCTGTTGGATGTATGTGCAGTCTTTAGTCCGTTAGTCGCCTTTTACGACACCCAAGGGAAGAGAGGGGGTGGTGGTAGTATTCTTTTAGCGCTACGCAACCCGATTAGCGAACAGGTTCATTTTACTTCGTTTTGTAGGACCGCGGTACGCGTATATCGTAATATTATCTTCCTCTTTTTGTTTTTTTCCATCATTCCACAGCAGGAAAACCTTAGAATAATAACTAAAGGTTATTAGTTATACAATTAGTTATTGTTGTTTTTTCTCTTAAATAATGGCTTCGTGCGATCAGCACATTTATCTTGTATCAAGTTTTTAATAGTAATTATTATTTTCTTTACATTAAGTGGATAATATTGAGTGATAATGAACGTTTAATGGTAAATGATTTTCCCCCAAACCCCTGGAGACTCAATAAAGCTGGGGGACTTTATTGAGGTCTCACACGGTACTTCTTGAGAGAATTTGAAAAGTGATGTTGCACTGTTTTGTTTTATTTGCTAACACTCATGCACGTTAACGAACACTTAACAGTAAATAATCCACCATTATTTCACATTAATATTCGACAAAACACAAATTATAGAAAATAATACAAAACTGCAGACATGACGCTTCACTTTCCCGCCAAGAAGTCCTAGTTATTGTTCTGAGGTCTCACCTTGGAGTGACACTGTCATACCACCAGTACCCTAAGGTGTCACTCCTACCAGTCAGCACGTCTAAAGAGTTCCTAACTGGCGGCCTTTAATGACATCGGCCAGTGTACACCTGACTTAGTTTTAAACTGCCCCGCAACGTAAAAGTTCCTTTGAGTAGGGTGTTCCTATACTCGGGCCGGAGCGGGACTGGCTAACTTTTCTTTTATCGACTTCTAGCGTGCAGCATGTAATGTTCCAGATTAATGGATACTGGCCGTTGGCGTTTTAGTTGGTAGCGAGTACACTTTGCTACGTATGTACATAAAATGTTCTAGGGTTTCTTTTCTTGAGAATTTTCTACGACATTTATTTCGGTTTTTATGTCTCGTTTTATTATGACTCTGTTATTTTGCGAAATTTAAATAAAGCGTACATAAGAACACGTTAGTTTATCTTAAAACTAATTAAAAATGGATAGATAAATAATAATCTTATTGAGTTTGGATTTTATGAAGCTTGTAAAAATAATAAAAAACTTCTCGTTGGGATAAAACAAAACCGCTTTTATTTTATTTTTGGAACGAATGGAAACATAGACGGAAAGTCTTTGCCCAGCAGTGGTACACAATGTAGCCTACTAAAACAATGGTGGATAAGCCAATTGTTTTTAAGAACATGGATCAATGTTGGAATATGCAAAGCAGTGTAACGTTCTTTTCGAAATTCTCTCCGAAATCCGAGTGAGGTTTCAGTAAATTCTTACATCTTTACTCAAGGGTTTGGAGCAATATCATTTATCTTTTTTTTTCAGATCATTACTCATTGTCAAATATTAACAATGAAAATGTTACTGAATATCCTGATATTCAGCCTGCTGTATGGTTTAGATCTCTATGCCTCAATCCGAACGTAAAAACGAAAATAAAATAAGTATACAATGTTTTTATACTGTTTTTTTTCCCGCGCGCTAAATAATGGTCACGCGTCGTTGTAAACACGGAACAGATAAACCTTTTTCATCTGTTCTGTGGTTGTAAATATAAACGGTGTGTAACACCATAAAAATTAACGCGTTTTTAAAACAGTGTTTTATGGAATATATCAAGCTATATGTTAAATGCAAAATACTACAAAGCCTAGTCATTTGTTTTTTTTTCATTTAATTCCTCGTTTCTTTGCCGCACTTCCAAAAGATGGAATAGTCTTTCAGCACACGTATTCCCTCCTACCTATGACATAGGGTCCTTCAAACGAGGCGTGAAGAGGCACTTTGTGGGCCGGCAGAGTGAGTATGACTGATGCTACGTCTCTTACGCTGCACCAGTTGTCCTCGCGCCTGGACCTCATTTCCACATAACATCAGGTAGAGTGGGGTCATTTGCCGGGCTTAGTATAAAAAAAAAATAAAAAAAAAAATAGAGGTCCTAGAATGAATAAATATTGAAATGTGAACTAGCTCCCGCCTGCGACTATTAACTATTTTATTATTAAATTGACAGTTAATTACCAAATAAATAAATAAACTTCAATAGGTAATTTAAACTACGCCGATAGTGGAATACCTAGTACTCTATTACAGTCATGATAAATATGTTTGTAGACCTTTATCATTTTCGTTCACTTTATAATTAATGATAAAAAATACACTTCCAGTTATTTCAAAACGAACATTCAATTATAACCTGGTTTAAAACGGATGCCGTCTCTTTTTGCTTTTAGGTTTATTATCATCAAATGTATATATTCATAATATTGATTTAGTATAATTCCGTTCTATCTGTACGTTTTAGTAGGTATTTGTATAATTATACGTTTCTTGAATGGTGATAATAAGTTTTTCATCAAATTATACATTAATCTTCCGAATCATCGATAATGTACTTACATGAACTATTTTTTAAGAAGACCTTTAACACTTTTACAGTAAGTCATAGTCTTAGAGCTGTGTGTGGTGACGACTCATTATCAAAAGAATACTACCAATCCATCTCTTCCCTTGAGTGTTGAAAAGGCGACTAACGAACTAAATGCTGCACATACATCCCACAGCATAGAGCAGCTCACCACGCTGAACACATGTGCGATTGTTACTTAGTGTGCCGTGGACTGCGGCAGTGCACTGTTTTTGTAGTCCTCATTGCCCATAGTCTCTGATTTGGCGTCAACACCTCACGCAGATGGTCTCCTGCGCGAGTTGGTTTACTGGCGCAGGGACGTCTGGCACTTCTTGCATAACCTAACGGTTGGTCTCAAGGTGCCAGTACAAATAAAACTTAGTGATGTAAGGAGGGGATGCCTATAGTCTCTGACTAAGAATGGTAGCCGTGAGTGTGCATGAATGTACACACGGCGTCAGATCAAGGCACCCTAAACTATCAAATTTCTCCAATGAATAGTGATCCTTAGAACCAAACACTAAAGTTCAAAATTGATTGTAGAAATTTGACAGTTTTGGGTAGGTTGATCTGACGCCGTGTGTACGTAGTTTTAGGTTTTATGCGGCACTAGTAACGTGTTTTTAACCACTCACTCGTGGCTATTTTCTGACACAAAAATTGGCGCAACTGTCAACGTCAAATATGACAGAATCGAGCATAGACTATGCGGTATTTTGCGATCACGATGCATAAAATGTACCACAGAACCGAAATAATCAAACTTGTTCATACTAAAGTAATCTGCAAGTCTATGAAAACACGGTACAAAGTCAAGTGTGTTTTTGTAGGTGCGGTCTTACGCGACCGCTTGGGGGCTGAGGGGTAGAGGGTGATATTAAGATATAACCCACCACAGTGGCCCAATGCGGCTTCATCATCCACAGCCTGACTTCACCCACTGCTGGGTATAGGCCTCTCTTTGTATGTGCCACTGTTTACGGTCCCGTGCCAATCTCATCCAGGTCCTGCCCGCGATGTTCGCCACATCGTCTGCCCATCTTGCCGCAGGACGACCGACGTTTCTGTGTCCAGTTCTTGGACGCCATTCAGTTAGCGCCTTACTCCACCTGTCATCACCTTGCCTTGCCAGGTGTCCTGCCCAGCTCCATTTCAGTTCCATTATACGATTCCCAACATCTTTGACCTTTGTTCGACTTCGAATCTCGATGTTGGGAACCCGGTCCATAAGCCTGATGCCGAGCATGGCACGCTCCATGGCTCTCTGTGCAACTCTCATCCTGTACACAGCCTCCTGTGTGAGCGTCCACGTCTCGGCACCGTAAGTCATGGTAGGCAGAACACACTGGTTATATAGGCGGGTCTTCAGACACTGTGGTATTTCAGCGGACTTAAGAATGTCGTCCAATTTGCCGAACGCGGCCCATCCCAGTTGTATTCTTCTGGCGATCTCCTTGTTTTGATGCTTCTTGCCAAAGGATAGAACATTTCCAAGATAAACGTATCGGTCGACTATCTCTAACCTCTCAGATCCAATTTGTACAATTGGATCGGTGATGCCAGAGACATCCGCCATAACCTTTGCCAACTTCTGAAGAAGCATCATAAAGATGTTGTAACATGTCTTGGAGATCTTCGAGATTTTCCGCAAATAAAACCAAATCATCGGCAAACCTTAAGTGAGACAGGTGAACGCCATTGATGTTAATGCCGCAATTTTCCCAATTCAGCGTTTTGATAATGTCAATGCGGCTTGCTGGGTAATAAATCAGAAGATACCTAGCTAATGTTTGAGAAAGCTGAGCTGAGAGTAATAAACCAGAATACCTACGTTTTACTTTGTTATCAGTTTATTACTCTCTTAATTAACGCTGCTATGGAATAGATGAAGCACTAACTCTGAACACACGCTACGCGGAGTCGCAGAGTAATTAAAACTATAAATTAACATCATTGTTGGTATGTCAGATATAGTTTAATACTAATACATATTGCATACTGAAGTCGTGTCTTGTATGTCAGATATAGTTTAATACTAATACATATTGCATACTGAAGTCGTGTCTTGAATAATGAAATCATTTCATTGTCTCGGTAGCCGAATGGTAAAGCGCTTGGCTTATTATCCGCAGGTCTTCGGTTCAATTCCCAGTGTCTCGACTTTACTATTTTAAACAGACTTGAATCACGTCTTGGCGATCTTACTTTGATTTTCTGACTAAAGGATTAATTTCAAAAAAGATATTACCATAATCATCAGTCTATAAACATTCTGTCATGGAGCGGATGGGACACGATGAGGAGGAGTTGGATGATAATAAACGCACGACGAGTTCAGAAGTATATTACAATAAATAATTTGTTAGATAAATGTAGTTTGTAGTTATAACAACTAATAATGGATTAGTTATCTTAATAATATAATTAATTCGAATTTATAATAATTTAATTATGTTTCACGTAGTTTAGCATGCCTAGTAGTAAAATATGGCTCAATCAATTTAATTTTTCTGTACCACCAATCATGTACACATATTTTCAAATAAAAATATCTTTATCTTTATCTATATCTATGAAGAAGTCATAAAATGTTAATACACTATGCTTGTGACTAGGCGTAGGTTTAAATTATATTACTATCAGTTCATATTTCTGGAAGTCACTGGTTATAATAACTTCACTTCACTATACTAGCAATTTTACAAACTGGTGTGGAATAGAAAGATTACAATAATTCGAAGGAGCTCATTCTAGCTCCGCAGGTTTAATCTGAACTGCCTTTTACCATAAAAACAGGGGCTAGACAGAAGAGGCAAGTAATATTTGAATTTTGAATTTAAAACTAGATACAAAAGAACGTTATTCGGAAAAGAGGTCAAAAAACCAACAGGCTTCTAGCTAGCTGCCTTGTTACAATTCTACTGATGAATAGCTATGCGATTCTCTAAGCGACACATAGAAGCGGCGCGCATGGCTGTGATCTGCTGTTTCTTTCCAATTCTATGAATATGTATGAGACAGAGTCAATTCTCAGGGCTGCTGCTGCGGCAGCCGCTGCTATCGAGGCTTAAACCATTGAGTTATAATGTACTACGTACTAGAGAAGACGTCACAACTAGATGTTTGCTACACGCGTAATGCCCGATTTACACGTATTAAGTAGTTTAGTAATTAACTAAATTTTAACTTAAATGGGCGCTAGACGCAACAATACGTGTGTATTCTGTGTTCTATTTTATTAAAATATGCCTTTATGTGTGCTAAGTACCGTTTAAAGAATACAGAAAATACAAATAAAACTAAACGAATCACTTTTTACCTGTAAATATGCACAAAATTATCGACATAACATGCATTTGACTAATTATTTTATCAAATCGCCGAAAAATGAGCGGCGGCCATGTTTAGGCGCTATAGACCTTTTGGTCGCAAGAAAAGAAGCGGTCTAGCGCTGTATGTTTGGATTGTTCAGAAAGACGAATTATTATTTTAGCGCTGCAGCGCACTTTTGTTTTAACTTTTAAAAAAATAGAACAAGACTTTTGCTTCGGATAGCTCCTCTAGTACGTAGTACATTATAACTCAATTGGCTTTAACTTAGAGAATCGCACTGCAGATGGGTAATCAAAACAGATATAATGTTTTCGTTTTAAATAGCGGAGGGACAGGTCGTGCGCAGAGTGTTTTGGATTTTTGGATGCATTAGTTCCGGGTTTGTGATCTTAAACTTGACTTTGTACCGTGCTTTGATACACTTAAAGCCTACTTTAGTATGACCAAGGTCAATTATTTCGGTTCTGTGGTACATTTTATGCATCGTGAATGCAAAATTTAACATGAACTGCGTTCGATTTTTTTAAATTAATTTTTTTTTTGTTCCGCAAATTTAAATTCCCGCCAAATCGCACCTGCTGTCAAAATTTTTTGACATTTCGTTGCCAAGACTGAGAGGTTAAATCCGGGAAGCGTGACGATTAGGCCAATACCCTGCAATTGTAGGACAAGACAGATTATTTACTACTATTTTGACATTTATATAATTATTACATCAAAATAATTTATTGACTTGGAAACAAATACGGCGATGACTTCGTTGTTTTCTACATTTAGTACCTTGCAAGGTTTGCACATTAAGTGACTGAAGTTCTTTTATTTTTTGTTATTATCAAAAAGTCAAGATATTGTATTTGACTTGTTTTACCACAAACTAGAATAGAAATGATTCTTTTAAATTAAAAGTCGTACATTCACCAATAATACATGTACGTCATGACCGTCAGTTGTACATAAAAATGGGTTATATCAACATAAAAAAATATACGGTGGCAAGGCTACGGAGCACAACACAATAAACTTTCTTCACCCCATTTATGTTTTACTTTTTAACATTAAAAATCATTAGAAATTCTCAATTCCTTTTAAGCATGGCGACCCTACTCTTTATAAGACAAACGCGTCAACGTATGAAGTACTAATTAGTTGGGAAACTTCACTAATGGCTTAGTAATTTTGCCTGAGCGCTTACGTCTCAGATGCTGACAATTTGTCAGCCGTGACACATCCTCAGTTTCCCAAACTCTTCAACGTGTTACGAATACGGAACCCGTCAATTATGCTGCAGCATTTTCAAAAATGCTTGTAATATTTGTCGACAAAGTTACACACACATAATTATAATCATGCCCATTTCCTAGAAGGGTAGGCAAAGAACATATCTTACCTCTTCTGTGATTTGCCAACATTCTTCATTCAGTGGTATTTCTGAGTGGTACAGCCACGCCACGCATTGGACCGGCTCGCCCGGCGTAATACCACCCTATCACTAATATCCAGCGTGAAATAATAGCTGTTGTGTTTCGTCCGGCCAGTGAGAGTTCCGGAGGCCCTCCCCCCCCCCTTCCTTCAATGCCTATTCCTTCCTAAAACCTATTCCTTCATTAAAGGCCGGCAACGCATCTGCGATTCCTCTGGTGTTGCGGTGTTGCGGGGTGTCCATGGGCGGCGGATATTACTCTCCATAACGTGACCCGCCTGCTCGTTTGCCTTCTTCTGTTATAAAAAAAATGCTTATCGGTTTAGGATTCTCGAGCTAAATAATAAAATTATTTAATAATAATATGAGAAACAAATCAACCCAAGTAACACACATAGGCTGAATACTAGATGAATAATGGATTATTGTGTACTTAGCGCTGAATAAAATTACTGAATAAAAGCAGAGTAGCATGCTATTCAGCCACTACACTGCTTAAATGGGCACAAATTATTCAGCTTTAGTTCGCAATTGCTGAGTAACATCATAATAGTAACGTTATAATCGCAGTATAAGGTGTAACAGGTGGTAACAAGGCAAAATACTAGCAAATTAATGAAACACTAGTTACCCTTTATTTAGACAATTGGTGTCTATGTACGCTTTTATATCTATAGTAATTAAGTTAAAGGTTCACGATTTGTTCTGTAAGAACGTCTATTAACACTTTTAGTGACAGATGATTCATATTTATGACAGTGAGAGAAGATACGTTTTTAAAATGATTGTATGATATCGGTATATTGTTCCTTTTGTTAATAACTTCATTATTTTACGTGAAAGCTAGTGGGAATTCAAAATTACTGTTAGAGTATACATATATTTCTAAGAAAATTTTCAAGCGCCAGTTCATAAATAAGTTTTTACTACAAATTATACTAAAATAAACACATTTAATCGAAAACATTTCGGGTAAAAACTTATTAATTGTGTCATTATTCTAGTCTGTCACCAATAATCACATTAAAAATATTTATTTTTAATTCCTTACTTTACTAAGTTCGTGTTAAATAAATAAAATTATGTATACCAGTGTAGATATTTAAGGTTATGCAGAATAAAAAATGGTGGTGAAATTAAAGAGCGATGTGAACCGGTATACTTCAACATTACTGCCGTAGCCCGCGTAATGGGGCACATATGTCTGCTTATTCAAACTTAGCCGTAATAAAGTCTTACATGTGAATCCATATACGGCAATACACTGATTACTGGCTGAATATTCGTTCGAACTAGCATCGATAAAATGTGTGATAAAATACACTTTTAAGGATCCGCATAATATAGACTGATCCATTTTAGGGACTTGTTACGTAAATGAATTGATAAGTGACAAGATTCACGGGCATATACTCATTCAGTCATCACCAGATTAAATCAACTGATGTGAACCTCTATTAAGCAATATACGTTATAAAATACTCAAAGTGCTCTCCAAGAGTAATAAGAACGTTCAGATGAACTTGTAAACAGCCACTATTCAGTCGTAAATAATAGCAGTATAGATACGGATAAACAGGGAAATTTTACACCATTTACTGAATAACACACGAAATGTACTCCTTTATATATCATATATCTGTGTAACAGTACACATGTACTCCCTTTGGAAGGCAGCGTTTAGAGGTACACATTTACTCTATTATACAGCATATGACATATTTGCCACTACTTAATTGCCCTTATTCAGTAAGTAGGCTTGAAAATTTAAAACGGCTGAATAAAAGCGTAGGTTATATACCAAATAAACGCATCTTGCTGTTTAAGGGTGAAGAATATCTACCATTATTTAGTTCTTATTCAGAATATAGCTCCGTGTGTACTAATATTCAGCTTAAGGATCACCAGTGAATTATAATAACGGTTTTAATACTCTGTAAGCAACATTTATGACCACAAGTGATTAAATATACAGCTTTCTGTGTTACTTGGGAATGCAACAACCAAACGAGTAACATTTAATTTTAACCTGATGTGAAAAGCTATGCACAAAACGAGGTTTCCAGCTACTTTTACCCGCGAAAAAAACGAGAGCGAAGCCGCGGGCAAATGCTAGTCAGATATATTTTTTGAAAAGTCAGACGCTACTTGCAAAATAAAGCAGTAATTCAAAGCTTTGTTTCGCCGTTTCTTTTATCCACTCAGCTAAACAATATTCACTCCAATTTCATACACAACGTTTCACGTCAATTAGGGATTCTGTCTACGTACCAAAAAGTCAGAAACAATTCGGAAAGTTTGATAGGGCTGACCGCACACGTTAGGCTTTTTGTAGGTCCGATGAATGAGCCGCATTTTTCGACGACTTTTGTCGCCGATTTTGTGATCGATTCAACGCACACGTCCATCACTTTGCTGGTTGACATCGTCATATTTCTAGCAAGTGCACGAGGCCAAGCATCGGTGATTAGTCTGCGATATCACAATGTATACCTTTTTCAACGTTTCGTTTTCCTCCGAGGATTCACCGATTTTTGTTGCACATGTGCGTTTTAGTTATTCTCTATAATACTACGGTGGCCAAGTGGTCAATCGTTTGGCTTGATATCCGTAGGTCCTGGGTTGAGTTTTCAGGTCTGCCAAAGTGTGTTTTCGGATTTATCGATGAATCGTGATCACAATCCCCCATTTGACAATCGTGGTGATTAGACCTTTGCCCTGTAGTGGGACAGTTTACAGGTTACACTGTATTTTTTTGCACAGTAAGAAGGCAAATGACTCTGATCCACCTGACCTTAAGAGGGTTTACGCATTTCGGTTTCCCATACAAACTTCCAAGTCGAAATTTTTAAAAACCAATTAGCCAATTTTGATGAAACTTTGCATGCTGAAGTAAAACACAGGGATCTAAATAGTTTGTTGAAAACATTTTAAAAAACTGTTTATTTAACTGAGTTATTACGATTTTTAACGTTCTATAGTGGACTTTGCAGATACAAAACCTTAATATGCAGAATTTCACTATTTTCGACAACAATCGGTCGCCGATAATCTGTCGTTGGCGGGCAGCCTAATCTGTCAACAGTCATATCGCTCGGCTGTCATCACGTCACAACTCTTGAATTGAACAGCTCACCCCTCACCCTGATTCACCCACGCACAATTGCGTCCGTTTTACTTTTGTGCCGTTGTGAAAATGTACAATTGTGGAACGTTATTCTTTGTTTAGTTAGTGTATTGTTGACAGCTTTTTATATCAATGGTTGTGACATGTGAACGGGTAGTGCTCTTTATATTAAAAATGATTTTTTTGTTATCATAACGGTATATTTATATTTATAAATAACTAGCGGCCGCTCGCGGTTTCACCCGCGTGGTTCCCGTTCACGTTGGAATATCGGGATAAAAAGTATCCAATGTTTTAATTCAGGTTATAAACTATCTGTATGCCGAATTTCATCAAAATCCATTCAGTAGTTTTTACGTGAAAGAGTAACAAGCATCCATCCAAACTTACAAACTTTCGCGTTTATAATATAAGTAGGATATGCCACAGACAGCATCGACTCTTGACTTATGACTTTTATTATCCCCAAAGGGTTATTCATCTTTATTATTGAAATTTTTGCAATCACAATGCTTTAAAGATATAGGATAAAATGTTTACTAGAAATAAAAATCAACCAGTCTCAACCAGTCATAGGTTGGAATCCCATTCGAGCTTTCCTGAGAATGGTTGTTTTTTTTTACTAATTTTTTTTTTCTATTAAATATTTTATCCGAAAGGGTTAGTTAAGAGACAAGGCAATGAGGACCGTAGAAGCATACCACTGCCATACGCAACGTTTCACCAAATTACAACTACACACGTACACACGGCAGCAGATCAACCTACCCAAAACTGTCAAATTTCTACAATCAATTTTGAACTTTACTGTATGATTATAAGTATCAATATTCATTGGAGAAATTTGACAGATTTGGGTAGGTTGATCTGCCGCCGACTGTACTTAGCTTGTAGGTGGTAGCCCATCATCGCTCTATGCTTTTGGACGCATGTGCCATATTTAGCCCGTTAGTCGCCTTTACGACACCCAAGGGAAGGTGAGCGTCAACTTGGCAGGCACACCATGGAATTAGATGGTTTTGACTATGTCAAAAAATTGTGTATAAATAGTGATAAATAGTGACGTATAGCAAATAAATAGTGATACTATGGTTCAAAAGATATTTGAGTATCTTGGTGTGCCTGCTAACTTGACGTCAAGATAGCAGGCACATTAAGAAATACAGTTCGTATCAATGTGATTTATATGTCAAAAAACTGTGCATAAATAGTGCATCGAATACGCAAAATTTCAACAATTGTACTTCAATACAAACCGAGATATTACGGTCTCTAAGTGGGCTGCCAACTTGACGATTCTTGCGATGGCGATTCCAGAGAAACGGGTTGAAGTTTTAAACAAATAAATACATGAAAAAATTGTGTGTGAAATTGTGAATCTTTCAATATCAATAAAAAAAGAATTCTTCTTTGCTATTTTCCAAAAATCTAATGTATACTTCTACCATACATTCGATTTTAAGTACAATCGTGCATAATTTTATTTATTAACTTAAGATACTGACATAAAGTCTAATTATTTTTAATTCAAGTCATAAAATTACACTTAAATCTATCGTTGTAATGTCAGTTTCACATTATTTCTATGGAAACTTATGTCAAGCAATTTGTAATTTTAGTGACTCGAATATAAAGTCTCGGGATAGTGGTGGACGAGCGAGTGTCGCGAACGACCGAGAGATGGCGTGATTTTGTTTACGTGCTATGAGCCGGTGATACGAGAATGGTGCGCGAAAAGTTTTATTTGTTTGTGTTGAAATTGATAAGCTCTAATTAAAAATTACGTTTAAATGACAGGAACAAAACACTGAATAACTATTCATAGCTTATTCTTTGTTTATTAGTTATAAAAGACTAGGCAGGTAACTTTAACATTTAATGCACTAGGAATATACTTGACCCTAGTTAACTTTACGAAAGATTAGCTACCTAATTATGTACCTAACTACTATGAAGTAATACGTATTAGTCGACCAACATAATTAGGCGCATGTCAGCTAGACGTTTATCACAGTTGTTCAATAATTTACATACTAAACGTATCTTCTTCGATATTCCATTTTCAAATCTGAACACTCAGCATGTGCAAACTAATTGAAGTGCAATATACGAGTATTTAGATTGTTAATCATTGAACAATTATGATAAACGTCTAGCTTTAATGCGATTAATTATGTTGGTTGAGTAGTAAATATGAAAAGCTTTGAATGACTGAGAAAATATCTACCTCACATTCGGTACAATGGCGGACTCCGTCGCTTTACCAGTCTAAAGGTCAAAATCCCTTGCACACCACGTCGTCTATTTGGTACGGGCACGTAGGCACCCGGGCGGTCGGTGCGCTTCACACGAAAATCGCTGCAACGTGGTAAAGCGACGGCGACCCCGACCGTACCTAGTGGTATATCTTTTTTGTAAATACCATAATAGAAAATAAGCTGCGTACCTATAAAAATGTAGGTTATTATTAAACGATTTAAACACTTTTACTTCTGATGCAAATGTACTTACTGCTTATCAATTTCAACACAAACAAATAAAACTTTTCGCGCACCATTCTCGTATCACCGGCTCACCGCACGTAAACAAAATCACGCCATCTCTCGGTCGTTCGCGACACTCTCTCGTCCACCACTTTCCCGAGACTTTTTCGAGTCACTAAAATTACAAATTGCTTGACATAAGTTTCTATAGAAATAATGTGAAACTGACATTACAACGAAAGATTTAAGTGTAATTTTATGACTTGAATTAAAAATAATTAGACTTTATGTCAGTATCTTAAGTCAATAAATAAAATTGTGCACGATTGTACTTAAAATCGAAGGTATGGTAGAAGTTTACATTAGATTTTTGGAAAATAGCAAAGAAGAATTCTTTTTTTATTGATATTGAAAGATTCACAATTTCACACACAATTTTTTCATGTATTTATTTGTTTAAAACTTCAACCCGTTTCTCTGGAATCGCCATCGCAAGAATCGTCAAGTTGGCAGCCCACTTAGAGACCGTAATATCTCGGTTTGTATTGAAGTACAATTGTTGAAATTTTGCGTATTCGATTCACTATTTATGCACAGTTTTTTGACATATAAATCACATTGATACGAACTGTATTTCTTAATGTGCCTGCTATCTTGACGTCAGGTTAGCAGGCACACCAAGATACTCAAATATCTTTTGAACCATAGTATCACTATTTATATGCTATACGTCACTATTTATCACTATTTATACACAATTTTTTGACATAGTCAAAACCATCTAATTCCATGGTGTGCCTGCCAACTTGACGCTCACAAGGGAAGATAGGGTTGGTTTAGTTTACCAAGTAATACTTTACTTAACTTTAAAATAGCCGACTGGTTACTTACACCAAAATTAACCCTTCTGTTATAGTTAGTCAATTAAGGATTCCATCGACGTCCCACAAAGCCAAGCCAGAAACTTTAATAATCCGTCAGCAGTCGTATCATTCGCCTGTCAACGCTTACCCTTGAATATAATAGCAATTCGCCCACGCACAATTGCGTTGTGCCTTCATCATTAGCCTATAAACGTTCCACTGCTGGGAACAGGCCTCCCACGTGGACAATAGCACGTGGGGATATTAGGCCATAAACCGCCACGTTAGCCAAATGCTGAGTTGGTGGGTTTTAACGACTGTCATCTTACGACAACAACCGGGACCAGTGACTTGATGTGCCTTCCGAAGCACGGAGGAGCTCGAGAAGTTTTTGATTTGGTCACCCATCCAGCGATATGGCATTGCGAAAGTTACTTAGCGGGCACGATCGCAAGCCGAACGCGCTATCGAACTCCTCGTTGAGCCTTGTGCCATTGTTATACGCAAAATGTACACTTTTGGAACGTTAATCATTGTATAATCGGATCGTGTGTTGCCAGCATTGCTGACAAAGGTTTTATGGCGACGGTTGTGATGCGACGTGTAACAAATTATTGCTGAATACTTTAAATTTGAATTGCGTTTAAAATGTTTTTTTTTATTTATGTGGAAAAATAAAGCTTCTTTGTAATATTTGATTATTTGCGTTAATAAACGCTCAAATAAACTCATAATAACGAAAGGTTTAAAAAAAATTCTAACCACCTGAGTGAGGTAGAGATTTTTTTTCAGCGTTTCGTTATCTTTGAATAAAGCATGTCCCAAATGGGATGCTTCCCACGATTTTTTAAATGCAGTTCTTTCAATTGAGCTATCGATACGTTTTCTTTAATGGATACCTACACCATTTGACCACAATATAAATAAATAAATAAACTTTCTTACACTCACACTAATTATCTAGCCCAAGAGAAGCTTCGTTATGAAACTCGTTAGATGGTTACTAGACAACGGATAAACGTAACTTAAAATACATAAATACAGACTTATTATACATAGAAAACACCTAGACCCGAGACAATTTAGAAAAACAATAATTTCTAAATTGACCTGACCGGCGATCGAACCTGGGACCTCAGAGATGGCGACACCATGAAAACCGGTGTACAAACCACTCGAACAAGGAGGTCGTCCATATCACCTGATGCTGAGTGAAGATGTCGCCTACGAGTTACGGTGTAACCTACTTATAGCATATTCGCTGTATCTCATTTTTTTCTATTTACACATCCATAATGCACATAAGAAGACCCTAAAATGACATAGGTAGAATGTCTACAAAATTTTCGATCACCCTTATTCATTTATATACATTTATCTAGTAAATTAGCTCCCACAATGTTAGTGTTCCAACGTGAACGCGTAACTGCGGCGCACATTAATCATCGCAGAATCCATTTCACACCCGGTGTCACATTGTTGCCTGACGCATTCCATTGTTGGTAACGTGTACACACACCTTTATTTAAGTATCATAGTTACATACGTCTATTTTGGAAGTCTGGGGCCCTAGAGTAGCCTAGCAATATTGCTGTAGTCGCCTTTTACGACACTCATGGGAAGAGAGGGGGTGGTAATATCCTTTTAGTGAACCGCTACGCGACACGGCTCAATATTAGTATTATTAGTATTATTAGTTGGTTTTTTTAAACTAACATTCTCAGATTTAATTAAAGGACATATTTTTTTTGGTACTAAAATAGAAGAAAAATTAACTGCAACAATTTATAATTATGCTTCCTTGTCCAAAAGACTAAATGCTATCATTCTGTATATTTTTTAGATTTTTAATTACCTCTGTTAAAGAATATTGTATGTTGATTAGTTTTGTACGTTTCTGAACGAAAAATTCGGTTTATTTTATGTTAACGAACGCAGGGTTATTAAGTAGGTAAGTCTATGAGGTCTATGGTAATGTAGAAACGTTAACAATAGCAGTCATCTTTTTCGCACATACTTATAGTATTTAGCACAAGTGTGACAGTGATAAATTTTAAGGTCATGTAGGTACTTAGTGTTCCTGCCGTTGACAGATCAGCTGTAATAACAGTGATAGTTTATTTTTACGCTTTTTTTAGACCATCATAATTGAAATGAATCGCTCCAACTTACGGTGTCTATGCCGCCTTTACGTATGCTGTTTTTCCAGTTTTTCTCACTTCATCATCAGTTAGGAAGATTACCATCCATCCATCGATTAATAAAATTGATCAATTAATCGATGGTTCGATCGATATCGATTGTGGGACGCAGCTTGGATGTTATGAGTAATAATTGTGCCAGCAAGATCTCTATCCAGTTTCAGAAAATATGGAATCGTCTGGCGCTCCGAGGTCTGGCGGCTAACAGTCTGACATCTGTCTACGATGCGTATTTACATATAAAACGTCAAACAAGCGTCACTTTTTTATTGTTATTAACATAAAGTCCGAATATAATGTTGCCATTTTCTTGTAGAAATCAATGTTTGTTTTTCATCTACACAAAACAAACCGAGGTCTTTCAACTAATAATACGGTCATGAATATTTTGGTTATAACATATTCTTCAAGTATTTATAGATTGGCATTAAGTTAAAAGACTTTGGCATTTAGTACCAAACACCATAGTAAAAAAATTATGTCCTTTGACATTTATTAATCAACAACAACAAACATTTTTTAACAATATAATGAGAGAGAAAATATTAACCCTACACCATAGTAGCAACTTGTCTATCCACTATCATAACACTAAAAAAAAGTATAGTGTAGCCTATGACTGTCTTACCGCTGGACAAATGCCTTCATAATTAAACCCAAATATATTGTGTATGTTCTTTTTTCGCAGATAAGAGATTGGGGGTTAAAGTTACTCGCGTTCGTAGGTGACCTACGTGTACATGTGACACACCCTACACGTGACCTCTGGGTGGTGCTAAATGAGCCACGCTACGTAGCAGCAGCACGCATGGGCCGGCTCGCCCGGCGTAATACCACCCTCTCACGAATATCCGGCGTGAAATAATGGCACTTGGTGCTGTTGTGTTTCGTCCGGCCAGTGAGGGTTCCAGAGGATATTCCAGATACTACGCATACATTTGTATACCTTTTTATAGGGTATAAAAAGGCATATTTGCGTAACATATATATGCCTTTAATTTTTTTAAATTAGTTAGCGTTAACCATTCTAAATGTGTGTTTGATGCTGTAGATATTTTTTGTCAGTTACGATATCTCGGTTCGGTGGTTAAGTTCTCGGCCCAAAAATCGAAGATCCACGTTTTAATTTTCCGATCGGACAAAGCGTGTTTCTGATTTTTCGATAATATGGATATGATATTAAGGGATAGTCAGAGACTAGGCAATGAGGACAGCAAAAGCAGTCCTCTGCCATAGTCCACTTTTTACCAAATAGCGACTGTACATGTGCTCAGCGTGACAGGTGGGTGGCCCATCTCCGCTTTAAGCTGTTGGATGTATGTGCAGTCTTGTGTCCGTTAGTCGCCTTTACTACTAGTTTTAACATGTCGCGTAGCGGTTCACTAAAAGAATCTGACTAAAGACTGCACTTACATCCAACAGCATAGAGCGGCGATGGACTCATTACCTATCACGCTGAGCACGTGTGCAGTAGCTGTTTGGTGAAAAGTGGACTATGGCAGAGGACTGTTTTTGCGGTTCTTATCTAAGTCTCTGACTAACCCTTCGGGGATAATAGTCGTGATTATTTGTATGTATGTTTCCATTCTTTACTATCTTTATTAAGTCTCATGCGTCACGTGTAACAAGAAATTTTGTTCCGAATATATTGCTTTATTTGCATACGACTGTGTGTTCAAAGTAATTGAAATAGCTTTGGCTTTATCAATGTATGAGAACTGACACGAAGATAAATTTGGTTTATACAAATTGTGTTGATACTGTTTATTTTCACATTTAGCAGAATGGCATCCGAGCTCGCTTGAATGTTTATATCAATTGTTCTGGTTTCATTACGCTGTGCAGTTGTATACAAAAATATTCATGCGTGTTTTTTTTGTGGGTTTACCTTGCGATATGGATATTGGTCGTCCGATATACCTAGGTAGGCTACGGAACATTGTATGGTGCAAGAACCCTAACTCTTCAATTCAATATAAAAAGGAAAAGTTTTTTTTATATTGAAGCTTCCGGTGGCAAGAAGGCTGGCAGCAAGCTCTGCCAGCGTATAAGCACAGTATAAATATTAGCTCATATTTATACTGTGGTGTGGTATAAGCCTGGTAATACAAATAAGTAATGTTGCTAGCATTCTTGGGACCGTACCCACAGTTTGGAGACACGTTTTATTTGTAGTTTTCTTCTAATTTGAGGTTTAAGTAATAGTTGTTTTGTTCTTTTTCATTAATATACTTATAATGAATACTTAAGTAACATAATCTAAAAAAAGATACTTAGGTACATTATGTTGTTTAAACAGATGCTCTTTATGTTATTTTGGCCATTATCACTGATATAGTCATCATACTCCACGGTAAATTTTATTAAATCATCAATGTTATACAATTGTAGCGTTTTCTTGATGGTGGCCTTTTCACAGCAGAGGGTCGATATATAACCTACTAGCGGCCGCTCGCGGTTTCACCCGCGTGGTTCCCGTTCTCGTAGGAATATCGGGATAAAAAGTATCCTATGTGTTAATCCAGGTTATAAACTATCTGTATGCCGAATTTAATCCAAATGCAATCAGTAGTTTTTACGTGAAAGAGTAACAAACATCCATCCATACTTACGAACTTTCGCGTTTATAATATTAGTAGGATTATTATTGTTGTATTTCAGCCTCACTTGTCCCATAGCTGGGCAATTCTACAGCCTATTATTATTATTGTATTTTAGCCTGGTTTGTTCCAATTAGGGTTGCCACCCGTACTGTAAAATAGAGTATGGTTCTCTCTTTCATGTAGGCGTACATTATAATTTACGACACCAATAAAGTATATTTGGTAAATATCGCAAAGAGCAACAAAAAATAAGTTTTTCACTCCTCTTGCTCAAAAAGACTGTCATTGTAGCGTTCTAGAGCGAGGCTAAAATAGCTTTTCTTTTTTTTGTTTTCTCTTATCTAATGGCATCGTGCGATCAGCACATTCAGCCAGTGTCAAGTTTTAAATAATAGGTAATTATTATTTTCTTCACATAAAGTGGATGATAATGAGTGATAATGAACGTTTAATGGTAAATGATTTTCCCCCAAACCCCTGGAAACTCAATAAAGCTATGGGAATTTATTGAGGTCCCAAACGGACTTCTTGAGAGAATTTGAAAAGTGATGTTGCATTGTTTTGTTTTATTTGCTAACACTCATGCACGTTCACGAACACATAACAGTAAATAATCCATCATTATTTCACATTAAAATTCGACAAAACACAAATTATAGAAAATAATACAAAACTGCAGACATGACGCTTCACTTTCCCGCCAAGAAGTCATAGCTTTTTTTGCCCTATGGGGAAAATGTAATTTTTTTTTTAAGTTTTTGTCTGTCACATGACAATGAGCCTACAAAAACGAAAAAGTATTTAGTCATAAGTAGAAAAATCATGAATAAAGACTCGACTTATTACTGTTTACTTAGATCAACAACTTTTTTGAGATAGTTATTATTAAAGTTTATGGTAAAATTAGTATAATCATTTTAATCTATGGACAACACAGAACACGCCCACACAGTCCACGCTTTAGCAAGAAACAACTGCACAGTCTGCACTTTTGCTTAGGTGGTGAGCCTTTAACTCGTTAGTCGCTTTTACGACAACCAAGTTAGTCGCCTTTTAAGTGACCTAAGGGAAGGGAAGGGTTGGTAGTATTATTTTGATGAGACCATCGCCGCTCTATGTTGTTGGATGTTTGTGCAGTCTTTAGTCCATTAGTCGCCTTTTACGACACCGAAGAGAAGAGAGGGGTTGGTAGTATTATTTTGATGAGCCAATCGTCGCTCTATGCTGTTGGATGTTTGTGCAGTCCTTGGTCCGTTAGTCCCCTTTTACGACATCGAAGAAAAGTGAGGGGTTGGTAGTATTATTTTGATGAGCCCATAGTTGCTCTGTGCTGTTGGATGTATGTGCAGTTATTAGTCTGTTAGTCGCCTTTAACGACACCGAAGGGAAGAGAGGGGTTGGTAGTATTATTTTGATGAGCCCATCGCCGCTCTATGCTGTTGGATGTATGTGCAGTCTTTAGTCCGTTAGTCGCCTTTTACGACCCCCAAGGGAAGAAAGGGGTTGGTAGTATTATTTTGATGAGCCCATCGCCGCTCTATGCCGTTGGATGTATGCGCAGTCTTTAGTCCGTTAGTCGCCTTTTACGACACCGAAGGGAAGAGAGGGGTTGGTAGTATTATTTTGATGAGCCCATCGCCGCTCTATGCTGTAGGATCTATGTGCAGTCATTAGTCCGTTAGTCGCCTTTTACGACACCCAAGGGAAGAGATGGAAAGACTGCACATACCTACTATCCAACAGCATAGAGCGGCCATGGGCTCATCAAAATAATACTACCTACCCTTCTCTTCCCTTGAGTGTCGTTCAAGCAACTAACGGGTTAATTTTTAATAAAATACACTAATTCATATTAATTAATTTATTTATTTATTTATTTATTTATTGATAAGGTACACCAACAGCAATGCATGTTAAACAATCACAAAATAAGTCGCTAGGGTTTAGGTACAAATATGTTCGCCGATTACAGGTATACACAGCATTTGTTACAAGAAGTAGTTATAACAATGAACTAAAATTTAAAAACAAATATCGAATCGAATAAAATTTACATATCAAAAAAATAAAAAGTTAAATACTTATATACAAACAATTTAAAAAGTTACAAATAATAAACGAGAAAAAAAAACCAATCATGCATTTGCCGTGTGTGTGCTAACAGGCTGATAGAAGTTAACTAATTTGTTCTTGAATGTTTTAGAGGAGTCACAGAAAATGTCAATATTCGGAATCACTTTTACAGTCTCGTTGTACGCGTCACATATTCTTGCAATAGGGAAATGTAAGCCCAGATTCGTTCTGTGGCGTGGTATATTAAATAATTTCCGTATTTGGTAACGAGGATATTTGTAAGGGACACTAATTCTGATTTGGTTTAAAAGATGCATGGATTTAATTTTGTTATTTAAAATCATATGAAGAAACATTAAGTCTGCTATCAAACGCCGGTTTCTCAAAGTTATCATTTTAAAGAAATTGTATTGGATTGTTTTTTTTTCTCGCATTCGTAGTGAAAAGCAGAGTGTAACACACGGCGCTAAAAACCCATTAAAACTCGGTTTCTATTTACTCCCTCGCTATGGGTCATTTTAGCCCCTTGTATAAAAATCTACTATTTAAGGACAAATAAATGAATACTCTTTTTTATGCTATGTACTTTATTTTTGATCTAACAAAATGAAAAAATACTTAATTCGTCCTAAAAAGCTGGCAACCCTATTCTAAAGCTGGGCAATTATATAAGCTGATACTATATCTTTTAATAATAATGTTTGGATTGGTCCACTAGTCAAAGCGTTCCGTATAAAAGGAAATCTTCTACCGAATCTTATTTACCGATTGTTACCTAAACACTATTTCCATCATAACCTATAAGTCATCGCCGCGAAACCTACTTGAAACTTCCAAAAAGGTTCCCAGTATAAAAAATGTCTGTGTCGCAAAAGCAGGAACTATTCGCACAACTCAACTCCCACCTTTGATATAAAGCAGTTGCAGATGTCTTTTGCAACAGCTTTTCAGCTTTAACTTCAAACGGCCGTTTTTCCGCAGTCGGCATTTTCCCACTCTAAGGTATTCTCCAATAGCCGTATCGCAGCTATGAGCTACAGATTTATGGACACGGTAACTTTGAGCGTTATTGTGAAAAATTTCGCGGCAAAAAAGTTTATAAGATTTTTTTCGAAAAATTTATTTGTAAGGAGAAGTTCTAGCTGTGTTTACTGCAGCTAATTCACACATACTTGCAAATGGGTGCGATTCGCGAGATGGGGAATCTCGCGAATCGCGCCCATTTGCAAAATTTATGTTGCCTTTATAGACCAACTAGCGGCCGCTTGCGGTTTCACCCGCGTGGTTCCCGTTCCCGTGGGAAAATCTGGATAAAGAGTATCCTATGTGTTAATCCAGGTTATAAACTATCTGTATGCCGAATGTCATCCAAACCCATTCAGTAGTTTTTACGTGAAAGAGTATCAAACATCCATCCATACTTACAAACTTTCGCGTTTATAATATTAGTAGGACACTTACCAGAATTTGCATCTCGGTGGCCGAGTAGCTACCGGAGGTCCCGGGTTCAATTCCTAGATCGGTCGATTGATTTTTCAATGAATAGCCTGGGTTTGTCATTTTTGCCAAGCATTTGGCGAGTGTGATAAATAATAAATAAATAAATAAAATTTGTTTACGCTCACACCAATTATCTCTAGACCAATATGAGTATTCTTTTAATACTTGTTAATATGGTAAGATAACGAATAAATATAAATAAACATAGAAAAAACACCGAGACCCGAAATCATTTTAAAAAAAAGTTTTTCTCTAAATTGACCCGACCGGGTATTGAACTCGGGAACTCAGAGATAGCGCGACACCAGACCCAGTGTGCTAACCACTCGACCACGGAGGTCGTCGAGGTGATGAAGCCAATAAGTACCATCAATAGTAGCAAAGACTTATTTGCACATGCATAACTTTGCGACCAGTTTTGTGAGCCAAATATTTAAAAAAAACTTGATTTCTATGAAATATGCTTCTTAAAAAAACTGTTTTTAGGGATTTAACTTGCATTTATTTAGTACATTTTAGGATCTCCTTGAACTTCAAAATAAAACCCTAAAATTTCATCATCATTACATACCTATTATATAGTAAAGTCGTAAAGTCGTTTTCCTCTGTCTGTAGCACCGCACTATTCTCCTAAACCACGCAATGGATTTTTATGCAGTTTTCACTAAAAGATAGAGCGTTAACTAAGGATAGTTTTTGTATATATTTTGTAGATATATTTTTTTAAATGGCTGAACTATGACGGTCTTTTTAAGTTAGCGTAGACGATCGAAGCCGCGGGCGGGCCGCTAGTACAAAAAATTTACCAAAAAAATAAAAAAATCTTACCAAAATTTGGAAATGTTTGATCTTAAGCAGACTAAAAACCAATTTTTCTTATTTGAGTGAGATAGTGTGCAAGAACAGTGTGAACTTGTTGTTATTAAATAATTTCGTTAAGTGTGTTGGTTGGCTTCTACTGCTTATTACCTTTTCTTTTTTGTATCTTTTAAATCTATGATAAATAAATACCTACGTTTAATAAAGTAAAAGTCTGCTTGTCAATCGTCAAAAGTCGATAAGTAATCTTATATAAAAAATATGCCTGTCTTAAGATATCCCACATTAACATCACAAACCCATGCCAAAACGGACCATAACTCACCACGCTGGCCCAATGCGGGTTAGTACGATTTAACGTTTGTCGTCTACGACAATATACGGTGCCATTGGCTTAACTTAACATGTCATTAAAGCACGATCTCAACATAGCCAACATGCTTCTCAGCCGTCACGTGCAGTCACTCATTTCCCATTCATATCATAATTTACACACATAGTCCATCCATTTTTTATTTTTTATTTGGTATTTCGCCTCGTCTATCCATCAAAATTAAATCAAAATAATTTAAAAAAAATTTGGGTTCACCTATACACAGAATAAAAAAAAATTCAAGTTAAATAAAAAAAAATAAACAATCAAAATTTTATCAGTAATCTAATCAGAAATAAATCCACACAGCTCTAGTAAATGAACAACGTAATATTGTGGTCTGCACTCTAATTTGAATGTGAACCGTAACCCAGTTGCTGTTTCGAAAGTTTGCACATAAAACGCTAATTAGGTAACACATTTGTGATTCACAAAGTCACTCGCCACGTGTTCAGCTTAGTTGGGACTGATGTGGCCTCTGCCGCCACAGTGAACATAAATAATGAGCTCTGCATTTGTGAATTTCTCTGGGTTATACCTAATTCGAAAAAAAAACATGGTGGAAAACTAAAATGTTGTGTGTGCTCTTAATTTGCTAAAGCACATTATGCTATTACTTTTTTTCTCTGATGACTTGTTAAAAGCTTAGATACTTATTTAATAAGAATTATTTTTATGTTAAGCGTTAGAAATAATAAAAACGGTATTGTGCCGTTTTATAAGCCCCTTTAGGGCTCAGCTTTCGTAATTACAGACACAATAGAAATTAAATTGTGAGTGGAGTCTTCGTGACAGACAAGGGCTTCAGTATTTCTACAATGGTATGTTTTTTATGTAAAAAAAGGGATTCTTACCATGTTTGATTTGTTGATAAATAAAAAATTGAAATTAAATACCATCCAATATAAAAACAGAAACTACAGTTACTCTTTTCAGTAAATACTTAAAACATTACTTAATTTTAAAATGCTGCTTTTTTGCTGATAAAACTAAAATTAATTAGTTTGGCGTACCTACTCTGCTAAAACTAAGTATATTGTGATATTGCTATAGGTTATCGTCATTATACCACTACATAATATGCTTGTAAACAATATTGCAGTACCTGTAAAAGGTAAATAGGTTGTTAGCACTTCATACTAATACATATAAGACCTTCTTGTACACTTAATTGCAATAAATCACTTTGACTTTGACTTTGATTTTACTCCGTGATCATGATGCATGCAACTGCGCCGAAATATCGGAGACTCAATAACATCAACTGAAACATTGTAAAAATCCCGTTTTTCATAAAAATAATTGTAGTGACTATGAATGTTTAAAATGGTATTTTTGTCGCAAATTCATCATAGATATTCTAAATGCCAAAATCAGGCAAAAAATATTAGCAAAAACTAAGTAGTTGCCTTTTTTATGATCACGAAATCTCAAATTAAAACCTATACACAAGCCATGTCACTTTTAACGAACTAGTAAAACGACGAACACAACTCGCCATTACTAAAAATGTGAGGCCGTGTCTCTTTTTTACGACATCACGAGAGACAGCCTGAGGCTGGCACTCGCTGCCTTTACAGCGGTCGTTTAGACCAGAACTTAGACGATGCAGTGGCTGCACAACAATTTGCGTTGCGGTCATTTGCGGCTTTTTTGTACCTACTACTTACCTTTTTCTTGAAATACAAAAGATTGGGATCTTGTACTCACAAAATTTAACCGAGCGCATGGGATGTCGTATTGTTTTCATTGTGTTGCTTGGAGTTAACAATGTCTTAAAAAGTATTTTAGAAGAAACGTCTATAAGATGAATACATAAATAACTATTTAATTTAATAACAACATACATGTAGTACCTTTTGTATTAGTTACCATGTCAAACTTTTCTAGTTCTTATTTTTACAAGTACGCTGCCAATTAGACACTTCTACAACTCGCCATTACTAAAAATGTGAAGCCATGTCTCTTTTTTACGACAACACTAGAGATATAGCCTGAGGCGGGCATTCGCTGCCTTTACGGCGGTCCTTTAGACCAGAACATTACATACGATGCAGTGGCTAGACAACCATTTGTGTGGCATTTGCGGCTTTTGTGTACCTACTACCTTTTTCTTGAAAAACAAAAGATCGGGATCTTGTACTTACAAAAAATTTACCTATCAAGCGCACGGGATGTCGTATTGGTTTCCGGAAATGTATAAACTTATAAAGGGTATGCGACTCAAGTGTTGCTTGGAATTAACAATGTCTTAAAAATTATTTACAAAAAACGTCTTTAAACATACATACATAAATTGAATTACGACTATTATTCCGCAAGGGTTAGTCAGAGACTAGGCAATGAGGATAGCAAAATCAGTATTTTAAAATAGTCCACTTTTCACCACATAGCGACCGCACATGTATTCAGCGTGACAGGTGGTAAGCCCATCACCGCTCTATGCTGTTGGATGTATGTGCAGTCTTTAGTCCGTTAGTCGCCCTTTACGACACCCAGGGGAAGAAACCGGGTGGTAGTATTCCTTTACCGCTACGCGACACGGTTATAAAAAGTCTTTATATTCCATATTCATTTTTTAATAAAATTTTGCATGAGGGATTAGGGATAGCCTTAGAGCATTCAAGGGGATAGCAGTATAATAAATACGATATACATTACTATAGGACTCGACTCTCGACTTATTGCAATAGTTACCATGTCGATATTTTTCGAACAAATTCTTACATCAAACAAAATACGCCAGTTAAACAATTCTTATTAAACTTAGAAGTAAACAGATCTAAGTAAGTTAAAAGCTTAAAAATCTCAATACATCCACTGTAGAAATTTTCAAACCGCATGTAGACTTTTTTCAAAGACAGCCTTACTACCTAAAATACCAAATACCTACCTGAAAATATACAAAAGCAACTACTTTTACTCTTGAGTATTTTAAGGTAGGGCTATAATTTGTGAGCCTCTTTGTGTTGTGACTGTAATTTGTTTAAACTTTGCTTTATGTTATTTTTATTAAGTGAAATAGGTTAGCTTGGCTGTAATCGGAATGCAAAGACTGTTTTTTATTGTGTTTATGCATAAAATTTTATAAAAAATAAATGAATTGTGTTGTTCCCCATTAATATTTAAAAGCCTTCGTTTCCAATCGTCCTTATTCCGAGGCTTATAATTTATATTTTAATTAAATATTATTGATTAACCTTTAGCGTGGAAAGTTTCGATAGAATTGGCTAATTGGATTGAAAAGTATTGAACTTCCAGATTTTATTAGAAGTTTGTTTAGGATACCAAATTAAATGTACGTAATTTTACAGGCTCCTGAACATCTGATGGGAACATTCGTACATTCGGTTAAAATGCCATGAGATTTATTATTCAGGCACGATAACTGCCACAAAACCATACGCAATTGAGTTTTAATTGTTCGTCGGTAACCGGTGACCGCTATGGCGACAGTGCGGTTCCACGATTGATTTGAATTAATTTAAATTGCTACAACTTAAGTTTAATTTATAAAGGAGATCGGTGAAGTTCCATGTGGACCATGGGCCTTGACGTTACACTGATAATTTATATGCGGTTTTGTCGATCAAAACCAACGAATACAAACAATATAACAATTATAAATCTGCTCTACGGGATAGCACAGATATTGGGAGTTAACTATCACAAAGTGAGGTTAGTTTATGTAAATTAAACAAATAGCTAATACTTTTTACTTACTATTTATATTGTATATTGGTATGCAATGACCTCTAATAATCATTGTTGGTATGCAACTAAAATGTATACTCATAAGCATCAACCGTAAGTGAATTCACTGTTGTTTAGCTGACAATATTGCTTCGTCTAGTATCAAATGCAAACCTAAACATTGTTACGAGTTAAACGAATGCCACAGTTTATGCAGTTAATCTTTAGAAGAAGTACAATCGGAAGCAGTGGTCGGTTTCTCACCATTTATACAGAATACTTATAATAGAATAGTTAGACGTATTCTAGCAGTGCAATGGTGAGTCATACAAGCAGGTATTCCATGACCGTTGTGCAGGCGCGGGTTGTTCGTAATGGCAGCAGCTATCGTCAAAGTCCGTAATGCGTAACTAGCGTAAATCAATAAAACACTTTGTAATTTTTTCAAGTGATGTATCAATGGATGAGTCAATACCATTTTCGATTGTCAGTTAAAAGTTATTCGTTTGTTTATAGTGTAACACAACCATTTTAAAATGTATTGTCAAAACACGTCTTTTCTTTTTTGACAAGTGACATTTCAAGTTGGTCACGTCATACTTTATCAGATGGATAAATTTTATCAGGGGATTGAAAAATTAACCCATAATTGAATAAAAATACAATGATCAATACGCACTAATCGAAACAACATATAGTTTTTCTTCTGCCAACATTGTCCATCGACTGCATGTGATATGCGTCCTTGTTTAATAAACAGTAGTCAAACAATTATTACAATTACAATAAATATTAGTTGGTTTTTATTCAATAAGTTATTAAAAATTACACTAAGAATATGGTTTCTAAGGTTTATGCGAGCACCACACATTGAAATGAAACACCTTTTATGGATTAACTCGCGTTTAATTTGTATCATCATCATATCATCATCATCATCATCAGCCTATTAACGTCCCACTACTGGGCACAGTCCTCCCACGTGGATTATAGCACGTGGGGATATTGGGCCGTAACCCAACACGCTGGCCCAATGCGGGTTGGCGGGTTTTAACGACTGTCATCTTACGACAACAACCGGGACCAACGGCTTAACGTGCCTTCCGAAGCACGGAGGAACTCGAGATGTTTTTTTTTAATTTGGTCACCCATCCAGCAACCCGGCATTGCGAAAGTGGCTTAGCGAGCAGAATCGCAAGCCGAACGCGCTAGCCGCTGCGCCATCGAGCTCTTCACACAATTTGACTACATTACAATATTACTTGTAATTTTGAGACTACCAACACCTCAGTCTCCCTGTGACCACGGACCCTGTAAAGGTTCCGAAACGTCAGGAAACAAAAAACTATGTAATATTAGTCAAATTAAACGCGAGTTAATCCGTATAAAGTGTTTCATTTCAATACACTAAGGATTTCAGTTAATGTCAGATTCCTGTAATAGTTAGGCCCTATTTTACAGGTCTCCTTTTAATACATATATACATATATACATATAATCACGACTACATCCCGACTTAACCATACAAAATTTTTTCACGTTTACCAAACCACCACCACTCACCACCCATAAAGACGAATCTAACTCGACGCGGTTGTGTCGCTTAATTACTGAGTTCCTATGGCCACCATTCAGCTCCATCATCAGACCCTGGTAACCATCTAGCACCAAAGTACTCGTCAAGACCAATCAAACGAGCCCATATACTCGATGGGGTTATGTCGTTTAATTACTGAGTTCCTATGGCCATCTTCCAGCTCCATCATTAGAACCTGTTTACCATCTAGCACCAAAGTACCCTCAAGACGAATCAAACGAGCCGAGACTCGATGGGGTTGCGCCGCTTCTTTACTGAGTTCCTAGAACCACCTTCCAGCTCTATCACCAGATCAGACCCTGGTAATCATCTATAAACAAAGTAGTCAAGACGAATGAAACGAGCCGAAACTCAATGGGGTTGCGTCGTTTCATTACAGAGTTCCTATGACCACCTTCCAGCTCCATCATCAGACCCTGGTTACCATTGAAAGACAAACTACTCATCAAGACGATTCAAACGAGCCCAAACTCGATGAGGTTGTGTTGTTTTATTGCGAAGTTTCTATGGCCACGTTTCAGCTCCATCATTAGATCAGCACCATCTCATCATAATATTGCATTGTCACGCGATTTACACGTGTATGCAAAATTTCAGCTCAATCGGTAACCGGGAAGTGGATCAAAATTAAGTTGCAAGATTTCGTTTGAACAAACGTACATTGCAAGAGTAGAGTTAGACAGAGACTAGGCAATGAGGACAGCAAAAGCAGTCCTTCATCATAGTCCACTTTTCACCGAATAGCGACTGCACATGTGCTCAGCGTAACAGGTGGTGAGTCCATCGCCGCTCTATGCTGTTGGATGTATGTGCAGTCTTTAGTCCGTTAGTTGCCTTTTACAACACCCAAGGGAAGAGAGGGGTTGGTAGTATTCTTTCCCCGCTCGCGTCAGGGGTTTGATTTATACAATTTGATAATTCTCATTTAATAATAAATGTACCTTACCAAATTAAGTTATTATTCGTGTAGTTTGACCAATATCTATTGTGATGCCTATTTATGGTGAATTTACCTGAAACAAAATTGATATAGCTTTATTAATTCAGTAAGTTCCCAAACACTCACATAATAATAAAATAATCCGTAAATATATATAAATTTAACACCACGACATTAGGTACATATCATAAAATATAAAAGCTGCATACACGAAAAAATGCGTTTTCAAATGCTGAACTTTGAAAAATAGGTATATCGCTTTCAAATAAACTTACTTCTATTATCTTTTTATAAATAAAAATGGATCGCCAAATGTATTGCTATGCGCTAAATTCCAGAACGGCTCGACCGATCCTTTTTTTTTTTAAATACTTCACGGTATACGGGGTGTTTACGCGGACGTAGTCGCGGCGGGCAGCTAGTTAAAAATAATAATAATATTTTTAAAAATTGCTTCTATGTAAGTAACAAAAACTATGTCACAAATACTTAAATAAAAGTAATTACTAGAAAAGTTGCTTCTATGTTACAAAAACTATAGGTACCTATCACAAATACTTGAATATTTGTTTTTTTTTACCACAACTTTTATACTCTACTTAGAGCTGTTACGTTACGTGCCGTCGCATAATATCGTATACCATGTGTTACGGTGCCTGCGGAGTGCCAAAATGGCCGGCTTATTCAATGTGTATCAATATATTTTGGGACAGGTGCCTTGACTGCTATGCGGATCTTTATTAGACACAACATAGAGCATTTGGCTTGAAATGTATATTTTGTGGACGTACAAAATATATATTTGTCGCAGTATTTCGCCCCGAATCGGACGGCAAATAATAAAATAATTACCTAAGTCTTCTTGCTCCATACTTGGTGTGAACTCATTATTAGGTACCCAAAGTCAATCTTTATATTAAGGCGTAACAGAATAATCTATTATTATTATTGAAATCGGTAATGCAAAATTCAAAAATGTTCCATAAGCTGCGGTGACTGCTTTTACTTAACAATTGACGACTTTAATTATTTAGAAAAATTAAGAAGATGCGCTCGTTACTACACTTGAAAAATGACGTTAAACGAAAAGCGTTCAATTTACTAGAACCACTTGGATGTTACATGTTTTTTATGTCGGCATTTTGTTTCAAAAGTAAATTGGATAAGTCCTTGTTAACGGCTGTTGGTGCGGTTGTTGCGCTGTTTTATTAGAACAATAAAGTGAATGTTTTTGCTTTGAGTGTAAACCACGAATACGATTTCGATTCGATTTATATTTTGGGGTTATTAAAATTGTATGAAGATGATCTTTTTTTTGTCACATTCATTATAATTACAATTTAGCAATGACATACCGTAAATACAATGTTAGGTGAGGCTTAGGCGGCAAATCGGCCACAAAAATACTGAACCTTGCCCGAATTTCCCCTTTGAAACATTGACTTCGTTGTTCATTGCATCTTCTACTACAGTTTTTAGATCATTTTGGCTACATATTTTGTCACAATAACAATCATAATTGTAATTATTATCTGTTATTTTCAACTATAACAGTACATATTTTTATAATACTAAAGGTAAGTCGACCGCGCACCGGAAGACGCAGTGTGGGCAGACAAGGTGGTCCGACGATCTGGTAAAGGTCGCGGGTAGCCGCTGGATGCAAGCAGCACAAGACCGGTCGTGGTGGAGATCATTGGGGGAGGCCTTTGTCCAGCAGTGGACGTCTTCTGACTGATGATGATGATGATGAAAGGTAAGCAAGCGAGTACAGATAGTTTATAATCTGGATTAACATATAGGATACTTTTTATCCAGATATTCCCACGGGAACAGAAACCACGCGGGTGAAACCGCGAGTGGCCGCTAGTTCTATATAATACACGTATTCCCTCCTACCTGGCGTGAAAAGGCACTTTGTGGGCCGGCAGAGTGAGGGTGACTGATGCTATGTCTCTAACGCTGCACCAGTTTTGTCCTCGCGCCTGGACTTCACTTTCACTTAACATCAGGTGAAGTGGGGTCATTTGCCGGGCTTAGAATAAAAATTTAAAATACTCCACCAATCTTTCTTTTCCTTTGGGTGTCGTAAAAGGCGACTAACGGATTAGACTGCACATACAACCAACCATCCATAGAGCGGCGATGATCACAATAAGTAAACGTGCAGTTGTTATTTGGTTAAACCTTGTACTATTATATATTCTGTGGTTAAAACTGGACTGTGGCAGTGGACTGTTTTTGCGGTCCTCATTGCCTAGTCCCTGATAAACCCTTTGGAGATAATAGTCGTATATGTAGTAGTAGCTTTAGCTTTTAATAATATACATATGTTTCTTAAGAGGGTTTACGCATTTCGGAAATTTTTAAAAACCAATGAGCCAATTTTTATGAAACTTTGCACGCTAAAGTAAAATGCAGGGATCTAAATAGTTTGTTTAAAACATTTTTAAAAAACATTGTATTAACTTAGTTATTGCGATTTAAAGTCCACCATAGAAAGTTTGAAATCGTAATAACTCAGTTAAATAAACATTTATTAAAAATGTTTTTAACAAACTATTTAGATCCAGGCATTTTACTATAGCATGCAAAGCTTCATTAAAATTGGCTCATTGGTTTTAATAAAATTCGACTTGGAAGTTTGTATGGGAAACCGAAATGTGTAAACCCTCTTAAGAGGAAACACTACGTCGACGTGGCATGCAAAATTCTCACACAGAAAAACGACGTTTCGTAGTCCCCTATTTTCTCCTTCAGAACTGGACCAATTTTTATTACTTTTTCAGCATGGTTAAAGAAAAAGATTCTCTATGTCTGTATGTTTGATTTTTTGCATTAAGTCATTTATTTCTTAACCAGGAGCCTTCAAAATTTATCGAAATCACTCCGTTTTAAGGCTTCTTCAGAAACATTAAGAATAGGGTTTAAAAAAAATAACACATACAAAATCTCTTTCTTTAACCGATGCTGAAAAAGTAATAAAAATTGGTCCAGTTCTGAAGGAGGAAACTGGGGACAACGAAACGTCGTTTTTCTGTGTTTTTTGCAGTGTTTCCTCTTAAATATTGGGGAGCAGCCGGTCGCGGTGGTTTGAATTAAACCTTTGCGGAATTTAAAGTTGCATGTTACATTATTTCGTTAATTTTCACCCCACAACGACACATGCATGCAAGTACACACTACAAAATTAACATCGAGGTAAACAATACAATGAAATAGAGAACCTTATCCTATAGTAGAGTATGTGGTTTTGATTTAGCAACGTAATTTTAATTAAAAAACCTCATATTCTTAACTTAGTCTTCTTTATTTAACTTATTTTTTTCAAAATCAAAATACTTAATAGTTGTTACGGTTTACTCATAACTACTAAATTTTAATTGCTTCTTTTGTTATCTAAGGAAAGCGCAGGGTCTCCAAACACTGGTATAATACTTAAATGGTGACTCCAGCCACTTGTTATGCACCTTTGTAAAAGATACTGAACAAAGATTATTGTTATTATTAATTTATTTATACACTTTCAATGTAATGAACAATTTGATTTTGTGCGATAATAACGGTTTTACGATAATGAAACAGTTGATTATAAGATAATCTTTGATTTGATTTATTAACCATACAAATGCGGCCGTGCAGTGGCGTCCCGTTGTAAGTGTTAAATTATTGTAGTATGAGGACAGTTTCATTTTGTATTTGAAGTCATTAGTTGTTAGCTTCAACAAAGAAGTAGCGTAGTTAGTACAATGAAGTTAAAATTAATAAAGAATGTAAACTAAATTTAATTTTTATATTTAGCTGAATTTATATGATGGGCGTATATTAAAAACATTCAACAGTTTTTACCTCAATAAAAATAAAACGTTTAGACACACGTTACACAAGATACAAAGGTTAGCTTATTTCTAAAGAGGTCTCTTTCAGCCAACCCAAGGTATGGTGATAAAATAAAATCGGCGGAACTAATTAAATTAATGTTGAACTTTGAAGTTAGTATCCGAAAAAGCTCCTTATTTTAGTGTAGTGCATAAAACGACAGAGCAGCGGTATAATTAATATGCTACATAAGTTGTGAACGCTGTTAGTTTAACATAAACTTTCACTAAAGTAGTGCCTTCTGGTAAAGTCTACGAAGCCTTAAAGCTAACTCTAGACCACGTCCTGTATTTAAATTAAATACTGATACAGTAGGTTTTACTTTATTAATTTATAATGCATCAAATACTTAGACAAAATTTTGTCTAAGTATTTCATAGTATTAAGTTCCAGACAAAAAGGCTTAAGTTGGATCGCACATTGAGAAGGCACCCAAAAGAAGAATCCGCCTACAAGGCCTATAACCTGGCAAGGCAGTGTAAAGACCCAAACTTGCCAATGCTCAGAAAGAAGTACAATACTGCCTGAAAAACCAACAAAAGAGCAATCGCCAAGGCTAAAGTTGACCACATCAGCAGATGGGTGATCGTTTGACCAAGTATCCCGCCGGATCACGTGCCTTCTGGTCACTTGCCATGGCTGCTGAAAACAACTTTTATTGGTCCAGGCCACAGACATATAAGTATACGTCTGTGGTCCAGCCTCCATCCACTGCGTACATCTGAAACTGATTTGGCCCAAAGTGCGAAAGAGAAAGTCGACCTGTTGGGAAGTCTCCTCGCCTCAAACTTGACCTTGGATGACAAGGGAACTATGTTACCAAACATCCTGCAGCAAAAAAGTTCTGTGCCAGAGATTCGCTTGTACAAAAGGCAATTAATCGTGAACTCTCTGCCCTTGACATCCGAAAGTCGATTGGGCCTGACGGTGTACCTGCAGTGGTACTGAAAATGTGCGCTCCCGAGTTGACACCAGTAATAGCACGGATATGTCGATTGTCATAGGCGTCTATTCCCCAGGGCTCGGTTCCGTCTCCCACGATGTGTCTGCTGCATATCAATGATTGAGAGTATGCATTGCTATGCGGATGATAGTACGGGAGACGCCCTGTACATCGGAAGACCTAATGTGCCTCCGGCTTTCATATAGGAGAATCGGCTGAAACTTGTGTCCAAAGTTGAGAACTCCTTGGAACGGCTCTCAGGATAGGATGAATCATACTTAGTTTAGTTCAACCATTCCACGACACAGGTTTGCGTGTTCACCGCCAAAAATTATTCATTTATCGTAGCATCACAATTCCAGAGCACTTCACTTAACATCTCAAGCTGCATTGGGATACTTGGTGTTGACATGTCCAGTGATGTGCAGTTCCGCAAGTATCTTGAGGACAAAGAAAAGATGACATCACAGAAATTAGGAGTTCTTAGAAAAGCGAGACGTACTTCACGTCTAACCAGCTTTTAGAGTTGTGCAAAGCCCAAGTTAAACTTCACATGGAGTACTGTTCTCATCTTTGATCCGGGGCTTCTAAATGCCAGCTTGACCCTCTGGAACCTTTGCAGCGACGCGCCATTAAAGAGGTTTTTCTCAGGTCGGCAACGCAAAAGCAACACCTCTGATGTTGCTGATGTCGAGGCGGCGGTGACTGTTCACCATCCCGGCCCGCCTGCTCGTTTGCAGACTAATATTATAAAAAGAAGAAAAAAAGCAATCGGTAAGATTAACTTGACAACGTTAAGCACTATAAGTGCTTACATTCTTATTAGTACACATGAAATAAGTTATGTACCTATGTACAAGCTTGGCTTTAATAAACTGATGGTAGGTAATAGGCCCTATATCAACGCACTTTTAAGGAGGCACTTAATAAATTAGTCTGCAAGATTAACTTGCTAACGTTATTGGAGGAAGCACTTCTAGAGCGTATAGGTAATACGAAATAATCAGCTGCATAACATGGTACTAAATACGGTTCCTTTTTTGTTAAATGTATCTCTGTAACACAAATGTTGATTAGTTAGTATTATACAAAAAAAAAGAAGCAGCAATTTTAATTGTGGTTGCCACACTGTAGAATTAAATATATCTTAAAAGAACTTCGCTAGATACTACCAACGTAGAATTAGAGTTTTATTTAGAAAAGCTTTAGCCACAATTGTGATTCAAATAAATCTATACTTAAAGATTACATAACACGATTCATTTTACACAAACACCTAACGTGTGGAAATCTCAGAACTCAACTGAAGCTACGCCATTCGTAAACAAAATACGACCCCGCGTTGCATCGTGTTCAAGTGATGTTAGTTTTAGCTTCCATTGAGCTAGCGTCATCTAGCCAGATAAATAGCTAGTACAGATAGTGTCCCACTACTGGGCAAAGGTATCCATTTCCTCCTAGTTCTCTCTTTCCTTAGCCAGCTCTAACCAATTTCTATCGAAAGCATCGAGGGAATCACACCTTATGAAAAATAATGAAAAAAAAAATTGTTACATGACGAATGTACAATCAGCATCAAATCATTCAAAGCAACATGCTTAACCAGTCACAAACAGCTCAAAATTAAGAAGTAACCTCCTGGAACGCGATAAGAAAATCTCAGTGCGCAACTGAAGATAAAGATACGCCATTAACAAACAAAAGACGACCCCGTGTTACGTACTCTCAAGTCATATGCAACGTGCTCTAGTGATGTTAGTTTTAGCTTCCATTGAAGAGCGCCATCTGGCGTGCCCTCAAAGTTGTAAAGCCAGGATACCTCCTGTCCCATATTTGGCGATTCGCAGCACGCTCGCTCTCGGAGCCGACAAATTGGACTACAGCCGTAACAATTGTTTAGCTCCGGACCATTGCGGGCTCCGCATCCCGGATTAATTAAATTTGTGGCTATCAATACTGTTGAAATATAAACAGTTATGTTATTAGCTAACACTTCAAAGGTTTAAAGTGACTTAAACGTGAACCTTTTCTTAAGTTACTCGCACAAAGTATAGAGATTCGCGGATACTTATTTTTTATCCTAAATGGTTTTAAATTTAATTTTATTTCTAATTCTATGTGAAATCTTAATACTCGTGATGGGGCAATAAAAGTATTTTTTTTTACAAATTTTAAAAAACAGTATACCTAGTCAGTATAAGAAAACGTTCTTATGACTTGACGCATACAAAAACAAACTCAAATAATGTCCCCGCGTAAATACATAAATATCCATTAGATCAACATCAAAAATGAAACGAGCCAAATAGACAAACATTTATTGTAAAGTAAACGATAAACATTAGCCACTAAAGTACAAATTCTTAAAAATATAATTGGAGTTATATTATTACATCACTTTGGAACTAGACTCGCTAGATTCAATCAAGTTGGAACAAAGTTCTAAATTCGAAATTTTGAGAGCAAAACAAGGCATAATATTTCTGATTTATGCCTTATTTCGTGGTGCAGTTTTTAAAGCAGTAATCGTATATCTATTGTTTATAATTAATATGATCGAAGCATATACTCTTATAAGAAGTGTGCAGAAATCTCTCCAATTTTTAGTAACAGTACAACGACTTTGTTATGGGGCTTTCCAGTTTACTGTAATGTAATGGAATCAAAAGCGTGCTGTGAATGCCAAACGGCACATTGGGCGACAAAAGTTCAGTGAACCTTGCACTCCATAGAAAATAACAAATAACAAACGCAACAATTGAACGCATGTAAAATTTTTATTGTAAATATGCTTTATGACTGTGCTGCCACTGAAACGCATTGTTTTTTTCACTTTTATTTATAAAAATCGTTGATTGCACACAAGCGTCATCTGCGAAGCATCTGGACTGGCGAAATATGCACGCTTCCGAAGCCGTGAAAGCGCTCGTATCGTTTTTAAAAGTTACAAAATAAGAATGGTGACTCGGCTCTTCCCTCAGAATAATATTAGTTATTATTCTATGGCTCTTCCTGAAAAAAGCAGTGACAAGGTTGCCAGAACTTATTGCATTAATAGAGTGAGGAGGCCGATAATGAGATACCATTTTTATTTTTTGCCATAAAAAATTAAGTATTGTAATTAGAACTTTCAAAATCACAGTTTTGGATAGGGAATTTATTGTAGTTTTAAGAAATAGTTGTCATTTAATCATATATACATACCATGTGTTCATGGGTTTGATAAAATAAAAAATGACAGAAATTGTGACTTGGGTAAAAGGTCTCCTAATTTGAGATACTAGGGGTTCCTATTATGAGATAGTATCTCAAATTAGGTTCTATGAGGTTTACAAAATTATGGTAGGTACGTTAAACAAAACAAGCAAGTGACTTAAACGTGAACCTTTTCTTAAGTTACTCGCACAAAGTATAGAGATTCGCGGATACTTATTTTTTATCCTAAATGGTTTTAAATTTAATTTTATTTCTAATTCTATGTGAAATCTTAATACTCGTGATGGGGCAATAAAAGTATTTTTTTTTTCAAATTTTAAAAAACAGTATACCTAGTCAGTATAAGAAAACGTTCTTATGACTTGACGCATACAAAAACAAACTCAAATAATGTCCCCGCGTAAATACATAAATATCCATTAGATCAACATCAAAAATGAAATGAGCCAAATAGACAAACATTTATTGTAAAGTAAACGATAAACATTAGCCACTAAAGTACAAATTCTTAAAAATATAATTGGAGTTATATTATTACATCACTTTGGAACTAGACTCGCTAGATTCAATCAAGTTGGAACAAAGTTCTAAATTCGAAATTTTGAGAGCAAAACAAGGCATAATATTTCTGATTTATGCCTTATTTCGTGGTGCAGTTTTTAAAGCAGTAATCGTATATCTATTGTTTATAATTAATATTTTTATTCGTTTTAATGAAATAAAGGGTGAGTTTCACCCATGAAAATGAACAACTTTCCCCAAAAAACCTATGTGAAAAAATGACAAAAAAAATCGACCTCGCATACTAAACTGTCCGATTAGCTGACGACAATAGTATGGGAGGTCGAAATTGTTTTGTCATGTATATGTATGTACGAGTATGCTCAACCTTAAAGCCCTATCCAATTTTCTTTTAAATTTGCGTTTACACCCGATGCAATTATACGAATTTCAAAACATCTACAAGTACGAGTATAGGGTGAGGATGCCTATAATGAGATAGGCGCCGAATTTGAGATAGCAAGATATTGGCCAACTTACTGACGGCAGCCACCTGGCACTAGTATCGCGCGAAACGTTATCGAACACCTCCCCTCGCACGTCAGTAGCCCCGCTCAGCCAGCATTGCAAGAACGTGAAAACGCTGATTTTATCGAAAGAAAAAAAACTTTTTTTTCCATCAAATCTTTACGAGGTATGTAAGAATGTTATTATTACGCTGAATGTTATGTATTTCACGCCATTGTGTCAGTTTTATAATAAATTTTACGAAACAGATAACATAATTAGTGTTTTCTTCATCAAAAACAAAACTAGGTGCTTATTTTGATCAATTTCGGTTTTTCCCTAATATGAGACACGCTGGGGTTCCTAACATGAGATATCTCATATTAGGATTTTGGCGGCACGTGAATAAATTTTAATTTTTGTTTTAGATGCCTCTAATCAAAAGGAAAACATGGGACCACAATGAAATTACTGTGATTATATTACAAAACTATAAATTAATAAGTAAGAAAAGTATGAACAAGACTACATTTAATAGTTTTAGTTGTTAAAATAATGTTAATTAACAAACTATTGTGATCTCTATTTGTCTGACAACAGACCTCTGCCGACTGATATATTTGTTATCAAGAAAACTGTATACAAGTCTGATTATCACTTGCTTGTTTTGTTTAACGTACCTACCATAATTTTGTAAACCTCATAGAACCTAATTTGAGATACTATCTCATAATAGGAACCCCTAGTATCTCAAATTAGGAGACCTTTTACCCAAGTCACAATTTCTGTCATTTTTTATTTTATCAAACCCATGAACACATGGTATGTATATATGATTAAATGACAACTATTTCTTAAAACTACAATAAATTCCCTATCCAAAACTGTGATTTTGAAAGTTCTAATTACAATACTTAATTTTTTATGGCAAAAAATAAAAATGGTATCTCATTATCGGCCTCCTCACTCTATTAATGCAATAAGTTCTGGCAACCTTGTCACTGCTTTTTTCAGGAAGAGCCATAGAATAATAACTAATATTATTCTGAGGGAAGAGCCGAGTCACCATTCTTATTTTGTAACTTTTAAAAACGATACGAGCGCTTTCACGGCTTCGGAAGCGTGCATATTTCGCCAGTCCAGATGCTTCGCAGATGACGCTTGTGTGCAATCAACGATTTTTATAAATAAAAGTGAAAAAAACAATGCGTTTCAGTGGCAGCACAGTCATAAAGCATATTTACAATAAAAATTTTACATGCGTTCAATTGTTGCGTTTGTTATTTGTTATTTTCTATGGAGTGCAAGGTTCACTGAACTTTTGTCGCCCAATGTGCCGTTTGGCATTCACAGCACGCTTTTGATTCCATTACATTACAGTAAACTGGAAAGCCCCATAACAAAGTCGTTGTACTGTTACTAAAAATTGGAGAGATTTCTGCACACTTCTTATAAGAGTATATGCTTCGATCATATTAATTATAAACAATAGATATACGATTACTGCTTTAAAAACTGCACCACGAAATAAGGCATAAATCAGAAATATTATGCCTTGTTTTGCTCTCAAAATTTCGAATTTAGAACTTTGTTCCAACTTGATTGAATCTAGCGAGTCTAGTTCCAAAGTGATGTAATAATATAACTCCAATTATATTTTTAAGAATTTGTACTTTAGTGGCTAATGTTTATCGTTTACTTTACAATAAATGTTTGTCTATTTGGCTCGTTTCATTTTTGATGTTGATCTAATGGATATTTATGTATTTACGCGGGGACATTATTTGAGTTTGTTTTTGTATGCGTCAAGTCATAAGAACGTTTTCTTATACTGACTAGGTATACTGTTTTTTAAAATTTGTAAAAAAAAATACTTTTATTGCCCCATCACGAGTATTAAGATTTCACATAGAATTAGAAATAAAATTAAATTTAAAACCATTTAGGATAAAAAATAAGTATCCGCGAATCTCTATACTTTGTGCGAGTAACTTAAGAAAAGGTTCACGTTTAAGTCACTTTAAACCTTTGAAGTGTTAGCTAATAAATAAATTTTATAAATTTTATAAATTATAAATAAATAAATTTTTGTTTACGCTCACACCAATTATCTTGACCAAGATGAGTATTCTTGTGAAACTCGTTTATATGGTAAGATAACGGATATATATACATAAACATAGAAAAAACACCCAGACCCCAAATCAATTTAGAAAAACAGTTTTTCTCTAAATTGATCCGACCGGGGATCGAACCCGGGACCTCAGAGATGGCGACACCATGAAAACCGGTGTACAAACCACTCGACCAAGGAGGTCGTCAATAATAACATAACTGTTTATATTTCAACAGTATTGATAGCCACAAATTTAATTAATCCGGGATGCGGAGCCCGCAATGGTCCGGAGCTAAACAATTGTTACGGCTGTAGTCCAATTTGTCGGCTCCGAGAGCGAGCGTGCTGCGAATCGCCAAATATGGGACAGGAGGTATCCTAGCTTTACAACTTTGAGGGCACGCCAGATGGCGCTCTTCAATGGAAGCTAAAACTAACATCACTAGAGCACGTTGCATATGACTTGAGAGTACGTAACACGGGGTCGTCTTTTGTTTGTTAATGGCGTATCTTTATCTTCAGTTGCGCACTGAGATTTTCTTATCGCGTTCCAGGAGGTTACTTCTTAATTTTGAGCTGTTTGTGACTGGTTAAGCATGTTGCTTTGAATGATTTGATGCTGATTGTACATTCGTCATGTAACAATTTTTTTTTTCATTATTTTTCATAAGGTGTGATTCCCTCGATGCTTTCGATAGAAATTGGTTAGAGCTGGCTAAGGAAAGAGAGAACTAGGAGGAAATGGATACCTTTGCCCAGTAGTGGGACACTATCTGTACTAGCTATTTATCTGGCTAGATGACGCTAGCTCAATGGAAGCTAAAACTAACATCACTTGAACACGATGCAACGCGGGGTCGTATTTTGTTTACGAATGGCGTAGCTTCAGTTGAGTTCTGAGATTTCCACACGTTAGGTGTTTGTGTAAAATGAATCGTGTTATGTAATCTTTAAGTATAGATTTATTTGAATCACAATTGTGGCTAAAGCTTTTCTAAATAAAACTCTAATTCTACGTTGGTAGTATCTAGCGAAGTTCTTTTAAGATATATTTAATTCTACAGTGTGGCAACCACAATTAAAATTGCTGCTTCTTTTTTTTTGTATAATACTAACTAATCAACATTTGTGTTACAGAGATACATTTAACAAAAAAGGAACCGTATTTAGTACCATGTTATGCAGCTGATTATTTCGTATTACCTATACGCTCTAGAAGTGCTTCCTCCAACAACGTTAGCAAGTTAATCTTGCAGACTAATTTATTAAGTGCCTCCTTAAAAGTGCGTTGATATAGGGCCTATTACCTACCATCAGTTTATTAAAGCCAAGCTTGTACATAGGTACATAACTTATTTCATGTGTACTAATAAGAATGTAAGCACTTAAAGTGCTTAACGTTGTCAAGTTAATCTTACCGATTGCTTTTTTTCTTCTTTTTATAATATTAGTCTGCAAACGAGCAGGCGGGCCGGGATGGTGAACAGTCACCGCCGCCTCGACATCAGCAACATCAGAGGTGTTGCTTTTGCGTTGCCGACCTGAGAAAAACCTCTTTAATGGCGCGTCGCTGCAAAGGTTCCAGAGGGTCAAGCTGGCATTTAGAAGCCCCGGATCAAAGATGAGAACAGTACTCCATGTGAAGTTTAACTTGGGCTTTGCACAACTCTAAAAGCTGGTTAGACGTGAAGTACGTCTCGCTTTTCTAAGAACTCCTAATTTCTGTGATGTCATCTTTTCTTTGTCCTCAAGATACTTGCGGAACTGCACATCACTGGACATGTCAACACCAAGTATCCCAATGCAGCTTGAGATGTTAAGTGAAGTGCTCTGGAATTGTGATGCTACGATAAATGAATAATTTTTGGCGGTGAACACGCAAACCTGTGTCGTGGAATGGTTGAACTAAACTAAGTATGATTCATCCTATCCTGAGAGCCGTTCCAAGGAGTTCTCAACTTTGGACACAAGTTTCAGCCGATTCTCCTATATGGAAGCCGGAGGCACATTAGGTCTTCCGATGTACAGGGCGTCTCCCGTACTATCATCCGCATAGCAATGCATACTCTCAATCATTGATATGCAGCAGACACATCGTGGGAGACGGAACCGAGCCCTGGGGAATAGACGCCTATGACAATCGACATATCCGTGCTATTACTAATGTGTCAACTCGGGAGCGCACATTTTCAGTACCACTGCAGGTACACCGTCAGGCCCAATCGACTTTCGGATGTCAAGGGCAGAGAGTTCACGATTAATTGCCTTTTGTACAAGCGAATCTCTGGCACAGAACTTTTTTGCTGCAGGATGTTTGGTAACATAGTTCCCTTGTCATCCAAGGTCAAGTTTGAGGCGAGGAGACTTCCCAACAGGTCGACTTTCTCTTTCGCACTTTGGGCCAAATCAGTTTCAGATGTACGCAGTGGATGGAGGCTGGACCACAGACGTATACTTATACGTCTGTGGCCTGGACCAATAAAAGTTGTTTTCAGCAGCCATGGCAAGTGACCAGAAGGCACGTGATCCGGCGGGATACTTGGTCAAACGATCACCCATCTGCTGATGTGGTCAACTTTAGCCTTGGCGATTGCTCTTTTGTTGGTTTTTCAGGCAGTATTGTACTTCTTTCTGAGCATTGGCAAGTTTGGGTCTTTACACTGCCTTGCCAGGTTATAGGCCTTGTAGGCGGATTCTTCTTTTGGGTGCCTTCTCAATGTGCGATCCAACTTAAGCCTTTTTGTCTGGAACTTAATACTATGAAATACTTAGACAAAATTTTGTCTAAGTATTTGATGCATTATAAATTAATAAAGTAAAACCTACTGTATCAGTATTTAATTTAAATACAGGACGTGGTCTAGAGTTAGCTTTAAGGCTTCGTAGACTTTGCCAGAAGGCACTACTTTAGTGAAAGTTTATGTTAAACTAACAGCGTTCACAACTTATGTAGCATATTAATTATACCGCTGCTCTGTCGTTTTATGCACTACACTAAAATAAGGAGCTTTTTCGGATACTAACTTCAAAGTTCAACATTAATTTAATTAGTTCCGCCGATTTTATTTTATCACCATACCTTGGGTTGGCTGAAAGAGACCTCTTTAGAAATAAGCTAACCTTTGTATCTTGTGTAACGTGTGTCTAAACGTTTTATTTTTATTGAGGTAAAAACTGTTGAATGTTTTTAATATACGCCCATCATATAAATTCAGCTAAATATAAAAATAAAATTTAGTTTACATTCTTTATTAATTTTAACTTCATTGTACTAACTACGCTACTTCTTTGTTGAAGCTAACAACTAATGACTTCAAATACAAAATGAAACTGTCCTCATACTACAATAATTTAACACTTACAACGGGACGCCACTGCACGGCCGCATTTGTATGGTTAATAAATCAAATCAAAGATTATCTTATAATCAACTGTTTCATTATCGTAAAACCGTTATTATCGCACAAAATCAAATTGTTCATTACATTGAAAGTGTATAAATAAATTAATAATAACAATAATCTTTGTTCAGTATCTTTTACAAAGGTGCATAACAAGTGGCTGGAGTCACCATTTAAGTATTATACCAGTGTTTGGAGACCCTGCGCTTTCCTTAGATAACAAAAGAAGCAATTAAAATTTAGTAGTTATGAGTAAACCGTAACAACTATTAAGTATTTTGATTTTGAAAAAAATAAGTTAAATAAAGAAGACTAAGTTAAGAATATGAGGTTTTTTAATTAAAATTACGTTGCTAAATCAAAACCACATACTCTACTATAGGATAAGGTTCTCTATTTCATTGTATTGTTTACCTCGATGTTAATTTTGTAGTGTGTACTTGCATGCATGTGTCGTTGTGGGGTGAAAATTAATGAAATAATGTAACATGCAACTTTAAATTCCGCAAAGGTTTAATTCAAACCACCGCGACCGGCTGCTCCCCAATATTTAAGAGGAAACACTGCAAAAAACACAGAAAAACGACGTTTCGTTGTCCCCAGTTTCCTCCTTCAGAACTGGACCAATTTTTATTACTTTTTCAGCATCGGTTAAAGAAAGAGATTTTGTATGTGTTATTTTTTTTAAACCCTATTCTTAATGTTTCTAAAGAAGCCTTAAAACGGAGTGATTTCGATAAATTTTGAAGGCTCCTGGTTAAGAAATAAATGACTTAATGCAAAAAATCAAACATACAGACATAGAGAATCTTTTTCTTTAACCATGCTGAAAAAGTAATAAAAATTGGTCCAGTTCTGAAGGAGGAAATAGGGGACTACGAAACGTCGTTTTTCTGTGTGAGAATTTTGCATGCCACGTCGACGTAGTGTTTCCTCTTAAGAGGGTTTACACATTTCGGTTTCCCATACAAACTTCCAAGTCGAATTTTATTAAAACCAATGAGCCAATTTTAATGAAGCTTTGCATGCTATAGTAAAATGCCTGGATCTAAATAGTTTGTTAAAAACATTTTTAATAAATGTTTATTTAACTGAGTTATTACGATTTCAAACTTTCTATGGTGGACTTTAAATCGCAATAACTAAGTTAATACAATGTTTTTTAAAAATGTTTTAAACAAACTATTTAGATCCCTGCATTTTACTTTAGCGTGCAAAGTTTCATAAAAATTGGCTCATTGGTTTTTAAAAATTTCCGAAATGCGTAAACCCTCTTAAGAAACATATGTATATTATTAAAAGCTAAAGCTACTACTACATATACGACTATTATCTCCAAAGGGTTTATCAGGGACTAGGCAATGAGGACCGCAAAAACAGTCCACTGCCACAGTCCAGTTTTAACCACAGAATATATAATAGTACAAGGTTTAACCAAATAACAACTGCACGTTTACTTATTGTGATCATCGCCGCTCTATGGATGGTTGGTTGTATGTGCAGTCTAATCCGTTAGTCGCCTTTTACGACACCCAAAGGAAAAGAAAGATTGGTGGAGTATTTTAAATTTTTATTCTAAGTCCGGCAAATGACCCCACTTCACCTGATGTTAAGTGAAAGTGAAGTCCAGGCGCGAGGACAAAACTGGTGCAGCGTTAGAGACATAGCATCAGTCACCCTCACTCTGCCGGCCCACAAAGTGCCTTTTCACGCCAGGTAGGAGGGAATACGTGTATTATATAGAACTAGCGGCCACTCGCGGTTTCACCCGCGTGGTTTCTGTTCTCGTGGGAATATCTGGATAAAAAGTATCCTATATGTTAATCCAGATTATAAACTATCTGTATGCCGAATTTCATCCAAATCTATTCAGCAGTTTTTTTTGTGAAAGAGTAACAAACATTCATACTTACAATCTTTCGCGTTTATAATATTTGTAGGATTCTGATAATGGGCTACACACCGTTAAGTAAAACATTCATTAATTTCACCTACGCTTTGGCGTTTTCGATCTAATCTCATTAATGGTGTCTTAAATCAAATATTTGCTAACGGCCACGCCAGCTGTGGAAATATTGCCTTTTAGCTGATTGACTTTTTCGTTATTTGTGAGTGGGAAACACAACAGCTGACACACGAGTGAATGAGTCCTACATTGTTTGCAAATACTATCTGCGACAATGTTGAAGTTCTGCAGCTTACTAACCTTTGTATGCTAGCTTTTGCCCGTGGCTGTGCTTGCGTGAATTTACGTAAGTAAAAGTAGCCTATAATCGATTCTAGGGCCTCATCTATCTCTATTACCAGAAAGCATAAAAATCGGTATAGGAGTTTAAACGTGAAAGCGTAACATACAAACAAACTCACGCTCGCATTTATAATTTTTTGTGCTTCGAAGGACGACAAAGGCAGGTAGTCATCGTAAATTGGAAATTAAATCTACTATCCATATTATGCCGAAATTCGCTTTGAAAAGATGTATTGCCTAAGTAGTGTACTCGTAAAACTGTCAACTAAATATCGCATTTGGTCTATTATCGATAATTTATAAAACTAAACACTAATGCATTACCCGATATCGGTGAAACTAATATCGAAGGGCAGATCAGGTCTCCAAAGATCTTGCGGAGAGAGGTTTGTGTTGGCATAAAAATGAAAATAGAGTGCTTTTATCTTAGAATCTTCATAACGTGCATCGGATTTTTTTTCTTTTTAAATAGTGAGGAGGCTAAAACTCACTTCGAGTTAATTCTAAGTCAGTAACATTAAAAGATTTTTAGAGGTGAAGTGCTATTATGAGGGGGAGATCTTAGACGGCCCTACAAACATAAAATTATGATAAATAACTTACGTTTAAAGGCTTTCACGCAAAAATCAATGTACCTATTTGACCATCCACCATAAAACGTACATGTAAACTGTACCCTTTCTCAATTTGAACCGATGTTCGTATTATTAAAACTCCATCAAAGCATCATTAAAAATTTCACAGCGGAGCTTAACGCCTTCTCTGATTACCCGCATAGCGCTCATTTCCTTTGCCTTCGTTTGAAACGCCCGAACACTTATCGCAAGCTGCGAATGTTTTCCTACAACTTTTGGGCACTTACAATCCGGTATTCTGTAAGTGTAGCTCTGGCTTGTATATCTGTTACTAATTATACGTATTTGAGCCGAGTGTGGAGCGGTTAGCGACTCACTAAAAGAGCACTTTCGACCGCTCCCTTCCTTTGTATGTCGTAAAAGGAGACTATCGGAATAAAGCCTACACATAGCAGCATTGGACTCACCACCTATCACGCAGAGCACTTGTTCAATTGTAATTCGGTGAAAAGTAGACTATGGCAGTGGAATGCTTCTGCGGTCCTCATTGCCTAGTCTCTGACTTACTAAAGTGAAATTATAAAAAAAACTGCTTTTGACGAAAGTGGAATCTGACGGACGTTTACTAAATCCTCTGACTAACTCTTTAGGAATAATAGTAGTAAATCAGTGTATGTATGTAATTCTGTTCTGTATTGTATGTATTGGAAATTCTATTTACTTCAATTTTAGCTCAAAATAACAAAGAAAAGGTTTCGTACTAGCAAAAATCTGTACAATGTGATAGGGGTAGTACTTTTAACTTGTTACGGCTAAGTACTACATCTAATTTTATCGACAAAAAAAATAATATGCACATAAAAAAAAGGTATTTTAAATCACAAAATAATTAAGTAATGATTTTTTTTCTCACCAAAATAATCTTAAACATACAAAACAAAGTAATTTATTAGTTAGCCAGTGTCATTAGCTGCCGTTTGCCATTTTTTTCATGTTTCTCAGACGTATGAAACTTTTGATATCGCATAAAGTAAAAATGGTCATAAATTATAAGGGGAGGGGGTTGGACCCCCCATACTATTTTTTTTATCGATGAAATTAGATGTAGTACTTTAGCCTTAACGGGTTAGAAGTATTGCCCTATCACATTGTAAAAGCCGCTTAGTAGAAAACAATTTTGAGAGTAAATGGATATTTTGCTTGTTTCTGATATGCCTTTTCGGATACAATGCGCTATGATATAAGATTCGTATCTACTCGAAACTGTGCAAGAGTTTTTCTTACGTAAACTGTCGTAGTGACCATTTTTCATATACGTTTATTAAAATCACGCAAAAACAATTTCATTTCACAGTTGCGATTGGAAAACACGAAAAAAAACTCGTAAAGTGATACTTATAGGTACTTTAACATGAAACATTTTTAGTTCATTTCAAATAAAACCGTGCAATCAAAATGCTGAGTGTGTCCATGAAGAAATCAAATTATTCTATCTGCTGAAAAATGAGTCGTTCTACTTTTTTTTATCGCCCGAACTTCGCGATAAAACACTTTCTGTTTACGAAACGCCTTACTTATAATTGTTGAGCTTTGCTGCAAAATGGATTTTACATCCTGCGCTTAGAGCTGAATCTTGTTTGGCAATAAACTGGTTGTATCTAACGTAAACAGCTCGGGCAAACAGCGGACCATTTTGTTTTACGAGACGCCCAATATGGAATTATTGGAAAGAAGACGGCATTATACGAAGAAATGCTTTTCTTATGAAAGTACTTAACAATAAGAATCTTATTAATTAATTAAAACGGAAAAGGATTTTTGTTTCAATGAGGAAATGTTGCTTATTTACCAACTCAAACTAGCTTCACCGCACCGAGTTAACGCTTGCTGATACAATGCTGAATACAGCAAAGCGCGACTGCTTTTTTGCGACAGAAATAGGTTAAATATATAAAATACCACCTTCCACATGCAACGAAGCCAGGGCTGACCTCGGGTTATATAGGACTCGGGTCAATTTAGAATTGATTTCGGCTCTGGGGGTTTTCTTTTTGTAATAAATATGTATTTAAGTATGTTTATTCGTTATCTACTACCATTGAAAACAAGTTTTAAAAGAAGCTTAACTTTGTCTAGATAATAAGTGTGAGAAAGGAGGGAAATTAAAACAAAACCATTAAAATCCGCATTTATTTATTTAAGGCTTCTCCAAACAGAACACGTTCTTAGCGCGCGTCTGAGCGCTATAGCGCTTCGTCTTGCCGCCTTACTATAGAACCACGTTGTGTTGTACTGTGGCGGTAGTAAGTGGTCAAACAGAGCTTGAGCGCCAAGCAACGCATGCAGTATCTATGCACTTTGTTTGACAACATAATACCGTCACAGTACAACACAACTAGGCGCTACAGGACGCGTTCTGTTTGACGAAGCCTTTAAACTTACTTGCTAGCCCATCGATAAGCCGAGGGGTCGCTTACAACTTGAGCAAACAAATGGTCCGACCATTTTGTTTTACGAGACGTTACATATTAGCTTTTGGAAATAAGTTGGCATTGCCGTGCTCAATAAACTCAATGGCTATTCTAATGGTTCCTTGTCAGTGATATGTTAAACAAAAAATTATGTAAGTGGTTTTGTTTGTAAAAAATAATAAAGAAGCAAAAATCTAGTTTTAATACAGTCCACGTCGAAGCACAACGGCCGAACTGCAGGAGACTATATAACAGTATCTTTGGTTTTTATTATTTACCTGTCACTTCGGTGACTCAGGTGCTAAGCTCTCGGCCCGGTAAACGGAGGTCTATGGTTCAATTCTTGTTCGGGCAAAATGTGTTTCGGATTTTTTCGCATAATTCGGGTCGGTGATAAACATTTGGCAAACGTGATGAAAAAGCCACAAGCGAAGCGGGCAAATACCTATTATACAGGAATTTGCCCAGCAGTAAAACAATACATAGGCTATAGTAGAATAACAAGACTTTTATTGCGATTACTATGAACAATTTGCGGTTGTAGATGCAGTATATTTTGATTACAACAGTGTACCGATAACGGGCATGCAATTTTAAATAGTAAAAAAAAATAACTACATAACTAGGTTAAAACAATTTTCCAAAGAACAATAGTATTCATTCAGAATGTAAAATACCTTATTTTAACAACCACTTTTTCAAATTAAATTTAAATTTTGGCATCTCAAGAGCTTTAATGTCTAATGGAAGGTGATTGAATACTTTAATGCTAGTATTGTAAACACTCTTATAGCTTATTAAACCTGTTCCTTTTTTCTCCATCAAGTTATGGTGAAATAACCCATCACTAATCTTCTGCCTGAAAGTTCTGTTCTAAAATAATCTACCTCATGGACTTAATGTCCATAGTCCATCTATAGACCTGTGGCCCTACCACCTCTGTGTCACCTCTTACAGCAGTTTAAATTTAAATATGCTATGCAAAATTCTTATAGGAATTTGGATAGTAAAATTAAAGGAACACTTTTCTAAGAGTTAATGGTAAGGCCCCTGTTCAGTGACCACGATTTAATAAAGCTATCTAAAAGCAGATGCGATTCACTGACTACCACTTTACCAGAACAGCCTCATCAACTTGTCCCATATCACGTTATTAAATTTAAATTGTGTTGCGTAAAGGAAAATCGCAATCAACGCCTCTACCCAGTAATCTGTATCCAATTAAGAGCGTCACGAAAATTCCAATGTGCAAAAGATTAGGGTACAGTCACGAGCGTTATAACGGGCCACACGTCGCCACCGTAAAATTAATATCCATTCGCGGTGGCAGGTCATGTGGACGTTGACGAAATTAAATTTCGGGGAAACAATGAAAAATTAATAAATACGTTAAGCTGGCGGAGGCTTAGCGGTTCCGGTGTTACATTGGCGGCCTTTTAAAAAACGATATCGGTTTTGTTAGGCTAATGATTAATTATAGTTCAGAAAAGGTTGTATCGATGATGTTTGATGACGCAGCGGCTAAAACTTAAACTTTCCTACACTCACACCAATCATCTAGCCCAAGAGAAGCTTCGTTATGAAGCTCGTTAAATGGTTACTAGACAACGGATAAACATACTTGAAATACATAAATACAAACTTATTATACATAGAAAACACCCAGACCCGAGACAATTTATAAAAGCAATAATTTTGGGGGTTAAAGTTACTCGCGTCCGTAGGTTTACCCTAGAGACCCTACCCTACATCACAAACTCCTCCGTGCTTTAAGAGGCACGTTGTCGTAAGATAGCAGTCGTCAAAGCACACCAACCTGCATTGGGCCAGCGTGGTATATGCTGTTGTCCACGTGGGAAGGCTTATGCCCAACATAGGAGTGTTTATAGACTGACAATGATAATGAGTCATCATTATCATAGCATAGTCATATGTGATGATGATCCTCTGCAAAGATACCAGTCTACAATCTTAAACCTATTCCGATTATCTTGTAGGTTAGGTACGTCAAATTCTTGCAACAGCAAAGTATGCCAGTTTTCCTTAAGTCGTAGATATAGGCTGACAATGATAGTGATGATTATGTGATGATGATCCTCTGCAAAGATTATAAGTCTACCATCTTAAACCTATTCTGATTATTTTGTATGTCAAATTCTGGCAACAGCAAAGTATGCCAGTTTTCCTTAAGTCGTAGATAACAAACTCTGTTAACACTTACGACGCTCAATTACAAATGGACTATTCTAGACGCGATACCGAAGTTTTGGACCAACTCAATTTTGGTTAAGCCTGGATTAGTTATTGTGCAGATTTGCGAATAGGCTAAGACAAACAATACCCAATTATACTGTTTAATCTGTGACACGACAGTGAAATATTGTTAGCGGATTAAATTTCAGTTATAATAATTTATTATTGGGGCCCCATTGTCTTTTCACAAATGTCTAAAACAAATTTTGAGGATTATATCGTCATCTGTTTAGAACAAAAGTGTTAATACAATGGGCAAATTAGGGGGATAAATTCGTTCCTATAGTCCGTTTTACAATGACGATGGTTAAGTGACATGGAAATCCCAATAAATTATTATTACGATATGAACAAAGTCATTTAATAAGAACTGGTACTTTGTTATAGTTATATTATTATGTAACATAGTTAATCCTAATTACAAAATTTTGCCAAAAGAATTATATTTAATCGTTTGTTCTTCAATTGCGCCAAAACAGACGAGGAAAAATTTTAATTGAATTTAGTATTTTTATCACTAGAAAATACATCAAAATCAAAAGTTTCACCTTCAAGAAGCTTAGTTAGGGCTGAAGCTAGTAAGATTTCCATTAAATATCGAATGCTAGGAAACTATCTTCGAAATGAGTTTCGATCTCAAAGCGCATCGCAAAGCGACAGATTTGAAAACTTTGGGTTGAGATTACCTACTAAGTTTGGTCTGAGAGCTGGCTCTACTGAACTAGCTATCTTATCTATTACTGCATGTTGTAATGGCGACAGATTCAGACATAACTGTACAGTAAAACACAGAGAGTAAAGAGAGTCTTAAATAAAAAAATGGAAAATACCCTCCTTTATACTATATGAAATTTCGATAGTTGTCGAAGTCAGGTGTTGGTTTTGTGGTCTCATTATGTAATCACGACGGTTTTCCTTTAAGAATATTGCTCTTTGCTCTCAGCAATTCAGAATATAATCCGTTGAAAACCACAAGAAAACCATTAAAAAAAATAGAGAGTGATTGTGTATGAAGTGCTTGCACAGAAAACAGCCTTCAATCACAAACGAAGGGTATTCACGGCGATAAGAAGCGAACATTGAAATCTCGCAATTCGAAAGCCATTTATCAAGGCGGATAAAAGAGCCCGCTTGCTATAGGATTCCGATACTTGCAGCGAAAGAAATGTTTATGGTTAAGAACACAAAGGCAAATTGAAATGGCACTTACTTTGTTGTAACGTCACTTGCAGCGATGCTATTGAGTTAAATATATTTATATTTACGAAATAGGCCTCTCTGTGTTTTTACCATGTAGTGCTTACATAGTTTGTTGCCTGGGATAAAGATTTATATTATTATTAGTTGAGTAAATTCAGAAACACTTTTGTTTTCAACAGTACCTATTTAAGTAAAATTTTAAACACTGAAAAAAGACGACAACCTCAGGCGGGAATCGAACCACGCACCTTCTGAATTCCGGGCGGCTGCCTTAACCACTTGGCTACCGAGGTCTGGCTTTCAACCGTCGAAATTTGTCAGTGCTTGATGCTTATGTTTTTAGTCAACATTGCTTCATCAAATCTGAGAAGTTTTCACTTCTGAGATCCGAAAGAAATATTTTTACAAATATTTGAACATTCGGTTAAGATGAAGCTGCGTTTATAGATTAATGTTTTATATTTAAGCGTTTTATTAACGCTTAAATATACTAAGGTAAAAATACCTATTTGCTCAAGATTCTTGTCCAAAAATCAATGGTTTTAAAATGGGGGCAACGCGGCCGGAATAACAACTTTTTCAATGTGGGTGCATACCGGCCGGGGGGCAAACCGGACTGGGGCCATAACAGCCGGACCCATTTTTTAAAGTCACTGGTTTGTTTGGACATTAACAATTACAACAATCTGTGTGGGGTTTGCTCGTTAATAATAGAATACTACTAACCCATCTTTTCCCTTAGGTGTCGTAAAAGGTGATTAAGGGACTAAATTAACTTTTACAATTACGGGAGTGATAGTACGAATTAATTTGGCTTTCGCATATCGTATGCAAACATATCGTTTGTCATAAAGAAAGACATCAAATTCCACCTTAAAATCAGTCTGCTGCCATTTTCAAACACCATCCATAGGTTCGTTATTTATTTACAAATATACATATTTAGATACTCGTATTAGTGTTGCGTAGTGGTGAAAGAATACTACCATCTCCTCTCTTCCCTTAGGTGTCGTAAAAGGCGATTAACACACTAAAGACTGCACATACATTCAACAGCATAGAGCGGCGATGGGCTCACCACCTGTAACGCTGAGCACATGTGCAGTCAATATTTGGTGAAAAGTGGACTATGTTAGAGATGGTCGTCAATGCCTAGTCTCTGACTAACCCTTCGGCTTAGACTTAGAGCATTTAATGCTCTAAGCCCTTCATGGAATTATCGATGAAGACTATTAAGTCGTAATTTTTTTTTATTTAACAAAATCCACAACTCGGTTAACTATAATTAAACAAGAATACAGATTTTGAAACTAACAGCCAGTAATGGATTTACATTTTATAACTAAAACTGACAATTTTAAAATCGCAATAATTATGTGCTAATTTGTGCTTAGAAACTAAAATAATGTGTGTATACAGATAGTGTGTTCGTGTGGAATATTTAATTAATTATTTATGAAATACATTGTAGGTATACACCTATATAAGGGGCAGTCTATCTTATGCTTAGTTTATTTTAAATATTATTGTATTTTACAAACTACATATTTAAAAGTGTCTTATTTTACTCAGCCTCGCTCTTTTAAAACTTATTTTATTAAAACAAAATGGACCAATTGCGGAAAAAGACTTATTGTAAGACCTAAGTGTACGTACGACACACATCAGAATCTTGTGCTTAGTTGGTTCGTGCATGTGGTACATGAAAAAGAGAAGAAACAGTGTGTCTGGTACGAATGGATGGAGTAAAGAAGCTTATGAATAAGGTCGACAGTTCAATAGAATCCAGATTGCCACTGCAAACGTCAAACAAAAAAGACATGTTCATAACAGTTCGGGGATTTTCTAGTAATGTAAGTTCATGAAATTTGAATGCGTCTTCATAGCCATGAAACTTCTTAGGCGATGGACAAACAGAAAAGACGTAAGACGAGGACGGGGCGCAGACGGGGCTCAGACGTGGCGCCGTCGCGACTCATTAAAACATGTAGAAAAGAGGAGGCACGGACGTGACGCTGGACGCCGCGAGAGGTGACGGTTTTCAACCAACTTCATTCATATGTCCAATTTTGACACGATAACATGTCACCCGCCGCGCGCACCCCTGTTTTCGCCCGTCCCTCGTCCGCTCGCGCCCGTGCCCCGTCCTTTCCGTATGTTTTACAATATGGGGCAGACGCTCGGACCAAATATCACAATGGACAGAGTCTTTGGATTTTTGGCATGTCCGTATTTTGTTAGTGTGCAGCTTTCTATCTGTACATGTGTGCGTGACTAAAGATGTGACTAGTATATCGATATAATCACTTTAATGTGGTGTGTACCTAGTTCGTTATTATAATTGGGGGTTAAAGTTACTCACGTCCGTAGGTTTACCGTTTAGACCCTACACGTGACCCTTGGTTGGTGCTAAATGACTGAGTGGTAGAGCCACGCTGCGTTGCAGCAGGCCGGGCACGCTGGGCCGGCTTGCCCGCCGTAAATACCAACCTCTCACTAAGGGTGTTACCCGACCAATCGATCGATCGTCGATCGACGGCATCGATCAACGTCGATCGAAGTTGATCGACTGGTCTGGTAGCTTTAATCAATCGACGGATACCGTTCGTCTAACCCATCGATCGACGGTCGGTCGACGTTGATCGATTAACCCTGGCTAAATTCCATCAGTTTCTTTCGAAATGTATTCAGAAAAGGACTCGTTGTTCTTGGCCAGTACGATGTTGCTCGTACTATTATTACGGAGACGCAAACGCAGAAGAATCTGGATGCGGCCGTTTTTTAAAGCCAACGATCGCTTATTTTATCCAAATGACATTTTAAGCAGCGGTTTTTGTTTTTGTTTTTATTTTGCGTAGCGATTTTCATGAATTTCGAGGTTAGTAGTTTCGAGGGAGGTAGAGAGGAGGGGGATGGTGGGGGTACGGTAATGGTAACTTAGTAGAATTTTTTTTTTCCTAAAAATAACCTAAAATAACCTCAAAATAAAAATATCTTGAATACTATGCATTTTTACACTTTGGCTCCCCCTCCCCCTCCCCTTATCCCCTTTTTCGGTGTTGCTTAATCTAAAGTGCTTCCCAAGGTGTTTGGGGGAATATCATTTAGTATTTAAACGTTCATATTGTCATCACTCATTATTATCAACATAAACATAATCTAATATTACGATTATTATCCATGGGCACGAAATATTTTTTTTTTTTTAAAAGAGGGAGGCAAACGAGCAGGCGGGTCACCTGATGGAGAGTAATCACCGCCGCCCATGGACACCCGCAAAACCAGAGGAATCGCAGACGCGTTGCCGGCCTTTAGGGGAGTAATAGGTTTAAGGAAGGAATAGGAATTGGGAGGAGGGGGGGGGGGGAAAGGGGCCTCCGGAACCCTCACTAGTCGGACGAAACACAACAGCACCAAGTGCCATTGTTTCAAGCCGAATATTAGAGAGGGTGGAGTTACGCCGGGCGAGCCGGCCCAATGCGTGCTGCAACGCAGCGTGGCTCTACCACTCAGAAAAGTGAAGCGGCCGGTGCGTCTAATCAAACAGCTCGATTTAACACCCAATCCATTTTACCGGTCGATTGTCGATCGACGTCGACTTATCCATTCTACCATCGATCGATGCCGTCGATCGACGATCGATCGATTGGTCTGGTAACACCCTAATATCCGGCGTGAAATAATAGCCCTTGGTGCTGTTGTGTTTCGTTCGGCCAGTGAGGGTTCCGGAGGCCTCCCCGCCCCCGCTCACAATTCCTATTCCTTCCTTAAATGCCGGCAACGCATCTGCGATTCCTCTGGGGCCTAAGTCTGCTAATTTACGAATGGCATAATTGAATCGTAATTGGATCGTATTGTAATTGTTTGACACATTTGGTATTCTCTTACTCATATAAGAATACCAAATGTGTCAAACAATTACAATGCGATACAATTGCGATACAATTACGATTCAATTATGCCATTCGTAAATTAGCAGACTTGGGCCCCTGGTGTTGCGGGTGTCTATGGGCGGCGGAGATTACTCTCCATCAGGTGACCCGCCTGCTCGTTTGCCTCCTTCTATTATAACAAACAAATAAAAAATAATAATTTGTGTAGTAAAGTGAAGAGCAATACTTTTTACTATTCATATTCCCGCCCATATTATTAAGATTCAATTTTGAACAAAGGCAAAAATTTTTACTGTAAAAAAAGATTTTTCAAAATGTTTGAAACAGAGCCTTGAATATTTTATAGGCTCTCAGTTATCACGTCTAATAGCTTTAACCCATTCACGTCTTATTTCCGGGCATTTTGGAAACCTAAAAAAAGAATAATAAAAAGAATATTAGTAATATCGATAAAGCTTCGACACACAAATACGTACATCACTAATCATTATGCCAAAAACAAAGCCTTTAAATTACATTTAATTAAGGTTTAAAACCTGATTCTTATGAATAGTGTACGATATAGTATGATTTAGAATTAGCAAAAATTAATGCTTTGCCGTTTTAATTATTAAAAAACTCATAGTAAAGCATACATATTAAGAGAAATCACTAACGTATGAAATGATAATTCCTGGTCTTTCACACCTCCTTTTGTTGTTCTTGACGAACAATAAACAGCTGAACAAGACATTATGTCAATTGTATATTACACAAATAACACAAACACTAAGATTTCTTAATATTTCACTATTATTTCGCACAATCCAGCAATGTTTTGACCTAGTAGTCGGTCATGAAATGACACGTCTCACACCGACAGTGCGTCGTTGCCAAACGTACATTAACTATCTCTTTTACTCATATCACACTACAGTCATACAGACAGAGATACAAATACTTTACTTTGATACACGTATGTAAAAGCGGCAACGTCCTAAGACTCTGTCCATGTAATATTTGGTCCGAGGGCAGACGAGTTAGCGTCATGTCTGTGCCCTGTCATTTTTATATGCTTTGCGTCGCGAGACATTTTGTATGAAAGGGAAGCGAAAGAGACATAATATGTCCGTCTGCATCTCACGTTTTTTCTGTGTGTCCAGCCAGCGCCTTACACGATAAGGTAATTTTATTTTTGTTCCGTCAGAAAGAATCTATTTTTTTTTGTTACTTTACATAAAAGCATGTTATTGTTTCAATATAACTATTACTATTTACAAGACACTACTGCACACGACTGTTTAAAAAGTCGGCATTGCGGTTCTTAAACCGTAGATATTTATTGTTTCGGCATTCTAAACCTAAAACATGGATTAATTATAAAAGTCGGCATCAAGTGAAAGTTGGCATAAAAGAACCAAACTCAAAGGAACTTGAAAATTCGGCATAACGGTAATCGTTGTATGATATTTCAGTAAAGTCGACAAACAGGGAAAGTCGGCACAAGGGTGCTAACTCAATTTAGATGCTTAAGAAAATTTCTTTGGATAGATTCTAATTTATTTTTATGTATTACTTATTGAAGAGACCAGATATTACTGCAGTATTCAAGGCTACTATGCACGTAAGCGTAATATAAAATTTTTAAGCAACTGAGATCCGAGAAAGGCACGAAGAACAAAGCCTAGGTTTTTATACGCCTTATTCTCTATGGCCGAAATATGGTCGGAAAATGTAAGTTTTGAATCTAAAGAACACCGAGATCTCTTATCAAAGATTTAGATTTTAATTTATGTTAATTTAAAACATATTTCAAATGTAAAGGTTTATTGCTACGTAAAAGTAACAATAGAGCATATTTGTCAGTGTTAACTCCAATACGGTTACGGCAATAGTAAACACTAAGACGATCCAAGTCTTTCTGTAATTCAATGCAATCGACCTTCTCTGATACAGACAGTAGCTCTTGGTGTCGTCCGCATACATTAGGTATTTGGCATGTTTATACAGTGAAGTATGTATGTATGACAGTTATATGTATATATGTAGATATGTATAAAGATATATTCAACGAACAGAATTAACTCATTCACAGAATCTGCTCAGTAAATCCGATGCCGTATAACGGACATTTATAATAAATATGACACCGTTGGGAATATCAGATTACATAAATTACAGGTGTATGAACGTCGTTCTGTATATTCGAAATAAAAGGTGGCCTGTCCTGGAAACAGATGTTCTCAATTTAATTGTTCTTATTAAAATAATGCTTCCTACAGCAATATTATGAAAAGTTAGAGTTTGTTTGCTTGATTGTATGAACAGCCTTACTTTCAACTCTTAAATCAGTACGATTTTAAACTGATTGTGATGAAATTTTAAAATCAATTAAAAGTACTTGTGAAATCAATTTTTTTTTAAATATACATATTTAAGGGTTATAACGGCCGGCGTAAACATTAAAAAAGATATTTGGATGACAGCGTTCTTCTTGAAATAAAGCTTGAACGTAAGAACTTTAATTACCCCAACATGCATTGACCATTTAGCAACACTATTACGCGAGTATAATTGTGACACTCTGAGCTACTGCGTAAACCGGAACATTGCTATAGTTTGACGGTAGTTAATTATATATTAGACGGCCAACTTCTCATTCTACCTGCGACCACTCTACAAAGAGATCTTACCGCCGCGACAGATTAAAACTAATTAAACATAAATACTGAATAAAGACTGCATATACTTCCAACAGCAAAGAGCGACAATAAACCTGTCACGCGGAGCACATGTGCAGTCGCTATTTGGTGAAAAGCAGAGGGCTGCATTTGCAGTCCTCATTGCCTCGTCCCTGAATAACCCTTCGGGAATAACAGTCGTGACGTACGTACGTATGTAAACATAAATTAAAGCAAAAATATTTTCATTTTTAGCGGATTCTTTACGTATGTGTATGACCATACGGCTACGAATATTTTAATTCCGTAGCACCCACCGTAGCAAAGTCTGTAGCGCATTCGTAACAACTTCGTAACGTGTAGTCACTTAAGCTACGTCACGACGTCTAGTAAAAATACCAATACGCAATAACCTAACATCTAGTAGTTACGCAATACGTTATCGGGCATATTTGTTAGGTAACAATTTAGTAGTAAAGATTATTTAGTCTGAAACCTTTACAGTAGTAGAAAGTAGGCAGAATAGCTGTTTTATTTTAATACAATTTTTTTTGGGTTTATATCACCTTTTTGATCTATTCAAAAGGTTTAAAAATCTATTCCGTGTTTTAGTTCGTTAATTACTGTATGTTTCTATAATACGTCCGTTCGGCAGGTTAATAATACTCGTCTGTGGGCAAATTCCTGGGGAAACAGGCCACCACACTTTGACCATTCGCATCGCGGCATCATTTTCTCGATTCACGCCTCTCTCTTTCCACTCCTAAAATGACAGCGCCTAACAACAAAACTGGTACTACAGCGGTGCACACCCCCACCATAACCTTACCGTTTGAGGTGGAGTTCGCTTACATCCGCAGACTCCTTGCAAACCTCAATGCTCCACCACCATCTTGAGACGGCACGGCCAGCATTGTTGTTCCTGACGGAGACGCAAATAATCCGCCCAGCTGACACCACCTACCTGAACTATCCCGGCTTTGTGCTTGAAGAATCCTTCAAAGCCAAAGCCAGAGTTTGCTTATTCGTTCGGGCGGATGTTTGCTGTCGCCGTCTGCGCTGTCTGGAGGACCCTTTCTTCTCCCTCCTAGTGGTACACGTCGACTTAGGCTCTCATTGCTGTGTCTACGTCTGCGTCTACCGATCCCATAACTTGGAGGCAGCGCTGCTTTAGTGGGAAGGACCCGACCGCTAGCGCTGTTAAGGATTCTTTTATACTAAAACCTCTTTACTTTTGGACAACTTTAACTTATGTCAATCAATGTTCTTAGCAACGGTTGTGTTGACTACTAATAAAATGTTTGTACTGTCACTAATCTACGAGTCTCATTTTTAACTGATAAATTAGTTTTATCATAGTAGCTGATCGTAAGGAATCGAGTGAAAGTTATGAATAAATCGAGTGTTTGATAAACCAAGTTTCAAAGCAATCCGGGAAGACAAAGATTCAAAATGCAATAACCTAGTTGCAAAATTGACATCGGTTATCTGGAAGGTGTAAAAAACTGGTCTACTTGGAAATTCAAGGCAACTTTACTACTTAGAGGTATGACCGGTGGATTGGATGCGGTAAACGGTACCCTTGAGAAACCAGTGAAACCTACTAATAGCAATGCCGACGAAATTTCTTAGTATAATACATCTCTCGATTATTACAACAAAATTGATAGTTCCGCATTACTACTGCTTACTGCAAATATGTCAGACGAAACCCAAAAAAAATCATGCGTTTTAACTCAACCAAAGACGTTTGGGACGAATTACATCGTTTATTCGACGGCAAGTCTGAAGACAACAGTTACGCACTTTGTATGGAGTTTTTTGGCTATTGTATAGATCTGTCACATGACATCACTACTCACATCTCCAAAATCAAAACTATTTGGTCAGATTTGAAAAGTGAATGAATTAAGATAGACAAATCCGAATTACCAGATATGAGAGAGAGAGAGAGAGAGAGAGAGAAACATTTATTGACAATGAAAAAAAAAAAAATAACAAAAGATCACATACAAAAAAAATAATTTGTCAATCAGGACCCCGCCTCAGCTTGTGTTGTTGCGACTAGAACGTATTGCAACAACGCTGGTATTCTGGCGGGGCCTGTCGGTGCACGGTACACGAACAACATACAGATTTACATGAAACACATACACATTACAATAAACTATACATAGACATAGACAATACTAACAGACAATAAAAATAAAAAATTTATGGGCAGAATGACCTTGACTCCTTAGCAACTTAGACAACTGATGTTTAAAAGTCTTGTTCTGCTTGTCCATGTCATTCATTGTTGAAATTGATGCCTTGCTCTATGAATTGATGTCATCATTTCATTTGATTTGATCTTACATTTGATGCCAAGCCAAAGTTATGTTACTATTACTATTACTATTACTATATAATAGATATCTTGTTAATCTGTAAAATTCTCGATACTCTACCTGAAACCTACTTTTCTTTTAAATCGAGCTGGATGTTGATGTCAAAGACTGACAAAACAATAGAAAATCTGAATACGCAACTTTGTGCCTATGAGCGTGCCATATCATTGAAGAATAAAGGTCCTGCAGAAGCTCTGGCGCTACTGAATAGCAATAAAGCGAAGAAGAAATGTGGATACTGTGGTAAAGTCAGTCATAAGGTCAGACAATGTCATAAATGGAAAGCTGACGGGAAACCAGCCAAGTCAGAAAACAAACAGACACCAAGCAATTTGAACTTAATGGTTTTGCAAGTAACTACGGATGTAAACTCAATGCTTACGAACTATGATACAGCAAGTTGGTTTGTTGACAATGGAGCGACTAGTCACGTCACTTGCCGTAAAGATTATTTCTCTAGTTTCGAGCATTTTAAGGATACTCGTACAGTGACGACAGCAAATGGAGCTACTGTCAAAGCTATTGGCAAAGGTACTGTTGACTTGAAAACTTTTATTAATGGCAAAGAATCCAGGCTAAGACTCTGTGATGTCTGGTACGTACCTGATATTATGCGAAATCTATTCTCTGTGCTGGCCACTCAAGACAGACTAAACAATAGTGTTTTCATGTCTGAAAGGGAACACTGCTCGCTGAAAGTTGAAGGACATGTAATATTAACTGGCGAAAGAACTAAGAACAATGGTTTGTACAAGCTTAATGTAGCAACGGTTGTGTTGACTATTAATAAAATGTTTATACTGTCACTAATCTACGAGTCTCATTTTTAATTGATAAATTAGTTTTATCAAGTGCCACTACTGTTGCTGATGAGATAGTATTAGGAATGGAATACTATATTCCACACTCCTATATCATCAGCAAAGGCAGACGCAACCGCTGGTTCAATCGCGAGTGTGCCAGCGCTGTTGAGAGCAAACAGACGGCATACCGCGCTTGGATCAGAGGTAAAGCTCATGGGGATCCTGAAACTCGCTCGCTAAAAGCAGCCTATAATAATGCCACCAAGTCGTGTAAGAGGGCCTACATTAGAGCGGATGCCCAGCGCGTTGCACGAGTAGGCCAAGAACTCCTGACGCATCCTACGGGCAGCCGTAGCTACTGGCGTCTGGCCAAAGCCGTGCAATCCAACTTGTGCCAACCCTCGCTGCCACCACTGAGATGTCCTGACGGAACTTTAGCTCACAAGCCGCAGGAAAAGGTCGATCTCCTGGCCAAACTCTTTGCGGCTAACTACCGGATCGATGACTGTAATGCACAGCCACCCTCAATTGCTCACTGTGGCCACACAATGTCTGATATTAAAATCAGGCAGTGTGATGTCCGTGCAGAGCTGCAGTCAATCGACGTCCGGAAAGCTAACGGTCCTGATGGCATCCCAGCAATAGTCCTGAAAATGTGTGCAGCGGAGTTGTCCCCTGTGTTAACGCGTCTGTACCGTCTTTCGCTCTCTTCGGATTCTGTGCCGGAATCTTGGAGAGAAGCTAATGTGCAACCGATCCTAAAAAAGGAGATCGGTCAGATCCGATTAATTACCGCCCTATAGCCGTAACTTCATGCAAGATTCTAGAACGAATATTGAATAAACAGCTTATTCGATACCTAGAAGATCACTCCCTAATTCACGATCGTCAATATGGGTTTCGGCTAAAACGGTCAACGGGTGATCTCTAGCGTACGTCACACATCTCTGGGGTGAGGCTATTGACAAGCATGGCGAGTCACTGCCAGTTAGCCTTGACATAGCCAAGGCTTTTGATCGGGTCTGGCGCAAAGCTCTTCTCTCCTAGCTCCCGGCATACGGTTTGCCCACTCAGTTCTGTGCCTGGATTGCTAGCTTCCTGCATGAGCGTAGAATCCGTGTCCTTTCGGATGGATGCGCTTCGCGGTTCATGTCAGTGAACACTGGTGTTCCTCAAGGCTCCGTTCTAGCCCCCACGCTGTTCCTTCTGCATATCAATGACATGCTTCCTCTTGGAAACATTCATTGCTATGCAGATGATATCACAGTGCATGGGGGATATAACGGTTACCCAACGGCTGGGCGGGTAGACACCGAAATGAAGCGAGCAAATCTTGTCATTGAGCTAGATCGGGTGTTGGAACTCATTTCTAAATGGGGCTCCGATAATCTGGTGGAGTTCAATGCCATGAAAACACAGGTGTGTGCGTTCACAGCGAAAAAGTCGCCATTCCTTCCCCTTCCCTCTCTTCAGGGTACATCTCTAGGCCTGCAGAGCAGTATTAACATGCTCGGTATGGATATCCGCTGCGATCTGAACCAAAAGGACTACATCGAAACCGTGATTAAAAATGCCTCACGTAAACTCGGTGTCTTGAACAAGGTGCGACGATTCTTCACGTTGTGTCTATTATACAAGACACAGGTGCGGTCTTGCGTGGAATATTGCTCTCACCTTTGGGACGGCTCCGCAAAGTACCTTTTCGATGCCTTGGACAGATTGCAGCGCCGCGCTGTGCGCATTATCGGCAATGCGGAGGTCACTAAAACTCTCGAGCCTTTGCAATTGCGTAGAGATATTGCGTCACTCAGCGTCTTTGACCGTTTATACCATGGCGAGTGCTCTGAAGAACTCTTTGACTTCATCCCTCCTTCTCCCTTCCTCCATAGGAGTACGCGTGCTGCTCTCCGGAGTCACCAATTTACAGTCTCTAATATTCCATCACGCACAAAGAAATTTGGTGACTCGTTTCTTTGCCGCACTTCCAAAAGATGGAATAGTCTACCAGCACACGTATTCCCTCCTACCTATGACATAGGGTCCTTCAAACGAGGCGTGAAGAAGCACTTTGTGGGCCGGCAGAGTGAGGGTGACTGATGCTACGTCTCTTACGCTGCACCAGTTGTCCTCGCGCCTGTACTTCATTTCCACTTAACATCCCTTTAATTTATGTAATCCCTGTATATTTTTTTGTTATGCTGTTTGTAATTGTCGTTATTAATCTAACTGTATTTAATATCGCCCAACTTCAAGTCTCTCACATCCTTACTGTTTGACTGGTAGAGAATGCCTTGCGGCGTTAAGACCGCCTCTTGCTGTTTTATTACTAAAGAAGATTAAATAAATAAATACACTAACGACTCTTTTATCCTCTAAATAAAGGTTAGTCAGAGATTAGGCAATGAGGACCAGAAAATCAGTTCTCTGTCATAGCCCACGTTTCATCAAATAATAACTACACATGACAACTGTTTATTGTTCCCTGTTTATCTGTTTATATTACTTAAGTTTTTAGTTTTTAATTGAGAAAGTAGGTACATTGTAAAGTATTTGCATCCATATGTCAAAAAAAATTATTGAAGGTGCTCACTGAAAACCAGCGTCAGGCTCCATTGGACCTGACAAAATGCTGAATTGGCTACCTTTTTAGCTGCGACCATGAGACAATAATGTGTTATTGTATTGCTATTACTTTTAAAAAATGTTCTCATATTAATCTGTTTTTTATATATGTTTTGTTATGCTGTGATTGTTGTAACTGTCTCATGTGTTGTAGGCAAATAAACTAGTTTTAATTTCATTTTCATTTCATTTCATTTCATTTACATGCGCTCAGCATGATAGGTGGTCGCGAAGGCAGTGGCTAATTACTATCTAGCTGACGACAGTATGCTTGTATGCAGACATTTTTTTAAACAACAGTTTGCTTCACTTCGATATCCAGCGTCTAAAGAACATTTTATTACTTGCGCCACGGTAGGTCATAAAAGTTAATCCCTTGTAACAGCCTTTTAATTAAATTTCTGCAGAGCCTGTAAACAAGAAGCCGACCTGCGTGTTCCAATTACGAAATTATTTAACATTGAAACCAATAAAGAGGTCTACATTCGTTGTTAAAGATAAAGCTAACGGTTTTAATGGGCTAATAGCTGTTAAATTTGTCTAATTTTATAATTATCGGTTTAACCTAACAAATTTTAGCTAATAGAAAAGTCACCTACCTAAAACGAACGTATTAGAAGTGACGACACATTTATAACGACCGGAGTATTGGTTTTTATCTGTTTACTTAAAAAATAAAAGATTATAAGTTGCGGATAATAATACAGGTATATTATTTAACAGAATTTATTAATATAACGTAGTGACAAAAACCGCCGGGCTTGCATGAAAAGATTGATGGATTTGAATGAAGCGAAAGAAGACAGTGTGCAACGACCGTAGCAGATTGCGATCTATGTCTACCTACCCCTATGGGAAACAAGCATGAGTTTAAAGATAGATATATACTAATATAGTCTGGTACCCGTTTCCACTAACATTAGATCATATGTTAAGAAAACACTAATACAGAAACTTAAATTTATTCAATCTCATTTATTAAAAGGTTTAGAAATATCATATCATGTTCATATCAGCTTAGGTACAGTCACCAGCATTAAAATGTGATGCGCAAAAATATCTGATCATTGGTGGAAGGCATTTAAATAAGCATATATAAGCCTTCGACCAATAATCAGATATTTTTGCAGGCCGTCGATAGTCACATCTTAATGCTGGTGACTGTACAATTCCGTATCTCACGTTTTTAACTGATATCTTAGGGACTGATGTAGTTGATGCGAGCATATATTTTAAAATGCCTTAGTAATCTATATAATATACGTATATATAATAATCGAATAGTATTTTTTTTATTTTAATACCTATATGGGTGTCTGGTAATAGGTAATCTTGCAACTGCAAATTACAACTATTTCTAAAGGAGTAACTAAAAAATTGCGAAAATAGATTAGCTGTTTTAAATGTAAACATTCGGTGCCCACATGTTGAATTTTTTTATTTTCTTTCAGCCTTAATTCATAATAAAAATTTAAAAAAAAAATGGTGTCTGATATATCGACAGAGCTTACAGAGAATAGGATGACCCAACCAGTAGGGTGCGGGATCATCCTGTTACTCCGGTGGAGACGTCAGGAAACACGTCGAGCCCCCGATGTGACTACGCTGCTGCCGCCGCGACGTAGCCTAAGCTGCGATCAACTAAAGGGGAAGAGAAGAGTCGCCGTGATCCCGGCCTCGTAGCTAAGTCTACAGGGCCACGGCAACACCGTTGCGGCGAGGACGGCTTCATCAAGGTGGAGAGGAAGAAAAAGAAGCCAGCCTGCGGAAACCTGTGTGGCACCGCACCGAGCGACGGGACCACACCATCTGCTGCGTCCAGAGCCACGGCGACGCTGCTGTACATGTCCCGTCTTCATTACTCTACGAAGTCAGAGGACATCGTAGAGTACGTGCGAGTGAAGTCCAAGTTCTGTCTGAGGGTCGAGCGGTTGAAGTCGCGCTATAATGTAAACTTTAACTCATTTGTAGTGAGAGTCCCGACCGACCATCTGTCGACCTTCGTGAAAGTGGACTATTGGCCGAAAGGTGTCATGTTTCGGCGATTCAGCGGCCGACTACCTGACACCGCGCAGCGTCACGCGCCGCAGTCAATACGTGTGAAATAGTGTAGTTTTAGTTATACTTTATATTATATATATGTTAGTCTGTAAGGTATTTATTATATGGGCCTCTCTGTATTTTTACCATCTAGTAAATTGTTTGTTGCCTGAAATAAAGAATTATTATAATTATTAAACACCATTACTAATGGTTTTTTACTAAAATGAGAATAGTAGTAACAGAATAATAACGATTATGTACATTATCACAAGCTTTACTGAATCATAAATATTCAAAACATGATAAAGTTACGGCACAAATTAAATTTTACCAGCGTCTAAGTAAAACGTAGTATGTACATAAAATGTGATTACACCACTCCCCGCTCGCTACTCGAATCCGTCATCGTGACAGAAAAATAGCTCAATCGAGATCTTCGGCGATATTCTTCGAGATTGTTCGACAGATTAATAGGAATCCGAGTCGCAATTTATCGCTCGCTTCTCAAAAATAACTCGAGACTATATCTCGCTGCAACGTCTCAGCGGCCAAGGCACGAAACGCTCGGTCTGATATTCGGGGTCTAATTCACTGGTTGGGTATAGTGTGTTTCTTATATGTAGAAATCATGACTGTATTATCTCCAAAGGGTTAGTCAGAGACCAGGCAATGAGGACCGCAAAAGCAGTCCTCTGCCATAGTTTACTTTTCACCAAATAGCGACTGCACATGTGCTCAGCGTGACAGGTGGTGAGCCCATCGCTGTTGGATGTATGTACAGCCTTTAGTCCGTTAGTCGCGTTTACGACACAGGGAAGAGATGGGTTAGTAGTGTTCTATTAATGGGCCGCCCTCACACAGTTCTATACAGGATACATATAACAGGTTTGTTTTCACGAACATGCATTTAGGAATCGAAGTTATTAAGTCAATACCCATTAGAGGTAGTGATTTTAATGATGGAGGTCTTTGCAGCAGTAGCACAGAACAGCAGTGGAAGCAGTAGTAGAAGAAGAAGAAGCGGTAAACAAACTTTAATAAACTTTCCTACACTCACACCAATTATCTAGCCCAAGAGAAGCTTCGTTATGAAATTCGATAAATGGTTACTAGACAACGGATAAACATACTTAAAATACTTAGATACATACTTGTTTGCAGCCAGCTTGGCTAAGGTCATCCCATTGTCCATGTCAAAACTACGCTATACGTACGGAGAAGCATAGATTTACGGTGTAATCAATCACCGGATTGACATTGGCTAGACTAGACGGCCCCAGTCAAGGAGAACATAAGTACGAAAGATGAAAAGTTAGTTTAATTATTTTTTGTCATGAATATCTGTTAAGTCATAGACATATTTTGTTATCACTATGAATTACATAATTAATTCACTAACGTGATAAACAAAAAAAGTTCAAAAACATTTTTAGAAAGCGTACCTACGTTTTCTAAATAGGTACCTATGTTGGTAGTTCAACTTCAAAATATAACAACATTGGTCTCAGGTGCAAGTTCACAACTTACTTACTTTACTTGGTACGAGTGGTAGAGCCACGCTGCGTTGCAGCACACATTGGGCCGGCTCGCCCGGCGTAATACCACCCTCTCACTAATATTCGGCGTGAAATAATGGCACTTGGTGCTGTTGTGTTTCGTCCGACCAGTGAGGGTTCCGGAGGCCCCTTCCCCTTCCAATTCCTATTCCTTCCTTAAACCTATTTCTCCCTTAAAGGCCGGCAAGGCGTCTGCGATTCCTCTGGTTTTGCGGGTGTCCATGAGCGGCGGTGATTACTCTCCATCAGGTGACCCGCCTGCTCGTTTGCCTCCCTCTTATATAAAAAAAAAACACATTTGGTATTCTTAAATGAGTAAGAGAATATTGAGAATATTAAGAGCCATTCGTAAATTAGCAGACTTGAGCCCCAGGTGTACAGTAACAGGACTCGCTCTCTGGGCCAATTAAAAGGAAATATTCGCGAAGAAATCTGGGCAATCACAGTGAACACGTGTCGAGCAGTTCTCAGAAATTTTGTGTCACGTTTAGAACAATGTCAGCAAAACAAGGGAACCCAATTTAGACGACATCATTTTTAAAAAGCGAATACCCAAAATTGTACTTTAATTAAAAATAAACACTTACTCATAAAACCCATTCATTATTTTATTACTTACAGAGATTTTATTTTGAAAAAGACTTTTGGGTACATATTTTTACGAACATAAACTCTGAGCTGTTTGGTGGCGGCTAATGACTAAAGAATAAGCGACTAACGAACTGAAGACTGCTTATACATCAAACAGCATAAAGCGGCGATAAGCTTACCAACTATCACGGTGATATGTAGTTGTCATTTGGTGAAATGAAACGTGGACTGTGGCAGTGGACTGCTTTTGCGGTTCTCATTGCCTAGTCCCTGACCCTTTGTGGATAACAGTCGTGATTGTACGTCATATATATAATATTCTTAAAATATCATAATATAATAGAGTTTTAGAGCTATTTGAGTTTTTTTTTAATCCACAACGGGTTAGCGCTTGGCCTTTATCTTACCTGATAGTAAGTGACGATAAGGCCGAAGGTGAAAGCGCGCTTCACCCGGAATCCTTAACCACTGAGGAACTGGCTATCTTATCTCAAACTGTCGGAACACAACAATGCTATAAACATCGTTGTTATGGCGACAGACTTAGATAAGATGGTGGTAGCTAGCCAGGCGGACTTAACAGCCCTATCACCAACCAAACCGAGCACACAAAGATGTACACCCCGCTTGGAATCGAACCCGGGACCTCTTGATCTAAAACCGGTGGCTTAGCCACTAGACCACAGAGGCGGTTAAATAAATATATATTTCTTTCTGTAGCCCATTCTTTTATTCACTGGCGAAACTACATATTTTTTGAAAATTCGTCATCATCATTATTACGTTGTTAATCAGGTTCCAAAGTTTTAACTAAATTCAAACATTCGACACCAAATATTGTTTTTCCTACAGAACCTTCGTTGGACGTCGATGGAATTGGCGCTTAACTGTAGGTTGTCAAATTTAAAATATTATAAATAATTACTGTCATTTGGTTTATTTATATTTCGTTATTAACCGACGTAGAAAAAGGAGGAGGTTCTCAAGTCGTCTGTCGTCCATCTTTTTCTTTTTTTCCACATTATAAATGCGAGCTTCAGAAACACTATGATGCAATCGTGACGACTCTGTCAGTAAAGTGGGCTAAAGCTGTACTATTCATGTAGTTTATTTTTTTAGTTTTAAAGCACTCTTGTAGACAGTTGTTTTAAAACCACTGTATTCACAAGAGTGCCTAATTACGCTATAAGATTAAGTTTTATAATGGAGGTTGCATACACCAATGTACAGAAACAAGTATCGAGTGATACCATAATAACGCCTAGTTCAGTAGTAAGTAAGTGATCACATACAAAAACCAGCCTCTATACAGCTTTAACGATAAAGCTAGCTTAAAGTGTCACAAAACTCTTAAAGTTCTATAGCAGAGTTTTAATAATCTGTTTTAAAACCTTAAGATTCCGCAGATCCCTTAAAACTAATTTTATACAGCTTGAGCTTTATAATAACTCAAATATCTCTCTCATAAATATAAAAGTATCTTTTGACACTCTTGTACGTCTTTTAAAGGACCTTAAGTTCTAAATGAGCTGGTAAATTAATGTTGTAAACGCTTGTGTGCTGCTTGGGATAGAGCGGCTATGGGCTCATCAAAATAATACTACCAACCCCTTTCTTCCCTTGGTTGTCGTAAAAGGCGACTAGCGGACTAAAGACTTTTTTTTTTCGTGTGGCAACATTTCTGCTAACAGCTGTTCTAAGTTTGCTCCCGTGAATTTTAACAAATTTATTATTTTTCGATGTAAATATTGACCCCTTTCAATTATTCACCTGATATTGCACAACTAAACGTATAACAAAGTGTTTTTTGTATCTCTAAGTGCTACTTATTGTGAATCATAAAACTTCAATCGAATCGGCGAATGACAGTTCATTATTCGAATTGTTATTGGTAATTATTGTGTTATTTCATTGTTTTCTCTTTACAAGTTAGTATTTTTATCATTATTTATGCATTCTAAACAAACATACTTTTAAAGAGAACATTTTAGTTAAGTACACCTTTATTTTATTTGCTAAAAAGGGTACTTCTCTTTTTTTTTAAATTTCAGTTAACTTTATAACATTGGTTGAGTATCTCCCTGGTTCTAATTGCTATAAGTACATTAAACATTTTATCAATTCAAAATGTATACTGGTACTAGAAAGGCCTTGGCTCGTCAGGAAGAGTCTAAGCTCCACCTGGCTTTGCAGTAATTGAAGGCATCCAAGGAGTTAGTCAAACAATTGAATAGGGAAAGAGATGACAATGAAAAGGAAATGTTGGACTTACTGGATAGATACAATAAATTGAAAAAAGAGATGTCTTCATTACATTCTGAGTGTCGAGCTTCAGTTGTTAGTAGACGGGTTCGACCAATGCAGGGATGAGTATGAGCAGGGCCCTTATTCTGTAACGATTCCTTGTTTCAAAACCACGTTAATTCCTTAAAAAGTTACGATATCTTCCCTAAAACGTATGCGTTTGAAGTTTGTGCGCGGTAAAGTTTAGGTGTGGAATCTATAGATTGCGATACAGAATCAGGGCTCAGGCCCTTGTGCGTATCTCTGGGTTGGAAAGGCAGTTACATGAGGCTAATTGTAGTATAAGTACTCTAGAATGTGACAAATTACAAGTAACTGCCATACAGAACCAAAGTCTGTTCGATGAGTTAGTTAGCTGTGCGCCTGAAATAGTTTCTGCTTCATTTAATATTAATCCTTTGGTAACAATTGACTTAACAAAGGAGGATGGTATTTGTTCCAATGCCACTATCCAGCCTGTTAAATGTAGCAGAAATAAATTTAAAAAAAATATTAAATTAAATAAATGTATTAAGAAAACTCAACTGTTAATGAAAAAAAAGTCTATATGAAGAAAAATGTAACATTAATTAAAGAAAGATTACAATTAGTTAATAAATTAAATGAGTGTTCATCATTATTAGAAAACAATAAATTAAAATATGACATTGAAATTATAGTCTTAAAGTACTTTCAATCATTTATTAATCAAGTTATAACTCAACACATACCAGAGGTGCCTTTTGGCGCGCAACCACCTATATGTCAAAGTGACAGCTAGCGCTAGTGATGCGGTAAAACTCAATTAAAAATAGGGTTGTCCATAGCTGTCGATTTATCTTAGTTAACAGTATGTATTATTTCCTAAGGTTAACGCGAACACTGATTTGTCTTAAACATCATTTCAATGTATGTTTATCTACATAAACTCAATTACTTTAACGGGCTCAACACGTGGAACGAAAGGATTTGCTCCTGAATTTCGTGTTGTACGAAAAATAAAATGGCACAAAAGCGACAATGCCAAAGGCATGCAGCGGAATTTGTAGCGCAACAGCAGTGACATGGTCCGATTATTGCCACACGTGTCCCGTGTTTGCCCCTGTTAGTATCCACAAATCTGGTGCAAACTTCGAGATTCAGAGCTAAAATATATTTTTTTAATTGACTCTTTAATAAGACTTTATCTTCTATTCTATGCATAATAGTGCACTGTTTATTTGAAATCTCTGTTTACGAGTATAGAATATACAATTTATAGGATATTTATACGATAGTCCTATTACTGGTGCAAACTATTTGTTCAGAGCTAAAATTTGTTTTGCTTGATTCTTCCATATTAGTTAGTAGTAATATCATTAACTGTTTGAGAATAATTTTTTCATAAATTTTACTAAGTGCTGGTAGTATTGAAATTGGTCGATAGTTACTGGGGTCTTCTATATTTCCCCATTTAAATATAGGTATAACTTTACTAAACTTCATAAGATCAGGAAAGATTTCCTTAACAACACACTTATTAGATATGTCGGCAAGATAGGGTGCAATAGAATATATAATATTTATAATTATCTTTATAGTCATGCCTTACAAATCACCTGTGTTTTTATTTGTTAGCAATTTGAAAGTTTTAATAATATTTTTAGAGTCATTATATTGAAAACTAAAAGAAACATTACATTTGTTGTTCGAGAAAAGATTGTGCCACCACTGGTGATGTATTTAAATTTGAGGTTCTTACCACAGGCATATTTATAAAGAAATCATTAAAAATATTAGCATTTTGTGCATCTGCATTGATGAGGTTATCCTTAACTTTTAGAATAAAAGTGTTGAGTTTAGATAGTTCAGATATATTTTAGACTTTTATTAACGCTTAAAAAAGCCTTATTAAGGCAGCCGCCCGGAATGCTAAAGGTGCGTTGTTCGATTCCCGCCTGAGGTTGTGTCTTTTTTCAGTGTTTAAAAAAATTTAATTATGTATCTCACATGACTGTATTGCTATATGTCTGCCTAAATAAATAAATAACATCATTATCTTCTATTATAAGCATAATAATGCTTAACTTTATTTAAAACTTTTTACTTAAAATCTCTATTTACGAGTAAGTAAGTATATATTTTATGGAATATTTATTCGTTGGTCCGATGGTCCGATTATTGTAATGGGACACGTGTTGCCCCTGTTAGATTTAGCAATTCTGGTGCAAACTACGAGATTCATAGCTAATGTTTTACTTGACTCTTCGACAACGCTTTATCTTCTATTTCTAGCTTAATAATTCTTAGCTTTTTTCAAAGTTTTTACTTAAAATCTCAATTTACGAGTATATATATATTTTATGGCTTAGAATAATAACGCATAGAAAGCGAGAAAACGCACGATAAATGAGGCCAGTAAAACCAAGCCATACTAGCTTGGTACCGGAACGGCCCGCGTCAGTACTAATAATCTAAACTTATCTATCTATCAACAGTTCTAATTTCCTTACTTTTGAGGCAAATCTGATTCCTCTAGCAACATTACTTGTACACTTGTGTGCGTGTCGCCGAGATAGTACGCGTAACTTACTCCTACATCCATTTTTTTCTTGCCTCATGCCATGACAGTTTTTTAATACGAGACTATCGTTCTATGCGTTATTTATTATTCTATGTTTAATGGAATATAAGTAATTTGTGCATTACTATAGAAAACTTATTTTTGTAAATTTCGTTGCCTACTTTTTATAAAACTGTAGAGTTTCATGCGCCTATTCTTTTCCACGGCTAGAAAAACGTCCTGAATGGGCAGTAAGCTAAAAAATATTTTCGTGAATTCAAAAGTGTTTATTAATTAAAAATTCTCCCAGAATAAAAAAATAAAAAATAAATTGTTTGATTTTAAAACCAACTGCGTTACAACAAGTCATACGTTTAAATTATACGTACGTTTAAATTTTAAATAAAGCTTGAAAAGAAACACTTTTATACGGATTAACTCGCGTTTAATTTACTATTTACATGGTTTTTATATTATCGTGACGTTTAAGTTAATCCGTTTCATTTCAATGTGTAGTGCTCGCTTAAACCTCAGAAAACAATATGAAATTAAGCTTATTACTGCTATCCAAAATATTAGCAAAAATTTTTTTCTGTTTATCTTTATTATAATGTATCTATTTAACCTTGTTCGAATGAAAATTCAAAGTCAAAAATCATTTATTAAGCTAAACTTCTATTTTAACCGTGTTGCGTAGCGGTGAAAGAACACTACCACCCCGTCTCTTCCCTTGGGTGTCGTAAAAGACGATTAACGAACTAAAGACTGCACATACTTTCAACAACATAGAGCGGCGATGGCCTCACCTGTCACGCTGAGCACATATGCAGTCGCTATTTGGTAAAAAGTAGACTATGGTAAAAGACTGCTTTTACTGTTCTCATTGCCTAGTCTCTGACTAAATGTAATAGAAAATAAGAGAAATAGCGTATTAGTTGCACCGAGGCGAGGTCTTAATTAAGATAAGATAAATATAGAAAAACAAAAAATGTAATAATATTAAGCATTATGCATAGAAAATAAGAAGTTAGTATATGTACATATTGTATCAGAAAATAGGAAATAGAACACAACACTGTAAAAGTATAGCTAGCAAAGTAGGCGGAGACCCAGCCGCTTAGTACAAAAGATGTAAACTAGAATAAAAAAGAAACAGTACCTAAGAACTCTAATCATCACGTTGGAAGTGTCAAATTAAATTTTTAAAAAAAACCTTTCGGGGATAATACTCGTGATTATATTAATAGTGTGTTACTTACGTACGTACGTAAGTAAAGTTCACGTACGTTAACTTTTGTTAAAAAAGAGATGTTAGAAGAACGTACTTCTTCTACCAACGCTATTAACCACAGATTACCAATGGCAAAAAGCGAAGTATTTTGTTGTTTCCACTTTGCCCCTGCCTCATAAGGGTCAAACCCCAATTTCCTGCAAATCATGCATATTAATATCGCCGCACCGGGCGAACAACGAATGAAATGATAACGGCCATTACCATAGTTTCAGTTATATATTTCGCTGTTCGAAGTTAGTGCGTAATATTTGTTTTGTTTTTATTTACAACGTTTTAAAATGTGTTGATTTTTATTTTATGTTTAAAGGAACATACTTTTTTTGTTGTTGTCTTATTTTAAGGCAAGTTAATTTATCGTATTTTAATTTCCACCCACCAACCCGCATTGGGCCAGCGTGGTGGGTTATGGCCCAATATCCCCACGTGCTATTATCCACGTGGGAGGCCTGTGCCCAGTAGTGGGACGTTAATAGGCTGGTGATGATGTGATGATGATGATTTTAATTTCAATACACTGTTCGTTCTAATTAAATTTTGACAAACATTTTAATAGTTAATCGTAAAAAAAATAAGTAAAGTAAACGCTATACGATCTGGACGCATACACGACCGACTGGAGTAACTATAAGGTGGCTCAGAATAGAGATAGATGGAATGACTCGGTGGATGCCTTTGCCTTACAGTGGGACAGTATAATAGGCTAGACAAAAAAAAAGCGGTAATAGTTTCGTTCGTATGAAATGTCTAATAACTAAAAACATGTTTGTTGTTGAGCAGTGAAACGTTTCATGCCTTTTGTGACTTATAAACTTCTATCAATCGAAACTTATAAATGATAATAATGTAGTTGTGCGAGCCTTCAGAATCGTAAAAGGGCTTGAGATATAGTTAATTCGCTCAATCTTTTTGTGTCTCGGGCGGTATAGAAATTGCTTTTGCTTTTAGGATCGCGACTTAAACGCGCAAGCTACAACGTCTACGAGCTCCTTTAATATTACTAATATTTTTGATTGTTTTAAATAAAAACTTAACCATATCAAATTTATGTTGTCCCTATAAGTCTACTTCTAAAATTAATAAACTATAAAATGTTCATAATAAAGTATATTCCATTCTACTCTACGAATTAGCAAATTATGGCCAAATATCTATATTTGAATTTTCTCAAAATTTTTTTTTCGTAGTTATCTCTTTTTTCGCCATAGACATTGATATATGGGCCAACGTTAGACGTGCACTTCCCTCCTTAATGCCAATAAACGCTACTCAAATTATTCATTACCCAAGTGGTTACGCAGAAAAAGTGTACCGTCGTTTTTCCGGCTCGCGGCTTCCCACAATTTGTCTTTATCACGGCGATGTGGAGAGGTTTTAACGTAATTTTATACAGAATCCCCTCGGAGAGGCGAACTTTATAAATTACACAGGGAATATTCAATGTGAACCTCAACGTAAGCTTTCGCGATGGAATAGTTTGCGGTGCGCGTCCAATTAAGATTTTCGTGGTGTTACGATTTTCTAATTGATTTTCACTGACACGTAATTAATTTGCGTGCCATCTCCATCGTTATTATACGTTTCCTTGTATCTTGTTAAAATGAAAACTAATTATGAGCGTATCGTAAAATTATAATTATATAGGTAAAATATGTTAATCACAGTGTTATACATAACATGTTAAATACAGAAAATGTAAATCGGATACGTATGAAAATTTAAAGGTACAATAAATAAGTTAATAAGGTTTTATTAAAAATGAGAGTAGATTCGTTTACAATAACTCTTTACCAATTTACTTAACTTTATTCACCTCAGTGGCCAAGTGACAAAGCGTTTCGTTCGATATCCGTAGGTCCCGGGTTCAATTCCCAGGTCGGGCTAAGTGTATTCCGGATTTTTCGATGAATAGCCCGTGTTTTTGATCACCAACCAGAGCGGCGGCGACGGCGATAAGCTCACCACCTGTCACGCTGAGCACATGTACAGATGTTGTTTGGTGAACTATGGCAATGTACTCGGGTGTGTAATGTTTGATATAAATACTTATGGTGTAACGTTCAGATAATATAATTTCATTTCATATAATTTCATTTGATATAACAACTGACTTAATATAATAAACATTTTATATAATTTTAGATTCTATAATTTTATTTGATATAATGTACTTTTGATATAATATACATTTGATATAATAATCTTATCATTTGAAACACTTCATGTAATAAGCATGCAGCATTTAAGTAAGAATGCAGCATGCAAGCAGCCATCAGGATGCAAGAAGTCATGCAGCATGCAGCAGGCATGGTTTCTGTCACGGCTCCGGCGCTGCGCCGCCGGCCAGCCTTAGCCGTGGCCCCTCAAACCCCAAGCGGTCGCATGAGACCGCACCTACAAAAACACACTTAACTTTGTACCGTGTGTTCATAGACTTACAGACTACTTTAGTATGAACAAGTTTGGTTATTTCGGTTCTGTGGTTCATCTTATGTATTGTTATCGCATAATAACGCATAGTCTATGCTCGATTCTGTCAAATTTGATGTTGACAGTTACTGTCAAAAAAGTGTCAAAAAAATCCAAGACTGAGGGGTTAAACCCACCTGCACCTCAACTCGCGGGCCGCCTCGCCCCTCCGCGCTCCCCTCCCCTCCTCTAGCGTAGGGCAAACAAGTATACGTGGAGTCGGTTTTGCCGCGACTCATTTCTGTCACTGAATGTTTAGCACAACCTCAACGAAAACCCAACGTATTAACTTTTTAAGACAATATTTGAAATCGATTTAGGGTTAAATGCTATTTTTATTTATAAGCAAAAATTATATTAAATGATGTTATAGAATATGATTTACCAATATAGCTTTATAGAAAAAGTTGTTAAAGACTATGAGTATTATATCAAATGAACGTTATGTCCTTTGAAATTAGTTTATTTGTCATTATATGAAATGATACGCGCCCAATGCACTCACCTTATTGCCTAGTCTTTGACTGACCCTTTAGGTGTCGGGAGTACAGATGGGCGGGTGGGTAAAAATTGGGGTGGGTAAAATTGGGAGGAAGGGTAAAAAAGGGTATTTACCCATTTATACCCATTTATACCGGGTATTTTTATAAAACACCGGGTAAAAATTATCCTTAAAACGATCTACGATGTTAGTTTCGTTCTTGACCATTGAATATAAAATATTGATTTCAAATAAAGCACAGTTGATTATATTTTAAATCTTCAATCAACATCTATTTTTAACTAAAACACAACAAAATGGCGCAGATCTAGCTAGTTGAAATGCACTTCGAATGAACAAATGTTCGCGTACGAAAAATACCACGTGGGGTGGGGGGCGAGAAGCTGCGTGCGGTATTATGGGGACTGCTAGAAACCGCAAGAAACTTCAAAGGCTGGTCAGGTAATATGTTTTAAACATGACAAAAAAGGTATTGGTGTTTTTGCCATTTTTAATTAAATAATTCATTTTGTGAATTTTAATTGGATAGTCTTTGAGTACCAAATTTATTTTAAAGCAATAACATAAGAAAAATAGAATCAAAAACTATTTAAAATAACGATTATTTACAACGCGCGGGCAACGACGGCCGGCCTGCCCACCATCGTCTGTTGACCCGTTCGCGTCAGCTGGGCGATAAGTACATACGTTAGTCTGCAAAATGCAATAAGACCCCATTTATTTTTCTTTTACAACTGAAATAAAACGTGTTTAAGGTGCAGTTAAGTCCAACGACTATCGATAGCATCAAGTTATGTTATGGTTCCGATAACGCGCATAAAATAAAATATTATTATTAATACATTAATTATTAATGATGTTGCCCAACCAACTCGCAAGCCAACTCAACACAATATAGCCCTGAGTCCAACCAGGCGTGAGCCTGGCGAGCGCTGCCATCAAGGCCCCAAACGCAAACAGAGGGTGTAGGAAGCAAAACAGTCTCTGGTTTGGGAGCAACGCGCAGGTGGGCAACAATTTCCTATTGGGGACCCGAGTCCCCTCCCCTCCTACTAGCACGAGGCGGGAGATGGCCTTGCGCCAACGGATCCCAAGCACTACCATAAGTGGAGTGGATAGCCGGTCGATGGGAGAGGGGGTGGCGTCGAAGGTGAGGAGTTCACCCGATCCCTGCCACGAGCATGGGCGCATACAGGGTGGTGACCAAACCACCCCAGCGTAGGTTATCGGTGCCCAATGGCACCCGCTGCAGGCCGATTGTCGCCTCCAAAGGCCCTACCTCTCCTAGACCTCCTCTGCGAAGGGACAGGAGCATGAGTTACAAGATAAGAAATGGCCCCCCGATCGGGCCCTTTTTTACTGTAATTATTTATGTTAAGTGTTAGATTAAAAATGAATAAAACACGAATTAATTTTTTGTCATTTTTAAAACACTTGACCTGACCAGCCCTTGAAGTTTCTAGTGGTTTCTAGCACTAGCAGTCATCTTATATATATAGAATGATAATTACATTACCCACTTTATACAGGCATTTGAATTATATGTTTTTTATGAAATAAAATAAATAAGGCCAGCGGCCCGGACGGGATTCCAGCTAGACTACTTAGGGTCTGTGCGCCTGAATTGTCTCCGATTCTAACGCGTCTGTACCGCCTTTCTCTTATTACTATAGCGGCCTCAGTCCTGGAAGCTTGCAAATGCCAATATGGCTTTCGGCGGGGCCGTTCCACAGGGGACCTTCTGGTGTACGTTACTCATTGCTGGGGCGAGGCAACCGAGAAGCATGGCGAAGCGCTTGCCGTGTCGCTTGACATATCGAAAGCCTTTGACCGGGTCTGGCACGCTTCCAGCGTACGGCATCTTTGCTGATTTTCGTGTCTGGATTTTGGTCTTCCTAAGTGAACGGTCAATCAGAGTAGTCATTGATAGCTGTTCCTCCGACCTCATGGCTATCGATGCCGGGGTCCCTCAGGGTTCCGTTCTCTCTTACCCTTTTCTTGGTGTATAATAACGATCTGCTCAAGCCGGGAATTGTTGGGTATGCAGACGACAGTACGGTCACAAAGAGGTATCTGTCTAGCGCAAGGGTCAGCGGAGAGGAAGTTCGTTTAACGGAAGGAGTCCTTTTAACCTGGCTCCTACTTTCCGGGGTGTAGATGTACCAATTACTGACAACTTCGATCTCCTCGGCATGAAGTTGACCTCCAATCTCAACTTGGGCGACAACATCGAAATCAAGGCTCAAACTGCGGCGAAAACGCTGGGTGTTCTAAATAAGATTAAGCGATATTTCACGCCGGGACAGCTTCTAACTCTATATAAAGCACAAGTCTGGTCGTTCGTGGAGTATTGCTGCCACCTTCGGGACGGCTAAGCAAAATATCAACTTGCCGCGCTCGATTCAGTGGAACGCAAAGCCAGGAAACTTATAGGTGACGATAAGCTTGTGAAAACCAAGCTTCACAGTCTCGCTCACCGTCCGTCGCTCAGTTGCATGCTTGACGGTATTTTACAAGTTGTACTTCGAAAAGTGTGCTTTTGAGCTACACGAGCTCATTCCACCGTCTCCTTTCTAGTATCGGCAGTCCAGACGTACGGCGGGTTACTTACCACCCTTTTGATATTCCACTCATACTCACCAAGCGCTATTCGTTTTCATTCATAATGCGTACAGCCAAGGTATGGAATTCCCTGCCGGCGTCTGTGTTCCCGAGTGCATATAGCCCAACATCTTTAAAGCCCGAGTGAATAGGCTGCTTCTGGGCAAGCTCGCTCCATCATCGGCTTCTTCTTAATCCTACGGATAAGAATGTGACCAAGAGCAAGCCCATCTATTATAAAAAAGTAGTTTTTAAGAAACCGGGAATAGGTTGACTTCGTAATTCGTATGTCAAATACCTAAAAGAACAAGGAATACCAGGGTGCACGTCCTAGACATGATAATATAATTACAACAGAAATTGAACTAGAAATGATAACTAACATAACATAACTAACATTTTGAATATCTTAATAAACAAAAGTCGTGCCTCAGCTCGAAAATGAATAGAATTCCACTAAGTATTAGACTTAGAATGACTTAAAAATATGCTTTAGTCGGTATGTAATAGTATCTATAATCAAATTCAATAATTGGTTTAAATTAAACTGAGTTTAATTTTTACCCGGTATAAATTAAAAATGGGTGGGTAAAAATAGGTAAAAATGGGTATTTACCCACAACTCGGGTATTTACCGGGTAAATGCCCATCTCTAGTCGGGAGTGTATGTATGACTCTAAGCAAAGCAAGCTCATTTGAAAATTTTAGTGATTATCTAGTAACATTTAGCTATTAATATCCAAATGCAAATTGCTATCTATACTAAACAGCTCACCGAGCATGTAATATCTTAATGTTAGCGAAGCTTACCTACATACTACATTACTATGTTAATTAATGATATACTCTATGTTTCGCTTGCTCTACAACGACTATTATCGTTCGGTAATTACAGTAATTATACATCCTATAGCATAGAGCGGCGATGGGCTCGCCACCTGTCACACTGACCACATGTGCAGTCGGTCGATATTTGGTGAAAAGTGGACTATGGTAGATATGTATGTATAAATGTATGTACATTACTATGTTCAATGATATACTCTATGTTTAGTTTCTCAAGCTCTACAAGTACTATTATCGTTAGGTAATTACAGTAATTATAATGATGTTAACATAACCCAGATATTGTTATATCCATAAACAATTATATGAAAATGTATGAGAAACGTTCATGGTCAATATTTCTCATGTAGTAACGACCGACATATAAAAAACATTACACTGCCACAGTTCGCGTATCACTAAATGACCACTGCACATGTGCTCAGCGTGACAGGTGGTGAGCCCATCGCCACTCTGTGCTGTTGGATGCATGTGCAGTCTTCAGCAGTCTTTAGTTTGGGCCGTGTCGCATAGCGGTATAAGAATACTGCCACCCCCCTTTCTTCCCTTGGGTGACGTGAATGGCGACTAACGGACTAAAGACTGCACATAAATCCAACAGCATAGAGCAGCGATGGGCACACCACCTGTCACGCTTAGCACATGTGCAGTCGCTATTTGTTGAAAGGTGGAGTATGGTAGAGGACTGCTTTTGCTGTCCTCATTGTCTAGTCTCTGACAAACCCTTCGGGGATCATAGTCGTAACCTATGTATTGGGCCATAACCTACCATGCTTCCCTAATGCGGGTTGCTGGGTTTTAACGAATGTCTCTCTTACAACATCAACCGGCACCAACGCAATGGCTGTACGTACCTTCCTAAGAACAGAGTAGCTCGTGATGATTTTTAATTTGGTCACCAATCCAGTGACTCGACATTTTAAAAGTTGCTTAACTGATAAGATTGCAAACCGAACATTTTCGCTCCTGCGAAATCAAGCTCCTAAATATTTGATGTATTTATTTATTTAACAACAAAATTTAATACTATCATTAAAAACCCAATGCGACAGTATAAGCACTTATAAAAATTTCTAACCTAACCTATTTACAATTAAAAAAAAATTATTCATCTATTTTCAAACTTATAACTATAAAATATTTAGAACATATTCAGTAAAGTAAGTAACTACACTATGTGTATTTACTTACTTTCTAACTATTTCTGTAACAAAGAACAAACAATGTGAATTTTGTGAATTTGTTCAGAGAGCAGTTAAATATGTCAACATCATTAACTACTCTGTTAAAAGGCTCGGGTAAATGGCGCTTCTTTTAAAATATCAGTCCGCGCCCTTGGCACCTCATGTATACGTATAAGGAATGATCTATAAATGAAAAATCGAGCGAGCCAGCTTTCTAGGTACGCTGCTTCTAACTGAAGTGTGCGGGGGCCTTCAACATATTAGTTTGAACCTCTTGCTATCCCTACATCCGTATAGACAAACCTTATTGGATTGATCAATCCACCCTTAATGCCTTGTAAGTAAATCCTAGCAATTTAATCAATTGAAGATCGAGTTTAATTGCATTCTAGAATACTGTTCGCTCCGTGTTTGTGGTTCATTTGACCTAACACCGTAATAGTTTAATTAGCGCAATCCGATACAAATTGGAAGGCATGTCCAGATACTATGTCGGTGTTCGCGCAAGTAATAAGAATTTCCAAGTTAACAATTTGTCATTAGATCGCTTGGAGGAACCAACATTTAATTAATTATTTAACAAAATAAGGAAAACAACCATAAATAATGAGTTATTTTCTACTTAAGCGTAGCCTAAAACGTAGTTTGACACACAATATTGTATTTATGTAAATATAAGTAATTAAATTACACATTTATGTCATCGGCTCATTTATCATCTTTTTTTCAGCCTATAATCGTACCACTGCTGGACTCGAGCTTTTCCGCATGAAAAATAAGCTCACAGGGCAAGTGGGTCAATAACTTACTATTTTAACTTATCTGCCTTAAACCAACACCGACGATTTAACGTGCCTATCAAAGTACAAATGACACGTTTCAATTTTGACACCCATCCGTTAATCCAACATTACGAAAACTATTTAACTTTCAAGATCACATCCCACACGCGCAAACGGCTTCGCATTCGCAGACCCAAAAACCACTAAAATCGCAAATAAGCATTACTACATCGATGATGGCAGTCGATTATCGCAACCAATAAAATGGGCATAGACTGGCGGAACTGCGAACTATTCCGAAATGGCCGCCAATCCGACCTCAATCAAGCGAAATTCAACTTTGGTGCGCTTCAAAAGTCGACAGTCTTCGCCATCGCGTCCGAAACGTGGGCGTTTAATCTTTTCCCGCCATTGGTCTAATTGAAAAAGTTGGAACTCGAAAATTTACCCTTGCCCGAGCCAATAAACTGACCTTTGGTTATCGAAAAATCTTTTCGTCGAAACTATTTGGCTGTAGGTATTTCACTAAGGTTCGCTGGGGGGTCAGATGAGTTAAAAAAGTTTAAGTTCGGTTGTGAAGAAAAGCGCAAAGAAAATCCGCTTGGTAGTTCAATTAGTTTTAGTAGAATTTTCTAAAGAAAAAGTTTTGTTGTGTGTCTCGAAACTGAAATACACCTAGACGCTCTTGTAATAATGACACAAAATAAAATTTATAACGTAAAAAAGTAATTAAAAAACTATAAACAATAAAAATTATAAATTGATAAAATTATGTGAATATACAGGATACAAAAAAAAACAAAAACATATGCGGATCATGATCGATATGTCGCAGTGATATGTTAAAAACGGAGATTTGATTTCGCGGAACCTGTTCCGGTATTTGTTTAAATTCCTAGATTTGTTTAGGGAAATGATAAAATCGTGTTGTTGTTTTAACATCCTTCGTGACTTGATCAAATCCCTTAGGGAATTGATCAAATCTCTGTTTTTATCATATCCCTGCGACAGATACATAAACTGGTAGACAACTATGTAGAAGAAGTATCTAATAACACATTTGAATATAATTGATCAAAAGAACTATAACGTTGACTAAAGAAAAGTAATTCACAGATTTTAAAAAAATACGTGTCACTTGAGAATTTTACGTAAGTATTTTAAAAAACACTCTTGAATAGTACTCGTACTGACACCAGTCGTAACTACCACTTAACCAAGTTGAATGTACAAAATGCTGTACATAATTACCTTAAAGAGTTATGCTAATTTAGTTAGTATTCAAGCAAACGCCACCAATTTAAACTTTTTCTCTATTAATTTAAATGCAACATTTTCTTTGAAGGGTTCTTTTGACAAGCAACAAAAAAATTCTTAGAACCTCAAATATTTCCCTTTTCTGCAAATCATTGAGTGCATTTTTTCTGATATATAATTTAGACACCTTATTATGTAAATATCAGACTTGCTCATAGCGTTCTTGATAATCACGCAATTTATTCACAAGTAAGGTTACCCACAATACCTACCCAAGACTCAGATGCGATATTTTTCCTCATCAAAATTTATTATCATTTACCACCATAACAACATTGCTATGAGAGCAATAAAAAAATCTATAAAACACAAGAATAGAAGCAATAAAAACTTAATGAGAAACTGTAACTCGCAATATGTCCGTTTCCTAGCACCATTCGTTAGTCGTTGGTGACAAAGACAATATAAAATATTAATTAATGTCTTCTTTGATTATGCTATTAATAGCGGATATAAAAGCATTTCGTTTTTATGAAGGTTAATATTAGTAATATTACAGTATGTTGGGGTCTAAATATTTATATTATAAACAGAGTGTTTGGTAAATATTTTAAATGATATTATTCCGCAATTAAGCCATCATATTTAGCTTTATATTGTTACTGAGGGTATTTTCTTTATAATAAGACGTATGTATTTAAGTATTTTATGTATGTTTATCCGTTGTCTAGACAACGGATAAAAATGGAAAGGATAAACGTTAAATGGTTACTAGTAACCATTTAACGAGTTTTATAACGAAGCTTCTCTTGGGCTAGATAAATTGGTGTGAGTGTAGAAAAGTCTATTTATTTATTACTTTTATTATTTATTACTTTAAAAATCGTACTTTTGTCTTTATTCATATATTTTTTTTTTACATGTAGGTATGTAATTTAGTAGTGTGTGCCAATGAATGTATTTTCTTTTTTTTTTTTCTTTCATATTATGCAATAAAAAAAAGAATCGGCTGTTTCAAAACAGCAAATTTTATTTGACTCATTTTTTTTCTAAATAGAGCCAGATTGTCTATTGCCACACTAAACTCCTGACCAGCTGAAAATATTTATTTTTGTAAACTGTAATTTTTGTTACTTTAACAGGTCGGCTTTAAGTTTAAAATTGAATTTTATCTGTTTCGCTTAGTCTTTATAGATTTAAAATTCTCAAAGTCGAAGTAAAATATCAACGCAACCACCAACAAACTTCACTTTTACAGAAAACATGCTCTCACAACTCCTGCATGCTCACAACTCCTTAAGTGACATGGAGAATACGAAATGAACGAGTATATGGCAAACTGTATGTATGATGAATCTACGTCACTATATACACGTATACAAATGTAATATATACGGGAAAAGTTGTATGTACAACTTTCCATGAATTTACTTATCTAAGATCTAAGAGAGAGGTAGTACTGAGGAGGAGGAGAGAACCCAGAGAGGGTTAACTGTAATAGTACATAAATTATACGTACTAATACGGCTTGGTGGATTTTAAGTAGTTTTAACGATATGTATCACTTCGGGGTCAACGGCTTATTGTGCCTTCTAAAGCACAGAAGAACAGTACCTACATACTCGTACAATTTACTACTCTTTATAAGAATATGAGATTTAATTTTATAATCTAAAATATGTGCTGTGCCGGTAGCGGTTAAGGCGAGTCCTTTTGAGCTCTTCTCTCTCGCTCTTTCGCCGGTAAGACGGTACGGGACGGGTATAACAGCGCAGCGGCGCAAATAAATGCGTTTTTTAGGTTTTTATAAACTTTATAGGATTTAATGAATTAGCAGGTTCTCTGTAGTAATTCAGAGTAAATAAATACATGTAAAAAATATGTTGAAAATTTAAAAAAAATGTAAGAAATCATCCGTTTTTGACTTTTATTTGGCCTGGTTTCGGGGTTTTTTCATAATCGAGTAAAGTAGGATCTAATCGCGTAACAAATTAGCACAATCTTTAGGCAATTTCCTTCAGTATATTATATATTTTTTATAAAAGCGTAATTTAATAGAAAAAACATAAACCATTTGATCTAGCAAAACAGTTTTGCCCTCATATCCTCGGTAGAATACTACCGCCCCGTCTCTTCCACTGGGTGTCGTTCACTGCTCCTGTTCCTTGAAGTAGTCTTCTTTATGTCAACCTACAGTGTGATTGATTATGATTACCAATATGGCCACCATACTAGAAAAGCCTAGAACGTTTAATACACCAATTTTCTGCTACATAAAGATTTATATATCTCTATATCTTTGTTATACTTGATTTAAAAGTTGAAACCTTTCCACGGTATCAGCATGTTTTATAAAACAAAAGGTCTGTACCACGTAGTCTGTTCTGTACTATATTATTTTACTGTATCCCATTTGTTCATAACGTCTCTATAACGAACTGGCCAACAGTATAAATATAGTAGTAGCTCGCTGTGTACGCGAAAGCAATTTCCCAACTGCCAATCTGACGTTACCAACATTGTGCGGGGCTAGTTGGAATTTTGTTTTAATAAATACGTAAGGTAAGTTACCTACTATACCTTTTCCTGTTGGTAAAGCACTTTCATTGTACATAGAGCCAATATAAGTACAGTTAAATTGGAAAGTTTTTTGATATTTGTAGTCGTGCCATATATTTTTTCAAAGTGCTCGTTGTTAATACGTTTTAAGGCAGTTCTTCTATCTTAGAGGATCTTGGAGCTCGAGACTTTATTAATTTAGACACCCATCCAGTGACCCTTCATTGCGAAAGTCTTTTAACAGGCTGGATCGCAAGCCGAACCCATAAGTCACTACATCATAGAGATTCACAATCTCAACTCTCGATTCTCGACTTTTCTCTTCGTGCAATATGACCACCAACGAGTCTGACAAAACATCGGTTTCCCCAGGTTTCCCCCATAAAATTTAAGTGCTTGTCCAATAAGCTCTTAGCCAGCAATGAACAACCTAAACATGAATGTTTCTGTCATTATAAACTTCTGTTCATTAAAAGCTAAATGGTCTCAGTTCGCGCCAATTTAACGAACCATTTCATGTGAAGCACTAAAACGTCTAAACATCAGCCGCCACCAACTGTAATTCTTTTTAACGTGCCCCTTAATGTCGTGCATAAAAATAAACGATTTTTCTGTTAGAAACCTTTTTTCCTTTACACCGGTGTTATGCCAAAAAAATTAACTCTCGTTATTATCAACGTTACGTTCTGCAGGTGTAACATAAAAGGGGATATAGGGCGAACGTGATTTTCGCATTTGCGTTACGGATAATGTATGTGTGTTACGTTATATGTCTGATATTGCAATTGGTTATGATTAACCGTCTCTTTGGGCTGGTGCATTAAAAAGCATAGCATGTTTATTTATTTCAGTAAACTTAGTAATACTATTACAGTCAGAAAACCTAATGCGATAGTACAAGAATTTAATTAACTTTTTAATCTAACCAATTTGCATATAATAATAGCGCAATCCTTATAAACTCGATCGTAGTACACTCAAACAAATCACAATTAAACTCATGTCACATTTTAATTGGATTAGTTAGGTTTAAATTATACCAGGTTACGTTAAATCGCCAATCTCAGTACTGAAGGGAGATTAAGTTAAACATTTATTTATATATATACGAGTTTATACCGAAGAGTTAGTCGGAGACAAGGCAATGATGACAGCAAAAACAGTCCTCTACCATAGTCCACTTTTCACAAAATATCGACTGCACATGTGCTCAGCGTGACAAGTGGTGAGCCCATCGCCACTGTAAGCTGTTAGATGTATGTGCAGTCTTTAGTCCGTTAGTCGCCTTTTACGAGACCCAAGGGAAGAGAGGGGAGGTAGTATTCTTTCACCGCTACGCGACGCGGTTTAACATTTAGCACACTGCTAAAATGCAGCTCACTACTGTGTTAAAACTATTTAACGAGAAATACCGAAACTGCCGGCTTTAAAATGCCTTTGTAAGCACGAAAAAGTTCGAGATCATTAAATTAGATTACGTATACGGAAACTTGGCATAGCTTGCCATTTAGTTTTCACGATCGTGGCAAAACGCGCAACCCGGTACATCTATGTACTTCTCAGGCATCATCATCATCATTATAGGCTTCTTATATCTATTAGATTTTATAAAAGACTTGCGGCCGCTCGCGGTTTCTCCTTCGTGGTTCCCGATCCTGTAGGAATATCGGGATAAAAAATATCCTATGTGTTAACCCAGGTTATAAACTATCTGTATGCCGAATTTCATCCAAATCCATTCAGTAGTTTTTACGTGAAGAAGTAACAAACATCCATCCATACTTACAAACTTTCGCGTTTATAATAATAGTAGGATAATTCAAGCAGCGTTCGATTGAAAGGTTTGACATTGAGAAGTCAATATGAATATTCAAGACCTAGTTCCGTCGTCGGTCCTTTCATCGGTACCTTCATTTTACTTTAAGTAAAGAAATTCTTGCTAGAAAAAGAACAACGAAACAAAGTGTTCAGGACTTTTGACAGAATTATATCGTCGCAGCCTTAATTTTATACGGATAAAAATATTCGCGCAAAAAGTATATATTCTCCAAACTTCAATAAAATTAACGAGAGCAAAATTGCAAAAGAATCTCTTTAGTAAGGTATATTTAGTGAAACAACAGTAAGCAAAACGATTTCAGTTAGTTAGCAAACCTTAATTGAAAGCAAACAGTACGTAAAAAAATACTCAATATTCAATATCGCCGTTCACTAAAGTACGGCTTCATCGCGTACACAGTTTACGATTCATTAATTTCGTGTTAATAAATGCCGCAATGCACACAGAGGCAACGGACGCAGCATTGCGGACACTTCTCATTTGTTCGTCTATTAACCTAACTAATAATTATAGATGCAAATAGAATAAAACAACAATTATTTATTTGTTAAAGTGTGGTGTTAGTTTTAATGAATGAGTTTGTTCGTTTGATTCAATTTTTCATACGCGTTACCAGGGATACGGAAAAGTACAAAGGATATTTTTATCCCGCAAAATGGTTCCTGTGGGATAATAATGTAAGCTACGCATGTGAAGTTGCGAGCAAATGCTGTTAGTTAATAAATGGCGCAATTCACACAAAGACAACGGAAAGTGGACAACGGACTAGATGCTGTCACTTGTTCGTCGATAAATACATATGTAGGGGAGAGTGGGGCAAGACGAGGTGGGGGGCAAGACAGGGTGGGGGGCAAGGCGGGGTGGGGGGCCAGACGGGGTGGGGGGCAAGACGGGGCGACCGATCTTGAGTGCGAACGAATTAGCCGATCAGAATCGTTTTAGCACCTGACTTCGCGCTGCCATTACCGGCAATCAGTCATCAAAGTGAGCGGACAATGACACCACGCGTTTTATTTGTTTTCTTGAAAAACCTGTTTTTGCCAAATAGCTAGTGAGTTTTATATACTCTAAAGGGCGTTTAATTTCCGTAAATAATAACACCTCGGAATTGATTTAAATGTTATCAAATGTGACGATAACTATACTAACAGGTAAGAACTTGTTTTTCTCTGTGCCGTGTATTGGTTTTTATTTAGTTATTTTTAAATTTGATTCGGCATACGGGGGCAAGATTGGGTAGGTGTTAAGAGGCAAGATGGGGTAGGTGTTAAGGGGGCAAGATGGGGTAGGAAGGTAAGCGGCATACAAATCAATATTTGGTGATGTAAGTCCGCAACAAATAGGTACATACGACTATTCCCAGAAAGGTTAGTCAAAGACCAGGCAATTTATTTGTTCAACAAACATTGCCAGCATTACAGTATACATTATTGCACTGAACAATAAGTAACATACACCATTGGTGATCACAGTATTAACTTTAACTAACTGTCGTAATACCTGGCAGTCTTCGTGACCGACAAGGGGTTGTAAATTAAGCACTTTACATCGTCCAAAACATCTTTTTTAACCTACCAGGGTTAAAAGCTAATAATGGTGGTCATGGTCACATTCATTACTCATTTTCAAACTGTGGAAAAGAATAGGTGCAAGTGCAAGAAACTGCACAGAAGTAACGACACTTATAAAAACATATAATTAAGTCGTTATCTAAAGTGTAAGATAATATGCTGAAGACTATTATTTATACCTATATAAAAACATTTAAATAAACAATGAAAAACATATAACGAAGGACAGACCATTTAAACATCTCATCAGCAATGAGAACTGCACAGCATGCCACTGCCACAGTTCTCGTTTTGCCAAATGACAACTGCACATGTGCTCAGCGTGACAGGTGGTAAGTCCATCGCCGCTTTATGTTATTGAATGTATGTGCAATCTTTAGTCTGTTAGTCTGTTAGTTTTAACCGCCTCTGTGGTCTAGTGGCTAAGCCACTGGTCTCCGACCCAGAGGTCCCAGGTTCGATTCCCAGCGGGGGGTACATCTTTGTGTGCTCGTTTTGGTTGGTGGTAGGGCTGTTAAGTCCGCCTGGCTAGCTACCACCATCTTATCTAAGTCTGTTGCCATAACAACGATGTTTATAGCTTTGTCGTGTTCCGACAATAGAGATAAGATAGCCAGTTCCTCAGTGGTTGAGGATTCCGGGTGATGCGCGCTTGCACCTTCGGCCTTATCGTCACTTACCATCAGGTTAGATGAAGGCCAAGCGCTTACCTGTTGTAGATAAAAAAAAGTCCCCTTTTACGATAACCAAGGGAAGAGGTGGATTAGTAGTATTATTTTAATAAAAATTACACAGCTTCATCAGTATATGTATGATAAAGTCTTAAACGGTGTAATGCGTACTGAACCGACCGAACTTGAAAAACATTCCTGTAGCGGATGCTTGTCATTTTTGTTCGACTATTTCATGTTATTTAATGTTGCAAACACAGAGGCTTCGCAGACACCGGATGTGTACGAGATGCGGGCGCTTGTCGTTATGTTCATACATGCCCTGTTTATAAACGACACAATGCAAAAACAACGGGATAGAACGTGGACAACGCAAGTTAACGTAACTTTAACTACACATACATACATATATATAATCACGACTGTTATCAACGAAGGGTTAGTCAGAGACTAGGCAATGAGGACAGCAAAAGATATCCACCATACTATCATAGTTCACTTTTCACCTAATAGCGACAGCACATTTTTTTTTATATGAATGAATATTCTATATTGTACACACAGATAATAATACATGGTTATATTTTAAAAAGAAGTCGTACAACGGGCGGCCTTATCACTAAGAGCGATATCTTCCGGGCAACCTAGGGATGGAGAAGCTTGGTATGAAAAAACAGATGGAGGCGTTGACGTAGTGTACGGTGATTATTAATGTATAATAATATATCATTACTTATATATTTATACCCAAATATAAAACAAAATAATATATAAAATAAATACATACATACAACATACACAATATATAAGTTCGTACCATATGAACATATGACATTGACACAATATCTTAATAATTATTTTGAGAAGTAATGATCTTTGACAAGTTTTTTAAAAGCTTTATATAATAGAAGGAGGCAAACGAGCAGGCGGGTCACCTGATGGAGAATAATCTCCGCCGCCCATGGACACCCGCAAAACCAGAAGAATCGCAGACGCGTTGCCGGCCTTTAAGGAAGGAATAGGAATTGTGAGGAGGGGGGAAGGGCCTCCGGAACCCTCACTGGCCGGACGAAACACAACAGCACCAAGTGCTATTATTTTACGCCGGATATTAGTGAGGATATTAGTGTGGACGCGAGTAACTTTAACCCCCAAACAAACAAAACATGTGCTCAGCGTGACAGACGTTGGTGAGCCCATCGCCGCTCTATGCTGTTGGATGTATGTGCCGTCCTTAGTACGTTAGTCGCCTTTTACGACACCCAAGGTAAGAGAGGGAATGGTAGTATTCTTTCACCGCTACGCGATGCGGTAACTCGAACTACTTATACATTAAAGAAATATACTTATTATACTATGCACTTTTATACTCAGCAGGCTTTCATAATTTACCAACCATTGGGCCAGCGTATGGTGGGTTGTAGCCTAAAACCCTTTTTATAAAAACTGGATGTGACGTGGACAACGCAAGTGGACGTAACTTGGACTAGACTTACCTAGATAAAAAAGTAGCTAAAAATAAATTCAGCACTTTTAGACTTTTTTACTCATTTTAAGCCACTAACTCGCAATCTTGCGTGGCGGGTTATAGCCCATGTGCAAATTTCCACGTGAGAAATGCAATGCCTGTGTCCAGTAGTCAGACGTTTTTAGACTGACTATAAATCGTTTTGTAATCTAACAATAATTCTATTACGTTACTCAACCCATATTTTTTTTATACATACATAATATAGTATCTATTAATCAGAGTAATCGTGTCGCATAGCGGTAAAGTAATACTACGCCCTCCTCTCTTCCCTTATGTGTCGTAAAAGGCGACTAACGGACTAAAGACTGCACATGGGTAGACACCGAAATGAAGCGAGCAAATCTTGTCATTGAGCTCGATCGGATGTTGGACCTCATTTCTAAATGGGGCTCCGATAATCTGGTGGAGTTCAATGCCAAGAAAACACAGGTGTGCGTGTCACAGCGAAAAAGTCGCCATTCCTTCCCCTTCCCTCTCTTCAGGGTACATCTCTAGGCCTGCAGAGCAGTATTAACATGCTCGGTATGGATATCCGCTGCGATCTGAACCAAAACGACTACATCGAAACCATGATTAAAAATGCCTCACGTAAACTCGGTGTCCTGAACAAGGTGCGGCGATTCTTCACGCCTGATCAGTTGTGTCTATTACACAAGACACAGGTGCGGTCTGACGTGGAGTATTGCTCTCACCTTTGGGACGGCTCCGCAAAGTACCTTCTCGATGCCTTGGACAGATTGCAGCGCCGCGCTGTGCGCATTATCGGCAATGCAGAGGTCACTAAAACTCTCGAGCCTTTGCAATTGCGTAGAGATATTGCGTCACTCAGCGTCTTTTACCGTTTATACCATGGCGAGTGCTCTGAAGAACTCTTTGACCTCATCCCTCCTTCTCCCTTCCTCCATAGGAGTACGCGTGCTGCTCTGCGGAGTCACCAATTTACAGTCTCTAACATTCCATCTCGCACAAAGAAATTTGGTGACTCGTTTCTTTGCCGCACTTCCAAAAGATGGAATAGTCTACCAGCACACGTATTCCGTATTCACGTGAGGATGACTGATGCTACGTCTCTTACGCTGCACCAGTTGTCCTCGCGCCTGGACCTCATTTCCACTTAACATCAGGTGGAGTGGGGTCATTTGCCGGGCTTAGTATAAAAAAAATATAAAAAAAAACATACACAACAGCAGCGGCGATGGGCTCACCACCTGTCACGCTGAGCACTTGTGCAGTCGCTATTTGGTGAAAAGTGGACTATGGTAGAGGCTGTCCTAATTGCCTAGTCTCTGACTAACCCTTCGGGGATAATAGTCGCGATTATATGTATGTACTCGTATGTATGTAATATACATATAGTATCTTAGTTTAGTACATATAGTACTTACTTACTAATAAAATGAAAACTATGCAACTACATTACTACTACATATTCTCGTGGGCATCATAAAAGCCGAAGAGAAAATGAGCAATCACCATCGCATGAAAACAAATAAAACTAACTGTACTAAAACTGAAAGTGTTTCGGTAGTTAGTTATCTTAAAATGCTCCAAAGCAAAACTAAAGTTGGAATAAGTAAAGCGAGAAAGTTGTTAGATTCATATATTATGAGCACTAATCTGTAATTTTTACTATCTGGTAAAAACAAGTTTTTGTAGCAGATTTTTTTTATTACTTAAGTAGGTACCTATTTTTTTAATTATACTTACTTTTTGCACAACAAATCCAAATATAAAAATATAAAATTAAAATCTGATTGTCATACTAGCAGGACACGAACCCGCACCTTGTAACAATCCAAGCTAAGAGCCATTAGGCAATCGTGGTTATATCCAACTCGTGTATAATATTCAACAGTCAACACCATCTACTAACTTTGTTAGTCAAAGATTCAATATCAACAACGATTCAATGTCATCGACATTCAACATTAATTTTAACAACTTAAAAAACATAGACAATCTTCTATTCAATGAAGCAAACTATATTTTATTTATACATAGAACACATAAAAACGGAAATATTTTAATTCAAAAGAAAAGTTGAACAAATTCACTAAAACCTTTAACAACTCCATTAAATGGTGGCGCCAAAATATATGTTTTATTCAATCTAAGTAATATATTTTTTTAACTACTGCGCCGACCCCATATAACATGGGAACAGAGCAAGCGAATGTTGATGTTTTTTTAAACTAACAAATATTATTTAAAATTTATGCATTTTACCTAGATATGAATGATGGCACCTTTGTCCACTTTCGTAACAATCAATGTCAAAAGTTATCCCACAATGTCACAAACACAAATTAACTCTAGTTCATAAAACAACAGAAAAGTAAAGAAACTATTTCAATTAAACCTTCACATCACTATTTAATAAGCAACAAA